>OX421463.1:24822902-26076580 GCA_949126895.1 Eilema caniola
GGCCACGGTAACTACTTTCATTCAGGCAGGCCGTGTGCTTGTCCTGCCACCTAAGTGGTATAAAAAAAAATGTGCATCTAAAAATAATTATATCAATTAACGTAAAATAAAATTGATAAAGATGAAGTCGTGTTTTTTGTGTAACGAAAAAAGCAATGTGCTCGACTTTAATAATGTATCATTCCAAAAGTGCTCGCTAATGTTATTGTTTCGTCGTAAAAAAAAATATAAATATCATGACCTTTTATTTACAATTGACTCTACTAATGATTTTGGATATCATTCAGAGTGTCTAAAAAAAATTGTGGTTCTAAAGCAAAAAGATAAACAAGAATTTGAAGATTTTTGCACACACAAACCGTAAGTAAAAGTTGAATTGAATTTATAGTAGTTTATGATACTGTTGCATAATGAGGGTTCATTATAACACGACTGTGTTTTAAAAAAACGAGCCGTAGGCGAGTTTTTTTATATTATCACACGAGTGTTATAAGACCAAGTTATGTACAGTGTCATACACTACTTTATCTACTCTCATACTATAATACATAAACTAATTTATTTTACAAACCAAACCAAACTTTGTTTAATTTAAATGTATAGAACAAAAAAAAAATTGTTCGCGCCAAGGCGCAAACGTCGATTGCGCATGCGTGTTTCTTTAAAGCTTCCGATAACGACGATTCTGATATTTCTAGCGATGAAAGTGATAGCTCCGATGATAGTACAACTGAAAGCTCCGATGATTCAGATTTTTAAATAAGAGTTACGGAAATATAAGAATTATAAGATAAATTTTTTAATTCTTTAATTTTTTAATTTGCTTTAATGTTTAATTAATATGTAACAGACAATTAAATACTTGAATAAAATCTAATAAAATTTTCAAATAATACTTTCGCAATAAAACTTTCTTTTACTTAAGTCACCTTGGTTTTATTTTTTAATTAGCAAATTGTCTAACTCCATTTTAGAGAATCTTTTATTTGTACGAAAAAAATAATTACTTCAAAATTTATTATCATTTTAAAAAACCATTCAATATCATTAATATCTAATAGAGATATAATATTTAAGTTTGAATCATTCAAATAATTTGTAATTGGATTATTGCTTCATCAAAATGTTAAAAAAATCACCCTCTAAAAAATAAGGAGTTAGACAAATTGCTAATTAGACCATCGATATATCAAATCAATATTATTTTTTTGTTGCAATTTTTAAATTTGTCATTTTGAAAAAAATTACATATTTTTTGGAGTATTTATTATAAGTCGTCTCTATTACTCCCCGGTGGTCGAGAACACTAACGTTCGACACATGCGCAATGGCTTAAAAGCGTCGCACAGCCGGCAATGGCTTAAAAGCGTCGCACAGCCGGCAATCGCTGTCCTCGTCTGACAAATGATGTTACACGCTAACTCTCTTTCACTCTATCTTAAATATTTAGTATCTTTAACAACCAGTAACCCTTATTTGCGGCCAGATTTAATTAAGCAACTATATATGATAATTAATAGAAAAAAATTAGCTTCAATATGACATATAATTAATAAATATAGGTTATAAACGTATAAATTTATCGATATCATACCTGTTTACACCTGGCTGCAAAGAGGTGCGGCCAGGTGCGCAACGGCAACCGTGATTTTTTAGAATCTTCATATTAATTACCGTAATGTAGACGTTATTTTATTTAAAAAATAAATAAACGAAATTTTTTACCAAAAATCAATTAAAAATAATTTAATTAAAAATAATGGCGGCCAAATTTTGATAGGCACCCGAGTAAATATATATTCTCTTAATTATAAATAAACATAAAAATTTGGTTTTAAACAAATAGTCGATGAGCGCACCAATCCTGCAGTGGGATCTTAGACTATAACTAGTTGGGCTTACAACATTATAACTGCCATATTAGGTGCGATAATACGATTAGATCTCTATACATCGAAAATGACCAATTAACTAGGCAATTCAACTATTTTACGGTTCAATGGACAACGACGTACTTTTTTTTGTTTTTAAATATGGCATAAAAATATTTTTATATTTATTGTTACTCACTGCATGGAGCTTTGCCTTATAATTTAAAACAAGAATTCTATCTGTCCTATTCGATTCTGAAAGCACATTCAGGACTAGTAATTACTTTTTTATATCAAAGCTATAGAAAGCTATTACTTACTTATTAAAATAGTAATTCCAAGTGAATGTGGATGGCAGCACTGTGAACTTGAAATCTCAACTACAAGCCAAGTGCATCTGTTGATGGACAGATAAGGCTTTGCAGACTTTTCTCCCAACGCCAATATATACCTGATCACGGAAAAGACGAAAGTAGACGCCGGGCTACGGAGTGAAAACTTTGAATGCTTTCTGAATTTGGAATGTCCTCTCAATATATCGGATAATAGTTGATGACGAATTAAAAGTGTATGTTATGTTATAATTGTACGTAAAATAAGGAATGATTACAATTCATGTTTCTCAAGGCTACTAAATATAGCTTAGCATAATAATTTACGCAGGAACGCTAACCTAATGACATCCAACGTAGGCGAAGAAATTTCGGCAGGTAGTTGTATATTAATTGAGAAGGATCTTTGTTGATTTCTTCGTTTTAGTTCTGATGCATTTGAATCTTGGATGATAAATAATGCATCCAAGCAAAATGATTCATACTAATACTATTAATGCGAAAGTAACTCTGTCTGTCTGCTTGTTACGTTTTCACGCCTAAACCACTGAACCGATTTTAATGAAATTTGGTAGAGACGAGAGCCTAGAGCTTGGAAAAAGACTCAACATCAACGTAGCGTGTCTCCCGGTCGCTCGTCCTGCCTAGCGCGGGAGAACCCAGGGCACACTTGGGATAAAGGATATCTTGGAAAAAGACTAAAATCTACGATTGATTAGGATAACCGACATACATGCTGCCGGCAATACGCTACCAGTATGCAATAGCTACCTATAAATGTACATCACATAAAGTCAAATTTACGACAGGATTTGAATAATTTTTAAAGTTAGCAACGACTTTTGAGAGCGAATGTAGTTTTTCAGGTTTTCAAACTTAGACGAAAATAGCAATATATTATAACTATTCATATGAATTGAAAGAATGATACGCGAGCGAATGTAGTTTTTCAAGTTTTAAAATTTAGACGAAAATAGCAATTTATTATAACTATTCATACGAATTGAAAGAATGACACGCGTACGCACAAGGAAAAACATGTAAATAATTTATTTGTATGAACATGTAGCTATTTATTTATTAATAATATTTTTGGTTAACACATTTTTTTATTGTTTTCAACGTAGACTATATACTTAAATGAATTAAAGATAAATGTAAATGTTACTGCATTAGCTTCATAATTGTGAAATTTATTACGTGTAGAATTTAAAGTTATATAAAAATTAACAACTTATTTTAAAATGTGACTGAGTTTAATAATTATTATAAAGGATTACATTTGTTTAATTATTTACATCCTTTACAATATACCTACATTATTTTTTAAAACCAACCAGTAATTTTGTTTTACCTCCTGGATAAGCAAATTAGGCCGCCGCCTCCATCTGCAACCAAGTAAAAATGCTCGAGAAAGAGGAAGCGGAGCGAGCCCGGGAGATATTTAAACTCTCCCAACAACGCCAGAAGTTGCTCAACATCCTCAGTCCTCCATGAGCGTAGGTTTCAGGGTGAGAGGTGAGACCCTCTGTCACCCGAGTAGGAGCAGACTGAGACGACCTGAGCCTGTATTACGGGGGCAAGATGGGAAATCAGTTTTTATTACACCGAATGGACTAGCCTGAGCGCGAGGAAATTGTTTTATTAGGCTACCCTACACCCCGGTCCCTAGTCCCGTCTAGTCTAGACCCATATAAGAGCCATTGGCCGCCGAGGATCATTGAACGATCTCCGTACTCCATTCTCCTCTAAGAGCGTTTTCACACTCATCCGATATCCGATATCCCACATCCGATATCGGAGGAAGTAAAATATTTGAGATATGTATCTCTTTTTCATATTGTCCAGCTCGATATCGGTTAACGGAGCCAACACCACTGTTTTGGTCCGATATCGGAACACAAAGAGACTTAAACAGCGACAGCAAGCAATTTTCGACCTTAAGGACATTTTCTGTCATCATCATCATCATCATCATCAGGCTATATTAGTCCACTGCTGGACATAGCCCTCCCCTAATGAGCGCCATAGCGCCCGGTCTTCAGCTTGCCGCATCCAGCATCTGCCTGCAGTCTTTCTTAGATCGTCATCCCACCTGGTCGGAGGGCGTCCTACACTACGCTTGCCGAGTCGCGGTCTCCACTCAAGAACACGTTTACCCCAACGGTTGTCGGTTCTTCGCGAGATATGGCCAGCCCACTGCCACTTCAGCTTGCTAATCCTTTGAGCTATGTCGATAACTTTGGTTCTCTGTCGGATGTTTTCGTTGCGGATTCTATCCTTCAGAGAAACTCCGAGCATCACTATCTCCATAGCTCGCTGAGCGACTTTAAACTGGTGGACCAACCCTGCCGTGAGTGTCCATGTCTCGGCTCCGTAGGTCATGACGGGTAGGACGCACTGATTGAAAACTTTCGTTTTCAAGCATTGCGGTATGGATGACGAGAAGACTCGGCGTAGTTTCCCAAACGCTGCCCAGCCCAGCTGGATCCTCCTCTTGGCCTCCCTCTCGAAATTGTTTTTACCTAACTGCAGAATCTGCCCGAGGTAAGTGTACTCAGAAACGATTTCGAGAAGGTGACCATGTACGACGACCGGTATCGGATCAATGTGGCCATTGATCATGACTTTAGTTTTATCTAAATTCATGCCAAGACCGATACGTCGCGAGGCTGAAGCTAGTCCGCCCAGCATCCGGTTCAGCTCCTCTAGCGACTCCGCCAGTAAGACTATGTCATCTGCGAATCGTAGGTGTGAGATGTAGTCGCCGTTTATGCTAATGCCCTTGCCTTTCCAGTCCAGCGTCTTAAACATATCCTCCAACGCGCTGGTGAACAGTTTCGGGGATATAACATCCCCCTGTCTCACTCCTCTGCGCAATTGGATCGGTTTAGACTGCTGGTCCTGTACTTGGACACTCATGGTGGCGGCTTCGTATAGACATCTCAACACCTCAATGTAACGATAGTCTACTTGGCATCGCTGTAAGGATTCCAGAACAGCCCAGGTTTCGACAGAGTCAAAGGCCTTCTCATAGTCCACAAAGGCCAGACACAGGGGCTGATTATATTCTTCGGACTTCTGTATAATCTGCCTCACTGTGTGAATGTGGTCTATGGTGCCATATCCTCCGCGAAACCCGGCCTGTTCCGGCGGCTGGAACTCGTCGAGTCTCCTGGCGAGACGATTCGTGACCACTCGTGAGAACAGCTTGTAGACGTGGCTCAGGAGCGAGATGGGTCTGTAATTCTCAAGAAGGGTTTTGTCACCCTTCTTGAAAAAGAGCACCACCAAACTCCCGCTCCACGCCTTTGGAGTTCTCCCACTGTGAAGGACGGCGTTGAAGAGGTTCTGTAGTTCCTGTATGACAGGGGCTCCTCCAGCTTTCAAAAGCTCTGATGTTATTCCGTCCTCACCGGGTGCTTTTCCATTTTTAAGCTGCCTCAGAGCTGACACGATCTCGTCTTGACTGATGTCAGGCAGTTCGTCGGTGTAGTGGCGTGTCAGGGTGGCTCTGGAATCGTGGTCATCTCGTCGGGAATGAGAGGCATGTGCAGCGTATAATCGGCCGTAGAAATCTTCTATCTCGGCGAAGATCTCTGGCTTTGACAATACGGTCCTCCATTATTATATATATATATATACATTTTCTGTGTTATCACGAATATAAGAAAAAACCTCGATACCATGTCGTGTCAATAAGGTCGAAAATTGCTTGCACGTTTTTCTTTTCTTTTACTACTAGCATCCCTAACTAGTCTGTGCTTTCGAGCAAATGGCCGTATCGGGCCGATTTTATCGGATAAATGTGAAAACAGCACAACGTGTCGGCTATCGGATGTCGGCTATCGGCGTCCGACACTGATATCGGATATCAAATAAGTGTTAAAACGCTCTAAGGGCAAAGATGAGGACAATCCATCAAATTAGGAAAAGCACCATGACTATTAGCAGTTCACGGGGAGACGATTAGGTACAGCCAACGGTTGACGAGGTACCAAAAGATTCCTGAACTTGAATGAATGAAACTTTTAGATTACTGTTTCATTCACTCGGTTACCTTCAAAATGTTGAATACGCTACTTCAAATAAATATGTTCCTAAATTTGTATGAATGTTTTTTTTTCTCAGTGTAGGTAATTTTACGCTTCGTGTATTTTTGTTTCCACGTCTTACATAAATTTACGTATACCATTAACAATTTTTTATGTAAATTTTGTAACGAACCAAAATGATTTTCTTTGTCTCGATTTTCCATTTGTTTTTTTTTTCACTTTTATTGTTGACTGTACATTTTAAATTAAAGTTTTTCAAATTATTGATATCTCACACGCGATCTGGGATGCTAGTTTAATTTCTTTGTTTGATATAATGCGAGCTTATCTTGAGAAGATATCGCGAGTTAACTCATTTCCTCTTACAACGTTCATATACAGGATTGTTATACTGCGAATGAAAAAACACCTCGTATTTTTAAATAAGTAACTACCTACTTATCAATATCAGCCAAGGTAACAACTTAAATAATAAAGATTGAACAGTTTAAGAAAAATATATTGTTGTGCTAAAATAAAACTAATTAGGACTGAAAATAATCACACATTTTTTTAGACCTACAAGTCAATGAAAACGAAAATCTTCTACTAAGGAGACACTAAAAAAAAGGTGAATATTCATGAAAACAATTATGAAAGTAAAAGAAGCGAATGGTGTACATGAGGATCGTTGGAAGTGGAAACATGATGGAACGAAGCATGTACCCGTTTGTATAAGTAACCAACTCAGTTTCATATTCATGATATTTATTAGTTAGAATACAATCATGATAATGAACATATCTTAAAAAGGAAAACACTTCGTTCTGCAGATATTTATCAACGATCTCTATCCACGGATTTCCTTCTTCGTACAGAGCCATTACGTACCTTTGTATTGTCTGCCACGGCAAATAAACCACGGATTTCGTGCCTCTAATGTCCAGATAATAATAGTGGAAGTATTTTTTTGCCAACATGTAAGGTTAAATTTTTTGCCACTTCAACTAATGCAACAGTCAAAAGTGTTGGGAAAAATCTCTTTGTTTTTTTAGATTCTATTTTTGGACCTTGGCAGGAAAACGGACGCATTGAAGTCATGTCATCCGATGGTGCAGTCAGTTGACAGGTGTCATATACACAATTTTTTTTTCTTTTTTTTTATCCACTTTTAACAAAAAGGAAATCGAAAAATATGTAAAGTCATCAATGTGGACACATCAGATTATTTTTCCAAAAGAACAACAGTTAGTAAGTATTTTCGTGAATCCCTCCAAGCTAAATTACTAATGTCATTTTTGTCATTAAAGTCATTAATTTAATAACCCGAATTCGATTCCCTGACCGTAAGTGGATCGTAAAGCCCTCCTTAACCACTAAGTAACTGAATGGAATGGAAGAGTGGAATTCCTATAGAAAGGAGCAGTGAAGTGGGTAGAACTGCGGCCTCGCACTTCTAGTGTAATATTTAGCTGCCACCAAGCCTCCATGCTGCCCTCGTAATTGTAAATGCAGTATTTGCAAAATGGCGGTTTCTAGAAAAACGCGGTTAAAGGTTTTTTTACATTTTCTAAAATTTCTGAAATCATATACGTTTTATTTTTGACTCAGTATGTACATAATAAGTCAATTTACTATTAACTTTAACATTATGAACAATTTTATAGATTAATTAGTTTATAATGTTGAATACTGCATTTTATCTTTGTATTTATATTTGATATTTGCATTTATTTTAAAGTGAAATGCAGTATTTGTGCTGAGTACTGCATTTATGTCTAGGAAATAATTCAAACTGCATTTATTTCTAGTACATTGAAACTAAACGATCAACTAAATATTCTATAAATGCAGTACATTATCATTTCGTGGACACATACGTGGTCCCATCGAGTTTTTGCGGCGGCGTTTGAGTGACAGAAGAAGTGACAGAGTGGCAGAAGTTTGGCCGTTTGCTCGCTTGTGCTGCGATCTAGCGGTTGGGAATATAGCATTCCATACCCGTTAGAATCGCTTCAGCGACTGCTGTTGCACAAGAGCTTGAATCGTTTGAAGTGAAGCAAAGCTGCCTCCACGGGTACGACGAGAAGAATTCTCGCAGTCCGTCCCAGTCTACCGACTTGTAGTGCCAGACATGCCACCACTGAGGTGGCCCCGGTGGTTCTGGCCACGCGAGAGTCACTTGCGCCCAGACGACGCTATGGTCCGAAGTACCAAGTGGTGCCTCCACTCGGTACGTAGTCAGCAGAGGGTCCAATAAAGACTCTCTGTGGGTCTCGATATCTGGTTTTCTATTAGTGATAGAATGCACCAGTTGCGAGAACCCATAGGTCAGGGCGTAGTAAGCAGCCCTTCCCGTAAAATCAGTTCTGTGCGACCCAACCACTCCATATCATGAGCGTTAAAGTTCCCCAAGAATACCAAGTCCGCGGCAGGGTACTGCTCAGTTACTTTGTCCGCCGACCGCTGCAGGTGCTCAAACAATTGAGCCGTGCCCAGGTCACCGCTATGGGACCTGTAGACGCACACATAGATACGGGTACCCATAGAGTGGACAGGTCCCTGTCTTCAAGGCCGTTTAGACAGCGACAGCAAACGTCATCCCAGACGTACATGCATACCCCGACTTCACTCAGGAAGTTATGTTCGGGTGCATTTGCACCCGAACATAACTTCCTGAGTGTGTTGTGTATGTTTGTGGTTGAAGGTGCCGCTGTAGAACGTCTATTCTTACTTTTCTTGGCCATAATAAAAATGGGAGGGGGAGGCATAGAGAGTCTCTATGCCGTCAGTGTAGAAGACAAAGTAAGGTTTCTCGCCACCGCAAACGAGCTAGGGTTGTGTGATTGGCTGGCGCGGTGGGCGGACGGGCCCCGGGTCCCCTCCTAGATACTGCCAAGTCTACTCCGGTTTCCTTCTCCGGCACGACTACAGCACCGGGAACTTTACACAGGCTGCTGGTTCAGCCTCCTGGAACGGAGATTATGTGATCGCCGGGTTTGGGAACCTTTCAGCCTGCGGGCGGCCAGCGGTTAACCGTTTCACCGGGCCTCCCTGACCGCCGCACCAACATTTCACTCCCGCACTAGTCAGTGGTGACATCCAAAGCCTTTGGTCTTCCCACTGACAACACAGAGCCTCTCCAGTGAGCTCTGGCTACCCTGCTCACCGTCGGGAACACAACACAAGGTTACTATAACCGTCGTGTCCTACCTTCTAAAATAACATGCCTATAATTAAAAATGTCACATGAGGCAATAGAAAACCAGTCAACTCTTCCTAATTACCATAGCAGCACTATATACGACGATAAGTTCCGACTTTGTTAATAGCTGCAGTCGATTTTTTGCACAGCGCCATGAATCACTCTAATAACACTACACTCAAATGCAGTATTAAACATTTACTGCATTTGAATTTCGAAAAGGCTCATATTAAAAAAAAAATATGTACAACATTAAAATGCAGTTCATTATGCGAATGCTTCATTTAGCTCTACGATAAGATTAATACTGCAATTCAAATTAGTAGTATATTACAAAAGACTCATAGAAATATAAAACGTACAACATTAAAATGCAGTTCATTATGCAAATGCTGCATTTAGCTCTACGATAAGATTAATACTGCAATTTAAATTAGTAGTATAGACATTAGTACTGCATTTTATCCTTGTACATTATTATTACTGCATTTAAATTAACAAACTCCCGGGAAAAACATATGAATGCTGCATTTTTCCTTACAATTTTACTAACTTCCATAATATTTTTTTTATTTTTTTTTTAACCAAAAGTTAGATACATGTCTCTTAACTTCATTTTCGATAAAAACAGGAATTGGGAAAAATGACGATTACTGCATTTATAATTACGACGGCAGCATGGCGGTAGTGAACGCGGCCGCTGCGCAGGAGGCGTGGGTTCGATCTGCGCTCAGTACAAATATTTGTATGCTTGAATTGGGAATTTGCTTTGGTCTGATCGTGCCTCGAAGAGCACGTTAAGCCGTCAGTCCAGGTTGCCATACTGACATTTATGGCAGACGTTACGGGTAGTTAGTTGGAGCCCTCAAAAAGTCCAACGACTGGTCTAACTGCAATGCTTCGATATCACCTTTGGGTTGCGGAGGTCAGATGGCAGTCGCTTCACGGAAAATGTTAAAGTTTTGCCAAATCCGCAGTTGGACTGGTAAAAAGCGGACCCCAGACTTCAAGTTTGAAGAAGCAGATTTAGCCGCCACTAAGAATAGCACTTGGATGAAAAAGAAGTAAGTAATTCCGGTATCTATGCGGGAATGTGTCCGCATTGATGCTGACGATGCGTGAAACAAAAGAAGACCTTGTCGAATTGACAACTCACGGCGGGTAATTTATTAATTTTCATTTCCTCCATACAAGGCCGAGCCTCAAATATCATTCTTTTCTCGACGCCTGCCGTGTGAATATTATGTTATTTCTATTGGAATTTGAATATTTCTATTAGCATTTGTGTTGTACAAGTAATATCTACTTTTGACGTTGATTCTATATTTACTTATCGTTTTTATGTTTTAGAGTGGATTTTACCAATGATTTCCAAGATTTGAGATTATATCACATTGCATTCAATAAAAGTTGATCCTTGGAGGAATATGTGCGTATGTAAAGTCTAGTTTAGTTTGACAGAATTTTACAGGTATGAAATCCTGTGACTTTATTAACTTTATCTGGCACTAACCAACGTAAATCATTGTATTATATATTAATACATTGTGATTGTCAAAAAAGTCAAAACTGTTTTATTAGTAAATACTTAATACTGCATTATACGCAGATATTGAGTATAACATTACCACCTGAATCACACAAGTACTTGTGCTAACAATGAATAAATACATAATTACAATTCATTCTGCATTTTCTATTTCATTCTCCACTTCTCATTGCATTTCCCGAGCAAATAGAACTCACTAACACAATTAACTCATACAAGTATTACTCACCAACGGAATTATTTCAACAAGTACCTATTTTAATTCCCACTCCACTGTTATGCTGTTAATCAATGTTGATTTCTTATTCTCCAAAACATCTTACTCACAAAAGACACTACACTCAAGTAGGTACTAAATATTAGGATAGCCTCCGACTATTTTGATCACGTGTATCTCAACGTGAAGAATGAAACATTCATCTTCCGCGAAGAAAGCTGACGGCATTTCCCAACGCCACGTCATACATTACTTGCTCACAAGGTCAACAAAAATAAACATCTTAATACAATCAGCAACGTATGTGTTACATGTTTATCTGTGTGTGTATGAATTAGGAAGCGTTTTTGTCGGGCCTCTGAAGGTGTAGTCTGTTTTTTGTTAATTACGTGCATGTCTTTGTGTGAATCAAATTCTAGTCGGTAGATATTAGATGAATCATTCATGACTTAGCTATGAGTACCATCCATTGTTGATGATAGTTATATTATTGCACTGCATTTATTTGCCCTAGCTGTTACTTACTACTTCTTTCGCTTTTTTTTCAGAAACCTATTAATAGAATGAAGTATCTCATTCTATAGTGTGCTAAAGCTCATCTAAATCTGTTCTGCCGTTCTCATGTATTTTTTCCCCGTAGGAATTTCAAGACCAAATTCAATTTAAATACCTATCATTATTATGATTTAATATTATTCTAGAACATACTACATGTGTTAGTTGGAATATTAGTATATGCCTCGGCCAAGAGTTTTGTCTAAGAAATTGTACCCGGAAAATAGTGCTTTTCTGAAAAGGTGAAATAACAAGGTAAAAAGAGCACTTCTTAAATGGAAAAACTCCAATTAACAAGCTGTAATCGTACAATACCGTCAGAGTAAAATATAATATGGGTCATCATTACGCATCAACTTGGCCATAGGTAACCTATTTCCCCGTCGTCACACTCCTGCGCAGAATAACGATTGGCTGATTCAAACTGATTCACTCGTGGTATGCGGGTGGTATATTCACAAATCAACATCGAATGCATTCCGTGCACTTACGTGGTTTAATGATGTCCCCTTAAACCAACATAGCCGTAACGGTCTTTTTTCCATACTTCCCAATTCCCTCCTTTCTTTTCCTCTACAGAGGGTGTCAATATAATGACGTCATTGTACCAAAGAATCAATCAAAGAATCAATTTCGTTTATTCAGTTTAGGCACATAAAGAGCACATATGAACGTCAAAATTTTACAATAATGTCAAGAAATTACTAATATAATATTAAATTAAGTAAATAAATCATTTGAAAATGATTCTTTCGCTGGTTCGGTAAGTTGGTTCTACTGAGAAGAGACCAGCAAGAAACTCAGTGAACAATATTATAGTTTCTTTTTTTTTAAAACAATTTGTTTTATTTTTTTTTCATAGGTTTATATTGTGCGAGCAAGCAAAGAGATTAGGATGACCATGCATTTTTATCATTAAGGTATTCGTTTACTTTGTAATATCCTTTTTTCATTAAAGTCTTTTTTACTTCGATTTTAAACTTATTTAGTGGCATGTCAACCAACTCTTGAGGAATTTTATTGAACATTTTAATATTGTTACCTACAAATGAATTACCAACCTTTTGAAGTCTGAGTTTTGGCACTAAAAGTTTATTTTTATTCCTCGTATTATAATTGTGTACGTCAGAGTTTTTTTTGAAAAGATCTAGGTTCTTGCGTACATATAAAACATTATCGTAAATGTATTGGCAAGCAACTGTTAAAATATTAATTTCTTTAAATAGTTCTCTCAGCGAGTCACGGGGTCTGAGGCTATAGATTGCTCGTATCGCTCGTTTCTGTAATATGAAAATAGTCTCAATATCTGCAGCTGAGCCCCACAGCATCAGACCATACGACATAAGGCTGTGAAAGTAGCTAAAATAAACTAATCGTGCCGTTTCCTCATCAGTAAGTGACCTTATTTTTCTAACCGCATAGGCAGCTGAGCTAAGTCTTCCTGCCAAGGTTGCGATATGAGAACCCCATTGCAGTTTACTATCTAGAGTCATACCTTTGTTATTTTTTTCTTAAACCCAGAAATAAAAACTTGGCTTGTGGTTGAAGTAGTATATAAAATTGAAATTGGTTTATTGAAGTGCGGATCAGATGTTCCTTCAATACTTTGTGATTTTTCAACATCATTCCCAGCCTCGAAGATGAAAGAAGATGAAAGGTGCCGCGCACAAATTAAGGTCACCGGACCATACATAGTACGCTACGTACATTGGCCGATTGCAGGTCATATAATAAATAAAACATATTGCAGGAATTTTCATATCGTGATGCAGGCGCAGTAACTTTGAAGTAGGTCGGCTAGTTTTCGCTAGATGGCGTTGGTTGTTGGTATAAGGCACCAGTATAATTCCTTTTACTCACGTCATCTCCTACTGGTGCGGACTGACCCTGACCGATGTCCTAGCAGATTGCTTATTCTTTTGGTTATAAAAAAACTAAATGTTACGGGTTCATGACTCGCGAGACGTTAATAACTTCCTTGCTTTTTTTGCTGGATGCTTAGTTTTCTCAGCTTACATAACATAACATGAACATAAATAGCTAAAAATGATATCATTTATAGTGTACAATGTTTTTACCAAATGAGCAATTAACTTCACAAATAATATTTACGTATGAAAGTTGAAAATAGAAAAAAAAACATTTCCTTGGATCCAGTCATAACATCTTGAACAAATTGAATATGGAAGCCACTTTGAGGTCCTAATACTTACCCTCTACAGGGAAAGTTCCTAAAAAATCGAGACATTTTATTTAATTTATACAATACCTAAGCTTATGTATCATTGCTTCATTTCAGATGCACAATTAGGTTATAGAAAACTACGTATTCAAGTTCAAGCTATAAATAAAATTCCGTCTACCCACCACCTTCATAATTAAATCATGATTATTTAGTAGGTACTAAATATTCCCAACATTTCAGTTCCATGAAAACCAACTGAAAATAGGAAACATGAATTCGCGTAAACAATTCAGGATAATCTTTCATTTACCTCCCAAATTGAACTTCGGATTGCAATTAAAACAGCATATGTATAGGTTAGGGAAATACCTATATCACAACTAAATAGCTAATTCCACAATTGTGACAAACGTTTTCCCCTAAACAGTCACAGAATTCTAAAAATGTTAAATACTATTAAATTCGTTCAAATATTTTCCTTTTTTTCTGTACCTACATATTATGTATGTTACTAAACTTCTCAGTAACCGACATATGTAGGTTATCATTATAAAAAAATATGTATGTAGATTAGTGGTTAACGTTAGCTTTGTGGCCTTACGATCGAGAGGTCACGGGTTCGAATCCAATCCATTACGCTACCGACGTAAACTCAAACAAGCGATTTACCGTAGCTTTTAAAGAGAATACTAGTAATTTCAGGTAGGTACTAATGTTCTTTTTTTAAACTGTAAGCTTTAAAAATATAGAGTATACTTCTGAAAATTACGCATAATTGTCCTCGTAGACTTTGACACCCATTTGTCATCAATACTGACGAATGCAACGCAGCGCATCATTTATAAATAGTTCGCTGACTGTTTCGCGGCCTTCAGTGAAAAGTTCTTAGGCCCAGAACTGAAGACTGCACCACCCCTATTACTCATCACAAAGCCATTCGGATACTCAAGCAAAATTTCTACTGGTTTTGGTAAAATTAGTATACTAAGCATACTATATTTACTATATCTACGCATGTATGTGTTTGTACACACGTTTGGATAGATAATGCCCAAGGATGTAATGTAAAAGTAACTTTTCAATTATTATTAAATAGGCAACTAGAGTCAGGTTGACGAGTTTGTATTCAACACGCTAGTCTCTAGAAATAAACATATAGTTTTAAAAAAGACGGGTTGCACTCTGGGAGTGACGGCAGAAGTGAAAACATTTTATTTTTTTCTTTCTTCGTTATATACATAGAAAAAGATAAAAAAGGACATACTATACCATACCTATAATATAGCGCTAATCATAGAACCTATCACTTATTTTCTGCTAATTTTCTGTCAGAAGAAATTAATAAATTATAAAAAGAAAAAATAAACACAAAAAGTAATAAATTACAGAAAGAAAAAATAATCATAAAAAGTAATAAATTACAAAAAGAAAAAATAATCACAAAAAGTTTCAGTAGGCCAGGTGGTTTGAACCCGATACTATCTGAAACTATAAGGACTTACAGTCGAAGTGCTTACCGTTTAAGCTACGACGCTATCTATGGTAAATTGCAAAATAGATAGTCTTCACCTAATCTTGTATGACGTCAGTCGTCGGTTACGGTTCAAAGGTCAACTAATCCTGACGCTTCCTTAACATTTTACACCCATCCAACGCCGCTAAAGAAGTTTTCACTTCAAAAATCTTTCAGAATTTGACAGTTCACAAAAGAGGTTACTTTTGAATTAATAGGCATCTTTAATCATAAATTGACCCAATTAATGGAACCGTCCAGTCGGTTTCCCGGTTTAAATCCCTTAAGGGATCTAAGCAGGAATACAAATGGACAGACCCTAGTTAATTAATACACTAAACTATTTAGAAGAACTGTAAGTTTGTATGAGGCTTCGGTCACGATACAGCTTTTATTAAGAGGGCCGTCGGACCCGCAAACATAGATCAACGGCTATGTTTGTTTTACCGACCTACATCAAACAGCAGAAGAAGTTTAACCTAAATTCTAACCTTAATTCTCAACTGTAATACTAAAAATATATATTTTTTCTTTTCCTAGGCAATAAACGAACATTCTATAAATACGTCGCCCTGTCTGTAGGTTAATATTATGTGAGAAATACAAGAGTAAACGGTAATAACGAGAAATGTTCGCGTAATCGTGCGAGCACTGGCTATACGATCACCGCGGTAAGGTTGCAGGTGGAGGGCACGCTGATATAATACTACATTGAGCTACGAAAAATGACCTGAGTCTCTCTATATGAACCTACTTTATGTTCTGTAAATCATCGAAAGAGTATTAGCTATGCTTTTCGACTACATGTAATATAGGGTGAACCTATTGCTTTAAAGAGGGAAGTTTGTCATCGACTCGGCTGGATGTTTACAGTCGAATGGAGAACAATCCTATCCCTTTGTCGCCTTGTTAGCCTTGTATGACACTCACAGGGTGAGATAGGGTAGCCTTTTTCTACTCCGCCACGAACCGACATGGCAAACGAAGTGCTGCTTTTGGTGATAACACCAATGAAACAGTGTGAAAGCGTACAGTTCAGTAATATATGGGTTTAATTCCTTAGCAGTTTTGTATGTTCTATATCAGTGTTTCCCAAAAATTGATCTGCCGTGGTCCGGTAATTTTCACACTGCCCCTTCGTGATCCACTGAATAATTTAAACCTAAGCTGGTCCTCTTAATTAATACACACTTATTTATTAATACTAGAAATGCTTTATTAATAGTAGGTAAAGAATCCAAGTTTGTGGAAAATGACGAAAGTTTTATCCCAAGGTCTGGATCCAGTTCAAGTCAGTTTCTATATTCATTTTGAAGGTAAACTAGTTTTGAAAACCCAGCTACATTTAAATTAAAATACGATGCGTCGATAGATAATAGGTATTATTTTTTTATTAGAAATAGATAGTAATTAGAAAAAGGGCAGGTATGGTGTGACCCGGTATTTTATTTTGATGGCCCGGTACCGGGTCACGACCCAGCAAATGGGAAACGCTGTCCTTTTTATTTTCTTTTTTTTTTTCTCGTGCGGGAAATCCCCACGGATACCCACCCCTCCGAAGCCGTAGGGGGAGGTTATGTCGGACTCGGACCGACTAAACCGCACGCCGACTCTGGGTTGTAGTGCTAGGCCGACGGTGAGGTTGTCATGCGACATATCCCTCAAACACGCTGTCCTATATCATTGTGGGTGTTCCGACTAGCAACTCCAATTGATTCTATCCTCTCTCTTCTTAACAGGAACGAGACGTGCAATATTATAGTGAATCTAAACTGTCCGGTATTTTCTTTCTTTTCGTACGATAAAGAACTGAAATGCTTTACCTACTCATGTATTCCCCTATTCCTCCAATCCGGAATCGTATAAGTGGGGTGTTAAAAAACATATGTCGAAGCCAAGGTAGATAAATCACTATTATATGGACAACCTCTGGAATAACGGCTACTATTTTTTGGTCTTTAACTGAGATTTACGGATCAAATATAAAAAATAACATATTAATTTATGCTTGAAGCTTGCTGAAATAACTTAAGTAGCGCAGTGCAGTGACATCTTGAAGTATGACTCATGGCGGACTACGACATCATGTTACATTATACAGTTCACAAGTGCTGTAATGATTTAAAATACAGTACAGACCTCCACAGTTTCCACATCCGTGTGATGACGAAAAAGGATTCAAGCATCACCACCTCATCTCATCCGAAGGGCGAGGTAAAAGGCAATTAACGGAAAAATACGCAGGTGATATCACTGCGAGAGAAGAAATACTTGATATAAAACCCTGTACCAGTCTCTACGTCTGGCCAGCGTGGAAATAGAAGGCCCTTTGGCCTTCTATTTCTTCCTTCCAATATTGGGGCAGGCACATGTTTTGATTGATTGACAGTTTTCTTAGTATAAATAAATTACCACATCCATGACTCATAGCTCCTAAACCATCAGTGTCCATTGAACACAACCAATAATTACTTACATCGCAGTACACAATTAATTGTCCACCCATGAAGTACAGCGGTGCCTACATGACGGTACTATTTGTGTTATATTGCCATAATTGTTGAACTAGCTGAACTTGATCTGTCAGACGAAGTAGAGTATATTTCATGTTATATATTTCACGGGTAATAAAACAAAAGACTGTCTAATTATTCTTCAGATTTAAAATTTAGAAGGTTCTTGTTTGAATATTTATTTTTGCGCGTATGGGTTGTGGAGATGTCAGATGGCAGTCGCTTCACGGAAAATATTGAAGTTCAGCAGCGTTGTGGTTGAATTTGAAGAAGTGGACCCCCGCTTCGGATGCGACCGGGATTAATGCAAGGATTTGATAATGACCTCCGCCCCCCATGACCCCGGGCCTGCTACTAGCAGAAGCAGGTCACGTGTCACCCCCCTCCCTATACCGGGGACGAGTTGGGGACCCGTGGTCCCCCACTCGAAGAGGGCCAGATCGATAGAGATGGCCCTGGGTCAGCCGGGTGCGAGGGGTATGCTATATAGCTACCTGACCTTCGGCCTTGCACTGCGACCCACAGACGGCGTGAGGTTTAGTCGGTTCGAGTCCGACATGGGTGGTATCCGTGGGGATTTCCTGCACGATAATAAAAAAGGATGATAATGGATAGTACTACCAAATAATTTATTTCAGATATTGTTTATTACATTTGTTAGTAACTATATGATCATTTAGGTACCCTTTGAACACCTTTCAGGTGAACCACGCTGACCACATTTTGGTACCTATTGCTTTAAGTTAAACTACTAGGTGAAAAAGTTCCCGTCCACTAACTATACTATGGGTAAGCCACCGACCCAATCTTTTTAGACAATAGTTTTATTTCTACATTACAATAAGAAAAAAAAAAACAAATCAAAAATTAAATCATATGCATGCTCTCGGATGCTATAGATGCTGCGTAACAGTTGAGTAGACATTGACGCGCTCTGCTTCCTTTTGATCGCTTAAAATTCAGAATCGTACGTATGTCAATCAAATCGAAGATATTTTATGTATAGGCCAGGGTACGAGTATCCGCAAGTAGGGAACATGTATGAAAATAATTCTGAAAGTAGAAAGATCGTAAACTATATTATTATGCCAGTAACGCTACTGGGTATTCGCATAGCAACTGAAAAAAAGGAAAGTCCATGAAAACAAAATCTTACAGCGATCTAGTTTCTCATGGTCCATGTAACCTTTTGAGAAGCCTTCAGATATCAAGTTATAGTGACGCAATCCACTGGTTTATGCTTACTGTACATATTGGGAAAGGAAAGAAGCGTTAAGAAAGGTATTTATGTAGAATATACTGCTTCCGAGCTGTTTGGCCGTGGTCTATATGAAGCTTGCGTTCCAGACGTTTCGTCGATCACTGCGGTCGACATCTTCAGTGGCGCAGGTCCGGGCGGCGACGAGTGCGTAGACGATCAAGTTGACGAAGGTATTTATTTTATTATTTTATATTTATTTTACTGTGAATACGAATTTAACTTTACACATCAAACTACTTTTTAATGCATTCTAACATTTATAAATGTATCCTATAAAACGTGACTACATTATTAGAGTTGCGGTCGACGAACGATGCAATGTTTACATACCCGCCCGTACATTATTAAATAATTCTAAGCATATGCTGTCCATTCATAAGTTAACCTATCATATAACCGCCAAAGAACTTGCAAATATTTTGAAATACGCCAACATATTCTACACTTAATTACACGTTTCAACAAAACAAACATGTGCTTAGGCCTGGTGCACACAACTCGATTTAGAACATCGATAAATCGCTCCAAATGATTCCCTTATATCGAGTATGTAACCGATTAATCATAAGTGTTTAGTCAATTATGAAGTCATAGTTGACTACAATTAATTGAACATGTGCAACGTTAATAAAATCTGTGACGCAAATTCAGCAGACTAGAAAATAATTAAGTTGTCTTTCAGAATATAATTCAAAGGTATAATTACGTATTAATTACTACGTTAGTTTGGTTAACCTTTCTGTTTACAGAGATAATTAATGTGTAGGAATATTCATGAATATGAATTGGAATTTACTTCAAATGAAAACTTATAATTATCTATAGCTGATGTTTCAGCATTTTGGGTTTGTAGATTGTAGTTTGTCGTAGAAGGGTAAAAGGCGGGAGAGATAACAAAAAAGTACCTACTTATGAGAAAAAGGAAAGGAATAGAATTTAACTTCATAACAAATTAAATAATATGTAATAAATGTACTACATATTATTTAATTTGTTATTTTTTTGACACTAAGCTAAAAATTACTATTTTCACTGTTTTATCTTTTTTAAGTTAAAAATGTTACTAATGTATAGTTGTTTTTCAATCTTAAATCTCTACCTTCTGTAGTTAAAACAGAAATACATTTGAAAAGTGTGGTAGTTACTTTTGCAGGCCAGTGTAGATCGCAATATTTCAACTGAACTTTTCGTCACAAAACTTTACCATATGAAGCGCAAGTAGGTTGACCTTAAAGAATGAAGTGGGCCTACATTTTATTCTTTCCAAGGTTACATTATACTTCAAACATTTGTTTATAACAGTCGCCTAGCAACTGCATATCATTACGCCACCGCCTTCTTTCTGCACTTAGGACATGTGGTAACAGTGACGTCCCACTCCAGTCAAGGTTCTAACTTCGACAATCATTGCTATTACAAAAAAGATCAAACTACAAAATTCAAGATATACTATTATAATCCTTATTGCAGAAACTTTAAAGTTGTTAATTCTAACGTTAAAGAACACTGATGATACTATTCCACGTCCCTGCCAAGGTCCTACCGTGAGGCAGTGCACACATTTGCATATCGAAGAGAACAGTCTAAAGTTTTATGTGTTTTGACTGTAAAAATGGGTCGTATTGGTTCAAGCATAGAGTCGAGATTAAGATGCAACAAATGATAGCAATAATGCATTTTGAGTTTATGACATTACACAAAGGAATAACGATAGTATTGAAGTGCTACGCCGAGGTACGTGTAACCACGAATGTCACGTACTTAGACTATATACACACTCTATAGACGCCGCAAGTGTCATTTTAAAATGGCGTAAAAATTTGTACTATTTCAGTGTGATTATATTATATATATTATATTATAAGCTAGTTGGAGGCGACATATACATCCCATGACGTGCACACATTGACAATTTAAGGACCAATATTTGCATAAGCTTCATCACACAAAAACGATTTTCCCACCGAGTTTTACTACGAATTATTTTAGTGAAGCTGTGTCTATACGGTATATGATCTAAGGTCACGTAGTTCTAACCACATCTACTGTTAAATTTTTTATTGTGATTTTTTTTTCAGTTTTCTAAAATGAACAATATTCTAAGGGCATTTCAGTTAGAACCTCAGTGTGCTGTACTTTATCAAAAGCTTTATTTAATTCCAAGTGACATAGATATAGAACCTTAGACCGGAGGGCATAATATTGTACGAGAAAACATATGATTAAGATTAATACTGACGAAATGTGGGCGGCGAAACTGATTACAGACATATTGTTATAATTCCTTGGAGCTATGACAAATATAATTAGGTTTAGTCGTTCATAAATATTAATGGACACAAATAAATCAGAGCCAATAAAGTTTCATGCATAGCAACAGTTTTTTTGAGAATAAGTATCCATGCTTAGTTTTAGAAATAAAAAAAATATATGTTAGCAATCAGGGTATCAGTAAACAACATAGTAATAAAAAGGTTCTTTAAAATATTTGAGCAAATGTAGATTTGCATGGGTCTGATTCCATGGGTTTATCCAAATTTAAGAAACCAAATTCTAAGTTAGTCGAGTTATCCTTACTTTTGGGTCTAGATAGCGCCGAATAACATAATTACTTTCCAGGAATGAATAAAAAAACATATAATAAATCCCGATTGGAACACCCACCTACCGAATCTCAAACCATAAAAAAGGTAAAATTTTGAGAGAGCACTATACATGCGTCCATTTATTTGTAACTAGAAAAAGATACCTACCTATAAAATTTGATACTTCTTCTTTTGAAAATTTCATACTTCCATACAAACGTTGCTCCCTTATTTTACCCACTCAGGGGTGAATTTCGGAAATGGCGTACGTGTTTTGTTTAATTCTAATCATTAAGGTAAATACGGATATGTGAAATATGATGATACTTATTTTTAATGACGAACATCCTTAAAAACTTCATCCATTTTTTTTTCTCGAGGATAAAATTAAGAAAAGTGCTGAAATACGTGTTCACTTATTTCTAACCAAAAAAAAGTTAAATTGGTGGAGATATTTGCATGTTTGTTTATCAATAACGTGCAGACAGGGAACGGATCTGCCTGAAATTTTATTGCAGATAGATCTTTAGTCTGGAATAACTCATAGGTTATTCTTAATTTTTCATAGGATTAGATTTCCAGCGAGCGGAGCTAGGGGCAAAAGATAGTCCAATATATTTTTCTCATGTATCAAGACTTCTTATATCTCACAATTAATGGCAGTAAGGCGGATGCGATCGAGGACGTCTATGTACACACAAAAAAGCTATGCAAAAGTGAATGGAACAACCGAATAGGAATAGATCCTATTGTGCAATAAAAAAAAATTATGATTGAAGTATTGCTTGATGAGTTTTTGATTATGTTTCAAATAATGTAACCTATTAGAGTCCGCTGCTGAATATTAGGTCTCTCATAATATGCAACATGGAGAGCCGGACCTCAGCCATTAGCATCAAATCTCCAGCTTTCTGGTCGTCAGTCCATCTGTCTGGGGAGCATCCTTTTATCGCAACCCCTGTGTTGTAACGATAGCACTTTTGCTCAAATCGAAACCATATTTCAAATCTCGTTGCCCTGGAATAATATGTTAATATAAGAAATTCTGCCTTGAACATTTGTAAGTGTATCCAGAGGGGATACAGAAAATCACAGTGAAACAATGCTTACAGTTTTCTGTTATTCAGGTTCACCAGATCAGCCTCAATCGCATTGTGATAGCAACGTATCTGATGATGCGACAATAGCCTTTATTAGTTTAGTAGTATAGAAACAAGTTATTACCTGACCAACGGCTTTTTCATTTAAAACGTAAAATAAAAACCTCACATTACTAATGTTTCTCAAATTGTTCGTGTCTAAATTATTCATGAATTACAATCACTGTTTCTTTTTTGTCTAAAGTAATATAATCATGACACCTGTCTAGTTTATTTTACTTTGTTCATATCAAGCACTTGGTTGCAAGTCGGTACGTTTACATTAACCTTGATTCAAACACGTCTAATACCATGGCATGAGAAATATTTATTACAAGACCTTAGAATACAAAAATCTAAGAAATTTCCGTGAGATAACATTAGCATACAGAATTAATGTGATTGGATATGTATATAGACACAACTGGTGGTCGTAATTCTGCTAAAAGGCTCATATAACTATATTGAACGAGAAAAAGCCTGATATAAAACAAAACAGTACAATAAAACATTGTCCGAAATATCAGCAAAGGTTCGTAAAACTCAAGAAACAATCATGTTTGTCCACAATATAATGATGCCTTATGTTGCAGTAAAAACAAATACCATTGTTAAAAAAGATACGTATAAAATCACTTATTTGTGGAACGAAAAAAAGCGGTCAATCCAAAATTCTAACAAAAACGAGACCAAATTTCGCGTTGACATTGAACACACTTGCGTTTCACGGTCTTTTCGGACACGAGTTCATTGCAACTTATTTGCATACGAAAAGGCATAGTGATGACTTTGACTTTGCCGGTATCTGCGTCGACTTTCGTCGAAAAAGGCAAAAACAAACGCTCGTAAACGACGTAACTACCCAGAATAGTTTTTGCACTAATAAAACTGTAAAATGTTTGTCCCAGTTTTTGTCATATGATCCAATTTTTTTCGAAAGCGAACGACAATAGTAGAATTATGTCGTAATGTGCTAACAATAGAATGTTTGTGTTGAACTATTGGGATCTTTGACGGGTGCCGATGTGGGTCCGACTGGAAAATGAATAATGTTGGTCAATTCACTTTCAACTTCGTAATTTGCGTTTGTAGTCGAAAATCATTGCATCATTGAAATGGGTTCTCGTTTTTTAATGTCTTCTACCTTCCCGGTAGTAATGTTCCCCGAAGTAATAGTAAAGATTTTGAATTATTCTGACGTCACATTGAATGCTACAATCACTTGCACTTTGCATAAGAAATGCTTACTTAAGTTTTGTTATGTTTGAAGAAAGTGCAAGTGATGTTTTAGCATAGTTAGGTAGTTATCTGTTGTAATTGTAATAGTATGACTGACTGACAACAACTGTCTTTTTTGTCCTCATCTATATGGTTGTTTTCAAGTGGTATGAGTTCATTCCCCTCCTCGTTTTTTTTATTATTTAAAAAGGGAGGGGAATGAATATTATACAAAATTTTATGTTACTTACAAAATCATAATTTATTCATAATCTAAGTAAGTATTCCAAACAATGAAGTCTTAAATCTTCATGGTATAATATTATATATATTCTTCTATTTAACAAAGAAGAGAGAGCGTGGGAAAAATATACTTCAATATAAGAATAACACTAAAAAAATACAATTATACATAATATACTCGTACAAGTGATAATATTATTCTGTATTTTGTACCACTTTTAAGAGCATTAGGTCACATACGGAATTTTTTGCGTATTTATTTAGAATTGTAATTTTCTAAATTATACCGACATGAAACTTTAAGACAAGAAGTGGTTTATTTATCTAGAATTCGTATGAATAACACGGTAAAACGAAACTAGGCTAAGTCAAATCTGAGGAGAGTTCTAGCGTAGAGACCGTGAATCAGTAAATGAAAGGGGGGGCGGGGAGGATAAGGCCGTAGCCACACACCCGAGAGTGCCGTCGGTGGCCGTGGGTCAGCTAGGGTGTGCCAGAGGTTACCTCACCCCGGTAACTAATGACCCGAATCAACCGTGCGGTTTTAGTCGGTACGAGTAACATAACGTCAATATTTCATTGCATGTTAGAGAAAAATGTATTATGGTCCACTTTAGGAGGAGAGACCTATGTCCAACATGGAATTGCAATCAATATTGTCAAGTTTGATAGTTCGTTAACACCGTAGTTATTATTTGTCGTCATCATAGGAAAACTTAATTAATTTCTTTTTAGAGAACATGATTTTTTATATCTTCATCTGACACGACATTTGTACAAAAACTAGATACAAACATTACATGAAAGAAACACCTTCATAGTACCTTCATGTAATGATCAAATTGAATAAGCTATTGAACTTACATAAATACATAGCACCTTCAGTAAACAAAGAAAACGTTGAAACAAGACTGTTTTGCACAGAATATTTTTAGACATTATGTGGATGAAAGAACTGCATATCATTACAAACAAACTCTAAATTATTATATATTACAAAAGGGATTAAACAAGAAACGAATTGTTATTGTTGTTTAATATGAACTCATAAAATAGTAGCCATACATTATCCATAATCTCGCAAAGTCATTAAAAGTATACGTTCCAATTTGTCATTTGTCCGTATATTTACTCGTAGCAGTAATAAATGCCTTGATCCAAGTCAAATAAATGATGATTACGGTCATTAGAAACAACCTTATTTTTTAATCCTCAATGAAACTAGTCATGACCGAAAAAAATTATGCCTTCGCCATTTTGAATAATGGCAAAAAGCATATCGGTAGCTAAGTGGTCCTTACGATCACGAGTTTTCAGGTTTAAATCCTGAACATTGCAGACGTGAACACATCCCTAAAACTCCAATTTAGTTTATTTTAGAGGTGTTAGGGAGGTGAACCTACTAGTAATTCTAATTATTAAATGCAGACCAAAATCAATTACAGAGAAGACAAACAGAGAGCAAGACTTAGAAGACAAACAGAGAGCAAGACTTAGAAGACAAACAGAGGGCATAAGAAGTTATTCCCTCTGTTTATCTTCTTAAATATGTCGGCGCCAACTAGGTTAATCAGCCGTCCAATTAACTGCCTAGGCAGTTAACTAAACGGCGCATTCAATTAATGGCCTGAATGATATTCAGCCGACTACATTATGACATCACTTAATAACCTGGCTGGCTAATGCTTAGGCCAATCATAGGGTGGGACACTTCCTCGAAATAAGATAGAAAATTACATGCATACATACACCTGTAAATCCAGGAGGGGGTAGTCAGAGGAGTATTCACAGAAAATTAGTGATATAACCATGCAGAAATAAGTCATTTTTCTGTTTATTTAAATGGCTAGGCAAGTAGTTAAACGTTATAGATACAATTTATTTGTCTAGCCGTTTAACTAAATGGCTGAACACCATTCAGGCTGTACGGCTGATTAAGCTAGTTGGCCGCCGCATCCGAAGCATTTCAACTTGGAGTCTGGAGTCCGCTTTTTACTAGTCTAACTGCGGATTTGGCTAAACTTCGATATTTTCCGTGAAGCGACTGCCATCGAACCTCCACAACTCAATGGCCTGGGTACTTGGTGTAAAACCCATCCCTATGTTTTCCGTAACCAAAAGTATTATAACATTTATTTTCAAACCTCTGTCACTACATTCTCTTTTATACTATGTTTTACACGTGTTACATCATATCTTCATGTATAACGCAGTTTCATTCCACAAATCTTTCTCTAGTAATAGACGTTCTATCTTCATAAGGTTAATTAATTCCACTTTCATGCCTTTTCTTCTATACGTAACAATCACTACCATAATGTCTGCTGTCGATCTAACAAATATTATGGACTTACCAGTCATGGTATTTTTACATTATATCCGTTCTTTTCCTTTACTTTTTATATTTGTATCAACAGATTTAACTCTTATTATGCAAGTATTATGTAGATTCTAATTACATTGCTGGTATTGTTAGTATCCATGTATATTTCTACATTAAACTTTTCAAAATCGTCGCTACATTCTTCTATTTCATTAATAAAGCAATCAGTATTCGTTTCCTCATATTTACTTCCAGATATGATCTAACCCACACGTAATTATTTCTACCTTTACACGTTTCAATATTACATAAAGATGCTTGTCATTCATTACTTTCAATTTTGGTTTTGATGATCAAAAAAAAGATTGGCTTGTTTCAAACTTTGTGGTTTGGCATATAATATTTCTCCATTTATTTGATACTTATTAGCAATATATTCATTATCTAATGTATAAATATTCAGGTAAGGTTTCCTTTCTAAGTTGTTTTCAAACGTTAACAATCAAAAGTCGGTAGACTTCTATTCTCTTTAATAGAAAAAGTTTACAAACAAAGCCCTTCGCTTTCAAAGAGTCCTATGTCATTGTTGCATAATTACAGAAATGGTGCATTTTTATAAAATGTGAAAGTGAGAGTTGTGTTGGACAATAAAATTTTATTGCTAGCTACTTGGACTTCTTTATTTCTTTGTCGGTGCATATTTTTACGACATAGAATCTTCGTAGTTGGAAGCTTATGGCGTTTCGCTTTCTATTCTATCGATTTTTATTCAATGCTTTTGTTTTGAACGCATTTTTTTTTTGTGATGTTTAGATTTTTTGTTGCATTTTCGTTTTTGACGGATGAAATTAAAAGTTTTACTGGAAAACAGTTTTAGAATTTTAAATTTTGCCATTATTTTTAGTGATGAAGCACATTGTGTTTTTTTTTCTTATTATATTGTGCCATTAACCTTTATCAACATGCTAATAATAGTATTTTTGTATTTTCCAGAAGAAATCATAAATTTTATTAGTAATTAAATAGTTCTTCAAAATGGCCTCTGCAGCAAATTTGCCGTTATCAAGTAAAATGTATTATAAAATTATTGATGGCGGGACGCCAATGTCAAGTGCACCAGAGCGACGTTAGCCACGCCAGTAAATTTGTTTCCGTGTGTCCGCCCCCCACGAGAGTCAGGTGGACGATCAGGATGTGTAGTTGGATTATAGGGAACAGCGCCCAAACAAAAAAAAGGTATCAGAGAAATTACTATACTCAGATGATTAATGTCTAACGTACTATGACGTCATCTATCACAATCCTTTGTAATTCTAATTGCTTTTCTCATTATTATAAAAAGGTCAATGTTCGTTCATTTCCAATAAAATCACATTAATTGATTTTTAATTATAATTTCATTAGTCACATTTTCACTATCAAGAGGAAAATACGAATTAAGTTAATTCTCCAAACAATCTAGAAATGGTTTTACTACGCATTTTCCTGATAATCTTAGGATTTGTTCTTAATTTGTTTTTAATTATTTTATGAGGCTTTGCTGATGGTACCTAATTTTAAGGTTATGTGTTTTGCTTATATCATTATAATCTTAACCGCTGTTTCTGGTTTTATCCGACGCTATTCTACTTGGAGCCCGAAGTTCAATTGCCCTTTGTCTTCCTTTCGAATAGACTTAAGTCAGTTTTCGTGGAAGCGACTGCTGGATGCCTCTAGCCTCTAAAGGAAAGCCTGCAATGCACTAAAGCCTCATCTGTGTTTATAACATGAAATTGCTAACCATCACTTAAGGCTCTTTTATATTCCGTGAAAGCCACTGGGGAATGCATGATTCTGCATCATGTTCCAAAGAAATTCAAATTTCATTCCCACCTCAAGCAGAAACTTTGCACATTTTTTGCTCTTTTTACCGTTTAGGTGGCAGACTAGCACACGGCCCACCTGATGGAAAGTGGTTACCGTACATATGGACGTGTGCACCAGGGGCGTCACACTAATAGCGATGAACTGTAGCCCTAAAGTACCGAAACGCGACTCACGGTAGTGCGGAAGTTCGCCACATTGATACCCATAATTTCGAATGTTTTCCACCGCGAAGCACGGTAGTGCGAAAGTTTTCCACATCGATTCACACATTGTCGGATGTATTCCAGCGCGATACAGGTCAGTGCGAAAGTCTAGTAAACCACAAGTTTCTGTGCCGTCAGTGTAGAAGATAAAGTAAGACAAGACTTTGGTCTTGCCACTGACAGCACAAAAACTCTCCATGCAGCTTATCTAGTGTGCCTACATAGGAGCTATTGTTTAAGATTGATAGGTATTTTGCAATCTGAAATTAGGTTAATACTAATAAAAAATCACACAGAGCTGTTATCTCAAAATTTTGTTATGGTAAGTTTCATAAATACACTGTATAATTTTTTTTATTAGAAGATTATAATCAGTATTTAGCTTTCGACTGTCCTCAAAAAGTTTCCAGAAACAGTAATATACTACATAATATGCTCAAAGTACACAAGCTGAAAGCAAGTTAATGCCTTTTGAACAGTTTAAATTTCGGGTGAGTGTAAGTTAAAGCTTGGCCTTAGATATGCGAGATTAATGTTATGAAAACGTCCGTCAATGCCACACGGAATGTCCATCACATGTCGAGAGCATTATACCCACGTTATGGCTATCTGCAATATTATTAAGTGTGTTTAAGAAAATGTTTGAAGGTATTTCTAAATTATTTATGTTTATTTGGGAGATATTCATATACATTTCATAATTTTAATGGTGCTGCGGATTTATCGGTGGAAGTCAGCACACTGACTGCGACTGTAATTAAATAATATATTAATAACATTATTGGTTCTATAATTATACATAAACTTTATAGATAATAGCGCTTAACATTTACTAATTGGCGGTTAAAAACAAATAAACTGAAAAAGGACTTAAGAGGGGTTAGCAGTCGTTTTCAATAGATATTTTAAACATATTTAACATTAAGTTATTCAGAAAATTGCACCAAATAAAAATCATATTCATAAAGTAGGTTAAACCATCTAGGGATGTGTTAAGACAGAAACACGATTCACAATTTTGCCTCGATGGAAATTAGCGTTAAACATGGCTCTAAAATGCTCCAAATCGCTATTTCAAACACTTTTTAAACTAAAACGCCACTATCAAATAAAGATGAAGTTTGTATTAAATATAGAGTATAAAAATCAACTGGTCAAGTTACATTTTATCAAGCAAATCTTTTTTTTTCTTTATTAAATTGAAAAGCTATACAAAATCTTTAAATCGCTGCATTAATTCCCTTCGTCCTTATTTTATTATTTTCTACCTAAATGTTATGAGGATTTTTTTAACAATAAAGTATTTATACCTTGTCATTTCAAACAAATCATGAACCTCATTTCATTTATGATTGCAAGGAAATCTTATAATACAGGAAGTTGACATAAAAAATAGCAGATAATATTAATATATTAATTCTTTAAAAACTGAATTTATTCCAAAGTTTTATGTAAGGAACTCGTTTCAAGAACGGATGTAAGTATTACCCCTTTTTCAGTATTCTTTATTCAATAAGCTCATTTAAGTATTTATCTTATCTTTAGGAAATTACCTAAATTTTAATTTTAATCTTTGTGAATTATACTACTTAATAAATAAAAAATGCCTAATATTCTAGGACCATCACAAAGAACTAGCTAATAATACCCGGAATATTTTGCAAGGCCTCTTCAAGTTTTCACATGACTTTCCAATTTTTTGTCAAGAGCCTTCACGCAAAAAATGCTGTAGGTACAAAGTTTTATCGCAAATGAGTAAATTATATACGAACACTTAAGAGATGTATAAAGAACCATTCATTTTACATAAATACACCTCTTTCCCGTGGGTTATGCAGGGACAACATCTTTTGACAAACTACATTCCTGACAAATGCATTTATTTTTACGGTGTCATAACTGAAGGTTAAAAACGGAACTATATTACTAAGACGTACGTCTGTCTGTCTATCACCAAACTATATCTTATGAACCATTTCACAAATGGTGTAATTTCATAACCCTATAACAATAAAATACCAAACACATCAGAATTCAATTAATGTTTTAAAGGAGGCAAATCGTTGACCGGCGTTTGATGAAGTAGAATGACGAATGTATGGGATTTGACGTATATGACAGTCGCTAACGTATGTCATAACTGTCAAATCCCATACATTCGTCATTCTATTCCATTAAACGCGGCCCTGGTTTTATTATTTTATTATGGTACGGAACCGTTCGTGCGCGATTCCGACTCGCACTTTTCGACTTCCGTAATTATTTTCATGCACGACGTATGCATATACTTTTGTCTTGGCCTTCCTCAACACGTTCTCAATTTGATGGACTTTCCTTACTGGACTGTCCTGTCCATTCAGCCTTGCCTCATAAATTTGTTTCGACATTCTTCTTACCTCTTCCTCTCTTCGTGTCTGAACCATCTAAGCATTTCATTTTCTTGGTCACTATATATTCAGTAGCGAAGGGTCCTTTTAACCCGATTCCTGCCGGCTTCCCAATAGAGCATGGCAAACTAGATCTAGGTAAGCTTTCTCTCCACCGGCTTCCATATTGAAAATATTTGTCCTTCACCACTGATATCTTGTACCCTATCTCAATGTTTCCTATATTCATTTTTATAAGTTCGTATTATATTTATGTTGAATTGAACGAAGAATGTTAAAATCGAAAGGGAATGGTTTTCGTCATAAGACGTATATGGACATTACAAGACTACAAGTAGCTTGAAAAACAAGTTGTCTATTTTGATTGAATGTTACCTGACTTCCAGGTCCAATTCATATCAATATAACTACTAAATTACAATATTAATTACCTTACTGTAGGAGGTAGGACACACGACGGTATTTTCATCCAATTAAGCAGTCCGACTGGGGAAGTACCTCCACCCTACAGAATACCGCGGCTATAAAAACTTCGTGTTGTGTTCCCAGTGGTGATTAGGGTAGCCAGAGCTCACTGGAGAGTTTTTGTACTGTCAGTGGGAAAACCAAAGGCTATTCCTGCATTGTCTTCTACACTGACGGCACAGAGACTACCTGTATTTACAGGGTTGGCAGCCGAATGTGACTACCCTGGTGTTGCACACGTCCATAGGCCACTGTAACCACTTGCCACCTCAGTGGTTTTAAAAAGCTATATAGTCCTTTTTGAGATGGAAGCGTGCGCAAATCTCCTCGGGCTTCTCCTCCCCAAAGATTAGGGTGAGATGGGTATGTTTGACTCAAACCGACTAAAATAATGAACGCTGTTGAAAGTCTTAGAACTTCTTTTAGCTTATTCATCTCTGTTACTCGACAAGATAAACTATTTCTTTCATTCTTCTATCTTTAAAATCATGCGCTGTTTTGTCGCTTCAACCACTGTGGCCAGGGAACCAAGCCTACCCTAAAAAAGTTATCTCTGAGACCCAGGCAGGCTAGTATTGCTTATTCTGTATCAGTATTCTAAGAGCATCCCGACATATAATTCTATGTGCTATGTAACTAATATAATAACAAAAGAATGCACGACACAGCGGTTGTGACTTGTGATAGTAGAACGGTCAAAAGGTCACCTCCAGTACCTAGAGGAACGAGGAAAAATCGTCGTCGAACGCTAAAGATAAACGCAGCAGCTATTGTGTGGACTATACCTTCTTTGTTGTTCAACCTTCTATAATATAATAATGTCACGTACACATACACGTACGCAAACCGAGCGAAATAGAGTAGAGAAGGTAGAGAGTGGGTAAAGACCAGTTTTTGTAAAAAAGCATACTATAGGACATATGTATGACTTTTTGATCTTAAAGACAAAAACGTCTGGCTTGAGCATGGTGTAGGCAACTTTTTGTCATATTATAACTTAGGGTAATTATTTTATTATAGAGTTTTTAAGCTATTGCATAGCTTCTATCGAGGGCTTTGAGCGCGGGGACCGAATCCAGAAATTCCGTAACGAAAAAACCTCACGCTCGTTTCTTTTCGGCAGTCTTCGACACGGTGTTCGTGTGCGTGCAACTAGCCGTATTGTACGACTACGAAGCTCGCACGAATCGGGACAAGCTGCTCTGAAATCGGACGAATACATAAGCAGCTGTTCATGAGAAAGTATATAGGTGTATAGGTATTTATGTACAACAGTGAATAGCTGTACTTGTAAAATTTGTCGATAATCACTTCTTAATATCGTTATTTTTTTTTTAATGAATAATTTTGTTTTGGTGTGTCATTACATTATTTATACCTAATTATTTATACTTATTATTTATACCTAGATATTTTCGTTTTATAGAGAAGAAAAGCGTAAAGAGCTAAAAAGAAAAAAAAACAACTAATGCACGTCAAAGGGCATATTATCATAATTGCATAAGTTGATACAAAATGCTATGCAATAGCTGTACCGCGGCAGTCCCCGAGTGCCACACGTCTTTTTTATATACTTTTGTTTATTTAGACACGAAACAAAATGTAGATTCGTTCACATTTAGCCTTAAGGATATAAATATTGTAAGTTGACGTTTTAAAAAATGTCGCAGTGGAGTTTATTGCGCCATTTTTTCTCCACCAGCGCCTTGGAAGCGGTGGTAAACTTAGGTTATGTACAATTTATTTTTGACGTCAATAAGAAACAACCATGTCGTTCTAGATTAAATAAAAATCTTTGACGTTGACTTTTGGACATCAGACTCTGAGGTGAGAACTGCGGATTAAACAGGGATGTATAATTACTAAGTTTATGGTGATAATTATTTATCTTCACACCCGTATGGGGTAAGCAATGGTGTAGCTATTATGACCCAATTTCGGTAACCATGACGTATTGACACAAACAACATGAAAACTCATGTTACTACAAGTGAGATAGGTAGTATCATTTGAGGTTGACATGGTCATTCTTATTGATAGTGAAAGAGCGTTTTTACATAGTCCGATATCCGATTTCCGACACCCGATATCGGAGGAAGTCAAATGTATGACATTTGTTTCTCTCTTTCACATTGTCCGGCTCGATATCGGTTATCGGAGCCAACACCTCTGTTTTGGGCCGATATAGAATCACAAAGAGGCTAAAACAAAAAGTCAAAAATATAAGAAAGAAACTCGATACCATGTCATGTCATTGAGGTCGAAAATTGCTTGCACTTTGTTTTTTTCATCCCTAGCATCCCTAACTAGTCTGTGCTTTCGAGCAAATGGCCGTATCGAGCTGATTTTATCAGATAAATGTGAAAACAGCACAAGGTGTCGACTTTCGGATGTCGGCTATCGGCGTCCGACACCGATATCGGTTATCGGATGAACATGGAAAACGCTCTAACAGTCACTGGGACATTTACCATCTTACATTATAATATTATATCCCGGAGAATTTTAAACTATTAATGAGATAGGTAGTACCCAAGTGCTAGTCTTGAATGAAAGACGAGAGAAAAAAGAGTAGAACAAAATTTAACGAGCTAAATGTAAACAGAAGTAATAGTACACACCAAACAAACACAATCAAAAGAATGCAAACAAGAATTCACGAGCGTGCCGTAATGATGACAAAATAAATTCGTTCAATTGCTTTTGGCGTAATTGCCACATTGGTTCATTTCATTCGCGCTCTTTCACTACCCATCATTCACTTCACTACTCTCGGTTATTGTGTACATACACAGCATTAGACGTATCTTTTCAAGTTTAAATTTACATCACCTTTACATCCATCACCGTTCTCTACTGTCCACTCATCATTTGTCAAAATGTCAGTCAATTGAAAACGCTGACCATATAAAGCTTTATTCATTTATGCGTACATACATACATACATAACTATTACTGGTGACGTCATCTGGAAGTAAGACATGGTATTCATTTTCTACGACAAATTTTGTGAGAAGTTTGAAAAATATCTAATTTATGAAATTAATACTTTTATGAATTACAAAAAGAGATGGTTCTATCTCAGAATTAAGCTAAAAATATAAAATATTATTTTTCATGTAAACCAAAGGCTTGTCCTACTTTGTCTACTGCACTGACAGGACAGCACAGAAACTCCCTGTTCTTATAGGATTGGCAGCACGAGTGTGACTCTTTGGTGTTGCACATGTCCATAGGCCACGGTAATCAATTCCCATCAAGTGGGCCGTGTGCTTGTCTGCCACCTTAGTGGTATAAAAAACATTTAAAAATGTATATGAAAAGAGCTACGTATAAATTCCGAATACAGTTTTACAGACAAATTATTAAATATAGTTAATTTAAAAATTAAATTATAGACATTATCTTCACAATTTATATATAGACAGATAAATTATAATGACTAATTGACAAGTTAGGTAAACTTGTCAATTAGTCATTATAATTTATTTTCATAATATGAAGTTCATAAAAAAACGCATTATTATTTTATGGGCTTTTTTATTCAGACCGACGAAAAAAATATCCCACAATTGTCTCACTACTGCGGTACTTGCTAAACCAAACTTTACATAATATTTCTTTAAACCTGATTATCATTAAGCCACTTAAGGTTTACAATCAACAATGACATCTTAATACATAAGCTCGTCCGAAGTTCTATCAACAGCTTGCCAACACAATTGTCCAAACAACCCAATTCTGCGTCAAACAGTAGTTTCCGTCTAAAGATAACAAAGACGAACAAACATTTCAGCTTTAATCCATTCTTCCTGATCAGGATGACTTGATTATGCGGTCAGCGGTGCGTCACTCGCTGCCAACCTTCTAACAAGAGCATGATGTGTGATTGGTGCAATTTAAGAGAGGATCCGTCATTTTGAATTTCGAATTTCCAATTATAAAATATTCTTTAGGTAATTTTTTTCATAAGATCTGTACCCCGAGCAAGAAAAAGATTCGAATTCGTAACGTTAACGTATTCTGAGAATGAAACATTCCGATTGGCCTCCTGCCTACTGTGAACCAATCGCATTGCTCCGCTCTCTCGATACGTTATGTTACGTTTTTCGGGCTCGGGGCACAGGTGCTTTGCTTTCCGCACTGAAGTTGAAGGTAATATTCACCGAAATATATTTAGATAGAACAGTCATGTGAGCGGGCAACGCATGGTAACTTTTAAGACCATTCCTGTCCTATGAGAAAGGAACTGTCGAACGCTTACTCAGTACTGTTAAGACTAGCTTTTAATAAAATGGTTAATAATACCGCGAACATGCCTATTGTGCTATTTCCAATTGTACAATAACAATGGAGAAGTAAATTTGAAAAATAAAGGTATTCCTTATCTCTCGTGAGTTTACAGTGAAATTTACATATACAAAGTCGCCACACGCGACATGCAGGTGAGAACTGCTTATGGCTTGTTCTTTCTTAATATTTTTTCTTTGCTAATATTTATTACTATGGACGTAATTTCTTTTTCTTTTTCAATACTATTTTTTTTATCAACCTTCAAAAACTATTCTATAAGGTGTATATTGCTGAAAAAGATACTTTAATAGTTTTGACAGCACAACATGATGAAGTTGATATTCTTCGCTGACTTACTCTGGGGCATATAAACATTTAAAAGTAGTAAACAAACTATTACGTATGTCTAGGTACCTGCTATTCATTCTTCTTCCTAGAATCATAAATAAAGTGCAGTACAGATAATCTACAATAACTAGAAAAGCTATATAAATCGTTAATCTATAAATTTATAGGTGCACATATAAATTGCGTTATTAAGTTAAAGTAACAATTAATTAATATTATTGTGACAGCGTTGATTCCGGTTCGTCGAAAGCCCTTTGGAGCCCTCTGCGATCTCTTACTTTCAATTAGGTATTTGTTTTGTTTTACCTTTAATGGGAGTGACTTCCACCTGATCTCCCCACCAGACTGTCAGCGCCAAAAGGTTTGCAGCAGCGGTTGTCTTGGCCCCGAAAATCTTCGATTTTCACCTCCGAGCCCGGAGTCCTTCTACTCCCTTTGGTCCGGCTTATCCGGCATCTATGAGATAGACTGTCGTCTAACCTCCTAAGTCTGAGAACTAAACCTGTGCTAGAGTCCCCTTGTCAATTAGTAGGTGTACTATTATATCTTACCCTATATATATTAAAGCGTTAGCAATATAGCGATATCTCATACAATATACCATTTTCCTTCTAGCTTACTCAAAAGTCAAAAGTCAAAAATCATTTATTCTGTATAGACCATTAAAACGGTACTTACAAAACGTCAAGTTTAAAAAAAAAATCTTGACTAGTTTAGCAAATGGACCACCGGTTCGAAACGCGGCCCCGACCTGAGAAGACTCCGGCAAGAAACTCAGCGGGCATTTTTTTTTTTTTTGGTCTATTTACAAACATTTGCTTAGTCTACTTAGTCTAAATACAATAGTTTGCTTGAGTAGCATAGTTGAGCGAACAGCTCATTTCCAAGCTTGTTTATCATCTAAATATTCTTGGATTTTATAATAGCCTTTTTGGCACAGTTTAGTCTTAATTACATTTTTAAATTTATTTACAGGTAAATCTCTAATTTCATTAGGGAGCTTGTTGAAAAAGCGTATACAGTTGCCCCGGAAAGAATTACTAATTTTATGGAGTCTACTATCACAAGCTACAAGATTGTTTTTATGTCTTGTGTTTATATTATGCCTGTCACAAACTCTTGAAAATTTAGAGATATTTTTCCTTACATACATCAGGTTTTCGAAGATGTATTGTGACACTACGGTTAGAATGTCCATTTCTTTAAACTTTTCTCGAAGGGAAACTCTTGGGCCCAAATTATAAATAGCTCTCACAGCCCGCTTTTGTAAAAGGAATATTGTGTTTAAATCCGCGGAATTACCCCAAAGGAGAATTCCGTAGCTTAAAATACTATGAAAATAGTTATTTAATATAGTTATGAAAATAGGTATTTATTATTTATTAACTTTCAAAATAGATCATTAACTACTAGTTGCGAACTGTCACGATTGCGTGGGAGTTGTCTTGCATTTAAGTTGGTACCTACGCCTCAAATCTGTTATGATACAATTGCAATGAAGAATGCAATATGGTATCGCAGTAATGGTACTCAAATTGTATTCACACATTTAATTTTTGTTCGTAAAAAAGTAAGGGTAAAAGATGATGAGGTCATCTCTATTCCCAACTCAGTTGGAATTGACTTTCAGTCTAACTACGAAACGAACAAATTTTGACTGCAAAAAAGTGGAAAAGGTGAATACTCAGACGGGACTCGAACCTGGGGTAATGTTCTGATCATTGAGCTACTGGTCCACGCCTTGAACATTCCAAATTCTCCTAACGTTGCATTATGACAGATGCCTTAAGTCATAGAAGGTCATTTGTAAATAAGTAATAACTTATGATAGTACGTTTAAAAATATAGCGTGACATATTTCAGTTTAACTTTAATATTCGAATTGATATTTATAGTAAAATAATTCAAACTATGGCGTGATTTTATATTTCTGCGAAACCTCTTTAGGCATCTACGTTTATTGGCTTATGTTTTTAATTTTAGTGTTGTGGCTTTATTGTCTTTGGTTGTTACATTTTAATCCTAAGAAATTTATCTATGCTCGTTAATTTTCGTTACGTTTTATTAAAATATTAAAGTAACAGTATCATATTTCTGAACTGAAAATATTATAATATTGCGCTTTGATTGTTCAAAACAAAAGTAAACTTTATTATTGTAATGAAATGAAAGGAAAACTCGTGGTTGCTTGTATCCCCGGTGATACCTCTAAAGCTCAAACGATTGCTCATACAATACAATTGTTATCACTGGTGATACAGCTGGTGAAGTGGGGTACACTACATAAATATGAAAAACTTTATTCCGAAAGTCACAATCGCGAATTTCAGAATTCCGAATTTCATAATTCCGAATGATTCGAATTGCGAAAGTCTGACATCCGATGGAGCATAAATCCTATTTATAGAAAACACGAATTTCAAAATTCCTAATGTTAAGAGCTACGAATGTAGCAGAATTACGAATTTCAAGATATTCGGTATCTAAATCTAAATTTTAATCTTAAATTAATTTAATCTAAATTCTAATATTTCAAGATACCTAAATTCGTAATTCTGCTACATTCGTTCGTTTCGTTCCATTACAATTCAGAATTAATAATAATCCGAAATATCATAAATACGAATTCCGATTATCAAAATTCCGAAACAAGGTTTGTGTTATTTCGGAATTTTGATAATCGGTATTTGGAGGCCGTTCATTGAATGGCACCGTTTAGTTACCAGCCTAGGTAGTTAATTGAACGGCTGAATAAGCTAGTTGGCGGCGACAGAAACACGGCAAGTCGCCTTTAGCTTAATTTTATATGAACTAATGGAGAGTCATTAATTACTTAATTTAAAAATTCATTGATAACCTACTTCTTCATGCGTGACTACTATTGTTAAAACCTGGAGTATATTCGGTCTTAGTATAGGTGTCATTTCTTTTCTTGTCAATACCGCTAGTGGAAATGCATGAGGATAACTTGAGACCGCTCGCACACCAGATGGAATAATAGTGTACTATGTATTGCACATAATTGCTTATACTGTACCTATTCAATAATAGTTAAAGCCATCAATGTAATAGGGTAAGATATTATCTACAGTACAGCGTACTTGATTAGTGTCGATTATATTATTTCACAGACAAATTATTTTCTAAACCTAAAGACTAAACCTAAACTTTGTACTATACTAAAATGATAACTGTGACCTATGAAGGGTTGCACCACCTAAGAATGACCTTAGCGGTTAAGAGTAGAGGGTTCGACTGTAACGTCAGAGGTCACTGGTTCGATTCCCGCTCTGTGTAAATATTTGTATGCGAGATAACGTACATTTTGCGCTGGGTGTTTCTATGTAGGTATAATATGTATGTATAAAAAATATATACAACTAAGTATGTTTATCCGCATTCTTACCAATAACACAAGCAACTATACTTACTTTGGTCTAGATAGAATGTCGCAGAGTATTCATTTATCATTATTTTATTTAAATATTTGTTTGTATGCATGATTAAGTGTATAATATATTTGCATTGGTCTGGGCGTTTCTATGTATAATAGCATTTGTAGGTATTTACAAAAGTAAGTGTGTTGTATAAGTTTGTTTATCCGCATACTAGGACACACATTATATCTATTAAAAGCTTAGATTTTTCTTAGTTAGATTAAATATAGCGGTATACAGTATCATTAGGACTATACCTACAGTTGAATTTAATTTTGAAGCATTTACTATGCTAACTTTTCAAATCGATTAAGATAGGAAAAAGTGAATCACTCAGGCGGGACTCGAACCCACGATCTTTCGCTTACAGGGGGAATGCTCTGACCACTGAGCCACCAAGCCACACCTGAAGCTATCCAAATTCTCCTATCCGTCGCCCTAAGACGGTAGTATAGGAGAATTTGGATATACCTACAGTATCAGAGTCATAGAAATATATTAGGATAGAACGGCCATACGCAGTGTTCAGCTGCATGTCGTGCATGGCGACTTCTTCACTGTTAATCACGAGAGAGAAAGAGAGAGAGAGAGAGAGAGATAAGAAATACTTTCATTTTTCAAATTTAGCTCCTCATTTTTATTCTACATTTGGAAATAGCACAATATGGTATATTCACGGTATTTTAATGATGTTATTCCAAGCTATTCTTAACAGTACTGAGTAAACGTTCGAAAGTTTCTGTCTCATAGGACAGGAATTGACCAAAAAGTTGCCACGCGTGTGTAAGGGGACATGGCCGTGCTATTCTAAAATATTTCTTTAATCAGGGGCTTCTCCTCTGTTACCGGGATCCAATTTTCCCAGGCTAACTGTCAGCGGCTGAACTTCGATATCTTCCGCGAAGCTTGTTTTATTATTTTCATCAATGCAATGACATGCTTTTATATAATTATATATTCATTTGACATTCTTTGAAATTTTTTGATATTCTTTGAAATTTTGCATGCCAATTTTGGTGAAATACTTTATTATTTCGTGCGAATAAATTATCATTAATTGATTCATTCAAGTTAAAAAAATCTGTAGTTAGACCAATTTTCAGCCTTTTTGGGGCTCCACACCATCTGTTAAATATTATAGACTATTATTGTATGTATAGCATGTGATTAAACCACTTTCGTCTGTTGATACACTATCTTTATTTTGACGCTTGAATAAATTCAACCAAGTCAGCTAGAAAGTTTCGGATAATGTGTGTAATTTAATAGAAATAGCATTTAACTTTTTTGGAAGTTTTATTAGTTAAGAGCCTGGCAAGCTAACGACTTTAAATCATTTCTACACACATAGACACAATATCTTACGTAGAGTCATACATTCAAGCCTTTACACAAAAAAAAATACTTATACGACCCATACTAATATTATAAATGGAAAAGTCACTCTGTCTGTCTGTCTGTATGTAGCGCTTATCTAAACCACTGAACCGATTTAGATGAAATTTGGTACATAAGGAGATTAGACCTTCAGAAAGGACATAGGCTATGTTTGGTCGCGATAACCGACATCCACGCGGGCGAAGCCGTGGGCAAAAGCTAGTAATACTATAAAAACTAAAAAAACAAGTAAGAGCCAATGTCAATTCGCACGTTTTTGGGTTCTAATACCCAAGGGTTAGTTTAATTCAGGCGTCATCAAACATGAAGCTTATTTCATAAGTACAAAGTTTAAAATATAGTAAGCGATCACTATATTCCTATAAGATTTAATGCTGCCTACTATTTTCAGTCATGTCTAAATGGTATAAGGTGAATATTAAAATAACATTTAAAAAGTGCGTGAGCATTTTTCATCACATTTGGATTGACCCTAAAGCTGGAATTTATAACAGTGTAAAACGTTGACGTAACGTTTTTTTTTTTCAATTATGTCATTGAGTGAGATTTGCCAACGTAATTTATAGTATTAGAGCGTTTTCACACTCATCCGATATCCGATATCCGATATCGGTGTCGAACGCCGATAGCCGACACCTTGTGCTGTTTTCACACTTATCCGATAAAATGGGCCCGAAATGCTAATTGCTAAAAGTAAAAAAAAAGAAAAGAAGTGAAAGCAATTTTCGACCTTATTGACATGACATAGCATCGAGTTTTTTTTTCTTATATTCGTGATCAGCGTCATCAATTAAAGCGAAAAGACATGTTACTCAGAAAATGTCCTTAAGGTCGAAAATTACTTGTTTTGTGTCTTCTTTGTGTTCCGATATCGGGCCAAAACAGTGGTGTTGACTCCGATAACCGATATTGGGCCGGACAATGTGAAAGAGAGAAATATATCTCATCCATTTGACTTCCTCCGATATCGGATGTCGGATATCGGATGAGTGTAAAAACGCTCTTACAGTCATCAGTGAAATCCATTGTGGTTCATTTACATTTTCTGTGCTACTCGTAACCACTCTTTACAATCTGAGTAATTCTACACAAGTGATTAATCTAGTCGGTACCTAAGTGTCAATTACACGTGTACAGTGAAGTACTCGCTGTACGAGTTGGGGTCAAAGATCAGGGTTGAGCTTACTATTATTATAAATGCACCGTGTAATAAGATGTGTAACATTTTTCATATTTTATTGATGTCGTAAAACAGATCATGAGATAAGTAATAAGGTGATTTGCGTTATAGGAAATTAGATTGTTCAATCTTAGCTTGACATTTCATAAAAAAATATGAATCAAGCACTTGTAATTTGAATTTCAAAAATATCTTTCATCCAAACACCAATCTGTGTTGGAGAACTTACAAAATTTCACTCAATCATTAGGTATACCACAGAAATATATTAAGAGCACAGAAATAATTATATGTAAGCGGGAAACGTGTGGTAACTTTTTAGTCAATTCCTGTCCTATGAGACAGGAACTTTCGAATTCTTACTTGGTACCTACTGTTAAGACTAGCTTGTAATAACATCGTTAAAAATATCGTGAATATGCCCATATTCTGTTATTTCTAACATAATAAAGCGTCGGTAGCTTAGTGGTTAAATAGCGTCGGTAGCTTAGTGGTTAAGGAGTCGGCCTTACGATCGAGAGGTCCCGGGTTCGAATCCTGGCCATTACACTACCGACGTGAACCCACTCCTAGCACAAGTAATTTAGCTTGGTTGGAGGGGTTAGAGGGAATATTAGTAATTTCGATAATTTCCGTTGGTAATATAATTTTGTAAAAAAAAAACTGTAATTTAAATGGAGAAGTAAATTTAAAAATTAAATATGATCTTTCGTGAGTTTATATTTACAGTGAAGAAGTCGCCACGCGCGACACGTACCTAGGTGAACACTGCTTAGAGTCGTTATTTCCGAATATATTTCTGTGGTCTTGCAAATGAGATAGGGTTGTGCCGTCAAGATTCTAGGTAACTTCGACAGCGCTATGTGGGTAGATATATAGGGATACTAGTTTTTGCCCGTCGCTCCGCCCGCGTGGATATCGGTTATCGCGAACAAATCGCCTACGTCCTTTGCCAAGGTCTAATCTACCCCTATACCAAATTTCATCAAAATCGGTTTTGTGGTTTAGGCGTAAAAGATGAATAAACCAACAGACACACACATACTTTCTCATTTATTATATTAGTATGTATATCTATGCATTTTAAAACATGTGTATGTACCATATTCTAAGAAATAAATGACTATTCTATTCGATCAACATGGCGCGCTTTAAATCAAGTCATGATAAAGAGTTTTCTACTCTCTTTTAAGGACCCGGGTAGTACTATTATTGATTCCGTGACCCGGGCTCTAAAGTTCAAGCTTTAAATGCAAGTGGAGAGACAGACCCAAACCCTCTGGCTAAATAACAAAAATTGAACAATAATTCTGCTTCTGCTTAAAAATAAAATGTACAGTCGACAAAAGAGGTTTGATCGCACTTTTTCAAATAAAATTGTATGTAAATGTGCAACCGTATCTTCTATCTTTTTCGTTCCTTTTTCAAAATTTCATCTCGGCGGATGTATAATAAACACAAATGAATATGCATGCATGCATTTACGACATAATCGTGCATATAAATTATTTATACTATCGAATCGAACCCCGACCTCTGACAGACCAGCCGAACACTACAGCCACGTTATTTGTCAGCATATTTAATTCGAATATCACGAAGGGAATCATTAAGCCCTTCACATGATTCACCGAGGAATTACAATTAAGTAAAGGTTACATGTGATTGGTACTAGAACCGATTCGTCGAAGATCACGAAGAAAATTAACAATCTGACGTAACTGAATGTACTTTACAACCTTCATATTTTACATCGTGATAGTGTAACACAGTTGTAGCTCACGCTAGTATATTAAGCAGGGATAAACAGGTATGTAGGTATTAGCTTCATTATATTTGAAAAAAATAACTGTTTCTACTTAATGGAAGGTGAGTCCACATAATTATACTGGAGACAATTAGCTAAAATTAAAGAAAAACCAAGGAGAAAATACCGTAAGGTATACTTTAAAAAGTAATAATAATTAACACAACCCGGGATTCGATCGAAATAAAATCAATACCATTTGACGTCAGTACTTTAGTTCTCAGAATATCAATCATAATAATTAAAATCTATAATAATAAACATCCTTGAATGTCCTTGTTCACGGTGACCTCAGAATCCACTATTCCAAAAGAAATGCAAGTAATAATTCAATTACTACAGTGAAGATATTCAGTAAATTAATCCCATTCATTACACTGGAATTAATACTTCTCAATACTAGGAAATGTTCTAACGCAAACAATTTTCCAGTAACATGATATTATTAATATAAAATAATAATGGAATATTAGTTATCAGTTCGTTAGTCACAACCTGAATTGTTCCTTAGTTAATTAACACATTGATATAACCATTGACGTACTTATTTATGATCGTAAAATATAATGACAAGCACTTTAGTTACGTTTATTAATTGGATATAGGGCTTCTCTAAGATCTTTGAGGGTCAAGGAATTGCGCAGGACATAAAATGTACGCGCTGTACATGTTCCTTGGTTTTTTTTACGTGCGGGAAATCCCCACGGTTACCCCCCCCCCCCCTTCGGATCCGAAGGGGGAGGTTATGTCGGACTCGAACCGACTAAACCGCACGCCGTATGTGGGTCGATGTGCTAGGCCGAAGGTGAAGTTGTCTTGCGACATATTGCTCGCACCCCGGCTGACCCAGGGCCATTCCTCTCGGTCTGGCCCTCCACGGGAAGGGGGAGCACGCGGTCCCCGACACACCCCCGGTATGGGGGGGGGGGGGGCACGCATCGTTCTATGATTTTATTAAAATACAATCTGTGTGCGCATTGCCTCGATTGTCTCACGATTTAGGTCCACGATACGTGTCCTGATACCTCTCCAGTAAACTGATACAACTGTTGATTGAGGGATGAAATTCTGACCCAGGCTTCCTATCAAGATTGGAAGAAAAGCAGGGTAATCGTGCCTATAAATACCAAGAGGATTCAAATTATGGTAAGCGTAGTAGAGCTCCAATTCTAAAGTTCAAGCATTGGTTGCAACCGGGACTATATTACCGGCATATATCTGACCCCAAAAAACAGCGCTAAAGTCCATTTTCTAGAATGTCATTCAGCTGAATCGTTATTTATATGAGGGAAAGTTATGCCAGACAACCTGTCAAATCTGTCAATGTATATACAATATTTTCCCAGCTTAATCGGGATTCAACTGAGTGGCATTCTAAAATACGGGCCTAAATGTACTTCTTTATGCGCAGTACACGTTTTTGGGTGACTTATCAGGATATCACGGGGTACCACGGCACTGGAGCAGTTTAAATCCACCAAACATTTATTATGTCAAACCAAGCCGCGCGCATCAAGGCCTCGTTTTTCTCGCGACTTGTCTATGTCTGGAACTTTACCACTGTGATAATTTTGTTCTTTGATATTAATTTATATTTTTTGACACTATAAGTCTTTACATTATAATTAAATTAGGAGTCAAAGACGTCGATTCTTGATGTAAAGTTCACACACTTCACACTAGTTCAAGGGTCAGAAATTTCACACTTCTTATAATCATCTTGTGTCAATAAATGCCTTATTTTTTTAAACGCTCTAGCCTTGAGTTTTGTAATCTTCGATATTTCTGTTTCTACAATGAAGTATAACTTACAAACAGTGACCTTATATTAAAGATATGGTATTGGCGCTTAAAACTATCACTCATAAGTAAACTTTTTTTCTTCTGAGGTTGCAGACAAGCACACGGTCCTCCTGGTGGAAACTGGTTACCGTGGCTTATGGACTTCTGTAGGGCGGAGGTACTTCACCAGTCGGACTGCTCAATTAGACGGAAATATTGTCGTGTCTTACCTCCTACAGCCTTCCAAACTCCTACATCTTTTTTATCGTTCGAAAATCCCCACAGATGGGTATCTGTGTGTAATAGGACTCCGGGGGGCTTCGTCTAAATACCTTAACGAAAACACGAATGTCACAGGACTTGCACTTATCAGTTAGTATGAATGAAAATAAAGTATGACTTTTGTCATACAATGCGGTACAATCTCGATATTGTGATAGTATTAAGATCATTATCATTTAGCCTATTTTAGGCCACTTCTGGACAGGCCTCTCCCAAAGTGCACCAAAACAACCCTTTCCAGGTCAGAAGTCCATCTGGCTGAGAAACTTTCTACCTTCCACTAGCCAATTTGTGGTCTCCACTCTAGAACTCATATGCTTTAACGGCCATCGGTCTTAAGATTGTTTCTTCTGCGATTATGGTAGAATATAGGGTTATCCAATAAGGGCAATAGAAGGTTTTTATAGGGTCAGCAGCACGAGTGTGACTCCTCTGGTGTTGCACGCATCCATAGGCCACGTTAACCACTTTCCATCAGATCGGCCTGGTGCTTACCTGCCACCTAACTGGCATATTTAACTATGGTTATTTTTTAGATACTTCTAGACATTATAAGACCTCCAGGCCTCCAGGCCTCCATGGCGTAGCGGTGGTGAACGCGGCCGCTACGCAGCAGGCGCGGTTTCGATCCCTGCTCAGTGCAAATATTTGAATGCATGATTGGTATTTGCATTAGTCTGGTCGTGACTCGGAGAACACGTTGAGCCGTCGGTCCCTGTTGCCATACAAACATCTATGGCAGTCTTTACGGGTAGTTGGAGCCCTCAAAAATCCAACAAACTGGTCTAGCTGCAATGCCTTGATATTGCCTTTAGGTTGTGGAGGTCATATGGCAGTCGCTTCACGGAAAATATCGAAGTTTAGCCAAATCCGCAGTTAGACTAGTAAAAGCGGACCCCAGACTCCTACTTGAAAAACATCGAATGGTTCTGGGATTAACGCTAGGATGAAGAAGGATACAATTTATTAGATACTATATTGAGAATTTTATCCTTGAAAAAACTCAAAGTACTAAGTCGCTACATAACCTATTGACTGTGAGACTATGAACTAACATTATGGGCTAACGCCACCGCCAGTGAACTCACTGAAAAGCTCAGTACTAGACCTCAATCCAATATGAGATCATTGCTTGCATCTAAGTACTTATACACCGGTGATTAAAGAACATTCCGCTTACAATACTTTACTAAAATAGCCGATCATTACGTAAATGCGTTTTCCATTGAAAATAATTATACTTAAGTTTATAACAACTGCAATATAACATCTATATTTTGTTTTAGACGCTAATCTATGTTTAAATGCAATTATATGTACATATTTATATTACATGCATAAATAATCACGTACTCTTTCTCACGATATTATTATTCGAGTAATTTTATGCGAGGTTTATTCTGTACTTTGTATTTTCTACATAGTTTGCAATAAATGACTAACGCCCCACCCACTGCATCTCTGCCAGAGAGTGTCATATTATAATGGTCGAAACAGATTAAGCAGAAAATAGACGTTTTTAAGTGGTACGTAACTAAGTATCAATATTTTATCGATTGGACAAAAATCAAAATAACATGTAATTTTTTTTGTGTATCTATCTGTAAGTTTTCAAGAGAAATAAAACAAAACACGCTCCTCTCTTTTGGGTCAGATGAGATATAAATGTTGCATACAATTTTCAACTTTACCTCAATATAATCAGGTGTAAACTGCGATGCGCGCCTCCCTATACCGGGGCGAGTCGGGAACCGCGTGGTCCCCCCTCTCGAGGAGAGCCAGACCGAGAGGGATGGCCCTGGGTCAACTGGGGTGCGAGGGATATGCCGTCGACAACCTCAGCTTCGGCCTAGCACAACGACCCACAGACGGCGTGTCATTAAGTCGGTTCAAATCCAACATAACCTCCCTTTCTGGAGGGAGAGAGGGGATATCCGTAGGGATTTCCCGCACGTAAAAAAAGGTGTGTACTTAATTAACGTTTCAAAAGTGCTCGAGCATTTTCCAGACCAATACAGCAAGTTCCAGTCAGTGTTTCACAGTGGATTAGGTAAGTTAAGAGTATACCGAAAGGGTGAGGACTCTTTTCAGAACACTTTTTCAGATGTGTTGTTACTGAATACTTAAAAACTAAAGGAAATTTAGCCTGACCCGGGACCCGGGTGTGTAAAAATTGCAATTGCAACAGTATTTACAACTATTTTCATTAAATGCTTGCAACTGCCTCCGTGGCGTAGCGGTAGTGAACGCAGCTGCTGCGCAGGCGGCGCATGTCCAATCCCCGCTCAGTGCAAATATTTGTATGCATGAATATGGGTATTTGCATTGGTCTGGTCGTGCCTCAGAGAACACGTTAAGCCGTCGGTCCCGGTTGCCATAGAAACATCATCATCATCAGTGGAGGTCAGGTGGCATTCGCTTCACGGAAATTGTCGAAGTTTAACCAAATCCGCAGTTGGACTGGTAAAAGCAGACCCCAGACTCCAAGTTGATAGCTTCGGATGCGACTGGGATTAACGCTAGGATGAAGAAGATAAAATTCTGAAGTTATTTATTGATTTTTATTTATAGCTAGATCATAACATATAATATTTTATTTACATAAACTGATAGTTTAACCTCTGTAGCCGTCATCGGGTCTTAAAAGCTTTTTATAATAAAATGCCTTTCAGAGTAACCATAAACTCAGGTAATTGAGGTTAAAAGCATCGTGTGGTTAAGCCGGTTCGAGTCCGACATAATAGCCCCCGATGGCTGACAGGGGTGGTATCTGTGGGGAGTTTGGCCCGAATTAAGACTCAATACATACAAGAATCTTGTTTAAATAAATCTCTACATAAATGTTATGAATAATTTAGCTATATTCCATCCATCTAGATTAAAATCAGAACAAAAAGTGAACATAACAACAATCACTAAGGGAAATTTTAAAACTACTATTAAATATAAAATGTATATAAAAACTCCAAGCCTTAGGTTATACACGATTTTAAATGCGCAGTTATTCTCAATGTCAAGTCTGGTGGAACAGGATAAAGGTGTATCATTAGATTGTCATTAAGATATATAAATATCGAATTAGCATCCAAAATTAGGACTTATTTTAATAAAATTTACCACATATTATACCTTGTAATTGGGGTATTAGTCATACAATAGTCAGTTGCCATAAGAATATCTATGGCAGTCGTTACGGGTAGTTAGAGCCCTAAGAAGCTCGACAACAAGTCTACGGAAATTGATATCCCAAATGCGTTATGGAATATGGAAGTTCTGTCGTTTCGTAGTTAGAATGAAATGCGATCACCGCTGAATTGGGAAAAGGCTTAGAGGTTGAGATGAGAGATCATATACTAAATAGCAGTAAGCGAACTGATATTTGGTGAAGGACTACGTTCCAAACCAACGGTTTGATCTGACAGTTTGGACAGCGGATCGAACTGTGGTGATATACCACAGTTCAGAACGGCAGATCTTTAACGTACCTGTTATTTTAAAATGAAATCCTTTACAGGTGACTAAGGATTAAATTGTGAAGCGATGCATGCGCGATCACCAGATCGATCTGTCGTTCCCGGCGCGTCGATAGCGATTACACATCCATTCCAAACTGACGCGACGGTTTGGACTGGCGCGTGGTAAATTCTTCGTACCGTTCTGCACGTGTAAACGCAGCGATTTAATATCATTCAGGTAGCTAAGCTAAGCTGTTGATTGAACGGCTGATTAAGCTTGCTTGAGTTGGCTACAACATAGACACAGTTGCTGATTATCCGACTCTCCTCCGACTTTCCTCTCAAGGTTTCTGAGTCTGACGGTAGATGTTCCTGTAAAAATCCAGATAACATACATCAGAAGGCTACAGGTTTTAAATGCAATCTCGAATAAATAAAGTCCGAGTTGAATTTATTCAAAACTGCTCTCACTGATGAATACTCACGACGAAAAATTTTATTCTTGATTCTTTTTTACTGAAATGAAATTGTAAGCATTTGATCTATCATGTAATTATCAATTAATCATCACAGTCAGATAGATATACTTCATTGCTGTATGAGTATGTATGTAAATGAAGGCGTGTTGCATGATAATTATATCCATCATTAAATCGCAGGAAATAATCGATCGTAAGTGATTGTAATATTTAAATATCGGATAAACATGGCTGTCTGTCACGGTTTTAATCTCTGAGTGTAGATAGACCATAGACGTAGCTTTAAAACAACAATATCGGTTATTTAGTGTAACGTTCGGTTTGTAGAAAATACCATACACACATATTTTCGACTAAATTCTGTTCGATCATTTTATTGATATCCATATAAATATATATGTATCCAAAATACCATGTAACATAGACCGTAGAACATGGTGTGTACTGGCAATGGATGTGTCTATTGACAAATGTATATTATTATTCAAGTTCCTATTTTTTTAAGAGGTGCAATAGGTTTCACACAAAATAAAATCAAGAAGCCTAGTGGCATGACAAATTAGTCAGACAGAATTTTCGTCCCCGCTTAATAAGAGGAAGAAGCCTTCATATTTACCACAAGTAGGTAGGTAGCTAGATGGGGCCCCCACCAAGATCTTCGGGGCCCCAAATCCACCGCACATGCAAACCGATACAACTGCTGATTGACGGTCAAAACTCAGACGAAGATTTTCCTTTCAGGGTTCGTTCAGCAGACGGAAATTGCTCTCGTGAAAATGAATCAAACCTTATAACCGGGATTGGTACTTGAATAAAGAATAAGAAGATATGTACATAACATTTTACAACAATCAAAGGACAATAAACCAGATATTTTTATTTTACTCTGACACACATTGAGCGAGAAAACTTTAAGAACGAAGGGTGATGTCATCAGTTATTGGCTCATAGGATAAAAACAACTAAAGAATTTAACCGTAGTAGTTTTTGTTAGTCTGACTAATTGCTAGTCTGGTTCAGTGTGCAGTTATCTCTTGCATCATATCTAGATACCTAATTACAGAACAAGTACCTTGTGTAGGGAACATGACAGCTTTATTTGTGTTTCACACCTCGTGTTAACGCTGTTTCAAATCAATTGTACAATGTACCGCTTTTATACACCTGTATGGCTGGGTTTTGTTTTATGCATTATATTTTAAATCAATTACAATTAAAATAGAATCAATTAACGTATTGCAATCCACTGCTGCAGACTTTTTCAGGTCTTTTGTTTTAAACAAAAAAAGAATATTAGCAACCGTATATTAGCAGTCAGCTCACCTGCCTAGGGGGTTGCTTAGAACTCTTGCTCTAATGGCCATAGGTCCTTCGACAGATGTGGTCAGCCCATCTTGCCGTTATATCATATTTATTTGGGGTCGGTGCAAAATTTGTGCATTCTCTGGTTGCCGTCATATCAACATTTATGCCTTCCTAGCCATATCGTCTTTCACAGCGATCATGAAAAGTTCACATAGAACTTAAGACTAGGATTCCTGTAAGAATCCGTTCATAAAACTGTAAGTTGTTAATAATTTTACTTAATGCAATATAAATTTGTTTGGCTATTTCTGGAGTGCCATCAAGATCCTCAATTCCTGAGCCAATCTCTCATGCAAGTAGGCTACACCAAGAAATTAGCGGACCCTTGCCTCCGATGAGGAAGCCTCCAATGCAACCACGAGTAAGATGATGACATTGTTTAGTAATACTATATTTTGTCATACAAATAGGTATTAAGTAAACAAAGTTAAGAAAGTAAGGCTGTACATTCAAGATAGTGTTGAACATGTCACAGTTACATAAATCTTAGTTTATATTCTTGTGATATTTACCACATTTCGATGTCAACTACTTGTAGAACTTACTACTAAAGAATGTACGGTCAACGTCAAAAGTAGTTGATGATCGTACAGATTTTAAAATAATAGGTTGCATAAATCCAAATAAAACTTCCGACTCTGGATTTTCCGATCGGACTCATCATCATCAGATCTCACACCCGAGGCGGACATCTTGAAAAGGGCCTGGGTCCGCCGGGGTGTGAGGCATATGCCTGTGACAAACTCGGCAGCTGATGTCCTAAGATGACATGCGGTTTTAGTCGATTCAAGTCCACCATAACCACCCCCACTGCACACCCAGTGAGGGCGGGGCGTATCCGTGGAAATATCTGGACTATAAAAACAGGCAGACGCGTGCATAGCAAATGCATTTACCGCACCATCGTAGAGAACTTATCTATGATCTGATGATCTGATGAGATATCTTAAACATGTGTTTAAGATATATATATACACTTTTTAATACCAACTCATTCAGGTTGCCATTTATTACTGATGTGTCACAATCAGAGACATAAGAAAAATTATACTATGTGACAGTTATGGTCAGGAAAAAAGGTGACTTATGTCAGAAATAAAAAAGAACTAATCATCTAAGACACAACGTACACAAAGCAAGGTTACAACCTGCCAGAACCCGCTGTAGAATATTTAGTGCTCTATTATGGCTGTATATACGCAATACTGCAGACAAGGTTACAAGAAAAGAATACAGAAAAATATGATAGGTAATATCACCAATAGACTCGCTTCCTTTTACGTGGGGCTGAAAACAGTTGTCATCATCATCCGAGCATCAATCTCCGTTGCATCCAAAGTTTTCACTTTTTGGAGCCGGGGGGGGGGGGGGGGGGGGTACGCTTGATTTTTGATGTGGCGAATTGTTTCGGCTATAATTGGGAGCGTCTGCCGTCTGACCTCCCAGCCTGAGTTGTGGTTAGTGGTCAACTACAGACAGAGTTGTTCGGGTCGCCTATATAGGTCTCAATCTTGACCTAACGACTGTGCCAGCCGGGACCGACTTTTAACGATGCCCTCTGAAGCACGGAAGCGCTCCGTTGAAATACCATTAAGCGGTCACCCATCCAAAGGTAGCCGCGCCTTTCGGTAGCTTAACCGACTGATCGCTTACCGGTTAGTGAGCGATCAGTGGATTAAGCTACCGAAAGACGTGGCTTGTTTTTTTGTGTCAATACCTATCTATACATATATATTATTATCCCTATTAGTTTAGTTTCCTAGAAAACTATTATTGTAGAGCAAAATCATCAAGAACTTTATAGCAATGATACGATTGCTGTGTATCAAAAAAAGAAGCTTAATAAATTATAAATTAACTGAAATTTAATTGCAGTTTCCATTGGCTTTGTCTATCTGGCTTTGAATATCATTGTAGAAGCAGGAATCATTCTATACTCCACATTTAGAGTGTTACATTGTAGGTTAAATAAATAGATATATATATATATATATATATATTATAATACTTACCTACTTGATACTTGATTACATTTTTCCTAAAAATTAAATATACTTTTTCTACTCTGATACTGAAATGTTAACATTAAAAGTTTAAAAACAACTTTAATGACTGCCTTTACGCAAAGAATATCAAAATAAAATTAAAAAATTAAATTCAAGTACAGGTCTTCTATAACTAATAACTAATATAACTTTTTTCCATCATGACACAACTTCAGCAGGACACAAGGAGGTTTTAATGCATTTTTTTCTACATAATCTGTAGACGCGGTGCAACGCGCATGCGCAGTCATCTTTCAACTCCGTGCGCGCTTAATTTTGCTGTCTTTTCAAGTAAATTATATTAATTATTTCATGCAATTAGATAAAATAGTTTATTAAACTGCACATAATTTGGTATTAAAGCACTCGTGTGATACTATAAAAAAATTCGCTTACGTCTCATTATTTTTAACTCCAATCGTATTTCAAGAACCCTTATAATGCAACAGTTTCATTAACTACTATAAAACAACTTCTCAAACCCGTATTCTAGAACTCAGTTCTGAACCTTGATTTATCTGAGGATAGATTGTTCTGATAGGAAATCTGTCTGTGAATGATGTGATGTGATGAAATCTTCGGATGTAACCAGGAACAACTATAAGATGATGATGAATACACTTGTTTCTTATGAGCAACAAAAGTTTAACAACTTCTAAACCCTCGCGTTCCATGATATATAATAAATATAACGGGAATTAACGCGATCATGGTTTAGGTACTTACATACTTTTGATTACCTGACGTTTTGACCAGGTTACACCGGCTGTAGTAGCGGTCCCCGGACTCCAAGATGACTGGACCGCTGACTGGCTCAGCGGTGCACGCCCTTCTTCGAGCCGTGAGGTATTAGGTTCTTTAACAACCCGCGCATTTTCAATACCTGGCACATCAGGCAATTAAAGGCATGTAAGTACCTATCCCATGATCGCGTTAGTTCCCGTTTTCTTCATTACATAACAAAAGTTTAAATTAATATCATGATATAACCAACAAATCGTAACGGAATCAGAGAAGGTTATCTGTTTAATCCAAAACGAAAAGTGGCCACTCTCTTTCGACAGTGACCGAATTAAAAATTATACGCTCAAGAATAAATGGTATACTTTTTACTGAAGCAATGGCGATGACAGAGCTGGTTCACCTTCTAAAATCTATTATGACTGGAAGTATTATAAATAATGAGTCATTCAATAAATTTGTTACCGGATATTCGTCATTTATGTAACAAAAATGAATATTATTACTTTAATTTATTATATCTAGTTAGGTATATATTTATGTTATGTTTAAAAATAAATTCTATAGTATGCGCTTATTTCAAGACTGGATGGGAGTGGACCGGAGAGAGGCAGCAGTGGTTTCTATAAAGCTAACAGAAGCTGAAACATGAATAAAATCCGTTCAATTGCCTACAAAATCGGGATACAAATATACAAAAAAAAACATACTATTCAAATTTAGAACCTCCTCCTTTTTTTGAATTCGATTAAAAAGAAGGAGAGTACGAACGATGATGTTAATGAATAAACAATATCAAGGATGGATTGTATGCGGCTCTATCAACATTTTTTAACCATCTGTGCATGGCATTACCTGCCTATTAATGGCGAGGGGTTCCTCTTCCTATGAACCGATTCCTGCTGGCTCCCCAAGGTGGCGCTTTTCCACCAGCTTCCCTTTTGAAAAATTTCACCTTTTGTCACTGCTACAAAGATATATTTAGGTACTTAACATGCTTTTAAATAACACATCGATAAGTTTACCTTCTAAAATATTGGTAATATAATCGTAATGAACATAGAAATAAATAATAATTTTATGAACGGATATTAATTATTTTGTACTATTTCACACATTTCATACATAAAATTATTATTAATATTTTAATTTATTTAGATTGCCGTGGTGGTTCCGGCTCTAGAATTGAACCCCTCCATCTCCTCCCGTGGATGTCGTAAAAGGCGACTAAGGGCTTACACCAGGGAATGGGCAGCAGCATTCACCTGAGATTCGATAACCGATTCTGCGATCACCAATCCGCCTGCCAAGCGTGGTGATTATGGCAAACACCCCCCATTATGAACAGGACATCAAAAAGTACGGCCCCCAGTCACGGCAGCGACGCTATTCCTGGCATCGGTAGCGGCCATGGTAACGGCGGAGCAGGGGGTGCTAAGAATCGCCGGCAGAGGATCAGCTACGGCCCCCCACTCGATGGACCGATGACATTAAAGCGGTCGCAGGAAGTCGGTGGATGGTGACGGCACAAGATCGTTCGGCATGGCACTCTTTGGGGGAGGCCTATGTCCAGCAGTGGACGTCTATTGGCTGATAGATAGATAGAATTTATTTAGAATGTCCAATTTATTACTTCCTTAACATGGGATCCTTGTTAAGGGCTTGGTACTCTGTCTAGTCAATGCCATTAATTTTGTATTACTATTGATTATTCTACCATTTATTTTTCCATTATAACTATAAACTTATTTTATGCAACACCAAAAAATGAAAATGAAATATCTTATCTAATAAATTATTACTTAATCTACGACTAGTCAAGCTTTCTGTCTGTCTTATGAGTCTTATGAGTTCCAAAACGCGGATAAACTTATCATAGATACAATATTTTTTTATAAATATTCTCAACTATACGGAAAGAAATACCCAGAGCCAGAGAGTTAATCGCGATTCCCACCGTTCTCAATTACCATCGAACATTTTTAGGTTCTAAAATCGGTTATCATTATCACGCTATTATAAAGCAAAAGGGGGAATTTTTATTATTAATATTATTTGGGGGAATCGAGAACGAAAGGAATCGTGACCAGTCAGAGCCAGAGCGTATGAGTAAGAAAGTGCCGAAATATTTTCTATTTTTTGAGCCAAAGTAAACCAATTTGGTGCCTTTTTTTACCGTGAGGGAAAATCCTTCATGGATGCTATGCCGGACTCCTACGGACTAAAAAACCCACACGTACCGCCCAACAGCCTTTGATTAGGAGACCCAGGTAAGCCCTCGGAAGGATGTCCCAGGACTGCCATCGGACCTCATTTTAATTTTATAAATACTTACGAGTGAAGGTCGCAACAATTTTTTTACTTACATGCTTTATTACAAGCAATCAAAACTCAATTGCTAATCAAATCGATATTGAACAAATAGAAAGAAGCCATGCAATTAACATAATTGATTGCATATCATTGGTCAGTTGTGAAAAAATGACGCAAGGATATTATAAGGGCCTTTCTATATGACGCAAGTTTTCATTATATTTCATAGTTGTTTAATCCTGTTTAAAAATAAGGCTGTTATTTTTGGATATTACGAAACTCTAAAAGCTATCAGCATGTTCGTTTAAAACATACCTTTATTTCTAGGTAACATGAGGTGTATTATCCTGTCAAAAGTAGCGTGCAATTTATCTAAATCATGTAAGTTGCATGCCTCACATGCATGTTCACACTGTCGAGAGCATCTAATGAGTTAAGAGTACAATGCTGACTACTCACTGAAATGAGGACAATATTCCACGGTACAGAATAGATCTATTCTGCTAAAATTTTATCTTAAATATTGTATTAACACGTACATAACCTTCTATGATTTTCAGTTCCACCTAAAAGCAGGGGCGGGCCTATTGCCGGCAAGCGAGCTGTATATGTACTGGGAGATAGAGAACAGTCCTATTCTTTAGTAGCCTTCTACGGAACCCACGGGAAGGAATCGGGGGGGGGGGGGGGCTGTTCTATTGTACCGGGAATCTCCACGGCAAGTTGCACAATAAAATCTATTTAAATACTTGTAAAATAATGTCGCTACACTCAAAACTCGAGAACGGCTCGACCAATTCGGTCATTATTTTTTTCTTATATTCATGTAAACTGTAAATTATAATTTAAAAAATCCATGGACCTAGCTAATGAGAACATAAATCGACACGGTTGAACGGGGCCAGAATTCGACGCAGGTGAAGCCGTGGGCATCAGTTAGCTATAAATAATATATATGAAGTTAAACACATTGCATCACATTGCAGACTAGATTATAAGTACGTAGACATAATACGTTACTCAGTCTCACATAATTAATTGTCAGTGTATAAAACGACATTTAGCGAAGGTGACAAGAACTCTTTTACAACTCCGTCACACTCGCAGGATATGACTCAATTCTTTGAGCAAAAAACACTGACATAAACTTTCTGGCGTGTTAGTGAGGTACATAAAATATAAATAGGGTTGTCAACGTTTCTTGTAAAGTTGAGAAAGGAGATTTTTCATAAAAAGTTATACGTAAAGGTGCAACCGTACCTATGTACTTTGTCGTTTGCGAATGAATAACTTTATTCCATTTGTGGTATGGTACCCGGTACCAAACATGGAATATACGAGAGCACTCTGAAAGTGTGACAGATATCGCACGTTTGAATTGACGACTCAAACCACAGGATTTTTTCACAATCATAGTAGTAATACCCGAAATACCAGAAGGACCTCTCCTAGCACTATTTCTAGGAAAGCACATGTTAGATCTCTCTGACAGAACCACTAAGAAATCCTTTTATAGAAGTCTGAGATATGGTTGCGTCAATGATTGTGATTGTTTCTTCCAACTTTACTAGTATTCTCTCTAAACTCTCTTAAGTAAATAACATTCTTGCATCAGAAGTGGGATCACGTCGGCAGAGCAATGACCAGGATTAGATTCCAGGACCTTTCGAATGTAAGGCTGACTCCTTATCCACAAGCAGCATACAAGTGAGGTCCCACCTTTCTTTTTCCTGTAAACTTTCCGAACTAGCCTGCTATGGAAAAATTTCATTCTCTTAAAGGGCTAGCTATTAAAAACTAAATAACTTCAATTTTATTTCATAACTAGCTGACCCGGCGAACTTCGTACCGCCACAATTTTGCCGCCCGCGTGGCGTCAGGTCCCGTTCCCGCTGCAGCCTCTACTATATTAAACTTGTATTATACATATAAACCTTCCTCTTGAATCACTCTATCTATTAAAAAAACCGCATCAAAATCCGTTGCGTAGTTTTAAAGATTTAAGCATACAAAGGGATATAGGGACAAAGAAAGCGACTTTGTTTTATACTATGTAGTGACTACCATTTTGTGCTTTGGCGTTCACTATAGTTTGTAACCAGATAAAATACATCAGTTGTTTGAACGCATAAAGGTCATCAATATCTGTATCTAAGTTTTTGTACGATGCTCGAAAAAAATAGACAATGAAGCTGACATCATTCAATTTTATAATATTATGCAGTCAGGATTCGGAGTTATGTAGTATAAATACCGCTTTAAGATTTTACTAAGATATACTGCCTCTCACTAACTCACTCTTCCGTGCAACGGCAGTAGAGTAGAAAAGAGGTTTCCAAAACGTTTCTCGCGGCAGTCGGTCGCTCAGTCTGAATTACACTATCCGGGTACACATATTGGCATTTTTCATCAAATCATATTTTTTATGTCCATATGTAGTGTACCCGGAGTACTAGCAGGTTTCTTCGGCTTCGTGAGCGTTCCTCTTACACCTGGTATAAAAGTATCCAGAATTTTTAGCAATTGTAAATTTTTTGTAGTCCTATTAGCTACTGTCTGAGGAAAGCCGGCTTAAAACGGCCCGTTATTTACTGGACGCGTACACGATTTCGCGGACCAAGTAAGCATGAGCCTCGTCTGAGATAATGTGTATTTAGTAGTAATTTTATAGTCGTTTCTGATGAAAAGATTTTGGATACCGTTTCATTTGCAAAGTATATAAAGGTTGAAAAAAATAATTTGATGCTGTATGTACAGGTGAAAGGAATAATTAATTTTTCAACGAATTAATATTTCCTAGGGTGTATAGTATAAACGTTCGTGTCTGTGTCCGAAACCTAGAAACCAGCTCCTACTCTTGAATTACATGGTCATACGAATCTTATTATCAGACTAGATGTTTTGAAAAGATTTGCCGCTAAATTCTAGAAATTATAACGTTGTTTGTTCAAGAAAGTTACGCTCACGAGTATACCATCAAGAAAAAACCAAGTTTAACGCAAAGCAATTATTAATACTGACTGACTTCACATCGCTTTTTAATTTGTAACCGCAAACCAAAACTCCCAAGTCATTAATTAACTGAGACGCTAATTGTCAGAATATCCTTAATTCACTTGTTATTTGTTCACTTGAGGATACCTACTGACATTTTACCTACTCTGATTTGAATTCTAAACGGCATGCATTATTCTCTGAGCCTTTTTCCAACTCTGTTAAAATCGGCTTTCCTGTTCAACTGCGATAGGCTAAACTTCGTAATTTCCGTGAAGCGAACACCGTCTAATCTCTACAACCAATGCTTCAAATATTAAATACACATCTTACGAGTAATATTTATCGTAAGCAGACTGTACTTTATTATATTTTCAGTAATTTATTTAAGGCTGTATAACGATTCATAATTATTATTTTACGATTAACATACAACAACAACACAACACAAGTGGGCCGAATTAAAAAATAAATCATAACCTCAAATTTTCTTAATTAAAAGTGAACAAATTCAGCTAGTCCCAATGGGCAAAGTCTCTATCCTGGCAACAAAGAGGTAGAAGAAATTAAGAGCGTACTTATTTCCTAAAAAATCTTGGCAACCCTAGTGCAATTCGGACGAAGAAATAAAGGTCATTCTAATTATTACATAGATACGACTCGCTTCAGAACATTAGGAACTACGACTTATTTCATTAACACATTTCAAGTGAAGTCATAGTTTTCCAATTCAAATACACAAGAAAATACACAAATTTAAGAGTATTTTAATATTTCATTCGATTTAGAATAATAAATCCTATTGTGCTACTAAAATTAAACATGGGAAATGTTTTTTCATTCTTTAATCACGCTTAAACAGCTGAATGAATCTGGCTGAAACTCGTTACAGAGATAGATTATAGTTTGGAATAACACAAAAGCCACTTCATCTCGGGAATAATTTTTCAAGGGTCGCGGGAACAGTAAAAGGTTCCCTCGCAGGTGGAACCGCGGGTAGCAGCTAGTTAATATTTTATTTTAAATACCTATAAGAAAATGTAATCTACACATCTTGCAATTTAAAACTGCAATTAACTTATGTGGGTACTTACGTCCAATGTTAACATAAAAATTAATTAAAAGCAATTATGCAATTCAGCTTGTTCTGAGAATCAAAACACTACAATTAACAATTAATATTGTTAATTAATTACCACGTTTATAAATGATTTGTATCTACATATGCATATAGAACTATTGCCTGTCAATGCTATCCGTGAGGTGACGGAGAAAGAATGTAAGTATTACCACCCCATGTCATGCGAAGAAATCGAAAATGGTCGTAATTTACTAAAATTGGATGAAACACGAGCACCCTCGTTAGACCCTTTGCAGATGCGTAGAGAAGTTACGTACTCAGCAGTATTATACCGTCTCTACTGAGGTGAATGTTCTGATGAACTCATCCTTCTCACCCTCTACTTTCTAAAGATATACCTAGTCTATTTTTTAATATATTTCTCTATTAATACATATATTTCTTATACGTCACCAAACGAACGCCTACGCTAAGTGGCCCAGAGGCCCAATTCCACGGATTGCCTATTAAAAGATAGTTCGCATAATTCTGTTCGAAACACGTTAGGTTGTTTGACAGCAATCGTTTTTGTAAACGAGCAACTACTTACCTGCGATTAGCTCATTATTCTGAATTCCTTATTCTTTATTGTATACAAAAATATATGTTATACAAAATTTAAACATAGATCAGGCGTTAGGCGTTAGGGTATGCCAATGCTGTCACAGGTTTAGATAATTTTATATTTATGTTGTTTTAGACAGCAGTGGCATAACACAGCTATTCTGATAGAAAGCAGTTACCGTGGCCTATCACAACTTGCACCACTATTGGAGTCAAGTAGGAGATAAATAAAAAGCTTTGAAAAAGTAAAGGATTTAAGGCCTGTGATTTTCTCAAAAACCATATACGCAAGGAAAGCCTTTTGGGAAAATCACAGAAGTTGAATCCTTTCCTTTTTAAAGCTTTTATGAAAGTGCGTTTCTGTAGTTATTGATGATTATAAATTGAATAATAATTGAATAAACATAGTAAAACAACGTCCGTACAGTATACCGCCCAGCTTAGCACTCCCGTACAATTCACGTCAACTTACTACAGGACAACACCTACCTTTTACAATTTATATATTGAGTTGCCCACTAATTGCCCAATAGTTGCCCGTCTGCAACAGTCACCGTGACAGTACGACAGATTTATTCGACCTGCAAATGAAACAACCTGTTAATGAGACCCCAGTTATCCATTACATTAGCAACAATTAATAATAATTTTCCATTTTATAGACTATTGCTGCTTATTGTAACAATCTATATTATCTTAGATTACAATCTTTTGTACCTACCAGTTGTTATTGCGGAACGGCCCTACTTGTTAATAGAATGCTTGTTGCATTTAGTGATACATATAATATGTTATACAATGTATTTTAATCTGACTACTTATAAGTAAAATTGAATTAAATTAGTCTATGAATATTATCAATGAAAGGCTTAAGAATTGCTAAAATATTGGTATTGGTATTGTCGAGGAACGCAGTTGTTGAGTTATATAAACCAAAGTCTGATTTGGAAATACAATTTGTACGAGAGAAAAAAAAAGTAAAATTGTAATATCGTTATATTCATTCATAGTATTGCATTATATTCATACAACGTGGCCGTGGCTATGCTGCCAGTCTTCTGGGAACGTCATACCATAGAGGCATACGATGCAGAGGAATTCCACGACGCGTTTCAATTTTAGTTTTCAATTTGTATGAAGTTCTTTTATCTTTAAAGACGGCATAGAAACTCTCTGTGTTTTCAGGGACGGCAGCACGAGTGTGACACACCTGGTGTTGTACACGTCCATAGGCCACGGTAGCCACTTTCCGTCAGGTGGACCGTGTGCTTGTCGGTCACCTCAGTGGTATAACAAAAATACATTGTAATGAGATCGAATGGATACTTACCAGTTTTGATGACAGAACATTCATCCTTCTACGTGGTGTCTCCCATTAGTGGTCCCTGCTGTTCTATATAGATTAGAAAGATATATGGCGACGGATGAAACCGAGTACCTTTGTAGCCGAGATGTGATAGCGTGTATGATATACAAGCGTATAAAAGTGGTGGCGATCACAAAAAAATCTAATTAATCATTACAAGGGGAGATATATTCTCTTTGGTCTTGCCAAAGAGAATATGGAATTTGGGATAAATGATAATTTAAGATAATGATGATATTATAGGTACATGATATTAATTATGACGCCTGTAATTTTATACGTACCTTATAGTATTTACCGGCAATTACCATTCCAGCTATGCGAAAACAAAATGTTAAATATAAAATAAATATCTACTTACAAAAAGTAGACAAAGTTTTATCACAATCAGATAAACAATGAAATATTTTAACAATAAAACAAAATATTAAAAATGAATAAGGAAAGAATAATAATATTTGCACGAGTAATTCCTTATTTAGATAAGATTAAAATTTGTATTAGATATTATGGTAATACGCTTGAGTAACTCTTCTATATATTTTTGACTTTTAGCATTAATATTTAAATAATATATTTATATTAGCTTTTTCCCGCGGCTCCGCCCGCGTGGATGTCGGTTATCGCTATAATATTGGTTATCGTTATAAATTTTTAGCCTAGGTGTTATTCTGGTGTATAAGCTAGGTTCATTAAAATCCATTCGGTAGTTTTTACGTGAAAAAGTAAGAAACATCCATTCACCTCCCCATACTTACAAACTTTCGCGTTTATAATATTAGCAGGATGGAACTGAAAATATAATTTAATATTTTTATTTTTATTAAGGGTCAGCACTACAGGCTCCAATATTGTTACGATGGTGGCCCTCAGCTCGACGGTCTCATCACATTCTTTAATATCTATTTACATTTACATTTTACCTTTTGAACTGCTTATACTGTTGATTGATGGCACTTGGTGGAACTTGCTACACATCTTCAATGAAAACACTTGTACTATTTCACATTATTTATTGAATTCCTGACCGGTTTCGCCTTACGGCATTATCAAAGGTTGAAACATGTTTTTTGGGTAAAACCTTTTGAATTTTACTCTTTTAAAGTAGCACAGCCTTATATAAGGGGTTTGGTCATAAATATTGCAATTTGAAGCCAAAGTTTAATTGCAGAACGGTGATCCCACCTCTTATCGTATGGGGATGACTTCAGTGTAAAGATATTCTATCAACGGTAGCAGTTGTTCAGTACTATTCAGTCAGTTTATTTCTATTTCCTTCCTCGTTTTTCTTTTTATAATAATATGTAAAGTAAATTTTATTATTTTATAAATTCTATTAAATTTCAATTTCCTTGTATGAGACCGCCATACTGTTCCCTTCCTGAATGTTGACTTTTTGAATTTATATTGATATGACATAATTAACATATTAAATGCTCCAAATTTATTTGCATTCGTTTAGAATGAGTCATCTACAATAGTGTTGTTTATGTATGGAGTGTTATCAGTATCACAATGACTAATGATTCCAATAGTATGTTTCTAGAAAGACTTTGTTAGAGATGGGAAAAGGTCATATCAGGAAAATGAGGATATGTCCAACTAACTTATTTAGATCTTCAATGAAAATACTTGTCAGGAAATTAATAAATAATGTGGGATAGTACAAGCATGTTTATTGAAGATGTGTAGCAAGTTTCACCAGGTATTATCAATCAACAGTATAAGCAGTTTTAACTTATTTGAACTTAGCTTGGACCCTGTGTTGGTAGGACTACACTTATAAATGACTACGAGATCCTCAGGTGTTCACTGTCCAGACATTTTTGAAAAAAATCGAATTACGTTCGTAGAACGGTTCATGATCCATTGTGTTACACATTTACAAAATGTACGTAAACATCTGAATCAGGATAGGATAGGGACTCTTTTGTTCGCATTAAGCCTCTCTTTCGGGCCATTTTGCGTGAAGAGTACTGGCTACAGCAGCCCAGACGCAGAAGCTTACTGGGGGCTTCACAGGCTGCCTGAAACGACCTCACTGTGTCGAGGATTTGGGATCGTTGGGAGGGTAAGGCCCCGCACTCTAGTATAATGTGGGCGACCGTTTCCATGGTATTTAAGTGCTTGATGAGAAGCCAGTGACCCGTTATTGTCCCTATAATTGTTCTTAGACTTATTCTGTCTAATCTTAGAAGGCGTTTCGTTACAAAATCTGACTCAACAGATTAGTTTTATATCTATAACACATACGTGTGTGATAAGATCGGCAATTTCACTTATGAATGGACCATGACTAAGTTTCTACAAAACCGGTTTTCTCGGAAAAGACGCGTCATTTCATTCCCATATCTTTTCTGACAAACTCGGGATATACCTGTTATAATGAGAATGACACGTGTAGTAATGGCTGCTCTCTATATATCATGTATTTTAGAATAATATTCATCCATAAATTGCAAAAATATATATATATTTTTTTTTATAGAATATTAGCAACTGAAATTATCCAAATTACTAATATTCCCTCTAACCCCTCCAACTAAGCTAAATTGCTTGTGCTAGGAGTGGGTTCACGTTCATTCAATTTTAAGTCAAGTATATTGTAGAATTAAACTTGAATGGAAATTGATTAACGCTCAGGTGACTTACTAATCTGTATATAAATCTAGTCCCAAATCAAGATTTAAGACTGGTTATCATTCTAGAACACGAGCTTATAACTCGCATGTTCAACCTTACATTGAGTACATACCTATTTTTTTTATAGTAGATACCACTTAAGTGACAGTCTTCTTTAGCCATTTTTAGGCTGGAACACGTAAAAACCAAAGTCAAAAGTCACAGTAGACTTTCATAAGCTGCTTATCATTAAACGTACTATATCGCTAGTACTATTATCTACTCTGTGACTATATTTTTGTGTACATCAGTCAAAAATGAAAGTACTCTAAATATGAAAGAGTAAAAAAATTGTAGTGCAAATTAATTATGAAACACAAAATAATGAATACTAATTGAACTTTTGAAATGTGAAGTTAACAAATGTAATGATGAAACGCTAATCATGCAATTTTCTACATTAGTATAGTTAGTTGTTCAACCTAATGAACTGTTGTTTTAGTGCCGGTGCCACAGGATTATTTAATCTGTGCCATAGATCCTTGAGTACCTATGCAAAATGTGAGAACCAGTTACTATGACTGGATTCCTTTATCTGTGAGCCCAAATTACAAAACAAATCTACATTATTTCAAAAGTGAAAAAGGTACTACATTTCACCAGCCTATGTTCTTTTTTCAAATCGAATTACGTCATAATTTTGTAGCAGGTACTGGTTACAACAAAAGGCTTTTAAAAATCCAAGAACCAATAACAACTAGCTTAAACAAGTTCAATGACCTTTCAATCGCGTACGGACCTCGAAAATATACTTTTACCGGTACTGTTACCATTCACCGGAAAAAAAAACATGCTGCCAATAATAAAACAATTAAAATTGGAGCACTTTTTCAAAATGTTTTTAAGTTCTACAGAAATCTTTTTAAAAATAAAGTATGACTAATGTATTCATTGTATTTCCTTGATTTGTGACGTAATAGGTTGCAAAAATTGTAAAGAATTTGTAACTGTCAGCTTGCAAACATTTGTGAATCAAAATATTTATAGTCGTTATGTCCTTGATCTTAAGTCATAATTTATTTCTTATTTTCATAAAAGAACTATTATGTATTTGAAACCGCCGTCCAGTGCTAAAGTGGTATAGGTACAACAAACATATCCGGGTTAGAGTGTCAAACATTTTTTGAATAAAATTATTGTATGCCATACCTAAGAAAATGTCCGTGTGTGTGTGACGTGACAGCTTCCGCGCAAGAGGCGCGGTTTCGATCCCCGCTCAGTGCAAATATCTGTATGCATGAATATGGGTATTTGCAATGGTCTGGTCGTGTCTGGAAAATGTCGAAATTTAGCCAAATTCGCAATTGTACTGGTATACGCGGACCCCAGACTCCAAATGAAACTGCAAAAATCCACCAAAAATTGGTTTGAACGTGATCTAGTAAGTATTTTTTTAATCACTACATAGTATAAAACAAAGTCGCTTTCTCTGTCCCTATATCCCTTTGTATGCTTAAATCTTTAAAACTCCGCAACGGATTTTGATATGGTTTTTTTTAATAGATAGAGTGATTCAAGAGGAAGCATTATATGTATAATACATGTTTAATATAGTAGAGGGTGCAGCGGGAACGGGATCTGACGCCACGCGGGCGGAAAAATATTGGCGGTACGAAGTTCGCCGGGTCAGCTAGTACGTCATAAATCGTAAACCGTACACTATTATTAAAAGATCGATCAAAGTAACAACGAACTACAAGAACTTTTATATTATGTTACTTGCTGCTACGGAACCCTTCATGGGCGAGTCTGACTCGCACTTAGCCGCTTATTTTTGCTTGTATAAGTGTCGACTACCGGAGAGGTGAGAAATTGTAGAATAAAATGAAATTATTGATGGTAGTGTAAATTTGAATAATTTGATATCCCTACGTTATATGGACTTAACACCATGCTAAAGTATAGGATCCGGCATGCAGATAAACATAATTATATACTTTCTGCTAAAAGCACATAGTTACTAGATATACATAGAAACATCCTAACCGAAGCAAATGAACATACTCAAGCAAGCAAAATTTTATACCGATCGATAATCGAATCTGCGACTTCACACAGCAGTCAAAATTCAACCAAATTTATTTAAAAGTTAGCGTATTCAAATTATGTAGATGAAACCCGTGATATATAATAAAATATAGTCTACAATCTTCGACCACGCGAAGTCGTGGGTGAAATCGAATATTTTATGATCATAGAGATCATTATAAGCCGCGCAGTATTATTATTGAATAGTTATTGGCTAGCATTAGCTTAGCAGTTTAATTGCACCTCCATATCCGCGTGCTAGGCGTAGTAATTATGGCTATAACATTATTTGTATTGTAAATACCTAATTAATTCGCCTATTCTGTTTCATGATGGCATACAGGCAAATTAGTATTTTAGTCAAGTTTATTGTTTGTAATGCTACTTGATTGTACTCTACTACGCAATTAATAAATTAAAAGTTAAAAAGACGGTGCCATTCAATTAAAGGCCTGAACGTCATTCAGGCTGTTAATTGAATGGCGCCGTTTAGCTAACAGCCTAGATAGTTAATTGAACGGCTGATTAAGCTAATTGTACACATAGAAAGAAAGAAAGAAAGAAAGAAAGAAAGAAAAAATATTTATTCAAGCAGGACACTTAAGATACACAGTACAGAACACAAAAGCATTAAATACGGCAATCATACAGTTTACTTGCTTGCGTACCTCACGCGCCAACTGAAAAGGTTCAAGCTCAGCATATAGCTTGACAGCTATCAAGACAGCTGTCAGGCGCTGGTTTTCAGCCAGACCTATGTTATTTAAACAATGTATATTTTATGTTAAAAAATAAATATTTTATGTTAAACAAAACAAAAGCCAACTCTAAGCGATACACCTACCCAACCCACACTACCCAGCTAAACGTACATAATACAGAATAAAAATTATAAATAAATATGCGCATATCATAAAATAATAATAGATAGATACAATCAGTGGAACCAAATAAAATACCATGAGAAGAAAAATTCTAAAAACTTTACCCATAAGCACGAATTCCTCCCCAAACATCATATTAAATAAGGGTTTTTTAATGCAGTGGATTGTACTATTTGCGTCGTGTTTTTAACCCTTCCGACCTATTTTCATTGAATTATTTTTGCTCTACATATTCTATATTTGTTCATTACGCTTAAAATGTCATTTCCATACAAACTCAACCGCAGACCGGTCGGTTTTATGTGAACATTTCCATAGAACCACGCTCGCCCCGCGGGTGGCAGCTACCCACAAGATGTTGCAAGCGAGCATTTCGTCACATCGGCCAACCTTACCTCATTTCATTTAGATTGTGTACCGATGCTTTAGCTTGTGAAAATGCTTTCAAATTGCATTAGCCGTTTCATAAATTTGCCACGCCCTTACACAAAGTTATTTACTTCTTTTCTGAGAAGACGCTTCTTTAACTTGGCGGTAGTGCGTTAGACTGATATGATGTGGGTGTGGGTTTGATTCCTGCTCAGTGCAATCACATGCAGTGCAATCGCTTCACCGTAAATATCAAATTTAGAAGCGTCGCAGTATGACTGGAAAAGCGGACCCCGGACTCTGAAGGTCTTGGATGCGACAGGGAGTATCGCAAGGATGGTGATATCAGAAACAACACCTCACCATTTGGTGAGGGGGTACCGGGAAAACCGGAGAATCCCCCCCTCAACCCTCGGGTTCAGGCTGTCCCACGTATTCAGGGGGGGGACACCTTAGCGCCATTAACCCACAGTACAAACACCAGCGGACGGGTTCGTCCCGGTAGGTCTCTCTCAGAGACTCTCGGGGACGACCTAACGCAATTAAGCAGAGGCCAATGCTCAGAACCCAACCCTCAGCGCAGCATTTGCTTCTAACCACATACACAAGCTTCAAATCCAAAAGTTTTGATGCACAATATTATGAAAAGGTTCTCAACTCCTTAAATTTTTTATCCGGATTCCAAGACAGCCTATCTTTCATCTATTTGATTACTTGATACAGTTACTTTTTTTCCGTACACAAAATCCACGCGGATGTCCCTTCCGCCGGCGCCGGAGGAAGAGGTTATATTGAACTCGAACCGACTAAAACGCACGCCGTCTGTGGATCGTAAAACCGAAGGTGAGGTTAGCATCCCTCGCACCCCGGCGGACCCAGGGCCATCTCTCTCGAGCTGGCCCTCCTCAGGTATAGCGCTAACTGAGCCCCCAACTCGTCCCCGGCATAGGGAGGCGCGCACGGCCTGCTTATGCTAGGGTGACAGGCGGCTCCATCCCGGGCGACGGAGGTCATTCTGCGACCACCGACGCTCGAGTTGCCGCAGTTAACAGGCAGCGCGGGCCGTGAGTCCCGTTCGCTCCCGGTCCCTCTCCCGCCCCGCCGCCTCCTTCACGAGCATTACCTGCTCACAGAAGGAGGCGCCGGCTGCCCACGCATAAAGTTTCTCAGTATCCAGTGAGTAACTAACGTGGATCCTGGTACCCAAGAATTACAGAAGTGGGTAAGTATTATTAGTCCTGTAAAAGAAAATCAAACCTATGACTTCTTTATCCCTCGCAACAATGTGCAGATTTAGGTACTTGGATATATTATAGTTATCACGAGAGTAACGAGTGCTCAGTTAAAATAAATATACTTTACAAATAAACTATTTATATATTCCTTATTTAAATTATATATTATGTTGTTTTAATTTAGAGTGTGCATTACAATAAGACGGAAGTTTTATGTTTGTATATATTATCACTTATACCTACTAAAATATATTTATGAACAATGGGGTTTTTTGGTGTAGAGAAACCCCTTTACATATTTCTCATACCTTTTACCTATTAATTTATGCCTATCCCATTGGCAAAGGAAAGAGCCGTAACTAGGTATATGTATGTTTAATATAAAACTGGTCATTGTTTAGCGGTATACCTATCATTTATTTTATAGTACAGTGTTAAATATAAACCCTTTACAGTGGGTTTCTTAATATTCACATGTAAATCCCTTAAAGGATAGACAGATTTGTATTAACACTCATATAAATTAAGTATGTATTTAATCGGTTCCATGGAACACGATTATCTCGAAATCAGTACCCCTCGCACGAACAATTATCGTACGTATTGAGAGAACGGAGCATTGCTATTGGCCGGCTTCCCATACACACAGGTTCAAAGTAGGCAGGCGGCCAATGGCATTGCTTAGTTCTTTCAATACGTTTATGATCCGATTACGATAGTTGTTCGTGCTTGGGGCACAGATCCGAAAACGGTACGTAGCTTTTAGGCTCGGCTTCAACCCTGCCGTAAGTAAACCGGTGTGACTTCATGGTACATGACTAAATACTAAGTATTTCATTCATGTTAAGTTAAGTATTTGTTTCATTCATTCATGTGGACCCGAAGTTTCGAATGTTTCATGGTAGCCCCCCGTCACTGTAAACTTTTTTTTTATGTCTTCAGGCTTTCACGGCCGGCGTTGCATGTAGAATATACTGCTTCCGGGCTGATTGGCCGTGGTCCATGTGAAACTTGCGTTCCAATCAGCCCGGAAGCAGTATATTCTACAAACTTTTTTTTACTTGATATTTACATTGTACAGTGTACAGCCGAGGTCTCCTCTCCTGCTTATTCTCTCGCAGTTGAAAGAAAGAGTAGAAGAAGAGAGCTAGGCTACTAAAAGTAAGCTTTGAATGCAAACGTTGTGAAAATGACGATGATCCATAAATAAATTGTAAATTGTGTTCCATTTAAAGTATGTATGTTAAAGGAAATAACAAAATATATTGAAATTATCTATTTATATGTTAGAAATATTAAATTAAAGCTCACTTTTTACAATAAATAAATGTAAATCGGTTAACCGCTAATAAATAGTTATTAAAATAAATATTCTTTCATACAGAAGGAAAACCTACACAATAATATTTATAATATGAAAGTAATAATGTCTTTTAAACCAATTATAAATTAATTACTAATCAATTTGCAGTTTGCATGTAGTTTCACTCGCATACCTTCCTCACGCCCACTACTGCAAACACCGAGACCAACAACAATGACGAACTAGTAGTAGTACCTCATCAATATGTCACTGTAGTAGATAGGATCGCTTGCCAGCACAATTTCTATATTATACCCATTTTTATATCACTGCTGTTGCTATGCTACCTACTACCCCAAAACCGAAGAAAATTTGTGGACGGCTACTCCAAATCCAAATTCCCTAAAGTACTGGAACCGCAAACCTAAGTATATCTGTTACTTTTATTCAAGTCAAGTCAAGAATGGCATACTTACTTTTACTTTATTTTTATGTTTTATCAATATTTTTTATCAATTGAGGAAGCAGTTCTGTTGCAATCTTATCGGCATAGCAATTATTTTATAAATTAGTATTATGTGGCTTAAAAATGATTAAAAAATAACTTTAAATACATACCTATAAACAAATCAATCATATGCATGGAAATTAACACGATTATGATATAGTAGTATAATATAGTAGTATGTGGGTAGATTAAAGAAATCAGATCCACTAATTCGTGTACAGCTATTCCCTAAGGTGCCCAAGATTCCCTAAGATGAACGTATTTAGTATGTTGTCCCCATGGGTAGGATACGAGTCCCACCTTCGGGGACTTTTAGTGTGTTCATCTGGGCACCTTAAAGACTAAGAGCGTTTTCACACTCATCCGATATCCGATATCTGACATCCGATATCCGACATCCGATATCGGAGGAAGTCAAATGTATGAGATATGTATCTTTCTTTCACATAGTCCGGCCCGATATCTGCTATCGGAGCCAACACCACTGTTTTGGCTGTCGGATATCGGATATCGGATGTCGGGTATCGGATGTCGGATTTCGGCTATCGGATGAGTGTGAAAACGCTCTAACTGTTGCATCTTTCAAAACTACACGATTTAGTTGGTCTGATCATCTCTTTGTTTATTTTATGAAATGGTTTTATTTAATATCGTTTAAATTTAGACGTTTGATGATAATTATGGCATTCTCTGAACCTTTTCCAGCTCAGTTAGGGTCGACTTTCCAGTTAAGCTGTGGTGCGGCTGAATTTCGATTTTTCCGTGCAGCGACTGCCATCTGATCTGTAACAAATTTCAGCATACATTGTGTGTTTGTGATATAAGACGTTTGCTCGTGGAGGAGACAGCAGAGCGGGCGCGGCGCGATGAGCAAGAAGGACTCGCGGACATCGCTGCCCGCGTTCGTAGGCGGCTCGGGCGTCAGAGAGTGGAGCCGCTCGTCACCCTAACAGAAGCAGGCCACGGTGAGGAGGGCCAGAATGGGGAGGGATATGTCGCGAGACAACCTCATCTTCGGCCTAGCACAACGACCCACAGACGGCGTGCGGTTTAGTCGGTTCGAGTCCGTCATAAGCTCCCTCTCCGGCTCCGGAGGGTGGCTATGCGTGGGAATTTCCCGCACATAAAAAAAGAGGTTTAAAAAATCCTACTAAAAAGGAATCTGAATAAAGTTTGACTGTTCAGGTATCTACTTGGTTATATCACCACCGCTTCGCAGGGCTAATCCGAGAAAAAACTAATAAAATTATGTGATTTTTCATAATTTTGGAACATTTTTGATCTTTATCATACCTGTATTAAAACTTACAACAATGGAATAGTTTAGAAAAATATTTAAATTAAACTTTTGGCAAAATTCCAAGTTATTCGGTGGACCGGAATTGAGAGAAAAAACTGTGGGATTACGACATTCTTATTAAATACTTACATGTACCTACGTATATAATTGCAGGTCAAATTAATTATTATTACAGGTTACATTGTATATTGTATGGAGGCTGAGAAAATAGCCATTGTAAAATCATTAAGTGTAAAACTCTGGGGTTTTTTTTAATTTTAAGTTCTGACTTTTATTCAATTGCTTAGATTTAATCTGTATTTTTTCACTCAATAGGTGCAGTAGTAGACCAACTATTCGGAGCTCTACCCCCATTTGGTTGATGGATTAGGCTCTAATGTACGCAAGTCAGAAGCAAGACGGCTGTCCTCGCCAGTTAAAACCAAAATAACCAAAAGATATTTGGTTATAGGACAGCAGAACCCAGGTTCTAAAGTTCAAAGTACCTACTATTACGGTTCTAACTTTTGCGTTTCAACTTGGGCCTTCTTGAATCTAAAATGTGTTTACAGTTTACGTCTATTGGGTGTCTTTTGGGGATAGCACGGGGTACTACGCGGTGGACGAGCATAGCAAGTATAAATTAGTACAACCGGCGTTGGTTCCAAGCTGACTGACCCTTCCAGTCAGCCTGTGAACGCGGCGACTGGTGTAACATGGTCGGAACGTCAGGCATTTATTTGCCTGATGATTCGACAAATTAAAAGGTAGGTGTGTATATACCTAGACCATGATCGCGTTTATTCCCGTTAAAATTATCGCCAGAGTTCAAAAGTAGTTCAATGTGTACACCATGATCGCGTTAATTTCAAATCAGCATTATTGAATATTATTACATTTATTTAAGGTGCTAACTGCTACCGGACAAAAAAATATCACATGATCTAAAACCAGTCGGAGACTTTTTTTTTCTTTTTTTTTTCTTTTTTTTTTAAAGAATATTAGCAACCGAAATTATCGAAATTACTAATATTCCCTCTAACCCCTCCAACTAAGCTAAATTGCTTGTGCTAGGAGTGGGTTCACGTCGGTAGTGTAATGGCCAGGATTCGAACCCGGGACCTCTCGATCGTAAGGCCGACCCCTTAACCACTAAGCTACAGACGCTTTTAAAGATTGTCTTCGAAAAAAGAAAATAATAGTTGTGTAGAAGCAATTAAGATATTAACACCACACACCAGATAAAGAGTAGAAAGTGATATAAAATAATCTTGATACCATTCATAGTTATTATACTAAACTAGCTGTGCCCGTAACTTCACTCGCGTGGACTTCGAACTGGGTTTATTTTACGCGGTACCTTTATCTGTTTCTAAAAATATATTAGCTCTAACAGAAAATATGCCGTCAAAATCGTCCACAGGGCGACAGACAAATATAATCGTTTTTTTTTTTTAAATACTTTTTTGTTATATGTATTGTTAAGGGAAAAAATCAAAATTTTAGTAACATTTCGGACCACCTCGCGCCTACTCAAAATTAATATCCATTCGGCTTTCACTATTTTCTGGTACTGTCTTTTCGTTCCAAAATTCACGCATGCTCTCAGGTCCACACCCTTTTGCAAACATTTAACAATTTTGGAAAAAATTGTCAAAATTAAAGAAATTACACTCACTAAAATTTTAAATGTCTCCCTGAACAACCGTGCGTCCCTACAAGCGTCTCTACCGGTTTGCTTGGGTGGGCTCGGTATTCGTAAATGTCAGATGTCAGCTTACCAGCCTTTCTGTCTTCAGTCCACATTACGGAAGAATTAACTAGGTAAATCCTTGCACCTAAACTAGTTAATTCTGAAGTATTGTGTTAGACTGAAGCAGTGAACGCTTAGAAAATTGCTTGTCCAAACACTGATCTCCCAAGGAACCTTTTCTCACAACGTCAGTGGCATGGGCCGCTCTGCAGCTTAGTAAGACAAAATTTATTAAATACATGCACTAATGCTGCTGAGCGTGTCCGTTTACTGGCAGTTGGAGTGTGGGAATCAGGTCTTTGGTTACAAACTCTTCCGCCATCGAAGGGATTATGTTATATGACAGTACCTTCCGCATCGCCAGCATCACGACGTGCCGCCGCTTAGGTGCGCAGTGTGTTTTTCTGCATCAATGCCGTTGTGAACAAACAGTTGACCGACTTGGACACCATATCCTGTCATGCTGCAGTAGTGCTGGGCGAATTCCACGGCACGCCAGCCTCAACAACATAATCCGCCGTGGTCTTGTCACCGCCGGTGTGCCAGCTGTGCTTGAACCAAACGGTTTGGCGCGCAATGATGGCAAGAGAGCGGATGGTATGTCGCTAATGCCATGGAAAATGGGTAGGACTCTGGTGTGGGACGCAACATGCGTGCCCCTACCCATGTACGTGGCACGGCTGGCTTTACCGGTACTGCTACAGCTTCTGCAGAGGCTCTTACGCGGTGCCGTTTCAAGTCGAAACGTTTGGGCCTTGGGGTCCGAGCACCCGTAATCACTTCAGGTAGATTGCGAAACGTAGATCGACGCTTCTAGTGACCAGTATGTTGGCGTCTTTTTAGGTATACCACAAGAGGCATGCGATACGAATGAATTTCACGACGCATTTTAACTTTTAACTATAGTTTGTTATTTTTTTACTATTTTGTATATATGGTAACCTTATTAATTTTATTTCATTTAGTAGTTAAGTAAGTTGAGATATTGTTATCCTTTCAATGTACATAAATGAATAAAATTATATTTTTATCAAAAAAGTGTATCATGTTATATTATGTAGATATCATGTTATTATGTATCGTGTTATAGGTATCGTGCATACATTGATATACATTGATTAAAAAGCTGTTATTTTGACATTACCAACAGACACTCCAATTTATTTGTATAAATATAGATAGTTTAGTAGCGGGTTAAATCTGATGCAAACCTTTATTAAAAATCAGTTCTAAATGTTACATCAGCCTTTCATTTAGAGAGGTGTTGGAAAGGCGCGACTAATCGCCCGTTAAGTATTGCAATACTGACAATCTTACACGCTACTTACATTTTAATTAATACTCGTTCTCTTACTTGTTACAGGGTTGCCAGATAATCGAAGTTTTTTATAACACTTCGATGACTTCACTAAGATAAGCCTGGTCGTAAAGCTGAATTCGAAGTCTCAGGAATTCTGTCACCATTGCAGACACAAACATTACACTACAAAAGCTCGGTAGACGCAGTCTTTATTTATATTTCTTATACTGCCAGACAAATTTTACTTTAATTACAATTACAAATTAATAAAAAGCTAAATAAAATGAAACGAAAATAAAATAAAATGAAAAAAAAATAAACCTCACTTGGGGACAAAAAAGCAGGTCCTAGTTTGTTAATTCGCAGTAATAATAATATGCTTTTGTATTAATGTATATAATTACATTAATATTTTTGAAAGTATCAACATTCCTGAGAATTCTCAGGACCGTGTCCGTATATAAAATCAAATATTACCGCGACTGAGAATCAGTACCGTTTCATTAGGTAATATTATAGCCCTGATTGTTGTAGTAAAATTAACATAGCAAGAACTCAAAACAGTTTAACTAATCAATCACAAAGTAATATACAAGTGCAGGTGTAATTAAACTATCAATTAATTACAAGATAAACATATTCAGATATTAATGCACCGTTAAAGTACTAGTATTCCGATTTACGATACTTAATATTATGTGGTCCGTTGAAAGGTCAGTCTTTGTTCCGAATGTCACTATGAATTCTCAGGCAATCAATCGATCAAATCGGGTTGTTAAATGTCTTTAGCAAATATGAACACTAGAAAAGACACAGTTGGATTTATAAACTAATTAAATTGTAAATTATGCTTATTATAATGCAAAATAGAAGATTGAGAGTCATATAACTAGCGAAAGCATATTTTAACGTTTCTCATAAGTGTTATATTTACTTACAAGCAATGATCTGCCCTAGATAAGTTGCAATTCGTTGCGGCGGCTAACGAATTCGAATAGATTATTATGGGACGAATAGAATTATGAATTTACGGGATTTTTATTTTTGTTTTAGTTTCTAGTTTGAAATATAATTTAGTATGATTTATATTTTAAGTTCTGTATTTATGTAAATAAATAACTTTTAGAACTTTAAAAAAAAAATACGTAATTTTTTTTTACGGAATTGATGTCAATCTCATTCATTTATTATTTCTATTCAACAAACGAATTCGATACTTGAATAATATAATCCTTGTGGAACTTTTTAAACGATTATTTGGAACCAAAATTACTATTTTAATCTCTTCAGGTAAGTTAAATTGTTTGTTAGGAGTAGACTCTTTACGAGTATATATCAGTTGGCTTGAGCACCGCCGACGTGTCTTTGGCGAAAACCATCGGCCTCCATGACCGGGGTCCTGACGATGGTGAGTAGGCTGCTCACCGTCCTTACAGAAGCAGGCCCATGACGGCAGCGTGACGTGAGGGATTCCCCCCTAAGAAGCGGGATGACACCCACCGAAGACCAAGACACAGGATAACACCCGAACCTTCTTAGGGCTGCTGGTAGTCCTGGGACATCCTTCGAGGGCTTACCCGGGGCTACCAATCGCAGGCTATTAGGCGGTACGTGAGGGTTTTTAATCGGTAGGAGTTCGGCATAGCATCCATGAAGGATTTTCCCTCAGGGTAAAAAAATGCTCTTCACCGACGCTTTATTTATCAGTTTCATGGTTCATATTTTCTTGCGTAGAAGCCTTACTACTGTTTCCGAAATAAAAGTAGCCGCCTATGTTACACGCCCTCCTCACATACTCAACCCTAACCCTAAAGGAGGTTGATTGGACTAGCCTAGTAGGTTAGTTGTATACTTGACTACTACCTTAGTACTATAAATACCTGCTCTTGCAGACACTTGCGAAAAAATATAGTGATTAATGAGCTTTTCCGACGTGGTTGATATTTTATTGAAGCTAAAAAACAGGTGTCGGTATTAATATAATATATGTTACAACTATTTTTTGTAAATCATAAACTGTTTTAATAGACATTATTTGAGTGCAGGATATGACTAATTTTATTTATTACTAACAACAGCGTATATTAAACCGTATTTTGTAAAGACCTTGTGTTAAGAATTAGACTAAATAAACTTTAATTAATTGCATCTATAAACACGAAAGTGCAAACAAACGCCCTACCTCACAACCATCTTCCTACTTAAAACAATGTTTGGACTATTAAAAATACTGGATGTTATAATTTAAAATAATATAACCCCAAGCAATGTTTATGTGCAAATCAACTTTTGTACATTGTTTTCATATATCATGTATCTCAGGACAGCCTCCGTGGCGTAACGGTAGTGAACGCGGCGACTACGCAGGAGGCGCGGGTTTGATCCCCGCTCAGTGCAAATATTTGTATGCATGAATATAGGTATTTGCATTGGTATGGTCGTGCCTCGGAGACCACGTTAAGCAGACGGTCCCGGTTGTCATACAAACATCTATGTCAGTCGTTACGGGTAGTTGGAGCCCTGAACAATCCAACAGCTGGTCTAGCTGCAATGCTTCGATATCGCCTTTGGGTTGTGGAGGTCATATGGCAGTCGCTTCACGAAAAACATCCAACATTAGCCAAATCCGCAGTTAGACTGGTAGAAAGCGGACCCCAGATTTCGTTGAAAAAGCTTCAGATGCGATTGGGATTAACTCTAGGATGAAGAAGATACGAGTATATCTTTGACCTAAATGTGTTGAAAATATTTCTTGGGTTTCGTTTGAGGATAGCACGGGGTAACACTGTAAGATACTATTGTCTGTTCAGGCATTAAGGACTTGTATCCAGTTGCCAATAAAATCTTTAAATTACAAAAACAAAATAGGAGAGATTCAAATAAACTACTAGTTCCACAACAGAGATTACAACTCTATTCAAGGACTGTGTATTGTATGGCAATAAAAGTTTACAACAAACTGCCACGCAATATTAGAGCTTTAACTCTCACAAAATTTAAAAGACAGTTATTCGAATTCATACTGGACAATTTTTTTTATTCAATTAATAAATTTCTTGAATTTAAGTTTTAGAATTTAAGTTTTAGAATTTAAGTTTTAAAATTTAAGTATAGATAACAAATAGAAGTGACAAGAAAACATCTTTTTTATATGTATTAATTTGAGCTCTGACAATTTAACCCCTTATTTATTCATGTTGTAATTTAATTTATTGACTATCATTATTGTAATTATCATGATTATTGTTCTACTACTTGAAAGCATGTCATTTGGCATGTTTTTACACCGAATTACGGTAGAATATGTGAAAACTATAATTTAAAAAACACGTGTATGTACCATATTCAAAGAAATAAATGATTCTATTCTATTCTATTCTAAAAAAAAATCTATTGTCTGTTCTGTGACGGGGTGCTGTGCTGGTAGTCGAACTCAAATGCACCAAGCATAGATTATTACAAAATAATCGCGCGCCAGGGCCTCGTTTGTTTCGCGATTTAGGTCCCAGATAGAGAAAGTGTCCCGAGTTATACTTGCTGATTGCAGGTACTTTATATCTGTTATTTTCCTAAAACGTCTTTTTTCTGTCTGACAATATAATAGGCTTCCAGCCCCTCTAGACAAGTGGCAATTCGTTGGCCGGCGTGTGATGGAATAGAATGACGAATGTATGGGATTTGACGTATTTGAAATGCGTTAACGACTGTCATATACGTCAAATTGCATACATCTTTCTATTCCATCAAACACCGGCCAAAGAATTGCCACTTGTCTAGAGGAGCTGGTCGATCCTTGCCGTAATTCCAATTTATATCAATCATAAAACTGTGACTAAGCGTTTTTTAGTAATGAAAAGCACATGCTAAAAAATTTACACTTACGACATCATTATAATGACTAGGAATGACTGAAAACTGAACAGCTATTTTATTAACACTAATATCGCTACACTTTCATTTCAAATCATTAAATTAAAACCGAATGAGAAACACACAGGAGTCCCGAGTCCCTGGTATGTTCTAAGAAATTGATTATTTTCGGTCAAAAATAGGGCACATCTATAACCGTAGCTAGTAAAATAAATAAATAGTAGCCCATCTGTTGTGACTTTACGTCATATTTACCATAATGATGAGTCATCCAACAATTCCTCTCGTTTCTTGTGGTTAGTTTTTAGTGTGAACTAATTCTGATGAAGAACAATACCTAATCCTCAATATTTGGCAATTAAGCATTTTTAGCCGACTAGATTTTAATTTTAATTTGCATGTATGTATGTTCAACGGCGACTAAAGAATGGAATGACGGCTGTCACTAGCGTAATAACCAATACGCCAAATATAAATTGTTAGAAGACTTAATAAAGCTGACTTCGGCTTCAAGTGGAAGCTATGGAGGCTACCAGGACAACGCTATGATGTATTTAGGTTCTTTTCAATGATAACTTTTGACAAGGTGTTTGATTTCAATTGTCTCTTTGTTGGAAAGGAAGTAACCATAGGAGGGGCAGAAGATAGAGATCGCAGAACGACCTCTGTCCTTCATGAGCGCGGCCCTTTGGGTGATAGCTGGGGCTACCTGTGGCTGTATCGTTTTCGTTAGAAGTCTAAAAACTTCTAATTATTCCACGACGCTTTCCTTTCTTATAGTTTTCTTGTGTCTGCCTCTCTGAATTAAGACACATGGCCATGTAGTGTAGAATGTCTGAAAAAAATAAAGGTAAACATGTCTTCATTGAAACCCTTCTGAGATGTTTTATAAATGTTTTTAGATTACATTATGTTAAGATTATTATATACATGTACATTCTCTCTCACAAACATGCAGTCAGACACATTATAAATTATGTTGTAATGTATATAAAAACGTGTGATAATACAAATGTATGGGCAGGCAAAACAATAAAAGACATTATTTATTCTGATCGCAGCACCAATGCTGTTTTTATAACTAAAGATATCTGCAAAATTATGCTTTTCCGAATCACAAATATAACTAAAATAAAACTTACAGGTAAATAACATTTTAAAATCGAATTAAAAACCATGCTTTTGCGGAGAGCAAATTAAAAACTAAAAAGTTGTTATTAATAAAAAAGAGATTAAACAATAAGAGTAAAATACGAAACATTAGGGTCGACAGCACGAGTGTGACGGCCCTGGTGTTGCATACGTCCATGGGCCACGGTAACCATTTAACATCAGGTGGGTGTGGATATCTGCCACCTAAGTGGTATAAAAAAAAATTTACTTAATTTTGAAATACGTATGGTGCTCAAAAATAGCACCCGACGTTTAACATTTTCTCAACGATTCTTGATGAAGTGCTCAAAAATGCCATTACATACAAACAAGTTCCAAGCCAAGCTAATAAATGCGTGTGAAAACCCATAAACCTAACCTAAATATTATTTCTAATGCAAATACTTTTAAATGTACTTACATACAAGCCATTTCTTTTAATAGTGATGATTTCATAGGTCTACAACTATCAAAAGTCGCAACCTTGTGCGGCGCAGATGTTGTCGAAATCGTTCATTTTTTGTGACATTGTCAGTAGATAATGTGGGAACTAGTTGTAGGTAACTCAAGCCTTGTAAACAAAATATTGTTACACAATTCCTTCTTTATGCGGTCGTGTACAACGCTGTCTGGCGTTAACTGACTTCTAATATAAAAGAACAGAATCTATGAGGTTTATATCCATTTTCGTTCTCCCATTTGGATTCGCTTACAGAAGAAGGCTGTTTTCTCATTGTCTGCAAGACTTAATATATTCTTTCTTCATGTGGTCAGTAAGACGCGAGTGACGTTACATTTTTCCATCGGTAGGGTATAAATATTTCATTATCTACTCTGTATTTACCCAATCTATTGGAAAGTGATTTCCTATTTTCTTTTCTTTAAGTTTTTTATTCATGGAAAGTCCATTTACTCTCACTCCATAATCTCTTTCTTACGTACGTATAACGCTTACTATTTTAAGAAAGAGACTTCCTAACTACAAAGTCTAATGAATCGCTCTCAATAAGACAAATTTGCTTTTAGGTCTGAAAAATCTGAAAGCCCAGATACAGTCCACCCATTGAATGTACCAGAATCCTTTATGAAAACATCGTAGGTAATGGCTAAGTCCTTAAAATTTAGTTAATCTTGAACTAATGTAATCTTAAACTATATTAAATTTAATACTCTAACCATTGCAGAATTAACTGATTTGATATTGATAGTTTTGAAAATTGAGCTTTGGAAATATTTCTATGTGCTCGAATCCATTGTCCAATTTTCAGTACTACATCATCGCCAAGTCTATAGTTCTATGGAAATCAGGTTTCTTTACATAGAAGTCCGGTTTGTTTTTCCAACCTGTTTAAATAAAGAAGCTAATTACCCTATTTAAAAGCCTCTGACTTTAGGCAAAGTTTCATCACCGACTTAACATGTCCTTTACATGGTGCTACATGTCCTTTGTTCTAAACTGTACTGTTTAATAGATGCTTTTTGTAAAGAGGCTGTGTGAAAACTTCTTGCTGTTTCCTTTCTAGTAAATCGCTACCAAATCATTTCTTCTAATCAGTGCTGTTAAACAAAGAGCCTCATTTCTTATATTAAAGCTTCTTGTTTTATCTTGATGTATAATTTATCTTAACTTTAAATAACAATGACGGATTTTGTTGTAGAAGTACCGGTTGCCAACAACAAAGGAATTAACTAATATTCAGAAACAATTTGACCTTTTCATCCTTTGTTGTTATTTTAATGTAGGCAAGATCAAACTGTGATATTATATCAGAATCGACACCTATTTTTTTAAATGTCTCCTTGTGCATTAATTTTGTTCCTGTTTGTTTTTATTTATATTTTTTATGAACTGTAGTTTTTTATTAAGAAATCCACCTGATACGAAGCAGCCTAATAGCATCGCCATCGTCTCTGACGAACGGTAGGAAAGTTGAAAAACCCCTAGAATTTTAACGAGATACAGTAAATGACTACTTTAGCTGATTAATATCGGTTTTACGTGAGACACCATTTGATACATGTAATTAACATTAGACACAGTAACATCTGAGCCTTTCACATCAAAGTCAGGGATTCGCTTACTCCTTATTCTCCTTTTGGATTGGTTTTTACAGCTGACCTAGGAGCGGTTGCCAAGATTGACGTCGTAAAATATGACATAGGTACATGTAAACGGTCTAACTCACTCTCACGCCAAGAATGCAAGACCGTGCGATGAAAAGAAGTCGGAAATGCGGACTCCGGGCACTAGGATGAGAGCTTCGAATGTTACTAGTACTCAACATTGAGACGAACAAAGTATGTTATCAAACAGTACATATAACCTTGATGACATATAAATATACATTGCTTTGTCTGCCAAAATTTCACACTAACCCACATTTGTATTAGGAAGTTCAGAGCCGATGTGACGTGTGAAAAGTTTTGTTGTATCAATAATCAATATTGTTTATAATATTGTTTATATCCGACATCTACTCCGGTTCCCACCGTAGTGTGCGATCCAACTCGACATAACAAAATAAATATTCAACAGTTTGTTACTATAAACAAACTGTGCACACTTGTTCCTTTGCAACGGTAGCGACAGAAAATTAATTCGGAGATATAAACGCTCATTGGTTCGAACAAGTTCGGTTACCTTCGACAAAATTCGGATTCGACAAAGTCCGGAAAAACACTACTTATAATCGTAACGAATGTATAATGATTTTGTGAAAATCATATAATCATTTTCTAAGGTCTTCGCTCGGGCTTGTTTATAATTGCCAGATAATGAAGCCGGTAAATTAACAATTAATTAACTAGAAAAACAATTATAAGTCTACAGATTCCGTTGGATGCAAACAAGTGTTTCCTGTTTGTTGCTACAAAATCTTCAGTTTTAGGTATATTTTCTATCGTTACATATTATAATATGAACTTAGGTGTTTGTATAAACTTTTCCTGTTATTCAAAGTCCCAAGTAAGTTACAACTATTTTCCTTAATAATGTATTTTTCACAATAAAATTCAAAATTTTGTCCTGGACAATTAAGTACTCGTACTATGAAGTCGAACTTCATTTGGTTTATCAATATTTTAATGAGTATTGCTCACTGTATTTCAAATGTAATTTTGAGGAAATACTTGTTTGTTTCAGATAAATGGATCCGTTAAATCCAATTAGTGGAATTTCAAACTAAACAAAATAACAAACTATGAAATGTGCGTATACGCATATATGATCCTAGTTTCACATAGCTCTAGGATTCCGTCCTTTGTAGTTATTTATATATAGTTAATATTATTGGTGTGTCAAGATATTCTGCCCTGACAGTCTTCAATACAGTATTCAGCTTTTATATAGCTATGAATTAGAACTTAATATTTAAATTATCGAAAAAGTATCTTTCATATTCAAATACATGAATACAGAAAATTTCGTATAGCCTGCATCAAATGTAAAGCCTAGAAAATAACTAGTTATACATAGGTATAAAGAAAAGAAATAACTAACTAGTTATACCTATGTATAACTAGTTATTTTCTAGGCTTTACATTTGATCAGGCTATACGAAATTTTCTGTTTACGAAACTTTCAGCACTATTGCTGAAAGTTATAAAAAGGACGAGACTATTTTAAATAAGGACAAAATTCCTAAACCTCTCTTTACAATATAGATAGGTCGGTTCACGTATTTGTATGTTTATCGATGATGTCTAAAATTGTTGAAATTGAAAATTGCTGGACAACCAACAACTGGCGGAAAAAAGACGATCCAGGTCGAAACAGATGGTAAAACTAAAACAGTGGATGCTCTGATGAGACAAAGGGACTCAATATAAGTTGTTAAATAAATATGTAACGAGAAGGTTATGTTTTTTGCTGTCGGTACTTTGTTGTCTACTCGTTGCTAGCAGGGACACGTTGGTAGAACATAAGTGATCTGTTAATGCGCAATTTATTAATATTTTTACAAGCGATAAGCTTGCATGAAGTAAAATTAATGGTCATGCCTCTTGGGCCCAGTAATGTTTTATGTTAAACAATTATGCAATTAGGAATAATATTACAACATGATAGAATGTATGTGTGGAACTTTATTATATTAGTAATGTCAATCTAGTAAACATTGTGGCAGAATTATTATTAATGTCACTAATTGACCCTTGGTATGATACATGATTGGTAGGACACGACCGTCCGTTGAGCAGTCCGACTGGGGCAGTACGAAGGTACTGCCCCAGTCGGCCCTACAGAATACCGCGGCTATAATAACCTCGTGTTGTGCTCTCGGCGGCGAGTAGGGTTACCAGAGCTCACTGGAGAGTTTTTGTGCTGTCAGTGGGAAGACCAAATGGTTATCCTTCTTCTACACGGACGGCCCAGAAACTCTCTGTTCTAAAAGGGTCGGCAGCGCGAGTGTGCACGGTGTAGCACATGTCCATAGGCCACGGTAACCACTTTCCATCAGGTGTGCCGTGTGCTTGTCTGCCACCTAAGTGGTATAAAAAAATGAAAATAAAAATTTATATTATCATTCTCTGAGCCTTTTCTCAAGTCACTTGTGGTCGATTTATCAGTCTAACTGTAATGCGGCAGAACTTACATATTTTCCGAGACGCAACGGCCATCTAACCTACAAACTACAGACTAATGGGATTTTTGAGGACTCCAACTACCCGTAACGAGTGCCAAAGATGTCCGTATGGCTCTCTGAGGCACAACCAGACTAATGCAAATACCAATATTTCATGCATACAAATATTTGCCCTGAGCGGGGATCGAACCCTCATCTCCTGTGTAACGGCCGCGTTCACTACCGCCACTCCGGCCCCGGCGGGGGTGGTTAAGTAAGTTGAGTATGTCGAACTCTAACCGACTAAAACGCACGCTGTTTGTGTCGTAGGTTGCCGGAAGTGAGATTGGCAGAGACCAGGCCGATTCAGGGCCATCTATTTCATGCTTGCCCTCTTCAGGTGTAGGGACCATGGACTCCCCTTACCATACACCTTGATAGCATTTCGGTGGGAAACAAGAATTGTGGGGAAACAGTAAACATTTTGCATTTGTACCGGTACTTGCACTTGTTCTTAAAACTATACAAGTCGGGGATGATCTTTCTTTTATGCGATCGTCTAACGATATGCCTACAAGAACAAATCATAGGAAGTCGTAGTAAATTGTAATATGTATTACGCGAACTATAGTTTGGCAAACTGCCAATACTACATTACCAGAATAACAATAATGTATTACATCATTTGTTTAGTTGTAATAAATAAGTAATCTATAATAATATACATATAATTTGAATAATCCATGCATAAGTAATTGTAATATTTTATTAGAATAACAATCAGACTCTTGTAAAGTGATAGTGATTGGCTACAAAAAACTCCTGGTTTTTTTTTTATTATTTTGGAAGACCCACGCTTGACCACTGTCTCATCTGTTATTAAGCGTTGATCATTTTTGTATGTTTTAGATTTACCTACACACATACGAACATCTATGGTAGTCGTTGCGGGTAGTTGGAGCTTTCAAAAGTCCGATTAGTCTATCTAGAGAACTTCGATATCGCTGAACTTCGATATTTTTCATGAAGGGACTTCCCTTCATGCAAAATGTCAAAGTTTAGCTCGACTGGAATTTTCAATTAGACTGGAAACCCAACCCTAGCTGAGCTTGGAAAATACTCTGAAAATGATGATTATGTGATGGTCAAGGACATAACATTAGATGATAAATACTACAAGAGATACGAAACAGTGAACTCTAAAGAGGTAACTGAGTTCCCTTACCCTAGAAAACGGATCACAATTCACATACAAGAATGTGTACCAAAATAATATTAGCATCCAAAGGTCGACCAAATAAATATGGCCTATTTAATAGCAGACCAAGTACAAATCGAAGGGATAGCGAACACGTGTAAAAACATAAGGCAGCACACACATCAGCCCTACTAGTAGATTCACCCGATTTAGTAATGTAACGTTTTATAAACACGTGATATTAATTCGATTAAAGAATAGACAGAAACAATCTTTGATATAACGTATGATAGATCAGCAGTCGCTTCAAGGGAAATTTAGAAGTCCAACCACTTCGCAGTTAGACTGGTAAAAACTGACCCCGGACTTCGAGCTAAGTAAGACTGCTAACTTCGACTTCGGCTTCAAATGCTACAGGACAAGCGTAAGGTGAAGCGTAAGGTGGTGGCGTAGGTGATAATGATACTTGCCCGTACTCTGACTTATGGGTAAGTATAGAATATGCGAGAACATACACACATAGCGACGGTTGAAAGTCAAAGGGTACAAGTGACAGTGACTGTTCACAGAAAAATCACTGTATAGTTAAATATTTCTTACGTTGTTTATGACTATTTTCTTTCGAAAATTTTTTGTCGCTTTAACCTTGTGCTTTTTAATCGTCGATGTGAGGAAATTTTATATAGCGATGTGCTATCTCAAATATTTGTTGTATGTTGTTAGCCTAAGAACTATCAATAGCGCATAGTTTTTTTGGGTTAATATGTATACTTATATGTTAGTGGAACACGCTGATTCCTCATTTAAGAATCGCGGGTAATTATGATAGGAAATTGCATATTAAATAATGTTAATTTGTTACACTATTGAAGTGGGTTTTTCTTGTTTCTAACTTGATTCTTAATGATCATTCAGATATCATCTGGGTAAAAAGTCCATATTTTACATTTTTATATTTCTATATGGGCATGCACAAGGGACTTAAAATATGATTCTTAAATCCTTAGGTGGGCTGTTATCGATGCAAGAATATGACGAACATTCTTTAAGAAAAAGAATACTTAAGCTTTACTTCAATTTGTACCGGCTAGGAGGTAAAATTAGCTTGGATCCCGAAGATTTTGATGGGGCGCTCTCACACCAAACATACACCCAATATATTTAGTCCAAAACAAAATCAGTATAGCATAGTTTCGGAGATTGGGATATGCAAAAAAAGGCAAGCGTGGTTTATGCTATTACAGATTACCAATTAAATGATAGTTTAACATTTCCACCGGCCTACTTAACACTCTATTTTACCCTTAATTAGATATATTATAATCATGCAACATGTCCTATAAAGTTAATGAACAATGACTTTTTTCCAACAGTATCATATAAATACTCTCATAAAATTGCCTAACAAACACCTCGTTATTAATCTTTGAAGATTACGAAATCACTTGAGTTAGGAGCGTTTCTATATAAACCAGCTAATTTTTACGTTCATTCGTGACAAAAATGAATTATACCGAACTCTTTTTTAGTCGACACTAATTACATTTATTGCTAACATGTGTATCGTTAAGAAAGATGCCACAATTAACGGATACGAATAATAAAGTTGATCATTTTGAGTTGTTTGTCAAGATTGATCTGATGATGAGTATACCAAGTGTTGGAAATGCTATACACTATTGTTTGTTTTCACTGCTAGTGTAGTAGGAGCATCTACTTTATGGAGAAAATACAAATGAAAAGGGAGAAACATTACAAAGACAAACAATTTGATTCCAATAAGGGCCTCAATAGAAGGAATCGGTAGCTAGGTTCGGTGACACGATAACGTTACGCTTAATCGAACTTTACACAACGTAATTGGCATGGTCAGTAAATATTATAATACTAATAGTTATGCGTCGCACATGACGATAAACAAAGTGCTTGCGTCGGACCAGCCTCGTTAATACAAGGAAACAATTGCGTCTGAGAATAATAACGTCCGAAAATATTAGATAGTAAGGTTAGTGATACACTAGCTCAGTGTGTTCGTCATCGTAGACCTGAAAAAAATACAGTAGTGCCCTATTTTTGATATCAACACATTTTATAGAGCGTTATCTTTTGTCCATTATACTTAATGATTAATATAAAGGGACCGTATTCAGTCCAGACTAGAATAGAGAGAAAAATCTCAATCAAAACCGAACCGAACGAATCCGAACTCTCAACTCACTCTTCTACCAAACGTGGCAAGTCAGTTCTGTGGCAATTTTTTAAGTGAAAAGTCAAGCTTTTCTATGTTTCAAATGGGTTATAGGTAGAAAAACACTTTCTTTCACACCAAGGGCCGTACGCACTTTTCTTTCCCATTCTTCTTACTACTTACTCTACCTTTCCTTTCTGCAAGTGACCATATGCGAGCTACTACGTGAGTTTGCCATATCTGACACAAAGCTTTAATATAGACCGCAAGCAAGCACTGTACCGCTCTCATGATACGCGCGCCGGGTGGGAGACGGTGTAAAAGAAGAAAAAAGAGCATAAGTTGAGATCGAGCGAGATACCAGCGCTCGCTTTCGTCTCGTACCATGCAAGCGCACAGTGTTCGCGGCCGGTCTATAGATTTCATTACAGTGAACACTAGCCTTAACCAACATTCCCGTGTACAGTCTGCCTAAACGATATAGAAACATAACCACCTGTTCCGTGCGTTCTTTGTTTTATCTCATACTACGATGTTTACTACAACACTATCTGCCTTCGAGATAAGATAACCATAATAAGGTATTGTGAAAGTAATATAAACTGTTTCAATTTTATTTTACTGATAAACTGATACTTTGTATCTAAGATTTCGGGTTACTTGATTAGATAACGGTTATCTGAAAAGGCTGAGTTTCAGTTTTGTTATTCATTAAAACCTTCACTGATGTTTTACTTTTTTTGTCATAGCGACGCATTGCTACGCGTTCGTAGCTGCTTATAGTCTTTGCTTTGGTGATTGTACTTTTAACTTTCATAATAATGTCATCATCCCAGCCTTTCTCCAACTCGGTTGGGTTTGACTTGCTTATACAAGATGGAAGATTTTAACCTTACCTGGAGGGTAAGTACTCTAAATATTGCAGATAGCGAATTGCACTCAAAGGAAACATTTTAAAAAGAAACAAAACTGCGTTAAAAAATACCATGTGTGTTAGAGAGGTTTGATCCTTATGATTGACCTTATCGATGGATGACAAAAATACAGGATGTTATTTTTTCAGATTTTAGCCGGTTGATTACCGGGTATGGCAAGCGAATTTTCGGAAAATTTTGAATGCCGTTTTATTTCTTCTTAAAAATAAAGAAATGTTTCCTTTGAGTGAAATTGGCTATCTCCAGTATTTAGAGTACTTTCCCTCCAGGTGATGTTAAAATCTTCCACCCTGTATAATGAATATTTCATTTCAACTATTCCAAATAATTGCTTCGCTTCACTCATAATTTTTTCACAAAGACTTTTTTGCTTTTCCTTACTCTTTTTCTTTCGTTCATTACTTCTTCACATTTGCTATGTGAATGTTACACATCTTCGCCTCGCAGCGGCTATATTTCTTTCACTATCTTGATAAACAAGTAACAAGGTTAGGATTTTTTAAAACAGAATCTAAGTCCCTAAAACTCTAACCACCGGTATCTTAGTCCCTGTACCAGATATCGGCGGACTACTGCGTTTTATTTTATTTTATTTATTGTATTTTTAGTTATATAATTTTTAAGTTGTTTTTTTTTATGTGGATTATGGATATTAGGCTAAAGTAGTCATGCCCTTGTCATGAAAGTTTTCTAGTAAAGGTCTGATTCCGAATGTGACCGCATTCGACAACTGCAGACGCACATAGCAGATATGCGTAATTCAGTGCGGCTTCTCAATAGTCCCCTTTATCCGTTTTGAACCTTAAAAAGTAATGTATGTCATTATCGGTAGTTGTCGTTTGCGGTCGGCTTCGGAATTACATCTTTATTCAGACGTCTTGAAGTTAGTGTAATATTAAAGATTTCATTACATCAATGGATATAGCGCGTAATTTTTTTTTTATCCTGCGTGATTGTACAAACCACAACTCACGCTGCGCTGTTAATAATAAAGTAAAGATTTAGATTTCTAGATTTTTTGAAACTATACGTGTCTGGATACCATCGACCGGCGTGATTGTGTATATGAATATGAATACTCTACTAACTTAGATAATACTGAAAGACCGATTGTTAAGATAGTTGGACCACTCTGGATACTTACAACTATTTGATTACTCTAATAACCAATATTAAATTGAAATTTTGGGTATTTGGATTATTTTGAGTACTTATGTTAGCAACATTTTAATGATGCTGACTGTACAACAAGTACTATTCAGAACTATTTTGAACGTTTGTTCAAGAAGTTTGCGGAGACCTATAGCAGATAGGTCCCGGCAAACTTCTTGAATAAATGTCAGAAAGTTCACAATCAAAACACTCAAAAAGAATTGATTAACCAATGACATGAGGCCGTGAGCCCGTGCGCCCGTGATTGTTTTAAATCGTTTAAAGTAATCTATGATTGGTTTACTGGCACACCCTGCCATTGTGACCCATAGTTATCACCAAAGATAACTTTCTGGCTGTCAATTTATTGCATTGTCATCGGAGTTGAAGCAACATGGAAAAAGTCAATTTTGCAGGATTAGAGGAGGTGGTTCTTCAGCATGCATGATTTGACATTGTTAGATTAGCACGCCCTGCCGTTGCATCCCGTGCTTATTACCAAACATTGTATTTTAGGTGCCGATTCATTGCATTGTTATCAGAGCTAACCCGAGGAGGGCCAGACCGAGAGGAATGGCCCTGGGTCAGCCGGGGTGCGAGGGATATGTCCCGAGACAACCTCACCTTCGGCCTAGCACATCGACCCACAGACGGCGTGCGGTTTAGTCGGTTCGAGTCCGACATAACCCTCCCCCTCCGGCTCCGGAGGAGGGGCTATCCGTGGAGATTTCCCGCACGTAAAAAAACAACAAAAAAAAAGTCATCGAGAGTTTTGCGGAATAAGATTTTAATGCAGCTTGCAAGATATTTTCTAAAGTTTCGGCGAATATCACTCATTGAAATTAAGCCACATTTTACCGGATTCTATCTATCGAAAAGTAGCCGAAACGTCAGTTTAAAAGTAAATAATAACATATTAATCGCGATAGAATCAGTTAAAAAGTGGTTTTATTTCAATCAGCTTGCAAGTTTGTTAAGGAACTAACACACAAACATTACGAATTGAAAACCCCTAGTGTCCAATGAAAATCTTAATTTAAATAGTCATAAAAAACTTTGAAACAAAATATTATTAATAATTCTCAAAACACTTTCGGCCTTTTGCGCCGCGGCAATAGAGGCTTCATTTAGGTTTCCATATCATACAACAATTTTCTTTATGCCTCGGTTTCAACTCAAGGTTAAACTTTTTGCCAGTCATTACCGTCTAAAAACGTCTCAAGTTAGGTTCTTTGAACCTAGACTGTTGTCAAATCGCAAGTTTAATATTTAATGTACGAGAAATTAGCATCCTGCTTATAATCGCAACATTGACCATGACTGTCCTCAAGCTTCCTCACTCTACGGGCGCCTCAGTAAATGCCAATAAAAATCGCATTAAAAAAAACAATAAAAAAGTATTACAAATGTATGAAATATTCAAAGATGTTAAATTGGTTACAATAGGCGGCGTGTGACCGATAGAGATAAACCAACTACGTTAGAAATGTCCAAGCTTTCCATTGTTACTACCCAATCCCATAAAATAATGGTGCTTCCAAAACTGGTATCGTAATACTCGTGTAAAAAATGGCCGGTGAGATCAGCGGTTTAGCCTTGAAATTACAACGCGGATAGTGAGAGAATTGAATTGGCGGTTGTTTAATTATGTTCCGCTTGTAATAGAAAATTGTGTATGGAGAGTCAATCACTTTCATTAGATTAAATACAAATGAACTTTTTTGGAATGTTCAAATATTCGTCTTTGCTAGTATTGTAAATTGTTTATTTATTTTTATTTCGATCTTTATTTTATGTGTGCGATCCGCAATAAAAAACAGTTTCCTTTCTTTCTTTCATGATGATGAATGAATAAATTGTTTATTTAGTTAACATCGTTTTATTACCTCAACCGACAACTATTGACCTAGTGCTAAAATTATGTCCATATTATTTGAACCGAATATTATGATATTCTCAAAATTCTACTTATAATTTTGGCGGTTAGGTCATAAATATTAATTTTTATACTTAAGAACTTTAAAGAGTGTGTAGTATCGAAAAGTATGTGAAGTGTGTATTTAAATAGCATGAAATATAATCGCTTCCGCTGTTTTTTTTTTTGTTTAAATCTTTCAATCTACTTAAAGAATTTACATATAGTTTTTAGTAATAGATAGAGTAATTCAAGAGAAAGGTCTATATGTCAAATAGAGGGCTAGCTAGGAAGCAATAAAATGTATTTCTTGACTTTTTTTTATTATTTTTATATTATGGCGTTAGCTAGACATACTACTCACCAAATGGATTATTTTCACTTATTTAAATTCTAAATGATAAAGGGCATGCCAAACAAAATCACAACAAACCGGTGGCCTTGCATGGAAGCTGAAATTACATTAGAGGAAGCTATTGTAAGGTGAAGAATGAGCAAAAATAGCGCACATTGGGAGAGGCCTATGTCCAGCTGTGGTCTATAGAAGGCTAATTGTTGATGTTTGATAATTGTAAGGCCAGTAGATGATGGTATCTCGTCTCTGTCTAAACTACAAGGAAAATAGGTAGCTATATGTATGTATTTCGATATAAACGCATGCCATACATCTAACCAATTTATACGTACGCCAATTCTCTAAGAGCGCACCACAACCGTAGAATGAAATTCGTGATAGCGTCTCGTCTCGTTTCCTGCTTCGTTCATACATACAAACAAAACAGATACTAGATCACAAAAAGTCTAATTAACTGAGTAGGTAGTGAATATCCTGGAGGTATAAACTCATGATTACACTAAGAACATCGTAATTTTATTTTTGGCATTCAAAATGAAATCCATACTTAATATTATAAATGCGAAAGTAACTCTGTCTGTCTGTCTGTCTGTATGTTACGCTTTCACGCCCAAACCACTGAACCGACTTTGATGAAATTTGGTGTAGGGGTAGATTAGACCTTGAGAAAGGACATAGGCTATGTTTGAGCGCGATAACCGAATTCCACGCGGGCGGAGCCGCGAGCAAAAGCTAGTGAAATATATTCGCATTGTATCTTTTACACTCTGTGAAAATGGTAATTGATTGATATCGTGAATGGTGAACTATTATGGCATCAATGACTATCAGACTGATGGTTTGGAAGGGGATGGGGCATACTCACATTCATTCGGTGAAACTTGTAGTGATAATGCTTTTAAAAATTATATTTTATTAAAATCTAAACAACCTCTAGTGGAATCTCTTTATTTTATTCAGAATCTGTTCATGATATTACTAAGGAATCGAATTATCTTAAACTATACATATACTAGCTGTCGCCCGCGGCTCCGCTCGCGTGGATGTCGGTTATCGCGAATCGGGGTATGAAAAATAGATGTTGGCCGATTCTCAGACCTACCCGATATGCCCACAAAATTTCATGAGAATCGGTCGAGCCGTTTCGGAGGAGTTTGGGAACGAAAACTGTGACACGAGAATTTTATATATTAGATTTTAACATTGGTACTACGTCATAATAATTATAATTATACCTGGAAGGCTAGACAGTATCGTCATGATGTTGTCTTTTTCTTCTTAATATGGATCGAGAATATCTTACATAGTTATATATATAAAAATCAATTGCTGTTCGTTAGTCTCGATAAACTCGAGAACGGCTGAACGGATTTATCTTATCTTGGTCTTAAAATGTTCGTGAAGGTCTAGGGAAGGTTTAAACGGTGAGAAAACATGGGAAATTGCAACTTTTTTTCTATAGTGAGGCGGTACGAAGATTGCGGGATTTTTTTTTACGTGCGGAAAACCCCACCGGTAGCCACCCCTCCGGAGCCGGGAGGTTATGTCGGACTCGGACTCGAACCGACTAAACCTCCGGGTCGTAAGTGCTAGGCCGAAGGTGAGGTTGTCATGCGACATATCCCTCGCACCCCGGCTGACCCAGGGCCATCCCTTTCGGTCTGACCCTCCTCGGGAGGGGGGGACCATGCGGTTCCCGACTCAAACCCGGTATGGGGAGGCGCGCATCGTCCTACGATGCGCGCCGCCGCGGTGGCCTGCTAGGGTGACGGGCGGCTCCACACGTCAAGTTTACGGGGTCAGCTAGTATATTATAATTTCATTCTGTTTCACTTTTTTGCTTGTTCTAAGCATTTTTATTGCATATTTCAATATAAAAATATACCTAGTAGATTAATATATTCATGAATTTCTAGTTGTATTAATTAGAAAAAGAATGTCAGTGCACATTTTCTTTTTAGCATACTCAAACCTGTAGCATATAATACAGAAAGGAATAAAACAGGTTACTTGAGTTGTTTGACAAAAAAGTCAAGGTGATCGGAATTTTTGATTTCCTATTACTCGGACTCGGAGCAATCTTAGAAGACTCTGCAGATTATTAAATCTTCAAAATATTTTGTATTGTGTATTTTTACCCGACAGTCAAGAAGGGTTATGTTTTTCGCGCGTATCTTGTACGTATGTTTGTAATATTCTTTATTACCTCATATCTTCTGAACCACCGTAAGGATTTTAATGATTCATGTCTCAAATGAAATGTATTTATTGCCCAAGTATTATTGGGTACATAAAATATGAACAAGAGCTATATGTTTGTTTTTTGGCGCCAAAATATATGTGGTAAAAATAAAATTTTCACTCAAATTTATCAAGCGCGGTTTAAAAATGAAGGAAATTAGAGGACGATTACAAGAATATATTTTAGTTATAACTAAAAAGTTATTATAATCATAATCATAACCATAATCATAATCATAATCATAGTTTATTTGCGAATACAGGTACAGTAAGATATTACACAGAATTGTAAGTTTGTTCATTCCATATTCCACCCAATTGGTATGCAAATTTTTAAAATTAAGTATTATTAAACAAAACCTGACTGATTCTGAAAAGGTCGATACAAGCTTTATAGCAGGCGGTACCCATTTGCGAATCTCAACCAGATGTAAATTAATGGGTACCGCCTGCTATAAAGCTTGTTTCGATCTTTTCAGATTCAGTCGTGTTTTTTTTTTATTTTTAATAATTTTTTTTTAGTCTGGCCTGTATTTTGGTGGCTCTTTAATAATTGATATTTTGCCCCCTTCCTGTCAATGAATTGATCTGATATTTTGGTACAGTCAGCGTTAGATCGCACTTGATGAATAAAATGCTCAAAATGATATTAATGTTAAACTGTTTGCCCACATTCCTGTTGACGGATTGTTTTTATATTCAGTTCGGAATATAATATAAATCTTTAATTTATATTAATAAAACAGTTGGATGTCCTCTTAAAACCTTGGTTTAAAGATAATTTTGAGACGTTTCTGATGCTGACTGTACACACCTTTAGTTCGAATGAGAATACAATTTCAATAAATAAAACGTTTCATTTAAGTATAACTTATTGATTATACGTATATTATATGTATATATATTTAATAACTATTCATTATCATCCAAATGCCACACCCTTTCGCATATTTTTTAAAAATTTTAAGAATGTGAAACTGAATATTTTCTATCTAACTTTTCAAAATTTGTTAAGTTTCACACAAACAGATTTAATTTATATTGAAAATACATGGAAATGTACTTTCACGTTGTTTTGTTATGGATATAACAGAATTATACTTTAAAGTAGTTTCTACAACAACCCTTACGAAAATTATCGAAATCAACTTTTCATTTCCTTTGTTAAATGCAAGTCTAAATTAAATATGCAGAAAATATTATTTGAATATGGTTTTCATTCCTTAAAAGCCTGCGGACAAAATAAAGAAGAAAACTGAAATGATAATTTCATTAGTAATAAATAACTATGGACGATATCCATAGTTATTTAAAGAGTAAAAAATATCATTAGAGATCATTCCCGCATAGAGATTATCAAAGGCGGCCACGTCGCATAATTGAATAAAATATATTACTTAGACGTGAATAAATATTCAAACGCAAACCATTAAGAAAACTTGACAAATCATTCGTTGTCGTCATATGGCCAGTTACTAGGTACTTAGTATATAATGTTCTCATAAATTGCATTATTTTTTATAAAGGGACTTGTTGAACAATTGCTTTCTTCGTCTCTTAATAGTTTATTGGCCATATAATCTGATCAGTCAAACACAAATTAATATACATCTTGCCCACACACGGTCATTGATAGGCTCGACCTCTATTATGTGGGACCAAAAATCGTAGTTAACGAAATGTGGGTATTAATACACCTCTGCCTACCCCTTCGGGAATTTACAGGCGTGAGTATATCTATGTTTGTTATCTAGATTTGAGCCGTCAGAACTTTTCCTTCCTTAATAGTAAAGAAATTAAGAATTACGAAATTGAATGAGTGTTCTGATTGAGGTCATAACAGGAAGCTTCTATATAACAATTTTAATGATTATAATAATTACAATCACGAGCCAGTCTAGTAGCCAAGCAATTCAGTGTAACGACGATAATGACTTCCTCTCGGCACTTTAAAATCGTGTTACTTTCCTCCTATATGCATTTTATTCGCATTTTGTTATCCAGTTTCCTGTGAGATAAGTACGGCTTTGTTTGCGCTAAGCGTTATGTGCACGTTAAATATACAATAGCTATTCATATTGTGTATCAAAGTTCTACGTTGTCGGACTTTTAAGGATCCAAAGAATACCAACACCAGGGGCGCCACACACACGCTGCCGACCATGTTGGAACAGAGAGTTTCTGTGCCGTCAATGTTGAAGATAAAGCAGGATAAGCCTTTGGACTTCCCACTGACAGCACACAAACTCTCTAGTGAGCTCTGGCTACCCTACTCACCGCCGGGGTCACAACACGAGGTTATTATGGCTGCGGTGTTCTGTAGGGCGGGGATACTTCCCCAGTCGGACTGCTCAGTTAGACGGAAATACCGTCGTGGTCCTACGACAGTAATACTGTGCTACAGTGTTGTAGTTTTTTAACGGTACCGTTGGCCTAACCCTCCGAGGTACATAAGAAGTGTCAAGAATGGTCACTCATCCTGGGATTAACCTAGCTCGTGTTGCCTAACCTTGCAATGCGCTAACCTTCGAGATTACCACTTAGACGAACACCTTACACGCAAACTTACTTTCTTAAAACAATAACAGGCTTTGGTCTATTTTCACAGTAACGCAATTGATATTCCAAAGAAAATTACGAATGTATTATATTGTGTAAGTGAGGAAAAAAAATGTATTATTTACTTACTGCTTTACAAAGTCGCGACTCCAAAATGGTGGTAGCGATATAAGAGCGCTATACTGTTCAAACTTCAGTTTCTTGGGGGGTCTTCATTTAGACTTGGACCGCAAACTGCCATTCTGGAATAGTGAAAAAAAATTATCCAATTGCCATTCTGGGATTAAAAAAAAAACTTTATTTCTTATTTTATTTATCAGTGTTCAATAGTGGAGCGATGTTTCTTCATTTCATAGCTAAGCATTTGTTTTGATTTCAACAGATTTTATTTCAAAGTACATGCCAAAATGTTACTATTAACTATAATATGTACTTTTTTAAGAGGAGAATTAAATGCGGAAGACTTGCAGGTAACATCTTCGGTATTATATCACCTCTCTCTCAAAAAAGCTCTTCAGGCCACAACCTTCAAGACTAAAGAGCTTTCTGTACTCCTCTCTGCTCAGCTGTCTGTCATTATCATCTTAGTTTTGTATCCCTATTGCATACGAGATCCTCACTTTGGAGCCCGGGGTACGTTCATCTGTCTCTACTTCTTCCACTCTATCAGTAGCCAGTAAGTTCTTCAACAATGCCAATCTACTTTTGGATGTTCCGTAGCCACGACTTTCTGGTCCTCAACACTTTGCCAAATATCCTAAGAAGCAGTCTGTATTATTGTGCCTGTGCACAAACGATTTAGAAACTCTATTTTAATATTTTTATGTAGGTAAATCCTAAAAAAGCATTAATACATTTTCATGGCATACATACATTCATAAGTTATGTTTAAATTTCTTGTATTTTGGACGAGAAGTCAAGGTCGCTTAGAATTATATATGAGTATTCTCAAGTTTTACTTGATTTACCATTCCGGGACGAAAGAAAATCTTTGTTTTATTTTGTATATGGATAAACTCAAATACTGCTGAAACTGTTTAAACAAAATCACTTGAGCTACATACATGATACAAATAAAATAATACATACCAACATCTGTTATCAAATCACCTAGAAATCATTGAATATTATTGTATCATTAATCATTAAGTAATAATAACAGCTTTTTGTTCAAATAAATCAATGAAAACACTGATTCGAAATAAAGAAAATTCATTTCACAGTATTGACATACATCCTTTTATATTTGTAAGTGATCAAAAATGTTTGTTTGTACAATAAAGAGTATAAATGATAATACAAACTGCTCTCAACATCATCGTATATTATTAACTTTTTGATGCCTCACTTTCGTCAAGGCGGATCTAAGTGCCACTAGTTTTATCTTCCGTCAAGGCCGAGGATCCAATCGAGGACGTCCTAGACCAAAATGATAAATAACGCCGTCAAAGCAAAAAAACTATTACGACATCACTCCACTTATCTTTAAATAACTACGACTGTTGAAGAGTCCGATAATGTTTTTCAATGGAATAAAACCGGTTTTCGTGATTTTATCGCGACGAATTCATACATTTCTCATTTGTTAAAACTGAGTCGTCAGTGTTGGCTCAAATGTGGAACATGTCATCAATCTCTATTGCTGAAGATAGAACATACAAAGAGCGTGTTGTTAGTGACTGATATTATTTACTTGCGCAAAATTTGGTTTTGTCAAAATTTGGTCATTCAATTTCGGCAAATATTGACTTTTAGTTAGAACCGTTCATATTATCCACCACACGGTCATTGTTCTCGCCCTCATTACTATCACTATCATCATTATTATCATCAACATTATCACCAGCACAATCACCTTCACCCATAGTTATAAAGAAATGATAAGCCATATAAAATGCTCGTAAGAAATAAAGTATCTTTTATTCAAAGACTTCAATTTAGAAAATATTTTCTTACCCGCTACCGCTTCTGTTGGAGACACAGATGGCCACAAATCGCTTAATTGAACACGATCACGTGGGAATAGGAAATAGTACCTATCGTTTACAACAAAGTAAATTAACACCCAACCAAGGCAACTCCACGAGAAATGTTAATGGATTCGTAGAATACCATAATCCAATATTCGCTATTGAACAATACCAAAATTATGAGAAACCTATTTTTTATGTTGTTTTACAAAATCTACTGTTACTTACTGACACAAGCGAAATTGATTTTAATTGTACCGATATAAGTACCGACAGAATCGGAAGATACTTAATAAAAAGAAAAACTAATTCCAGCTAGGTGAATTTGAATGGGCATGCACACGTGCCTAACAATGACGCTCCCGCTGGGTCCAGGTAGGTGGGGTAGGCGCAAGAACCCTGCTTGATATCGTGAATGATGACATGCGTGCTAATGATCTTACCACCATAGACGGCCAAGATCGTCGAAGTGGAAGAGGAAGGGCCGGAAGGCGGACCCTGATCTCCGAGTTCACTGTGGCCTCGTATATAACCAGCAAAATCCATCTCCATGAATGATTTCCATTGATGTATGCACACGTACCTACGCAAGAGGAAAGATGTATTCCTATGAGAACTGACGCCCGCTAAACTATTGCTGCTGGTTTGTTCTCCATGCGCAGGCCGAGAGGTGATAGGTACGTCCTCCTGTCAACCCCAGAGACCAGGTTGGAGAGGCGGTACAACAAGCCCTTTCCTATGTTCGATGGGAATAACATGCTCTCCACATCCGAAGGAGCCATCTTAGAATCGTAGATGGCCTAAGGTCAATTGAAGTGCAACGGAAATTCCTTATTAGGTAATGATGCGGTTTAAGTCGACCCGAGTGAGATATAACCGTCCCATCGTCGTCGGCCGGCGGGGGATTTCCGTACGCAAAAATGGAATAAAATCACTACAGAATCTCAACCAATAGAATCGTTTAGCAGCTGAGAGCTATCATTATTACGCTATAACGCGTTTCGGGTGTTGATGGGGCTGCCTCGGTATTGCAGCGCATCAGGGATGTTTGCGGAGGCGCTTTTACACGCTCATGAAGAAACGGTGCGCGTCCCTGGTGCGTCGGGTGCCGGTCAGCCCCAACACCATATAGCCAGTAGACTAGACTGTACATATATCAATCAATCACTGCTGCAGGCTCTCCACAAGTCTGGTGAGCCTGTACTGGTGATTGATAAATACCTAATAAACATTTACGCTTGCTTAGAATATTACTAACATAGAATAAGAAAATTCTAACTAACAATAAATGAGTCTATTAGTGTATATAGTGAGTATATAATTATTATATTTATTATTATTATCAACTGTGTCATCTAGGCCATCATCATCATCACAGCATTAGTCCCAGGGCAAGCCTTTAGCAAGTCTGAAGAGCAAGCTATGGATGCAGCTTGCTCTTCAGACCCCTAGGTACCCGTTCCTACTCTTTCCCTTGGTTTATTTTTATATAACTTTTATGAGTGCAACTGCCTTCAGTAGGTCTAAAAAGGCCATATTGTGTGTTCATTTACTGATCATCATGTGTGCTATTTCACTAATAATTGTAAAATGGTTTTGACTATCATAAAATTAAACTTCATTTGAGTACATCATCTCATTTGACAATTTTGTATGAAAATGCGTAAAATGGTGCCAATTTATGAGCCATTCATAACATCAAATTCATGACGTGTTAGATGTTGGTAAGAACTTACATTTTGCGTTCATTTTGGTGTATTTATTGTTATTTCGATGTTTGCCTTCGCGCTTGAACCTACAGAAACATTCAAACAAACTTGACAACTAACACTCACAACTCAGGGTTTTTAAATCATGTCAGACAAAATAAAAATATAAAACAAATTTATAAATCTTGCTTTATTTTGCTCAGGTTTATTAGATGGGAATCATAAACCAATTAGTATATTGAATACAATAACTACCGATTAACGCTGTGAAATGCTAAAATCTCATTCTTATCAGTATCTCATCAGTAATAAATGTCACTAGAATACATAACTGTTCAATGTTGCAGATGAAATATGAATTAAATATTGAAAATGTCACTATTTTATGGTTTTCATATTATATCTCCTACTTATCTGCAAATGAATATCAACGTGCAATGTGGCTTTAGACCTGCTGATCTCCCATATTCCCACCCAAAGCTAAATAAGTATGAATCGATTTTGAATAAATGTGACTCCACCCTAATATTATAAATGCGGAAGTAACTGTCTGTTTGTGATTTATTATCTCTTTACTGCTAAGCCCCTGAACCGATGTTATGGACAACAATGATTCGAAACCTGTAGAAGGACATTTGACATTGACTACTTTATACCCACAATTTACACTCTCGCGGACGAAGTCAGGGGTTAAAACGAGTTATTATTTAGTTTCAAAATATGTCGTTCTATTTAAACTTATATATTTAGTAATATATGTTACCAATCATTTTATCCTTTCCTATTTCATTCTACATACCTACGATAATAGAGAAAATTTAAATGTTAAACATAATTCGGGACCAAATTTACTTTTCCGCACTAAAGGGTGCACGGGGCGCAAAGCCCTGGGACCCAAAGTGCAAAGGGCCCATTCAAGATTTCAACACCTCTGCGACCCAAGTTCCCATCACCTGGTCATCGGTACCCCTAGCACGAAAAACTCTTGTAATCATATCGTAAATGTATCAAGAGAACGGAGCATTGCTATTGGCCGATCTCACACACACACAGGTTCACAGTAGGCAGGCAGCCAATCACAATGCTCCATTCTCACGATACATTTACCACAGGAAAACGATTTTTTTTCGAGTTTCTCGTGCTAGGGGCACAGTGCACCGTTTAAACAAATGATGAGGCTCTGGGACAAGTTATCCTCCGTGCTGTGAGGTCAGATGGCAAAAACTGATCTACAGATCAAAAACAATAGCGAACCCATGGCTCCAAAGGGGAAAACTTTAGACTAAAACTGTAAAATCGCTGTTAAGATGATGCTGAATAACTTTCTAAAACCAAAAATTAAATTCACAATACCAAAACGTGTATGTTATCATTGACTATACAGCAGACAAACATGTTTCCGCTTGCGTAACACCCAAATCTGGACGATAGCATGTTCGATTCCCGGCGGGGTTATCAGTTTTGTAACATACCTAAAATATATAGTACAAATCAAGGTTGTGACCCAGTTTTCTTTTAACTATGTTATCTGTTGTATGTCTCGCTACTCTTAAACGATGTATCTGTAAGTTTTGTATTTAGAAGATTATATTTCTGTGTGTTTACTGTTGAATTCTTTTCTCGTACTTTAATTTTGATGTGATTATGTTGTTGTTACTTTGTGACCTATGTACTGAAGAGTTATATTGTTTCATTAAAATTATTGATCCTACTAATATAATAAATGAGAAACTTTATCAATATGTTTGGACATTTTGTTACTCAATTCCGCTCAAATCGGTTCCATCACGATCTTGGGTATCCTTGAGAATGAGCTAGCTAGCAATTTTTAGATCTACTACTCCTAAATTTGGCCAGCTTAGTGGGCATAGTCAGACGTTTGTTACCCACATAACCTGGCGATCACCGCCGAACGTGGCCGCACCAGTGAATGAAGGTGAAGGTTTAAAAAGAACTCGAAATTTACTGCCTGTACAGCAATCAAATAATACCTTTCGCACAACTTCAAGTGTCCGTATCATTTACGATTGAATTTTAAATTTTCTGGTAGTGAAAGAGATTATGGAAACAGTCCCTACTTCCTTAATTTCCAAGTAAACAAGGTCAAGATTAATATAAACATACATATGGCGCAATTATGTAAAAAGTTACATTGATATTGATACGTCCATTGTTGCGTACTCAAATTGAATGTAGGCTTGATAACACAAGTGCATTAATAAAAATTGGGCGCGCATTTTTTTCATCACATCGTTCACATTGTGGAATAATTTCCCTGCTGTGGTTTTCACAAGCGACTACAATATGTGGTTCTTCAAGAAGGGCTATAGAATGTTCTAACAAGGTCAGCAGCACGAGTGTGACGCCGTTAAGGTTGTTAAGAACATCTCATGTTTGAACTTTAGTTGTATTTTAGGTTGGGTAAGGTATGTATCTGATGATAAATACAGTAATTGTTATTATACAGTTGTAATAATATTAATATAAGAGCTTATCCGCGCTAGCTATCCGAAATTAGGGCACATGCATTTGGAAGAGAGAGAATCTCGTGATAAACGTTATTACCCGAGGTTATCAAATTAAACTTGTTGCTCCATTTTAGAAATGAGAAGAGACATCGCATTGAGATTATAATATGCTTAAAATATATTACGATGAAGTAAAATATGAAACTATATTGAACATACGATGGAATTTAGTAAAGAACACTGATGACACTCCAACATGTTACAGGTAAAAATATGGTTATATTTAAATGATGTCTATATTTTCGATGTAAATATCTTTTATTGCTTTTAGGTGTTAAGTAAGTTGATTTCTTCTTTTGCACGTATTTTTTTCAAATCGCTTGCTAATGAAGTATATTTTGCAATTTTCTTATACCTTTATTCAAAGTTAGTTCAATACTTTTTATTACTTTTACACAAAAAAATAAAATTTGAAGATGGTGAATTGCGTCCATATTCAGATGTTTCTACGACTCTTTATACAGGTGTACTCCCTACTTTCCACATGAAAATATATCTTTCTGTACGCCATGGAGAATACTCTGGCCGTAGATGCAAAAACGTATCTAACATCATGCCAGATTTTTGAAAGATACAGAACAGGCTACATCCAACTGTAGGCTATAATACGATTTTAAAATCGCATTTCTTTCCAAGCAAATTCTTTCCATAACGTAATCATAATGTAATATTCTTGCAAATATATCGTGTCATTAATAACAGTTGCAGAGTGGATCGGTGCATCATGACTACATCTATGATCCACGTGCGTCTGATATTTAATACACACACCCAACCGTTCTTGGGTTACGTAATGCAATGCCTACTTTCAATGCCGTGGAGCCGCATGAGCATTATACTATGCACTATTATTTGTTTTCTTCTATAATATAAAATTGAACGTGTTCTGCTGAAAAATGTTATATTCATCCATATAAACAAAAGCATTAAGGTGATTTTTGGTTGATAGTTTTTGGCGGTTATTTCTTTTGGAGCTTTTGACTTTTGTTAAAAGGCTTACTTTTACTTTGCCTGAATGGGGCCCGGCTTCTTAACGAAAGTAGAACTCACTATCTCAATATTGGCACTTAGCAGCAGTATGCTGTATTCATCACCGTTTTGTTAAAGTGCCGAAATCGCCTCATTACCTTTCCTTCTCTTTTTCCTCATTTTCCCCTTGCCGCTTACCCTTCGGCGATACCCGAAAAACTCGTAAGTTTATTTGTTTTTAACTGACTTTCAAAAAAGGAGGAGGTTCTCAATTCGGTCGGAATACACCGATTACTCTAAGATTTATTATCCGATTTAATTCGATGCGGAATAGTTGCCATTTAGTCCCATAAATTTTTTATGTATTTTGTTCCGAGCCTAGCCCGAGAGGTCAAATTTCAATTAATTCAGCATAGTTCACAAACAAATTTGGCACCGACTCGTAACAGATCAGTAAAACTGTAAATTCAGTTATTTTTCTTTTAAGTTATTTTATACTTTTCAGTTTCTGAATTTATTTTTTATTTTTAATATTAGTCATCAGTACATATTACCTATCTACATCTACACTACTATTATTAAGAGGAAAGATTTGTATGTTTGTAATGAATAAACTCAAAAACTACTGTGCCGATTTCAAAAATTCTTTCACCATTGGAAAGCTACATTCACCCTGAGTAACATAGGCTATATTAGATTTCCACAAGAACGTTTTTACCACCCTTGCGAAGCCGAGGCGGATAGCTAGTGTAATATAATACAGTTTTTCTGTAATTATTATTCATTAGCGGGCGGCATCAACAGTAGTTTCTTAGGTACTGAGGTAAGTGCATACCAAGATTCATTGATAACAGAATCGTTGGGTCTATAAGTTCGGTAAATAAGAAACCGATTCTTAACTCAACGATAACGGAAGGATATCATGACGACAATAATATCGTCTGTTGTCAAAAAATGCGATAAGTAAACGTCAAATATACAAATAGGACTTTACTATGTATATTGGAAGGCAAATATTGGCCCGTATGTCAGCTATTACCTCATTTACCCAAACTTAGGTATTGAGAAGGTAGTTTTTTTTTGTTTATAATGTAGATACACCTACCTATTTTCCTGAAACGGTAGAGGAAGGTGAAAATTACGACTCATATTTTTGCAATCTAAGTTTTGGTTCTGCGTAATAGAGTCTATTACTGTCTAACTAAAACATTTCCCAACGTCAATACCACTTATAAGATATAAATGTCGCCGCCAACTAGCTTAAAAAGCCGTTCAATTAACTGCCTAGGCTCTTTACTGAACGGCGCCGTTCAAATAACGGCCTGAGGCTGAATGGTGTTCAGCCATTTAATTAAACGGCTTGGCAAATAGCTTGGATCGATGACGTTTAACTACTTGCCTAGCCATTAATTAAACAGTTAGAAAAATGAGTTATTTCTTTATGATTATAAAAAAGTAACCACGAAGACTTAATGCGAGAGCCTTTTAACCTAACCTAACCAAGTCATCATTTAAAAACCTGGCTGGCTAATGCTTAGGCCAATCGTAAGTTGAGGCACTACTACGAAATAAGATAGAAAATAACATGCATACATACATATACTTATAGCTGTAAATCCCCGAGAGGGTAGACAGAGGTGTATTAACACCCACATTTCGCCAACTATAATTTATGGTCCCACGTTTTCGGCCGTCAAGGGAGCATTTTATGACGGCTGTATATTTACTGTCAGATGAAAAACAGTCCTAGCCCTTAGTCACCTTCTACGCAGTCCTATTCGACTTCACCAGAAACCATCACGAATTTTTGATAACAAAACCTAATAACACTTGTCCAACCCCGTAATCGAACTCAGTAGCTCACATTCGCACGCAAACACAAGCGCATGTAAAACCAAAATGTTACGTAGACTTTCGCAATAACACCAGAGACGTTCAACAATGGTGCCCTTGTCACTATGGCATTGAGCGTACGTTCTACAAAAGTCCCCTTGTCAATGTGACCTATTTATAACTTTTTAAGAAGTCTAACATGACGTCACTCACAAGTTTCTCTTGTGAAAGATGTACCAATTAAGGCTATTAGAGCCATTCAACGGTTCATTAATAATAATCTTCCACTATTGCATAGTTGTGTCGTTCAGGGACAGAAAATTTCAACTCAATATTTTATTGTGTGACTTCTAACTCTTTATGTTTTGTGTACGAAAAAAAGATGACCCCATTTATACACAACTTCTAGGAAGTTCAGAAAGAGGATGTAAGTATGAATGAAATAGTAAATATTGCTATGACATTGTTGCTGCAACCGTATTTGCAGATCAACTTTGTTTATAATTTAGTGATAGGTGATTCCCCATTTGGATTTAAAGCTTTCTGACAAGAAAGGCTCTCATAATCCATTTAATCACAAGTAAACTGTCAAACAGATTTGTATAAAGATTAACACATAGAGCATATTTTCTGTGTTAACACTTAGGATAACGTAATTGGGAAACGCGGGCAAACACGGACATCATAATTAAGTCCTTTATAATTAAGTCTTAATTATTTATAACGTTATTACTTACTGTTATGTTAAGTCATTAAATCAACAATTTGATAAACATTCCATTTAATTATAGCTTAAAGTTACTGTATTGACAAACGAACTAATGCATGATCGATGTTTTTTTAGGAAGCGGCCGGTGTGTTCAAATTTCAAACTCAACAGGAAATGACATTTCCTAGAATTTGCGGTGATTTGCTGCAGAGACCACTTTAAAGAACTTGAAGTTGATAATTCCTAATAGAAAAAAAAACACTAGCTATTGCACTAATATAATATAAAACCTCTTTTGAATTTATCACATCAATAAGATAATAAACTAAAATAGCTGTTGAACAACAAACATTCTCGGTCGTCCACCTTTTTGTGTGATTACTGATTAGTGGCCAACCTGTGACAGGGTTGTTCAGGTCGCCCATATAGGCCTCTGTTTTGACCAAACGACTGTTGACAGCCGGGACCGACTTTTAACGTGCCCTCCGAAGCACGGAAGCGCTCAGATGTAACACCACTAAACGGTCACCCATCCCAATGGTAACTTTCGCCTAGGTAACTTAACCCACTTATCGTTTACCGAACAGTTCTCGGGAATATCACTATTATAGAGTGTGAAAGCTTCACTTTTTGCCAACGAAAGCCTTTCATCATAAATAGTAGTGAATCAACCAAACCATCTGACTTCATTAGGGTTTCACAAATAGAGAGTGTGTGGCGAGTTCCCTTCTCAAAATTATATGATAAGCCCTCATTTATAGAAATGGAAAAGCTCTACCTACAAACGCCTATAAATAATTAAAACTTATCATACTTCGATTATTTCCGTCTTTCAAAAAGTATGAACTTTTCAATATTTCAAGTTTGACAGTTCTCCTGTCAATATGTCCTAAGCTTGTGTCATTTTGACAACTAGTACAATATAAATGTTGACAACTGGAAATGTTATATCGATGAAATGATTTTAATGACGATAAATTGTGTTGGTTAGATTATTTATTATTTAATATGATCGATATTTGTTTTTTTACCTGCACATTGTACAAGCACTCTTAGTCATAATATTGCACTTTAAATACAATTTTTATATGTACTAAATTAGCCGCAGGCTTTTAAGCTATATTGGCACTACTGCTGATGCCATAAGCTCCAACACAACACTACTAGGCTGGGCTATCTGTACGGAACAAAAAACGTATCAGCACTACCACTACGCGTAGAAAGAGAACTCGAAAGAGGGTAGATCGATATATTATTTACAGCTAATACTACATTATGGTACAAGGTGTAGAGTCCATGATTACCGCTGAGGCGCCATTGAGACCCGAGCCGTTAGGGATGGTAATCATCAATACACACATGTATCATACGATGTTATTCAACATTATTGTGTCAAATTGCGTGAATCAAAGTCAAATTGACGTGTCCTATATAAAAATAAAAATACTAAAATAGTTATTTATCCTTGCCGTTATCAAGTAGTAAACTTTCCATAACGTTATGTCTTTCACAACAATTACATTAAATATCGCACTTTGTACAACATAAATCATTTTCTTCATAACTAGTACTTGTAGACATTTTAATTAATAAATACCTAACTATAATTTCAAAAATTTCAAAAGTTGTGATTTTTTGTCGCAATAGCGTTACCGCTAATTACACTAACACATAATTTTACAATTTAATTTGTTTTCCTTTGCGCGTGCATCTCGATCGGCTATAGACTAAAATAGGTATTGTTTTTATTTGTCGTGAACTTAATGGGAAATTCAAAGTTTTCACAGAGAAAACCAAATTTATAACTTCATCATCATCATCATCATCAGGCTATATAAGTCCACTGCTCGACATAGCCCTCCCCCAATTTATAACTTAATTGAGTGAAAATTTGTTTATTAGAACTTCATATATTAGTATATTAGTATTTATTTTCATATTTAATTGTCTTTTTACTTGGTTTCGAATATGAATAGAAAAATATTTTGTTAACGATTTTTGAGTGACAAATGTTATGTCATCTAAATAAACATTATCTCTAAAAAGTAGGCTTTATGATATTTTGTATTAAAACCTGTTAAATTTTGTACCTTCTGGAATCTGAATTTTGAATTTTGAGATAATTATTTTTAATTCGTAGATTCTTACAACCTGTGTTGTTAATAATCAAATTCTTCTTCAAATCATTCCAGTTACAGCTCTCAAAGCGACTTGTAATACGCACTCAAAGCGACTTGTAATACGGAATCTATTACCACTGTCAGTCAACAAGACTGAAGTAACGGAAGAAGTTGAAGTCTGCCCGAATGAAGAGTTCCCTTCTTCCTCGGACAGAGAGGCTTCACCACTCATAAGGATTTAAGTCACAATTGCAGTGAAATTATATCCATTTTATGGGCAAGTGTGTTGAAAAATACTTTGTCCCTCTTTACTACGAATACTCCAGTTCCTTCTTGATCATGGTGCTTGCAACAATGCCGAAATATAGGAAACTCGAAACGATACAACATGGTCAATATCCCAATAATATATAATGTGAGTGACCATGATAGTTTAAATACCTATATATAGTTTATGTTACTTGTAACTGAAACACAATTTTTATTTTAAAACGCTTGTCTTATAAATAAAGTAGTCTTTTAATTAAATGGGGAAAAGGTTGAATCGTATTTATGTTACAAAAATGTACTTCTCTATAAATACCGATGCATGACGTCATGCGTTAATGAAACAGAACACTTTTTATAATACTGTTACCTGAACGACCCATTTGATGCTTCCAAATAATGATTAAAACAATGCCTGATCAATCATCAGTCGAACAATAAAATATTACAAATAGCTTGGCAATAGTCCAAATTTTTTAACGCTGGCTGAGAACAATCGATGTGTCATTAGGACGTATTCCCACGTAGCAAAACGTATGTGACTAGGTTACTGTCTCTGAGAATTGTTTAATTTTTTTGTTTGTTTATATCAGTGTGTATTCTGTTTAACAAATGATAAAAATATGCGATATAATACTGCTACACTACATAAAAAAATATAATAAAAGAGGGGACTGCAACTTTAGGCCTCGAAAAATTTCCTCGCCATCGACGTCTACTGGTACCGTGCCCACGCTGAATAGCGATACTAATTCTTTGAGCGAGGTAAAGGCCAGTCTTATGGTCGCGGGAAGAGTCAATTAGGCGCTTCGCTATTTCCTTGAATAGCGAATAGCTTAGAACCCAACGTTTCGACTCCAAACAGCTCAAAAATATAATTACCAGTTAAATTAGTATATTTGCGCTCTTTGAGAAAATAATATTATTTTATAACAGGTAGAAGTGAAAAATAATACTTACCAATAACGAAGTAGGCATTATTGGTAAGTATTATTTTTTCACTTCTATCGCTCAAAACAGCGCTTTTGGACCGTAAAGACTCACAGAAATGAAAATAACACAAAAGTTAATTGCCTGTAAGTGCAGACATCAGCCAGCTTGTTTGTATGACGTTAAGGGCAAAGGTTTTGCCTAGTGAGAATTCGCCCTAAATGAATGTATGCATCAATTATGGACATGTAGAAAGTAGGTGAATTCTATTGGCTCGTTACAATGACAATAGTTGCTTGAACCGTTTTATAACAGCAAAAATGTATTTTAGATTAAACATTCATATAATCTAAGTTCGGCACTCCTTGAAAGTCTGTGATCATGGATGAATGAATGAGTGTTGGTTACTTTCACGTCAAAATAACTGAACAAATCTGGATAAAAGTTGCCACATAGACAGATTATGGTTTGGAAAAACATAAATGCTATCTCGGATTTTATCCCGGGAATATGCTCTTGTGGGGAACAGAATTAACATTTGGGTAGAGCCACGGATTGGTCTGTGTTAAATATGGTAAAGGGATAGCTTATAACCTGACATAGAAGGAAAGAATTTCTTAATTAGGTAAGGCTCATATTAAAAAATCGCTTTTAATACTGAAATCAATCTTGACTTCTAGAACTGTCAAGCTCAATGAAAGCGTAGCCGTGTGCCGTGTCGTAGTAGTCTGTAGCGCAGCGCGCGGTAGCAAATACAGTCAGCATAAGTCCAATCTTGCCTGGCAGGGTGCTAAAAAAAAATCAATGGCATTAAGATCATTCAAAATAATTTGCTGGTCAATTTTATTCTCTCAGAATTATTCTGCGTCTCGTTCCAAATTCTAAATTCTAAATTCTTTTTTTTCTGAATAGCTTGTCTATATACAAGTTGACCTCATTGTTCGCGATATAAAAACACCATCAAAGTGGATAAAAACAGTTTTATCGAACAAGTCTGTAGAACCCTGAAGTGAATTACACATTCCAAACTTAACCGTAGAAGTTTTTGTTAGAAAAATATGAAACTAAATTTAACCAAACTTAAAATATTCTACCGTAGTTCACGCTACAATATTTTTTTTTTTAGAATAACCATTGACAAATATTTTTATTTTTAAGTTGACGTCTAACAAAACACGTAAGTAAGTAAGTAGATGCTTCTTGGACAGTCCCTAGTGTATGGCATACTTATTGATATTAAAACATTATTTTATTTTTTATCTGTTATAGATTGGATGTTTTTTCCTTCCAAATAAGTAGCTGTCAAAAACCGCGCGCACGTTCTGTGCAAGTGCGTTTGTAAGTAGAATGGCTTATTAGCAAGTACTCGACTTTAAAATACGATTCATTTTGAGGCCTCCGCGAGCGGAAGCGGTTGTTGTTATAAGACCGTTTGTGTTAATTTTCTCACGCAAAGCCTTAGTCATGGCTGCCGAAGTAAGTACCTATTGTTACGACAACCTCTTTGAAGTGAACGGATGACTGCAATTTTTTAGACTGTAGTGACATGACATATTCTGGCGTATTATTAGTTGTTTCTATGTTAGGGACGTAGAATAGTACATATATAGCATTAATTAAATAAATGAATTGCGGTATAAGTGTGTGTCAGCTTTTTGTGAATCCGCCCTCATTGCAAACTAGTGATAATTTTAATAAAATTTGCATATTTATGCACCCTGATTTGATAGTCGTTTCGAATAAAAAATAAATGATTAAAAACAAAAAACCCGACCGATGCTGAAAAGATAGAAACAAGCTTTAAAGCAGGCTCGTACTCATTAAATTTCATCGGGTTTGATATTTGCAAATAGGTACCGCCTGCTATAAAGCTTGTTTCGATCTTTTCAGCATCAGTCGGGATTTTTATTTTAATAATTTAGTTTATTTTCTACTTTTCAGTTATGAAATATATATTTTTGTAATCGTCTGTTAATTTCCTTCTCGATAAATTTAAAGGTATTATTTTTTTACCAAATCCTGCCATTTTGTTTTTTATTTTGATATCCCCAGTGTCACTCTCACAGTAATTACGATTTTAACGACACCTCTCAAGCTAAAATCCATCGAGCCGTTCAGGCTGCAGAGCGTGCCAAACAATTATTTATATATGCACAACATACACACATACTCTCGAAAAATATAACCCACCTTCTGGCGCAGTCGGGTAAAAGTTTTGGTTTTGGGGGGGCGCGCATCGTCCCGCGATACGCGTCGCCACCGTGGCCTGCTTCTGCTAGGGTGACGAGCGGCTCTACCCGTCACCCTCAGGCCCGCGCTCATGGGGGGAGGAGGACGGTGTGCGCTCTCCGACGCCCGAGCCGTCTACGAACGCGGGTCTCTCACGCTCATCGCGCCGCGCCCGCTCTGCTGTCTCCTTCACGAGCATGACCTGCTCGCATAAGGAGGCGCTGGCCGCCCACACATCCGCGCAGCGGACCATCGCCGCGAGAAGGGTGGAGAGCGTGAGCACTCTCACCCCCAGGGCCGCCACAAGCTCCCGCCTCGGCGTCTCGGACGCCGGACACTCGGTGAGCATGTGCAGCCCCGAGTCCACGTTCGCGTCGCAGTGATGGCACTCGGGCGTTGGCTCTATGCCCATCAGATGCAGGTACCGCCCTAAGTTACCGCTCCCGCGCCGCCCTTCGGAACCGATACAGTGCCGAAAGAGTCCTCGCTTCCAGGATCCACGGTGGCGATTGGGCCAGGAGACTCGCCACTTCAAAGGATAAATGTACAGGCGATAACAATATCGAAGGAATGTAAACAAAATTATTTTTTTGCGATTTTGTGTCGACACTGTCTCTAAAATCCTTTTATCCGAAACGACCACAAAATCACCCAATATATTATATCTACTTTTACGTATATATATAAAACGAAACGTGTGAATTATCTTGGACATTATGACTATTTTATTATTATTGCTATGTTGACATTTTGTATTGTTATCTTATTCTTTTAATAATTGTATTTCAATTTTGTTTTGAATGAAAGAATTTAAATAGAGCCTAAGGTAATATTTGCATGCCACTGAATGGTAGATGTGCGGAACTGTATTATATTTACTAGCTAGTCGGTTATCGCGAATCGGGGTATGAAAAATAGATGTTGGCCGATTCTCAGACCTACCCGATATGCCCACAAAATTTCATGAGAATCGGTCGAGCCGTTTCGGAGGAGTATGGCAACGAAAACTGTGACACGAGAATTTTATATATTAGACTAGCTGTCGCCCGCGGATCCGCCCGCGTGGGTGTCGGTTATTGCGAATCGGGGTATGAAAAATAGATGTTGGCCGATTCTCAGACCTACCCGATATGCCCACAAAATTTCATGAGAATCGGTCGAGCCGTTTCGGAGGAGTTTGGGAACGAAAACTGTGACACGAGAATTTTATATATTAGATATTTATTTAACATCATGTATGACCACATTTCTGCAAATAAATGAATTTGAAACAAAAATATCATCCTCACACATTCAAATTTTTTACATAAGTACAATACGTGCTGACACAATAACTGACTCTCACTTCGGCGTTCATGCGTCACGAACAGGTGGGTTCTTATCAAAAACCAACGCGAACTTCTGCCCGCCTGGTACTTACATGCTAAGCTGAGTACCCATTTGGGGCAACGGAAAAGCAGGAAATTTTATATTCCAACTTAGTATCTATTCTAATTCGCACCCCAACAATTTATCCCCCTTCATACAACCCCGAGTTCTTTAAACGGGGCGTGAAAATACATCTGTCGAGGCTGTTAAGGTAGGGACCACCACTCAAGGGACAGCAACTAAAATGGCGGCCACTATATCTTTGTATTGCCCTCCAGCTTACCGTCAGCTGGATGATCCATATATTCAAAAATAATTAGTCAACTTACACGAAATATTTTTAATTTTTTGCCTAGGCGAGAATTATGCAGAAATCACACGGGACGGATATGACACGCACAGGTTTACAGTTGGTGTTGACCCAGTACCCATAATTTTTGTGGAAAGATGCAATAACAGACTAAAAGCACGTTAATAGATCCATCTATCCGACCTCGAGGATCAACGATCGAATAAAGATACTTCTGCAAAGTGCAAAAGTCACACAAGACATAAAAGCTACTGTAAGTTTTTTTTTATCTTCTGTAGTCTAAAAATATAACTCTTTTATATGAAAATGTAACAGGTACTGAATTAAGTATTAAAAGTACTTAATTCAGTTTTTATTAGCGAGAAAAATACAGAAATGTGGTCGCAGTTCATAATCACATGTAACTTTTCTCTACACGTAGGCCGATATATCTATTCATACTCGTATACTAGTCACCTGTTATCCTTTAACGGTTAACAGTTACATGCTAATATTATACTTTAAATTCTGCATGCAATGAAAGTATGTAATTTTCATTCGATTTAACATTAAAATAGTGGAATATTTGCAAAACGAGGTCGGATCGTTACAGTATTCCCATCACTGGCCGTGGATGTATTCTAGGTGAATATTTTAAATTTCAAATTTAGAATTTTAGTTCAGATATTAGAACCTGACCATGAGGTGGTCATTTGAAATCAAAATCGTGCTCTATTTTCATAATATTTCAATGAAATGTGCTGGGAATATAAGAAGGCCAAACCTCCTTTTGGTGGATTAAGACCAAAAGAACTTAGAGCTAGAGCTAGAACAAGAGCATTCTAAGATCATTCTTTCTTAATATTTTAGAGTAACCGAAACCTTGTTTTCAAAGAAAGACTGTACCGTTGTACTGTACAGTCTTTCTCTGAAAACAAGATTTCGACTGTTCTATCACTGTTTACACTAAAATAATTTGATGTAGAGCATTCGCTTGTTTCTCAGTATCAATCAACTCTCAATCTCAATCTCAATTACAATGAAAATCGAACCAATTAATTTTGCTTCGATCAATAAGTCAATATCATCATATTATCGTTAAAAAGGATCATAATGCGAGTGTTCTATTTTGAAAATTAGATTACGAGAAAACTGTTTTTAACATTTAATTACATTTTGACCGAGAATTGGCCTTTCCTTTTTTTATATATGTGCTGCAGTTTATGTTTCCAAATTAAGTCCTTCGGGGCCCAACCAAGATCTTCGGTGCCCAAACCAAGCTAACCCGCAAACCGGTTTACCTGTTGTGAACGACGAGGCTACTCTCAGTTTTTTTTTATTAGGGACACGTCAATTTGACTTCACCTCGCCTGATGGTAAGCTGAAGGCACAGTTTTAGGACAGAGGGTCACCATTGCATGCACATATCATTTTAACTGGAGGCACTCAGCTTGACGACCTCATCAGATGCTATTTCACGCCACGCTTAAAGGACCCGGGACTGCAGGAAGAAGGTAACACGTGAGCTGGCAAGGACTTCCAGATCTTAATGATGGTGCGACAAAGGAAAGAGTCACCGAACCGCTTAGCTCTTGAAGGAATATTTCATAAAAGAAAGACGAGGTGATCAGATAGTTGTCGCTTATAAAATAAATCAAATTTATCAGAGCTTTCAGCAGCAGGCTTGCTTAAAGCTGATTTTGGTTATCTATCAGTCAAGACTAAATGATTGTGAATTTAGGTGACCTTCACCTAAAAGCACGCCCATGCATACGTATGCACGTAAAAACATTCTGTGTTAAATTCTGAAAAGCTTGAATTAAATAAAATATTGCTAGCATCTTAAACCAACATCCAATATAAACTGACTGCATTCCAATTGACAGGCTTGTTTAAAAGAGAAAATATTGCTTAAAAAATATATATATAAGTTTAAAAATAATGAATATATTTTTATTTTTCTCAGAAATAATGTAGGTTAATGATTTGATAATTTTATAACCTTTTTTTTGTAAATATTTTTGGTTTGGTTACAAAACCTTTAAGTCATGTCTTCATTTGTATGATTATTATCTTTATTTGTTGATGATGATAATAATGAGTTGATGATGTTGATGACGATGATGATGATGATAACAATGACGATGAATGATGATTGCTGCCTCAATAAATGCCACTGCCACTGTAATATGCCACTTTCCTACAATTGTGTGCGTTGTCCAAGACATTATGTTTTATACTTAAAATCTCGAATTCACACCATAAAATAAAATAATACCACGATGCGTCCATTTTCGTGCTCCCGCCAAAACATCATTCTTTTTACAAAAGTAACAGGGTTAGAATAAATAAATACTATTATTTACTAAATGCCAGCAACACCACACCTTTAGGCGTGATGTTAAATATCTCATTACGATAACATCAAACATGACAATTTCAACTTCTAAAAAATAGTAACGCTTATCAAGTAGTACATAACATGGAATCAACTAAAGGAATCAGGTTACGCAGCGATAGCGTAGCAACAGCAACTAAACCTGTCGCATTATGCAACAGTCTCATATTTAGCTTGCCACTTTCTTTGCACGTGGCAAACGCAATAGGACACGGAATTGTTGGCCTTTACACTTCTATTGTGAAGAAATTTTACTACTTTGTATTCTTATTTTTAAACTAGGTGTTACCCGCAACTCCACTCGCTGAATTTACTCCCGTCTCTGCAAGCTATGGTAGCCTATTCCAGACTATCACTACATAGTATAAAACAAAGCGGCTTTCTCTGTCCCTATATCCCTTTGCTTTTGCTTTGATTCAAGAGGAATGTTTACATGTATAATACATGTTTAATATAGTAGAGGGTGCAGCAGGCACGGGATCTGACGCCACGCGGGCGAAAAAATATTGGCGATACGAAGTACACCGGGTTAGCTAGTATCATTACATGTATATGTAAATACTTGAAGGGGTAGGCAGAGGTGTATTAACACACACATTTCGGGAACTTATTTTCGATCCCACGGACTAAGGGGCAGGCCCTTTGTCATGGACTGTTGGATTACTGTCGGATGTAGTATAGCCCTATCTCTTGGTCACCTTCTACGACAGTGACACCCACTTCAAGAGACGGGGTTGGTCCTATTCTACTCCACTGGGCACCAACACGGTCATAATAATATTTTAATCTGGAATAACATATAAGCTGTCTGGAATTGGGTATTTGACTGACTAGTCAAATTAGTTACTTTTTACTAAATGTCAAAAGGGTAAGTTACTACGAAAATTGTATGAGAAATTTATTTGCGACGTCATAATATTTAATATTCAAATCATTAATATTTAAGCTTGGGTGGATAATTAAAAATAAATTAGAACCATAAAATAAGAACCGACGCAACTGTTTTCACTCTTACACTATTCTTAATTTAATAAATTTAGCTATATAATTTATTTTAACGATAGGTAAATACCCAATTGTTGCTGAAATTTCGCATAGGTATATCATTAACATCCGTATATTTATCAAGATTCAGCCAAATCTGTTCTGCCCCTCTAGACAAGTGGCAATCCGCTAGCCGGCGTTTGGTGGAATAGAATGACGAATGTATAGGATTTGACGTAAATGACAGTCGTTAACGGATGTCAAATACGTCAAATCCTATACAATCGTCATTCTATTCCATCAAACGCGTTTGAGCGTGATTGACTAACAAACATCGAAAATTTTCACAAAATTTCACTTTTATAACATGAATAAGGTAGGATTTAATTTTAATACCAGCTGTAATATCAGCCGGGGTGCGAGGGATATTCACTAGCTACCTCACCTTCGGCCTTGCACTGTGATCCACAGACGGCGTGCGGTTCAGTCGGTTTGAGTCTGACATAACCTCCCCCTCCGGCTCCGGCGGGGGTGGTATCCGTGGGGATTTCCCGCACGTAAAAAATAAAAAGCTGTAATATTGATCTCGTAAGCGCCACCCACAGTAACCTAAATCCGAAACAAAATATTAGGGGTTAAAGTATGAAATTGCCGATTTGTACTGACAAATTGAAATTCGTTTTTTTTTTTTAATTTAACGTATTTATTTAATCAAAATAATTACCATTATTATCTATACATTGCTGCCATCTAGTAGGAAGGTCATTTATGCCTTTGCGATAGAACTCTGGTGATCTAGATTCGACAAACTGTGTGAAAGCATTTTGTACTGCCTCCTGAGAAGAAAACTTTTTATCACATAGAAAATTGTCCAAATCACGAAAAAAATGGTAGTCTGTTGGAGCAAGGTCTGGCGAATACGGAGGGTGACGGATAGTTTCTAATTGCAGTTCCTGTAGAGTTAAAACGGTTTCTCGTGCTGTATGAGGTCTCGCGTTATCATGGAGCAATAATGGTGAAGATCGATTCATGAGTCGGGGCTGTTTCACTGCTAGTTTTGCTATCATTGTTCGGAATTCGGCACAGTAGACATCTGCCGTTATTGCTTGACCAGATCGTAGAAAGCTATAGTGAATAACACCATGCTGAGACCACCAAACAGTTACCATTACCTTTTTATTGGTAAGCTTTGCTTTAGGACACTGTTGTGGCGTTTCACCTGGGGTCAGCCATTGCATTTTTCGCTTACGGTTATCGTAAAGAATCCACTTTTCATCACATGTCACAATTCGATCCAATATTCCTTCATTTCTGTATCGATTCAACAAGGCAACACAAGTTTCAACACGCATTTCTTTCTGCAGATCAGTCAAATCATGAGGTACCTATTTTTCACATTTTTTTATTTTATTGATTTGACGCAAATGAGTCAATATTGTTGGTAAGGTAACGTTAAACCATGCAGCTAATTCCTGGGTAGTTTGGCTCGGATCGGCTTCCACCATGTCTTTCAATTCATTGTTATTCACCTGTGTGGACGGCCTTCCTCGTGGTTCGTTCTTCAAATCAAAGTTTCCATCACGAAAGCGTTTAAACCAAAATCGCACGGTGCGTTCATTAGCAGTCCCCTCTCCAAACGCAACATTGATATTGCGAGCTGTTTCTGCCGCGTTAGTTCCGCGTCGGAACTCGTATTCAAAAATCACTCGAATTTTCGAAGTATCCATATTTCTTGTCTAAGCTGAATAAAAAAAACAACTGAAAGTCGATAATCGAATGTTGCACATTTTTAAATGAAGAACTACATAGGTACCATGTGGAAAAAGTTTCACTCAAAAATCTCAAACCATGAAGGTTCTATGTCAATTCGAAGTACCTATTACAATGAAACGGCGATTTCATACTTTAACCCCTATTATAACACAAGCGCTTTTGCAGACTACAATCTATCTTTAAGCCAAAATTAATTCCGGTCAGCCGTTTTAGCATGATTGAATAACAAAGTAACAATCATCCGTCCATCCATATGAACTCCCGCAATGATGGCAACAAGCACATGTAATACATCTAAGCGCCTTGGCAGTTAGACTAATTCGTAAAACCGTGACGGTAAGTAACATAATCGTCATGCCATAATGCTCATGTATACATATATTATTATTTAAATAAGTAAGTATTAATTTAAATTTAATTTTATAAACTAGGTTTAGTTGACTTAACTGTGAAATTTCATATCTGCCGGGCATCCCGTAATGGTGAACTTTTGTCGTTACAAAAGTTCACGTTACAAAAGTTAACCATTAACCCCGTAGGGTTAGGTGATACAGGATCACAGTTCCACGGAACTACTGGGGGATAATCCCATAATGGAAGTAACTAGGATACAGCCTTTAATTTTCAACGCTTGTTCATAATCAGAGCTATCGACAACTATACTTTTAAGGGTCCCACGTTAATTGATTAAGTTAATGTTCTTGCAAGACGGGAGTGTATTGTATTTTATATACTAGGTATTTGGGAGCAAAGGACATGGCTGTGTGTGAAATGGAGACCCTTTGGAGCTTCAAGGAATAAAGCTTTGTTAAATATTCTTGTCCTAGATAGAACTGGCTTCGTCCAGCTGATGGGTCTGCTACTTTTGTATGTGGTAAACACGGGTTGATGAATTCTCATTACAAAAGGACCTATTTGAAACTATTTGTTCCAAAATTTCTCACGAATCCAATCTTTCAAATGATCCTTAGATTGACAATACTAACGCAATAAAAAACCAAATCAGTAAAGCGGTTCTTGAAATATAACCTTAGCAACGAGCTAAGCACTTAATTTTATTTATATATATTTTATAGAGCAGTAGGTTCATAATTTGACAACCAATATTCGGTAGTCACTATATACTTTCATTCACCTCAGATGCCAACTGATGAATTCTGCAAAAACGATTGCAATTGGATTTCAAAAAAAAAAAGGAAAATCTATATTCTTACGTTTACTACTAAAACTAAATCACCTGAACCGAACAGAAAACAACCAAAAAAATACTATACTTATACATTCTCTTTCACACAATTTTGTTGCTAATGAAAGTGCATTCACCTACTTATTTCCCTACATGTTCAATAATGTCCATGTATTTAATTTATCAACCAATTTCACATCGTTCTCAACGTGACAGTTACTCATTAACTTTTCGGTTTAGAAAGTGAATATTTATATCTCTCATAATAAACACACGAGTTTTACTGTAGGGGCACCTACTAATCGTAGGTACACTCACGCTGCGCACTTCCTAATAATGACGTGTTTGTATCGAAAACTGCGTGTTAAAATTGGTTATAGTTTGTTTGTGTGATGAGTGTATACCTACGTTTCCAATTATACCATCAACATATGGTGTCACTGTAATGAAAATGGTTACCCACGTACTTTTTTCATTATAGGTCGAGTCTACAATTTTTTTATGATTACGCGGGGCGGGACGGTAGTGTTGCAAGCGCGGGACGTAGCCGCTCGGGACGGGAAGAGTCGCGGCCGCGTGGCGCGGGAGTTGCGGGAAGCGACCTTGACGTCTCACGAGGAATGAATCACGGCAGCGAAAGTGGGAGAAATGTACCGCCGCGCCCCGCGCCGCTCACTTTTACTTTCCAGTGTGGCGCAACCGACTACGGCCTGGCGGAGCGCGCGCGCCACTCGCCGGTCGCCCGCGGCCCGCAGCGCCGTCGCGCCGACCCACACACCGCGCTCCCGAGACTCCGCCCGCGCCTGTGACTGTGCCCGGATTACAGTGATACAACCACACAGTGCACCACACACGATTCAGTTTGAGTGATTCCCGTGGCGAAAGTAGAAACCGGGTCGCCGATAAGCGTTGTGCAACAAGTTGCGCGCGGAACTCGCGCGCGGCCTCGCACTCTCCCGCAGGAAGCGTGTCGCAACCGGGGAAGTGGCGCAAGCGCCGGGAAACCGTCGCGTGCACTTCTGCACACACATACACCCTGGATTGCCCTGGTGAAACTGGATTTTCTTCTAACATTGTCCCCTGGTAAGCTACATCGATGTGTACCTAGTTATAATATTTAATAGTTTATAGTTGTGAATTAGAAAGTGTCAATCTGCGAAGGAAGGGAGTAATTACAAGTCACGTTTGCAAAGCGATTCACCCTGCTCAATTATCTCTAAGTAGCGATGGTCGCAGTGAAGGGGACTAAGCATCAACAACAAACTTGAAGCGCAGAAATCGGCGTCACCAGCGACTGAACTTCGACTTGGATGTCGGAAATAGTACAAATAAAGAAGTGAAATATCCAAGGACAATACAACTTTCAAGTGATTTCGCGCGCGGCCGACAATAAAAACTTCGTAACGCGCCTGCGCAACCTCTCGGTCTCACTTTCGACGTCTGCGCCGAGCCTCGCTCGACGAGCCGCGCTTTCAATAACTATTACAAAACCTCCGGCATGTCGAATTTTCTTTCGAAAGTTATCGTTGGTAGAAATTTGATACTGTGAAGTAAGGGACGTTTCATAACTGTTATTAGTTCAGGTGATGTTGAAAATGTGAAAATTGTGTATCATTCGCATGTGGCTGTGAAAAACCTTGCTCTGGGACTACGACTGAGTCATTGAGCTATTGTAAACGGCACGCTGCTAGCAACTGTCATCATTAAGGAGAACTGAAAGGAACATAGTCCAAGGCCAGTTGGATAACGAATTTTCGTTTAATATTAACAAATGGCAAGCACGGCCAATCGTGACGGATCCAATGGAGCACGCGGATGTATAGGATTTGCAACAGAATCACTTTCTCATGAATACCGCCGCGATCACAATAACCGAGCAAAATCGACACGACATAGATGATATAATAGTTTATAATTGACGAAAATCAGTCCAAGTAATTTGGTTGCTATGTTAGTTATATACATTCTTTATAAAAATACAAATCAATATCTAGTATTTGCCTTAGTCTAGTGCAATGGAGAAATAGGCCTGTCCACTTTCTCGCTAAGTTGCTTCTAACGATACCTTGACTGAGAATTTGATCAGATGTTCAAAAAGAATCCGAGTCAATAATCTCTGTAACATTTACAAATTATATAAAACGTCAATCACTTCGAATCAAAACAATGTCAATAAGGGTGAATTCAAGCTAACGTAGAGGAGCGCTTATTAGTGAGTTCCTTCTCACTGCACGATGATTTTAACAAGGAAAACAGTCCTACTTATTTACATAAAATGTACTTAGTATATCGATAATCCTTTCTAAAATTATCTTACTCTATCAATACATCGTGATAAGAAGTTATGAAATTCTTGCATGCAATAGCAGTTAAAACGCTTTCATTTTCAAACTCGTACATTAGTAGGCGGGCCTTTAAATGTCAGGATTAAGATTTATGATAAACATTGTGATTAGGCAGTGACAAAAGTACAAAGAATATAGTTAAACTTTCACCCGGAGAAATGGCGCCGCGAAAGTGCGTCTGCTGAGCGAAAGATTTCATCCCGATTTCACAAAGCACTTTAACGATATTTTGTGTAGGTATATTCAGATGTGAGGTTGTTTATTAGAATGTCCATATTTTAATTTCTGAAGAACGACGAATAAAAGGTAATAAAAAGGATGATGAATAACTAGGTGTTCAATTGGCGTGTCGAATTTTCAATGTTTTCAAGTTTAAGCGTTTAGGATGGTGCCGAGATTTTAGCATGTTTTAAAGTTATTATGTACGGTGAATCATAAAGAAGGTTGATGATGAAATATAATAAAGTTTAGAGCGTGCATCTTAAGTGCTGTCTTTATACGGCGTGAGAGTTTTTATAGTTTTGTAACACGTTGGAGTGCAGTAACTATATTTTTAGTATTAGAGAAGGTTTTCATAAAGTTTGTATCAATTTTGTGCTGCTATGCTGTTAGTACATAACTAAAAATAATTACGAGTGTGCACGTAATGATATCAAAGAAGCTATTGAACAGTTAATATTTAACATTAATGACTGTGTTTTAGTAGAACATAGATATTTCGTAAAACCGTGAACAGACCATTGTTTTGCAACGCATATGAAAAGGCCTGTTACAAATGCTATGATAAATGAATAGTTCTGAACAACGACAGTCCACTATTTATCAATAGATCCCTTTATAAAACATCACTTTTGCATGATATCACATTTCCGCATTTAAATAATTCAATGGTCATAAATATATAGTAAATCTTCTTGTGGAGACATACAATAGGATTATGCACACCACGATGGCTGTGGGAGCCTCTTACTTTGTTATAAAATAAGTTTCAATAACAAAAAGTATAATTGAGACTCAAAAAATACAAGTAGCAATTAAAGTAATTCTCACAGCGGCTGATGATGTCTTTACGTAATTTGTGTCTTTTGAAGAAATTCACTGTGTTATCCAATCCGTTTAGACAATGATAGCGAGAAAATGAAAGTGGAAAGCTATTACGAGAACGGAACGACTGCATTTATAGTCGCATTAGCACGTTATAAACTATACGCAAAACAACCTAGTTCTAATGCTCTATATCTACATCAACATATTCATCGATATGCTAATAATTACTATCTCAAAAAAGAACTATATGTTTTATTCTTGTTACTTTGTAGTCTTCATTTAATGTTAATATTATTCATCCAAATATTTTCTATGTAAATGTGTAAGTGTGTTACAATTTTTATTTTCAATGGCATCCAAATTCAAACAATGGATGTATTCCTCCTATTACATTTAAATAGTAGGTATGTAGTACAAATCTGGCTGTTAATTTTCTACCAATTTATTGGCATAACGATTTATCGTAACGTTTTTCTAAAAACAAAAGACACCTATCATTCATTACAGTCCGTCATTGTATGAAATCGCTTTCTTTACATTCATAAGCAGCTTTATTTGATTAAAACAAATGTGTATCGTTAAACCCATTTGCAAACTCTCGAAAGGCCTACTTAACTATATTATCTTAAACGTCTTCACCTACTGTAATTGCGCCACGGTTTTCACTTCTCACTGACCACCCACGCTAAATAGGTACGTGTCAAATCGCTAGTAGTATTATCAACTTTCATTGCATCATCGTGGCCATCAGTAGTAATATTACTGAGTATGTCCAGGCGACGCCGCTTGTTATAACAATAAAGCTATCTGCTACGCTCATTAACTTATAAAACTACTCTAATATTTGTTTAGGACCTGCAGTTTACTTAGCTCTCGATCTCATCTCTAGATAGAATTAAACATCTTATATGGAAACATCGTTTATGTCGGTACCGTCAAGTAGGTAACAGCAGCGTAGGCGATGGCGGTACACATTGCAACGTGCCGATTCATATCCAAGGTCTTTCCTAGTGGAAGAGAACGGAGTTTCCTGCGGCCGCCTATCTCTCGCGCACACCAACATTCGCACGTGAACGCACACGCGCCCACGTGTCGCTATTCTTTGTGTTCAATCTTTCTTAGCTACCGTTGCGTCTTACGAAGCATCTTCTTTTTATACCGTCCGGTGGCGTTTGAAGTTTGAGCCTCCGACCGCTTCATTATATAGGCGACGGGCGATGCGCGCGCTTCGCAGTTAGTGTGTCACTAGAGCCGGCGCGAGAGGTGGTGGCCTGCAAGGACTGTACCGCGCCAACCTTTTTTTCTGTGCGTGCAATGTTTTCACTTTCGTCATTTTGACCGGGCCAGTTTGATTTGACGTCGCTCGCGCACGGACGTGCCTAGGTTCCGGCGCTGTGTTATCCTGTGATCGCTGGTGCTCTGGATTGTTATTGTTTATGAAATTATTTTTTGTGAAAAATATGGCTGTGATAAAGTGTTAATATGTTCGATAGTAACATTCTCTACAATTTCTACAATGAGCTTGCTAATAGAAGTGCACTACAGTTGGCAAGGTAAGGCTGATTTGTTTGTTTACCTTAAAATTTTATAGGTATGCGGGGATGAGCATATAGGCGTGGGCGGCGGGTAGGTAGTCACTATGCCCGCAGTCCGGTGGGACGGTCGGTACAACCTTGGCTCTAATGAACGCACTATTCGCCGCTTCATCCGCCTCTCGCCTTCGCCTGAGCCTCGCTTGGCGAAGAGGTTAATAGGTTCACATTAGATGGTGGTTTGCGAAATCGTTTGACTGAGCTCAGTACATGAACTGCGCCCGCGACGCTTTTCCACGGTTGATTTCGCGCGCATTCGACACATACAGGCTTCGTAGATGATCATTCGCACTTTTATCCAAACTGATTGATTGACTCAAATATCAAAGTTTTGATAAGAAGAGAATTAGAAATATTGTTTGGTAATACTCAGTACTAAATAACATAGCACCCTGAAATCTATAGAATATAATGACTTCAAATAATATTTAAAAAAACACAACATAGGTACATACTTAAAATATTTTCATTTTGATTTGATATAAATTTTTCAGTTGAGAACTATGTTTTTTTGAATGTCGTCACCGTTTTCGTTTATTGCAGTGTGCTGATGAACGGTAATTAACTACCTGTAGGTATAACCGCGAATTTCACTTCTGATTACTCGTGCATAAAATCGATTTCGGAACTGATAAATACATACTTGTTTCGCAATAGTAAAAGTTAACTTATTACTTTTGTCATTTAATTATCCATTTGATTATTTGGATTACTACATTTTCTTTTAAATAGAGCTTCAGTCATTAACCTGATGACTTCTTCGTTGATCTTATTAAGACTTATATACTTCAAAACATTAGAAAATAACATTGACCTGATTAAAATAGGAAAAGTTTGAATCTGTCTAGACGGGGTTTGCACCCGCGATCTTTTCTCCTATTTTAGTCAAATCGAATATATAGCAAGCAAAATGCTTTAAAATTAAATTTAAAAAAAAGACATTGACCTGGCTGAATTTACGACTATGTGTATTTTAAACACAAGTCTAAATCTTACGGAAATACAATAAGGATGACCGAGAGTAAGACAAATGTAAATAAAATAGATAACTAAAATTATATTATTAATTTACTATCCAAGGCTTCCAATAATCTTTCTGATAAATTGTGTTATTGACAAAAAAGCAATGCCTAGTATTTTGATTGAGTTACGAGAAACGTATTCGATGATTGCTTAAATTACTTCCTTGGTACCAAATTCAAAATTATGAAGAAATTAGTCCCGGTACTATGTAAGTTTCATATAATAAATAACTATTCAAACCCTTATTATTTAAATTTTAGAACTAACTTTTGTTAATAACGAACTCGATGATATAGTCGAAAATGTACGTGAATTTTAAGTACTGAAATTTATTATTATTATTTATAATGTCCGCGTGCTTACGGTTGCTTATTAAAGGTCTTTAAAACACATCGTTGAAAATAGTTTTATTTCAATTTCAGATATTTTAATAAGAAACATATTTACATTTTAGTACAATAACCTTAAAATAATAAAAAGAACCGTATAATTAGAACATGAAAATCATAAGAGTTACCTAACTCGGAGACTTAGTTTTTTAACAAAGCAGTAGAATTATATGCTACAGTTAAAATACGTGTGTTATCTATTGGAATATTGTGTCAAGTACATTTATTGCTCAAACGACAAAGGAAAGGTATCTGTACAGAGTTTCCTTTTCTAACAATGGCTTCTAATGTTTCAAAACAAAAGTTAATGAGATAACTACTTAAATATGTAAACTTCGACTTTAATTTAGATAAAAACTACCAATCACGGTTTACTAGAAAAAACAGGCATAGTCTTAAGAACAACATAAATACGCATTAATCAGACTTCGAAATATTGGCAAGTAACCTTCACATTGTTTCTGATAAAGTAGTCTTTCAATTCTTCGAAATAAAAGCTGATAAAACAATTTTAATAATTACTGTAATCATAATCATGTAACATCGCAACGAAGTTTTTCGTATTTACTATTCCGGGTTAAGGGCGACTGAAAGAAGGGCATTCTTTATTAAGATGCTTATCAACTAATGACATTTACACGAAATTGATCATCAGAAGCACGTTGATAAAAATTACGCAATGTGAATTGATACTGATGTTGATACAGAGAATTGTGTCAATGAAGCAGAAGCTGTGGCAGTTGGCACGAGTCAACAATTAAAGGGCGAGCTACGAATGATCGTCCAATGCCATTTTCTATTTGACTTAACGAATATCACGCGTCTTTTTAGCTATCCGCAGTGGATCAAAAATAAACTAACATACCTGATAGAACATTTAACTCTTTCATCTTAATTTAGTTCGAGGTTTATTCCAAGCCTCGTATAACCAGAGCACAGTTCACAGGTTTTAATAAAGAAACAATAAGACAAATGAATAGGACATTCTAGTAAATTCTCAACATTACAAAACAACATCAAGAATCAATTGTTTTTTAACTAAACCTTAATTTAAAATGTGATAATAATGCCTTGAACTTTTCTGTTGATGATATACATTCAATTCAATATTCATTTCAAATGAAGTATTACACTTAACTTTAGAAAATCTTCCTATAAATATTTAATAAACAACAAACCTTGGTATTCAAATGCGGTATTATGAAACGTTTGAGACTTGAACTAACTTTAGATGTAATATTTAAAAACATGTTTATAGTTCGGCCTTCATTCAGTAATGTCTGATTAACACGATGGGCGCCACGATAAGAATTACTGTTAACAGTTTGATAAGATTTTTGATTTGAGTAACCTTTAATATTGTCATGAAATTTACAGTAATCATTACATATTTAGGGTGTCCTAGATATTCTAAAAGATGTATAATTTTGTTGTTACTTTAACATCGGCTTCAAATTATCAGTTTGTTTTGGGCCCCACGTGATAGGAAGTGAAACTTTTAACCAAAAGATTATCAACCGGAGACGAAATAAAATAAATGTTGTATAACAATTTCATACTTATAGATAAAATAATGGTAATATTGTGACACACAGGGTGCGCACAGGGTGAAAAAAAGGATTAGTAGTGGGAAATTCAACAGAACCAGCCATTTATTCCTTGAAGTATAACGTTTTATTAGGATCCATCCACCTAAGATCAAACTGTAGTATCCGAGTGCAGTAGCAAACTCTGCAAAAGTGTGAAGATCACCAGTATAAGTATTGTATTTTATTAACAAATCCATTTAAGTAGTAAATTAATCAGTCTTTTACTGACGTTTAAGGTTTTAAAGAATTAACCAAATGTAACTAAGGCTCATGGTATTGAAAGCATCAATAGACTAGCATTGGTGCCGTTGGCTGTCTTAGTTATATTAATTTATTAAAGAATTTTCATAATCATCGAACGCGGCGTAATTACGTATGATAATTTTATTTTACGCAATAACAAATGTGTCTTCCATTTATTTACAATCCAACCTTTATCGTTTACACGTGGTCATAAACTAGATCTTTTCCCTGTTCAGTGTGCATAAACTAATTACCAACACGACCAAGGGCCTATGTTTGTTCGTAATAATCTATTTGTTACAAATAATTGTAAGTAACACAACCACAAATGTAAATGTCGTAATTAGGTCACGCTATGATTCGATTGTAACTCCTATTTCCTGGCAATATTCTTCTGCTACTATAACTTTATCAAGACCATGTTGCATAGTAATAGTAAAATTCTTGAATCTAATTAATATTACCATCTATAATTGTCTATAATATAAAATACATAGGAAGTACAAAAAACAAAACAGCGTAAGCGCTTATAACGATAACAAACGTTTAGTTGCAAAAACTTGTTCAACTGGTTTTGCGAAAATCTAAATTTTCAATGGACGTATAACAAGTAAAACGCATCGCTTGTTTGCAGGCTTTGTGCACGTATTTAACGTGCCGAGAAACTAGGTTTACAACGTAGAAACGCAAACATTTCTAAAATCCCAAATGCGAGGACCGAGTCGCTCGACGCTATTTTGCAATCGACATTTACTCCTTGCAAAGTTGACATAAACATTTTCTCAGAACTACAAATATATTCTTCACCAATATACATAGTTCCATCTAAATAAAATATATCATAGAGTTCTTTATCATTTGATGAAATTTCTTCATAGTTCTGCGTACAATTTGACATTGAACTGAATTAAAAATCGTTATCAGAGGGCTCGATACGTTTGTCAGCAGTGTGTGTCGATTGTGAAATACTTCTAATATTTGAACAGTAGTTATATGGAGGCTCATTAACACATTTTCGTCTAATTTAATTATTATTTAATCGGATTTTAATGTCCAAATGTGATAATCCGAATGTGAAATACTACTATACTATTCGAGTTATTTTATTTACTATGATTCAATCAGATGTACTAAGAAGCGTAGTTTTTCGGATTGATACATAAGTTTAAAATATATATGTATCTAGTCAAAAACAGCCCTAAAAATAAAATTCTATTTATTGTCTCGTTACACAATGAATGAATAAAAAAGAACAAGAATAATATAAAAAAGAACATTGCACTAAGCGGCAAAAACTTGCTTAGTTTAAAAAAAAAAACTATTGTATTAGGGCAATAAAATTTTAAATAGGTCAAATTACTCCTAGCCCTTTCTTGTTCCTGTTCACGGTACAAATTACCGAAGGACGTTGAAACTGGGTCACTTCGGAAATAGTTTATTGTTATCGGCTAGTCTGCGCGCACGCAATGCTCACACGCACGCTTGAGCGGCATTCGATTTTCAAACGTTTACACACACGAACGAACCCCCAACTCAATTAGGGTTCATCCTTTATGACTCTCGGAAGTCCTTGTACTAGTTCGCCTTCAGAATCTTGAATATCATCATCTTTTATGTTTATGGGAGTGGTTCAAACAGCTTCCGCTTTCGTATCAAAATTAAAAACGTGGTTACTTTCTTGAGGTCGACTGCTCAATAAAATTGAAAAGGTGTCTGATTTATATTTTCCGAATATCCATGATATAAAGTCAATAAGACTGTTAAGGCCAGAGTATTTTGGCCTATTAGTTTTATTTTATAACGTAGTTGCCCTTGCGTTGAATATTTAACACTAATGACCTGACGCTTTCGACAGACCCTTGGTGACGTGTTTTCTTTGGTATTAGTGCAAGCTTATGAGAAGGCGTTTTGTTTCATACCTTCTTGTTTTAAAATGCAACTTCGGTAACTGGACATCACGGCGACAATTGTGTATTACGCTACCAATAATACACATAATGTATTACTCTAGTAATAACCTTTTAAACCTTGACCACACCAATAAATTAATTATAGCCGCTTGTCACAGAAGGCAATAAAAATTCTCATCTACGCATAAAGTCTGATTGTTCACAATTTTATAGGCAATTCGATTAGTGGCAAGTTGTAAAATAACTTGAGACCTCAAGGTTTCCAAACAATAACTCACACATGGCCATGCCGCCAGCACACCGCCACACAATGAATAATACTATTTCATAGATAACGTATAGAACTATCATTTCGGTCTAGCACTTACACAGCCGTACAAATCTGCGTTCATATCCGGAGTAGGGCGTGTTGTGTGAGTGCGTGTGCACTCACACTGTCATGCAATTTCCCACAAGCGCCCCACTCTTGGTGCGCACGCGCGCATTCACACTCAAACCCTATAGTAAAATCTAATAAGACTGAAGTATCGCGAACGAAAGTGCACGTTTCACGTTCAACGTATTTTTAGCTAAATTCTACGCTGTACGGATAGGTCAGTTACTATTATGACTTTTTGATAAGAGTCATTGATTCTATCGTAACGAGAGCCGCGTAAAACCTTTCATTGTTTCTTATCTATTCATTCATATAATCTCGGACTATAGAGTCCATGCCCATATTTGTAAACTTATACGTATCGTAAACAATTTCTGTTGATACCTGTTAGTAAAATGATATAGACTTAGAATTAAAAAATGGAGTACATATTCAAATTTATCAAACTTTGACAGTTTCGTAAATTTGAATGTATTCGTGAAACTTTAGAAACTAAAATTCATCCCAATAGATATTCTGTTAAGGACACTAACCAACTTCTTAAGTTTGCCAGAGCAGATACCGTGAATAAGAAAAGTGAAAAAGACATAAATTACTGTCTAACACGCAAATATAGAAAAACAAAGTATATTGGTAGTGATAATAAACAGTTCTTTGAAACTAAAGCGTGCTTTTAGGTTATATTATGACATTTTTTAACTAGGTATAAAAATATAACAGAATGCTGTAGCTTCTTTATTATCTTTCCTTATGATTAGTTGTTTATGCGTGGCAGATGAGGATCAGCCTGTAATCATTCTAATCGTCCAGGCACCTAATTATTAAACTATTAAGTCAATTAGGCATAACATACCGTTGTGTCTAATTCTTTCTTTATCAATATTTTGTTCTATTTTCATGGTATTACAAACAAACAAGATGAATGATATTGAATTAAATCATTAGACAATTTGATTAACTTTTAGGTTAGTATCATCCATGTAATATCAGGACCCCTTTTTTTACGTCAATTTGAATATTTTCTACAATCCCAACGAAGATTTATCCAATTAGGATTAATAATACATTCGTTTTGTCGCAAACTTATAACTTGGTGTCAGCTTTCGCTTGAAATTCACTACCATTACATCCTTTTTGCGTTTATAGAAAGTACAACATAGAGTGTGTATTCATAGTAGCTACCCGTACATTTTATGACTCAGGCTGTGGTTTGTCAAACCGTGATTCAATCACTATAACACGTATGTATTTATAGAAAAACGAATAGATCATCATTGGATTTAGCAGTTGTTACATGTGCTTTTTCCTCTTCATCATTCATTATCAACATTCAAAATGTTACCATACTTCAGTTTAATATTTTCAGCCATCACAATGATAACATACTTAAGTTTTAATTTATACGGCAACGATTTCGATAAATTTTAACTGAATTGGTGTCTTCTTTTATTCTCGTCTCGTTCTAGTCTTTTTTTATTTTATTAAATAAATACAAACATGGTCATACAGGGATTTTGGCTTGACAGGCATTCAATTCTCATTTTCTTTATATCCTTGACCTTTCTTATGCAAGGAGTACTTAAAACTCTTAAGTTATGTACTGCTGTCATTGAATCATCATTGTATATCTGTTTACTACCTATTATGTTAGCAAACGCACAAAATATTATTGAAGTAACATATCTCTGCCATAAACTTTTATAGCCTCATTGTCCTTAGCTATAAACAAGAAAATCTTTACCTTCACCGTACCTTGTTGCATCCCTTTGATTTTTGTTCGACCTTTTCGTATCGGTTTTATACCTGTAATTAATATTGTTTCGCTAAAATGTGTTAACAGGTAGCACAGATCTTGTAAATGCAAGGTGATTATGAACATTTCAACTGTGTTTCTTAGACGAATGAATTGGCTACTAATTCCTTAACAGTCATATCACTTAAAGTAGGTAATTGAATTCCTAGTACACCAATGTTAAACATGTGATTCACAATTCAAAGTATATAAGAACCTGGTAAATATTATTCAGTAAATTGCTAAAATACACTGGTTAACTTGTCAATACTTTTAACGGCTAAAATTAAGAATTTTAGGAATTTTTTTAAGAATTTTCTATGGTAATGGCTTCATTTAATAACATTTTGAATTTATAGAACTTACCTTTTTTGTCTTTTTACTCCGCTTTACTGAAGCGTGTAATAAGTATATCTATGACTAACTCTGATTGACGTATATATTTTTATTTTATTAGTTTTGTAAATTTTATAAAATAACTAAACTAAATTGGTATATCTTTTCTATCAAGTTTAACTGCAAATAAACTATTCATGAAACTTATTTTAAACTACTTGCGAGCGAACCTAGCCGTGATATCTAAATGTCTAATCTTTTGAAATTCTATTTGCTCGTTCTATTATAAAAAAGTGAGCCACTTTTACCATTTCCATAAGGTCACCTTTAAAAATAATTGTGAATAAATAACTATTCTGTACGTTCTGATGCTCCGAAGTTTCTTTTAGAATTATTAATGATCTTTTTTATATTTTGTATTGTTCCAAACTCCTACATAATTATATTATGTATGATGAATGAATAAAATTAATTTAATAAGTTAGTTATTGATATAAAAAGTAACAGATCATAAACGCAGATTGGCTATCGGTGTTCAAGTAGATATACATTTACATACATATACTCACGCTTTTTGAGGGTAAGCAGAGACGACGCCTCGCCATCAGCTTCTGTCGTGATAATACACTTCATGAGTTTCCTCTACTGTCAAACTCAACTTAACTCAAACCTTTTCTGTAACCCAGCTGGTTTCGAGTGTTCTGAAACTGTCATTTTTGAATATATTTATATATCTGAATCTTCTTGCATGTATTAAAAAAATGCCTATAACTCCACTTTTTTTTCTTTTTTTTTACGTGCCGGAAGGCCCCACGGATACCCCCCCTTCGGAGCCGAAGGGGGAGGTTATGTTGGACTCGAACCGACTAAACCGCACGCCGTCTGTGGGTCGATGTGCTAGGCCGAAGGTGAGGTTGTCTCGTGACATATCCCTCGCACCCCGGCTGACCCAGGGCCATTCCTCTCGGTCTGGCCCTCCTCGGGAGGGGGGACCACGCGGTCCCCGACTCGCACCCGGTATGGGGGGGGCGCCGCCGGCCGCCGCCGTGGCCTGCTTCTGCTAGGGTGACGAGCGGCTCCACCCGTCACCCTCAGGCCCGCGCTAATGGGGGGCGGAGGTCGGTCCTATAACTCCCTGTTATTGTCTCTTCAAATTTCCATGAGACGACAACCCAATGTTTGCAGCGGTTGTGAAAGACGATGGTTATCTTATAAAAATTACAGCACATTTTCTCACTTGAGCAACCGTCACACTCGGTTGATCCAAATGTAACAAAAAATGAAATTCTCTTTACACAGTCTTATCTTTTTTTACGTTACGCATCTTTATTATTTCACTTAGGTATATGCAATGTTGAATAAAGTTTGGTGGTATATGCACATAATACTATCTACAAGTAAAATCATTGTTCGTGCATTTGATGTCTACAATGAATCTTCCTAATTTGGGTTTTATTTTTAGTAAATATTTTTTATTTCAGGTATACCTTCATAAGAACAATATTTGACATTATTTCTCTTGGTAACTACTTGGAAGGATAAAATATATAAGTATCAATCAGGTCATTAGAAACTGTGACACTTCTAGACAAATCCGAGGTCTGCTTATCTCCTACAGTAGCATACAAGCGGTTTCGTTGATATTTAACTTTACTGATAACTCAGAAATTAGGGCAGAGATTGTATTGTAGTTCTCTTTCGCTCGGTGCTTAATCTTTACTTCATATTTTTTACTATTAACAATTAATCAGTTTGCGCAATATCTGTTACTCATGTTATTAAAATTTACATGATAAAAAGTTTATTCAATTTTTTACATGCTTAGCAAGCGCCAGTTGTAGATAGATCCTAGAATATTTTCTAGTCTTCTGAGTTACTCTATAATAATTATATCATCAATACTACTGAACAATAATCTCTTGCTACTTGGTTAATTCATTTAGTTCTACGAATGCACTAAGTACCTACTCCGAAATAAATACATATTGAGTATTCTCTTCTTTGGCAAATATATCTACTGAGTTTTTTCAGATTCTATAGTTTCCCTAATAAATATTGATGTCATTACAGTCATATGTAGCAATTGTTTAGTTATAGTTCTGAATTTATTACTTTTTATTGATGTTGATGGAGATTTTTAGTATATGCGATTACGTCTCTCTAAGAATATATTAAAAAGTTGTAAGAATTACTTATACATTGCTATATCATCGGTAAATTCAATAATGTGTCATACAATAGTATAAATGTTTTAGTTATTAAGGATTTCTTGTTATATTAAATCGTAATTGAGCATTGATCTTTAGAAATCGTAAAAAATAGTAAAGTAAAGTTCCTTTACAGCAACACAAATTGAAAATAAGATAGGCATGTTAGAAGAGAAGAAAATGAAATATATTCTGCAGAATTAAACGAGGCTTAATAAGATTGCAAAACTAACACTAAATCGAGGCTTCTTAAAATAACCCCGAAAAAAATTCACGTAACCGTGATGGACATAAAAGCAAGGAAATCAAAACTGAGTCGCTACAACAGTTACGTGGTTATATTACGTAAAGCCTTTCGCATACTTTCTCTGACAGCAAAATTTAGTGTTCGCCGTTATGCAACTTTACGAAATGGCAGTCGACTAAATTTCATCATTTCGGCTGCAGAGAAGATCACGGTTTTATATATATGGAAGTGAACGACGATGTGACGAAATAAGAAATGCTTGGAATATACTTTTTTAATAAAAACGTGTCATTTTTATTCATTTTATGTATATTCAGACACATTTCGTTGATTTATTTTAACAACTCATTCGGAAATGAATTACGTCATTAAATAATTTAGAAATTTTTAATGTGCGGATATATGTATATGAAAGTAGGAATTCTTATCAGAAATAAAAGGTTTATGAAAAGTTATGCCAGGTTATACGTAAATACTTTATTTAAACCCGCCTACATGTGAATACATACCAATGATGAATAATAATTATGCAAAATTATAAATAATAACAAGAACTTCTTAGGAACAGTCAGGACTGTCTTGAGACCGGTATTTGTTATAATAACAGTTTAAAGTTGAAGCAGGAAATTCACAATTAAAAAACAAACATGCCTGTAGATTACCATAAATTCTTTTATAGTAACAATATTAAATTGTCAGTGTGTTTTGAGTTGATTACAACGATGCAAATGTGAGTTTTTACCTAAGACTTGAGTGAAGTAACTTTCTAAAAACTGCTCAAGTGACCTTGAAATAAAACGCTGTTTCAAAACCGCGGGCCGCTCGCCGGCGCTAACTCCCCCCTCCTGTGCAACGTGCCCGCGGATCTACGCACGCTCCACCACCACATGCGCAGGCTCAGCGCCGCTGTGTGCGCGCCCATGCACAGACACACGCACGCACACGCGTATATAAACAAATACAAACAACACGTGTAGTCCATGTGTGTGTAAGTTAATCAGTTGAATGTATAGAAAGGAGTGGTGAAAAATCTAGTCCGGTTCCCTTAATCTCACAGCATTCTAAAGATAGGTAGCATGTGATTCTCTAAACAAGTGGTCGAACCTATCAATGAACTCTTTGTATGGACTTCGAGCAAAAAAGTGATTAATGAAATGAGTCACTCGACGCACCTGATTTATTCTGCGGTCATCGTTAAGATACGTCATTGCAGCGTGGAAAATCCGAAAAAATATCTAGATTATTTCACTTTAATAAATTCTCAAAGGTTATAAAATTATTCCATTCATACATTATTTGCGGCGTGTTACCAAAACACGCCTTAAAATTCTGACAGTTTTGAAATCATCGAATTCCAAATATGTGAAATCCTTGAACATGGATGTGGGTCATGATCAGGTTCCAATATGTGTCTCGTGCTCGGTTATTAGCATAGAGTTCGGAGGCGCGCGCGCCGATACGTTGCGCAATACTGTTGACTTTCATCCTGAAGGTCAAGTGCCATCCTATTTCAAAACGGACCTTGGACGAGTCTGGTTTACCTCGAACCGTTTGTAGAGAACAGTCGAGTAAACGGAAGAGATTGGTGCTAATAGATATTAATCAAACAAAGAAGACGTCTTTACATTTGGGAGAATAGCTTTTAAAAATAATTGCTTGTAAATAAGAAAGATCAATCGCAGAATCGTTTCAAACAATCGAATATAACTTTTTATAGAATTTTAAATTATATTCCATTTGATACAAAGCGGCTACAGATGCGAAGGTCAACTAATTTCGCGCCGTGAGAACGCCTCTATACCTATAGACGATTTAATTCATCATAATTTGCTATAATAACACTAGAATATTCAAATGAGTGCCGACAATCAAATCCGACCTTTTCTAAGACACGTTCTTTATATATCTATATATATATATATATCTAACTGCCAGAGTGATCGCAAAATGTCGAACACGAAATCGATTTGTTTCTGAACCAAAACAGTTGCGAAAATGTAGAAATACGAGTAAGTACGCCAAAGGCGGTGTATTAATCAGCCTGGCAACGGCGACGCCATTACCTCAGGAACAGAGGAAATCTTCTTTTGACTCGACGGCTGTCGATGTTTCGCAATCACATTCCAAAACGGCCGAGCGACGTTACACTTGTAATAAGCGCGTATGTACATTAGAGCTGTTTGTAGTAACAGTTAACAAGTATCTGGCACAAGGGATCGATCGTCAATCAAACGCAAGGTGAGAGTGTAACTGCGTAGCTATTTTAGCATCATCGAAGGTAAAACTGATTCTCGCTTTCGGCCCAAGACTCTCTCGTACAAGGGTACAATGTCATTTATAAAAATATACATTTGTCTGCCGCCATTGACATATTTGATTATTGATTAGAATACACCTTACACCTACAACTACTAGATACTGGAATGGTACCAAAATTTGATAATTGTCTAACAAAACATTTAACCAATTATCCTACGCTTCTATTTTACAAGATTTAATATAGTGCAGATATAAATCCATAATCTAATGAATGAAACAGAACAGAATTTTATGTTGATTTGAATCGTAAATTTAATCATTATCACCCAAATTATCGTAATGGCAATGATCTTATTTGACTCGCGATTCGTAACTGATTAATAAGTTATTTGGAGAGTTCCTTACGTTTGCTACGCAAAAGGAAAATATCTAAATGCTAATATTTAACATTACACGCAAAACTGTTAAAATATGAGGAAGAATGCAGTTGAAGCAAATTTAGAGAGGGATTGCATTGATAAGACAGAGAACGGTGAGGAAAGCGTTGTTCTTATGAATGAAGTGACATTTGTTGTGGAGTTAGATTACATAATGTATGTGGTACTGCGGCAGCGCACGGTTCTGGTACCAAACATTTCGTCCGAAGGCCGGCAGCACAAAGCGAATGCGTCGTATCGCTCGCCACGCGCGCCCAGTGGTTTCCTGTTTGACGACTATCGACTTACATCACTATCGCTTTCTGTCATACCTCGCACGCCTGTTAGAAACTTGTAAAGGGGTCTGGCCTGTTGCTAAGTACCTTTGTAAGTACGCTTGTCATTGAAGCTGTCTACTACCGGCCTTATTATTTAGACTTCCCAATCTCACAAGTTAGAACTCTTCCTTGTTATAAAATTATTCAAACGTTCGTTTTTGTTACGTTATTTATTACGATGGCGCTTAAGCGTGTTTATGCGACATGTTTTGCTATTATTAAACCATTGCATTGGTTTGAAGTTAGTTCCGTTTGAGTAAGATTGTCGCTAAGATTTCAACAGTTTACAGTGTTGGCGTTAAAATGCAAAGAGACAATTTAATTTGGCCGATCATTTCAGATATGTAAATAGAGCAGAAAACCATTCACGTTATAATTCGCTCACAAGTGACTGTGTGATTGTAAATAGGTATGTCGATCTGATTTGTCAGTCAGACCGCATCAGAGTAAATTGTCAAAGCACCAGAGCATACTTTGAGTCCTGATACTGTACCGTAAGTTTATTTCTAGCAATTTAAACGAACAGATTTATCGCTTTATTCTCTGACGCGAATGCGTTTTACCAATAAGCCGAATGTTAATTTATCTATTCCTTCAGTAATGACTTAATTTACATTAAAATAAGTATTAGCATATTTAGTTTCTTACTTTTTCTGTCGTATTTTCCGAAGGCTCAAAATATTCACATGTAAAAAAACAGTGTTTTAGTGTAGCCAAATACATTTCTATGTTCAATTATATTTTGAAGACTACTTCTATTCAATATATCAATATTATTGTCAATTATTGTCAACATTTTATAAGATTCATCTTGCAAGGCGCTTAAATCAACTGACCTCCAAGTAATGACGACATTGCTTACGTCTTGACCATCTACAATTTATTTATCATTTGAACTTCAAAGATTTTAATATTGTGTAATAACATCTGTTAATTACAAGTTATTGAGAATACATTTTCATATAGTTTCTCTTCTAATCAGGAATTTATAAGAATGTATATTAAATTCATTTCTGATAGTTGTCTGACAGTTACGAGTCAACATACTGTTAAGGCAACATTATAAGCCAATGCGATTTGCACAACAAAACCACTCATTTCATAGTTCTGTACACACATAACGCTGCAACATTTCCCATGACGGATAATTATTAAAACGGCAATTTACTATAGGAAATAGGAATTATATTGTGCGTTTTAAGACCTTTTACTTTGAGCACACGTAAATATGTATTGTATATTATGAAGGATTACATTTTTGGATCAAGATCTTTTCAATTATTTTTAAATTATTGAGGTAGTAATAAAGTAAAAAATTGGTGGTTGTGCATGACCCAATTATTGGTAAACTTTTTCCACTAAACAAACTAGCAGCTAGGAGTTACATAATAGGCCATGAAGGAACAATAAGAGAAGAATAAGGAAAGTCGAAGAAGATTAATCGAACGTGATGCGATTTACTGATACATTGTAACACACCTTTTTCGGAATCCCCCCTGGGGAGATCTCATTCGATATAACGACGTGATTTAAGCTGCATTAAGAATAGCAGGTAATATTAGAAGTTAAGTTCTTGATCGCTAACCTAGCCATGATTTTCCTTAATGCCACTAACCTCCCGATATTATCATATTATATAAGTAAGTAGTATCCGTATGAGAAAGCGAATGTTCCATTTTAGTCTAAAACAAAAATGACACTGGGCAGTACATGTGGCCCGATACCAAGACAAGAGATGGACACACCAAACCACAAAATGGATAGGCCCAGAAGGAAACAGAAATGTTGGGAGGCAAAAGAAAAGATGGGCCGATGATATAACAAGCAAAGCAGGAAAGGATTGGATGCAGATTGCTAAGGATAGGGAAAAATGGAAAGAGATGGAGGAGGCTTTTACCCAAGGGGAACTACAAACAAAATGATAACAACTTAAATATTTTGTTTTAATATTATATATTTACTGGTCTGTAGATAAATAAAGCTATAAATCAAATAAATAAATAAATAAATAAGTAAAGAATGAACGGCTCCATTCAATAAGCAAAAACGTATGCTGAACAATAAATGACGAGATAGTAGCCTATCTCGTCATTTATAGTTCAGCATACGTATATCGTCAAAGCGCGGGAACCAGCAACTGGTGCGGCGAGTAAGGAAGTAACATTATATGGAAATCCTCGTGAGTCGTGAGAGATATCTGTGAAATCTCAAATCGATATTGATATTAATTTTTCCCTTTCGTATATATGACATTAATTCTAAAAAAATCCAGTATAGCGATAAAATACTTCGGAAAGGCACTCTTTCATACTATGTAAAGATATTATTTCGTTTATAGTATATGTTAAAAGTCGCATGCAGTTGTAACAAAGTGCCAAAGTAAATATATATTTTGTCCTATTCTATATTCCAATATCGGAGGCCTGTTTTCTTGTAGGTACTATGGAACTCTATTTACAGATAAAATATTCTCACAAGTGTTGCTCACTCCCTTTTGTACACAAAAAGCCATCTTTACGATTACGTAGTGGATTGGCAGCCCAATGTATCGTCCTTGAACACCACTCTTTATAATGTAAATATTAGTTATATCATTATTACTTAAAGTTTTTCATCGTTTTAAGTATCATAATTTCTAAACTATTTTAATAAATTAACATACGTAATATTCATTGTGCTGTATGGAAATGATTAGTTGAGTTGTTGAAGACGTAATGTACGTTTTTGTGATGATTCAATATTATTATTATAAAATTACCATTTGGTAAGTTAATAGATATTATGTCAACCTTATTCATAATGTTATGTTAAAGTTTTTGATAATTAACGATATGGATGGATGAATAGATATGTAAGCTAATAAAAGCTTCAGTAAAACACCATAAACTTTCACAAAGTAGTCTATATGCTATACCAGACTACAAAATTTCATACAAATCCGTACATTTCGTAAAAAGCTTATTCCCAAAAGTCATTTAAACATTTACAAGCGAAGGACCGCTACTTTTTAACATGATCGGTAATGGCTACATTTCGCGGACGAGACTGTAGGCAATTGTTACTTATTTACGGGTACAGTATATATTAGGGACACATACATATACGACTGCTCATCCTTTAAAAATCAGGAAAATGTGTATTAATACCACATTTTCGCTGCCCCCGCTGCGCAATCCCGATGGATCCCTGGCCCATGAGCCGCAAGAGAAAGCAAATTTGCTGGTTAATCTCTTTGCGGCCAACTCCCGAGTCGATGATTGTGGTATGGAGCCGCCGACTCTGCCCGTCAGTGACCATGCAATGCCTGATATTCGTATCAGGCAACGCGATATCCGAGCAGTGTTGCAGTCACTCGATGTCCGGAAAGCCAGTGGTCCGGACGGTATTCCAGCGGTGGTTCTGCAAAAATGTGCAGCGGAGTTGTCTCCAATGCTTGCGCGGCTGTACCGGCTGTCCTACAGCTCTGGTACAGTGCCTTCGGCTTGGAAAGAGGCGAATGTACAGCTGATCCCCAAGAAGGGGGATCGCTAAGACCCAAACAACTATCGACCCATAGCCGTCACCTCAGTGCTGTGCAAGGTGTTCGAGCCCATTATTAACAAACAGCTCATGCGTCACCTTGAAGATCACTCCCTAATTAATGACCGGCAATATGGCTTCAGGCCGAAACGGTCAGCGGGTGATCTTCTGGCGTATGTTAACCATATTTGGGGTGAGGCTATGGACAAGCACGGCGAGTCATTGGCAATTAGCCTTGACATCGCCAAAGCTTTCGATAGAGTTTGGCACAAGTCGCTTCTTTCCAAGTTACCAGCCTTTGGTCTGCCTCCTAGACTGTGCGACTGGATTGCCGGCTTCTTGCAGGAGCGCCGTATTCGCGTCCTTTGTGATGGACGAGCCTCGGAGTTCTTGCAGGTAAATGCCGGCGTACCGCAGGGATCTGTCCTATCGCCAACTCTCTTTCTTCTGCATATCAATGACATGCTGTCGACCGGCAGCATTCATTGCTATGCGGATGATAGCACCCTACACGGGAGTTATCATGGACGTCCTGCGGATAAGCAGACGCATATTGCGGAAAAAAGGCAGCTTCTTGTCACTGAGCTTGACCGGATCCTGAATCACATTTCCCAATGGGGCTCTGAGAACTTGGTCTAGTTCAATGCCAAGAAGACGCAGGCATGTGCGTTTACAGCAAAGGTATCTTCTTTCCTTCCCCTTCCCACTCTTCAGAGCACGCCACTGCCACTGCGGGACAACCTCAATATCCTCGGTATGGATGTTCGCTGCAAACTGAACAACAAAAACTACATCGAGAGTATCATCAAAGCAGCCTCGCGTAAACTCGGAGTCCTGAACAGAGTGAGACGGGTTTTCACGCCGGAGCAACGGTGTCTTCTTTACAAGACACAAATTCGTACCTGCGTGGAGTACTGCTCACATCTCTGGGATGGATCCGCAAAGTACTTATTAGATGCTCTCGACAGGTTGCAGCGACGTGCGGTCCGCATTATCGGAAATCCTGAGGTCACGAGTACCCTCGAGTCTCTGCAGATGCGTAGAGATGTTGCTTCCTTGGCAGTTTTTTACCGTCTCTACCATGGTGAATGTTCTGAAGAGCTATTCCAATTAGTCCCACCCTCCCCCTTCCTATACAGGACGACACGTGCAGGACTTAGATGTCATCCCTATACGGTGCAGAACATTCCTTCAAGAACCAAGCGGTTCGGTGACTCTTTCCTTTGTCGCACCATTAAGACCTGGAATTCCTTGCCAGCTCACGTGTTTCCCTCTTCCTACAGTCCCGGGTCCTTTAAGCGGGGCGTGAAAAAGCATCTGATGAGGCCGTCAAGCTGAGTGCCACCATTGTTAACATGGCACGTGTATATATGGCCCTCTTTCTTGAGACTTTACCTTCAGCTTACCATCAGGCGAGGTAAAGTCAAATTGACGTGTCCTATTTATAAAAAAAAAAAAAAATCCAACAGAACAAAACAAAACAGAACAAAAAACTAAAAGTCGACTCATAAAGAAAAAGAAAGACTATCTGAACAATCACAAAATCAAATATAAAACAGCCAAATAATGAACCTCCGTCTGTTTTAAAGATGGTTAAAACTGACACGGGTTGAATCAACCTGTAAATACAGCCTATTTAGTCTGTCAATACGTTTGTAATGAAAGGTTATTGCATGGATAATTGAATTTAGTTCTCGCGGTGTATTGATCTATAATTGGGTGTGTGAGGGGGTCTCACACACCCAATTATAGATCAATACAAGGTCCTCGGGTTCCAAGCCTACCTCAAATGCAAGCTGCTGCTAGCTGACAGTCGAGTCTAGGGTATAGATAGTATATGACTAAGAGATACTTAGACCCTATTTTACTTTAACCAACTGGCATAGCGTTAGAGAGGTAAATTAGCTGTTCAGTTTTCGCAATATACTACTAACCTACTAAAATTAATTCTGTCATACCCCGGTCCTGCGGGACCAAGTTGTAACTAATTCTATGTCATGACCATTGAATCTAGATGTATAAAGCTATCCCCGTACACCTCTCGTATTCAAACCTACAATTCCCAGCCGCGCTATCGTCTAATGACCTTCAGACCGCTTATCGTGATACGCAGTAATCCGTGATTCTATAGAAAAATGGGTTGTGAAAGACCTATTCCTTATCGTACTTTATCTACAATAGAATTCATGTATATCCCAGTCCTAGTTCCCCAACCAAAGTTCACATACTCTTATGATTGTAACTCGTATTTACTTTAACATACCTCTTAACAGATTTGTCGCTACTCCAACCTTACTTCGTAGTCAATCCACAGTTCGTCACCTTATTTATCATACTAAACTCACAATATAACATACAATTTCACTTATTTACTTAGTGGAATACGACCAGACAATCTTTTGACAACTACTTTCTTAATGACGTTTGGAATTTGACAATTTTCACCGCCCTCATTCAACACTTAGCACAGAGACACCTGCCACATACGTTTGCACTACACGTAAAATTAGAATCTACAAAATTAATTGTCAATCATTCAATACTTCAAGTTATAATTGTTTTCGAGGATACCAACAGAGGTCGTGTTATTCAAAATAATACACAAACAATTACTATCAGTGATAATTTATAGTTAAGATCAACTCATCGTTGAAACTTCTATAAATCTTTATTATTTCTGTAATATAGTGTATTTTCCCCCCCCGTGTATAAGAAATGTGGCCCCGTGCTCGCCACATTCAGTAGGACTCGCCACTAGTACCAACATAGTCCTTCCTATGCCTAAGTAGGTATTTAGAAGACAATTTTAAAGTCTCCTGCCTACTGTACCGAGGCATCCGATACACAAATCCCCAATTCTATTTTCAGAATAGCGTAACTCTAACGCAGGACTTCAGTCCTATTGCCGTAATTCCTTTAATATAAGGTATTAAGATGATAACACAGAATCATCGTTCTAAGCGTCATTTTAGGACAATTACATTAGTATCTATCGCAGTAACTTCTGCGCTGATTGTTAACGATAAGTTTAGTTAGGAAAAGCTCATTTATTAGCACAGACCTAAATAATTATAGTTAATACTAGAACCAATTCACTTCTGAATAATAATGTCTATATAGACACTTCAGAGAGAGAATACATTCTCACCGAACACTTGATCAAACTACAATAATTCAGCTCAGATATAGCTTTTGCTTCACCCTAGCGGATGACAAAGTTACTATAAGATAGCGATCGAGCGACCATGTGCATTCGATACAGTACATATAATAGCTGATTATGCAACAGTGATTAAAATGTCCAAACATCATTATTTGTGTGTTTGTAGCCATGGTAATCTCATGTGTAAGATCTTGCTCGTACACAAAGAACAATAGTAAAATAACTACCTCTGTAGCTAGTCTGTTTGGATACTTCCGACCCTTCAGACTTCGGTGGTCTTGCACATAATTCTGTAGTCAGAAAGGTTTCACTAGCGTGAATGTACAATATACCGTTGTGTTGTCGTTCAATAATGAACCAGCAAGGATTTATATGTAAATAATAAATATTATATCAAAGATGGTTAGGACAGATCAATCACTGTGTATTTACCTTTAACAATATCTGAATTCTGTAATGAATACACCAGTTCACTGTCTCCATTTCACTCACAATCACTCACTTCACTATTAAATCACTCGTCGTGGTGTTGCAGCATTCGCTTGTAGTTTTATTTTCACCATAATCTTAGCGTAATTATTACACATTACTGTCACTATAATCCCAGTAAATTCCAACAACGTAAATCGACATGAAAATTGGCTTGCAAAAATTAGCGGGAAAACTTTCATTCTTCGGTCACAAGATGGCGGTCATTTACAAATCTGCTTTGTTGTTATTGAACCAATTGTCTATCTAATTTCCCAATCAGTTTATCATGATTTACAATAATAACAACTTAGATCACCCCTTTACAAACGCAATACTACCTACCTAATATATATATTCATATGTTTGCTATTAGTGTGTACCTACTCACCTACCTGACTAAACTAACCATGTATCAACAAACATTCAACTACGTTAAACGTGAAATGTGTAAAGCTAATCTATCTGACTAGGGCGCAGGTAGTAAGCCTGACTTTGAACTATCACTAGTACCCCCTACGAGCAAGAGACCACGGCCGAAGCCAAGGATGTGTTCTCTCACAGGACAAGGACATAAAAGTGTGTATATATACATATATAAAGATAGACAGGACTGATCCGCTCTGGAGAGCGACAACCGCCTCCTCTCCAGTCACAAACCATCCTGGAAGCTCACGGATCCCTTTCAGGCAAAATCCGTGTGCTGAGCGCTTCAGACTATCCTCAGCATGCCTAGCTGAACAGAGGTCAAGAGCTTCGTTATCACCGATAGGTATCAACTCAGGGCAATCACGTCGATTGACTTCCTAAGCGGGGGAACCTAGCTAATACCTAAGGCCTCAACCGTCCCTAGCCCTACCAAAGTCCCACAAAGAATCCCTATATAAACATTTTATCTCATGTATGGCCCTGTACCGCAGACTCACAGTACAGCTGATATTCCGAATTGAACACGAGATTCAATTCTTAATCCCAGAGATAAAGGTGTCTTGTCTGGCTCATACGATAAAATGTTCATTTCGCGAATTATAAACTTCAATAAAGGCGAGCTACCTAATTCCTCTTTTCACTAATTTAAACACTATATATTTACTAATTAAACTCAATTATTCACAATCAAGGTAAAAAAAATCTTCACGACTTTAAATGTAAAATTCTCAAAATTCCCGCCAAAGTACAATGTACCGAATACCTTTCGCGAATCGACCAACCCCGAAGCCAGCTCCAAGAAAAAGTGTCCTTGAATTCCCACTCAAAATCCTACTTTCGCCGAATTAGGGCTCCAATAGTGTCCTCCACCAATCAGAAGCTTTTATTTTCCCGCCAAAAGTCACAATTTCTGAATAATTGACAACAGCGCTAGGTTTTCTATGGCGCCTGCGTTATAATTATGAACTAACTTAAATCTTCCGTGAACCAGTGGCCCTTTTTTAAATATTTATAAACTATTTACATACTTACACTCATTGATTCTAACTGTCAATATTTTCATAATAATATAAGATTAATTTTATGTTTAATAAACATCCATATAATACTCAATAATAGATATAGAAAATTATTCAATAATCATTTGACCTTTAAACAATAATAACCAATCAGAGCCACTTCCTGCATTTTCCATAGCTCTGAGGCACACAGATAATAAATAGTATTTATAATCTCTTTTCAACAGTACTTTATTGCTTTAAATATTATAATTATTGTTCCTTGTAAATAATTAATAAGTTTTAACTTTATTTGTTTATTCTTTTCCTTATTAATTTTATTATAAACAATACACAAAACTATTATAATATTATTCTTGTGTAAATATCCATAGACTATTTTTCTTAAATTCTTTCAATCATAGTCCCATCTATAGGTACTGTATATATTAAACTACATTTTAAATTTATTTGTTCACAAAACAAATTTACTTGCCCTTTGCAATTTAACAGAATAATTTCTTTATGAATCAATTTTTTTCTTTGACCACATACCATAGTGTATATTTATTCATCATTTTATTTACGTATAAAAATTCCTTACTTAATCAACTAGATGGCGTTTTACGACATTGAATTATTTTCGTTTTATAAAAAACCAAGTGATATTCAATTTACTTGTAGAAATTCTTACTTAATTACTAGATGGCGTTTTACGACATTGAATTATTTTATTTATTTATGTTTTCTTGTTTTATAAGAACCTCGAAACGGTGTTTCAGTCCGTTACAATTCTGAAACAGAAATGAAAGTAATTCTGATCAAGTAATCTAAACTAGGTTATCATATTTACTTATCGACATTACTTTCACTGAGGAACTCGCCCTAGGGTGGTTATATTTATTATACTTATATACGACTGTGATTAAAACTCGTTGCCAAAGAGAATAATGACCCTCCGTCTAATACTATTACCTAATATTGTACAATGTACATGTAAAAGTTTTTGAAAATGTTTGGATGTAATCATTCACGCTTAAACGACTGAACGAATCCATCTGAAATCGGAATTGGATTGGAACAGGTATCGATTACATTTATAGTCTAATGCATTCCCATGCTTGCGGGAACTCAACGCAAAATTCTGCGCGGGCGAAGCCGCTACCGCTAATTAAAAAATGTTATTGTAACTCGATTAAGATGCAATGGTGAACGTATCCCAACATTTTTATGGAAACCAACCTAACTCAAGTCATCGGTACATGCCTGGTTAACGCTACAATATTTCCCTGCTATTGTAGTGGTAAAGGTACGGTAAAATATAGGTTTTCCTGGTAAACAAAACTATTCGTTAGTAAGTTTTCTTCTAAGCATCTACTCACCTAGGGAAATACGTAGAGTCAAATGGCATTGTTTAAATTGAATATCAATTAAGTATTCAATGTTTTTCCTTAATTAGGAGCAAGTTTTAATTAACTTATAGAATAACTGATGGCAAAATAACCATCTTTCTTTTAATACCGGTAAATCCCCCAGTACTGGAGTTTCTAGTTATTAACTTAATGTACATTGTGTATACCTATGCTCGAGGTAGGTATATTTGTCATTTTTTTATAAAAACCATGTGAAATCGATATTGTTTCTGAAAACTATTGTCACTAAATCACGCAGTCAACATAGTTTTCTATTTGCGTAGATTACAAAACGTCAGTAAATTAATCAACACACTTCATAAATATAGATTTGACATAGATATTTTCGTAACTTTCAATTATTTGCCAATGAACGGCGAAAGTTTAAACTTTTTTCAATCAATCGTACGCTCCAGTAGTCGTACAGCGGCTGTCTTGTACAATTTCTAGCCTTGCAACACTGACAATAAGATGTTTCGCAAGATGCTTTATTTGCTTTTAACTGGCCGTAGTAGTCTCAATGTTGTTGATTAAGTCATCTGTTTGACGGTTATTTATTAGCTTGAGAGTAGATAAAATTATAGAAAAATATCTTTGTTAAATGTTAAATCTTCGGAACATGGTTCTCTAATCCTCTATAATTATGCACAACTTTTGACATGTACACTTCTATAATTTAATTTAATTTTAACATTATTATTTATTAAAAAATATTATGCAATATAATCATATCAATTAATAATTCTTGACATCATAATTAAAAATGTAATATTTAATATTTTAATTTAATTTTATTTGTTTTTTTTTCTTATGATTTTTGTTGTTTTTTTTTAAAGGTTGTAATTTTCAATACAATGTAAATTGTTTATGAAATAAATAAATAAATAAATAATGACTGCTTAACGAAATTATATATAATTATAAAGAAAATCAAATTTGCATTTGCTATGACAAAAAAATGACAAATGTCTAATAATGACACGTCCCATTACAGAATCGAACGTTATTTTTAGACATTTCAATTCATTAGAAGGCCGTTTAAACTGGCAAAATACATATAAATCTTCTTAATTCAGTTTATAAATGTTGATTAGCCAAACTGTGACCTATGATTTTTAAACTGTTCTTTTTCCTTCAAATATTTGAAACCAAGCCAGCTGTAGTTCTTCTATGATTATTATAAATATATCCGACCCAACAATTATACAAAACTGGTCAAGAATTTATTGTTTTATACCATAGTTATCAACTCAGCCAATCAACTCCTAAAAAAGTAAAACATTTTAAGGCTACAAACTACAAGTATTAGCAACACTGTCCCGTTCTACCAAGTAGGTACTAATTACGTACATATGGACTTACAATTAAATACTTCGGTTCCTCCTTTTACAGTGATATGTCAGTGATAAAACCATTAAGAGAGCATATTAGTACGTACTGATAGGGTAAGATAGAAATGCGAACCATTCTAGGTTACAGAATACGTGTTTAATTAATGTAGGCAGGATTATATAACCGGCGGGCGTTTCTTGTGTGAGCCAACCTTGATGCTTGTACTAATTGAGATATTTTTATAGATGTTGATATTATAAATAGCTTTTGTTTTGTTCTTCCTGGTTGAATGCCGTTGGTGTTGATTGATTGTAGTTGAGTGTTTATTATTAACGCTTAGAATTATGTTTTTAAGAATGTTGAGAAGCAAGCTTTTGTTTGTAAACATCTTAGTATGCTACTGTGATATTAGCTTTAATCAAAAATAGGAATCTAACTACAAGATATAATTAGGAAATTAAATCAATGAAGAGCAACCTATTTTTATATAAATCTTCTTCCCGAGAGATGAACCGTTCGTCTCTGTTGCCATGTATCCAAAACTTGCAATTTGGAGCCCTCTTCCTTCGTAAATTGGGCGATTTGGTTTAGAGCGTTAAAGCTAAGGAAGCCTCAGATACGACCGCGAGTAACGTGAAAATGATGATGATGGTGAAAGAGTGAAAGCTTTCGAAAGAACCTCTTCTATCAATCAGCAACTGCTCAAAGGTCTTGATAGGGCCTTGTCTAAGCGTAACACGGATAAAGGTCTACAGTTCCATTCCAATAGATGACGGCACAGAAACTCTCCGTGTATACAGGGTCGGCAGCACGAGTGTGACTCCCCTCGTCACACGTCCATAGGCCACATTAACTACATTCCATCAGGTGGGCCGTGTGCTTGACTGCCACCTCAGTGGTATAGAAAAAAAAATAGTATCATGGGTCCCGGTGATTACTTGGCGACAAGTGGTCCTAAAGTTTGTTTGTTGCTTCAATAGTTTAAAAACTCAGTAGTAGTATAACAACGCCAACAATAATGTCGTTAGGTATAATATTACTGTTTGTTTTATAAACCGCATTAAATTTCCTTATGATGTAATCAATACTACATACGATGTACAAATTAATTAGTTAGTAGCTAGTCATATAAAATAACAATTCTATAGTTTACAGTTATTAATAATCATATTTGTAATAATTACTAGTCGGTTTAAATTCCTTTTCTTAAAAGACTTTTCAGAGAGAAAATTTTCTAGACAAAATTATATTATTAAAACAGTGACTTTTGTCTGTCAACTGTTTTGGTATTTACGCCCTTTTACTTCCTAACCGTCGATATAATTATTGTATGATTATAAAGGTGTTATAAATGTGAAAGTTCTCGAAAATGTGTGGATGGTTGTTATTCTATCACGCACTGCTCAATGGCTGAATAAATCTAGCTCCAATTTTGTACTAGAATAGATTATAACCTATAATAACAGGCTACTTTTTATGCCCGAGATCAGAATGACAAGCGGGTGTACTTAAAGACATAAAATTAGAGAAAAGGTACTTGTAAGTGCGCTAGAGCTTCAAATAGTGTCATCAAACTTACATCTTATGAACAATGACGTCACAAAACACAGTGAAGTGACGTAACTGGTTATAATTTTCAACAAAGAAGAAAGTAAAATGTCAATTAACAGTCAACAAGCTTGAGCGAATGCAAGTGATATGCAATTCATGATATAATATGCGGAGGTTTCTGACTAAACCATCGGCTTTGCGATCGAAATATTGCTGGTCGATTACCGGCTACCTGCCAACGCCTACCGCACCCTCGAGTCAGAAATACGGAGCTATTGATGGGAGTTCGGTTACACAACTTTATTGCTTATCCGCATAATATTATTATTGATAGTTTGGGGAATAGATGAAGGGGTGGATATTTACATGGATATATGTTTGCATCACTCCTTAACACTAACTACTGATAAAATGTTCTTAGATGAATCAGAGAATAGAGATATGGAATATAGCCTAGAAAAGACTCATTGCAATCAATAATAGGTCGTACATAATTATGAAATTGCCGTTTTATTGAAGAAATTGGAGGAAACCCAATTTACAGTAACATTTTTGCATTTTTTAGGAATGACGAATCCACATTTCATGATTTTTTTCGATGAATGAGACAACATTAAGCTAACAGCAACTTAAATTACATTTTTGAAAAGTGACAGCTGTAAAAAAAGTAATACGGAATTTATCATCAAAATGGATAGCATTTTGGAAGTACTGTTTTTGAAGATCGAATTTAATTAAAAATTTAATACAGAGTTGTAAAATCTTGAAATCAACTTTCAAACAAAGTATAAATAATGGAACTAGCTATTAAATTACAGGAATAATGAACTCATGAATCTGTAAGAAAATTTCGGCAATTTCATATGTAACGACCTAATATTTCACGTGGGGGCCGTAGATAAAATCTAGCACATATAATATAAGCAAAAGAAAAGATCATAAATTACTAGCTCAGTATATTCAGTACACAGAAAATTAGTTTAATAAGATGGCATTTTGTTCAAGGCTCTTCACGGCTCTTAAGCCTACTAAACCTTTACTTCACTTCACCATATTATACTCTCGTTTGTTATTGAAAAACATAATTAAATAACAATGTTTTGAACTATATTGTTGCTTAACCGAATTACCTTCGTCTGCTCCAAATGAGTAAGTAACAGGCAAAAGAGATTGTGTTTATTATTAAATATCCGGAATTTTGTTTACTGAAAAGTGCTGGTGAAAGTAAGTGTGTTCAACGAAGGCCGCGTGTAAAAGGCCATGAGAATATAAACGTCGTTGCCTTTTATCTTTCATTCACGGCTTAGATTATGTCTGTGGTGTGGATTTAAAGTACACTACAGCCATCTATTACAGAACGACGTTAAACTTGCCGTCTCCATCTCGTGGCAAAATATGAAAGTTATATGAAGGCGAAAGTAATATATGGTTTTGTAGATGAATAAGAGATGGCGCTGTTATCAATATGATGATAAATCCTCATATAGCGCGTTGGTTATTTGTCTTTAATAATAAGCAACTCATACTACGACTACAAGAAACCTGTTCTACGTTATTTCAAAACCTTGATATGTAGATAATCCTACTTAAAAAAACAAACTAACTTTGACTGTAACACCATTATCTTTCACCATTCTTACTTCCATATCATAACTATTTAACACAAAAACTTTAATTGAGGAACTTGAAATACATAATTACAAGATTATGATCTATTATCGTATTATACCAAGAAAGAAAAAATCTACAACCATAAACCAAGTTTAATAATGATGACCAAATAATAACAATATATCACAAAAAAAAATATATCTACTGTTAAGTAAACTACTAGATTTAATACAAGTAGCTATGTAGAAATAATGAGTTCTCTTAGCGAATTCTTGAGTGACACAAATATTTAATGACTTCTCACTACGATAATTTCTTAGATGGCGTTAAAAGTGTAAAAAAGGAAATTAGCTAAGGGAACTAGTCTTTAATGAGGTTGTTATTAGCATTAAGTATTAACATTGTGGAAAGTTTACCTTACTTACTTTAATCAATGATATTATGATTTAGTTATTGTTATTTTTATATCTAAGTTATACCCGACTTTTCGTTAATTTTTCACCAGCCACGGTAAAAGACATGGTGATCGTCTCATACCTTGTAGTGCAATTCTCAAATAAAAAGCAACCCATAAAATATTTTATTGCAAAGATCTAGATGTCAATCCTCTCTATACATGAATAATGTATATTTGCATTGGTTTCGGTGATTCTATTTTTAATATGTTTGTATTTTCAACAAAAAAAAGTATCTAAGTATGTTTACCCGGATTATATATTCCATAACAGAAGCCAGTTAAGCTATGCTTACCATGGGTCTAGATAGCGTTAACAGAATATCTAACAGCACTAACTAATATCATTAAATAGTATCTCCATCTGACAAAGAACTATCAAAAAACCTTGAACCGACTTCAGATGAACAGCCAACCCTAGATAGCACTAATTCGATGCAAAACATGGGAACTGCATCGTTTCGAGCGGCTTCACAAGTACAATGGCGGGCGAGCCTGCTTCGCATCGCTGGCGAGGCCTGAAAATGGTTCTATGTATAGGATTTACTCACTGTTACGTTGTCCCGCCCAGTGCCGCCCAAGGACGGTGTAACGCCTACAATGAAAAGAGATGTTTGGATTAAGGAAATGGTAACACGGTTTGATACTTTTGATTCATTACTTTTAGAAACTGATAATGATTCATCGGTTTGAATCTGTTCCTTTTCAAATACCTGTTATTACAGAGAGCAAAAAGCATCTCTAATAACGTATTCTTCTGCTTTGTATCATGAATTATTTAAATATATATTCACTCCAGTTTGTTTTATAGTATTCTTCTCTGAAATTCTGAAATAATAACAAGTTATTTATCCATCTTCAATATTTGTACTTTTACCGCCGCCACCGAGGTACAACCTTCGATTAGTTCCACGTTCATTACAAAAATTTTGACGCACATTTGTTAAGTAAAATATTCTGACTCAGTTTTTTCAATCGTGATCACGTCAACGTTTAATATTAATTATGTGACCTTCAATTAGTCTCATTAAAACAAACTCAGCCCACATACATTGCCCAAGGAAAATTTAGCATCACGATCTTCCGTATCAAACTTGTCTCATTTTTTGTAGCCAAGTACGGATACAAAGCACTTAATTGTGTTTTAATGATTGCTCATTTCCTGAACTTAGCTAAATCTTCACTATTTGCATTATTATCATTATTTATAAAGCTTTAATGAACACTTTAATTAAATAACTTTAAATTCGATTAAAAAATATAATACATCTCAGTAAAAGTTTAAAATATTAACCATCACGTCGATATTTGTAACGATACCTTCAGAATATTAACTCAAATGTTTAGCCATACATCTGTCTAAACTATAGCGTGTCGTGGAAACTAAAAATTTCGATTTAATTGAAAACGAATTTTTACGAAATCATGACATTGCGACTATTAAGATCATCTTGTGCGAAACATTCATTAACCGCGCGCATAGACTTGTCACTTGTTGCACTCTTCATGTAGAACCGCAATTAAATATGAATTTTGAACGAAATAGTGCAACAATAGCAACAGTTGCCGATAACAATGAGCAGTATTCCATCGTTTGTGACCCACGGTTGCTAAACTCTCGACACAATGCAAAAGAAGCGCCTGTTGATCGTCTTTTAAACGATCTTGCGCTTCTATCGCAACGCTAATAGCACGTTGCGATGCTTTATCGGGCCAAGGTCTTATTGCAACAGGCTTTCTTGCACCTGCGACTAGGACTTCTGTAGCTACTTTTGGCAGCCCAAGAACACACCAGCTGTTCACGTTAATTCAAATTCTTCTCACCTTTTAACCTTTTAATTTAGTTGAAAAACTAGAATTGTTTGGTTTAAGCTATTGTGTATTTCAATGATCCAAGTAAATGGTGTATGTCAGTGTTACAGCTCATATAGTTATATGCATTAGTTTAGTTAGCGAACACCTATACCTAATAATATTGAATCATTTGTTAGTGTTACAGTCGGCTAGGTATAGCCTTGTTTTTCTTTATACTGGCAGGTTTCAGTCTGGCATAGAACAAGGCTAATGAACCGAGATTGTTATGACGTGCATTAATTACAGTTATGATTTCACTCATTTACGCGTTGATAATAAAATGCGTTTGATCACGAATCGTTAATTTTTACTCATCATCCAATTTGAACGAACTTATACACAAACAATGGCTGAGTTCTGTCTGTTTTATTCTATTTTCAAAATAACCAACCAATCTGAAATCGACAATATTATTGCTAAGCAATTTTTTGTGACATGTATCTATGGTTTGGGTATAATAGTTGCATGTCCTTAAGGCTATAAAAGACAATAATAATGATTTCAAAGTCTTCACACGTTAGTCAAGTACAATAGCTTTTTGTTATGCCTCAAATTTCACACAATTGTAAAAAGTGGGAGCGTGATCATCGTACAGATAGTTTTTATTATTTTTACTTGAGTTTTTATATTATAATTTAATATAATATACACTGATTTATCAATGACATCAATTAAGACAAACAAACTTCTATTATATAGAAAGTAGAGTTTCATAACTATAATTAACAAAACTATAATCATTCACTAATCTTTATAAATAAAAATGTTGCTAACCGCAAAACTTGGCTGACTGTTTTTATTTATATATTTTGTTATGTTGGTTATTGTCATTTTGTCTAATAAAAATTGTTTAACTAAATTATTTCCTTTCCTTTTTCTAGTGCTGGAATGATGGGCGAGGGTCTGCTGACCCTGACGTACGGCAAGCACCACGCCTGCATCCTGAACGAAGTGGGTGCGGCGTGGCGCGGCGCTCGGTATTCGGACCTAGTGCTCGTGTGCGACGACGCTGTGCCGCTGGCCGCGCACAGGATCGTCATGGCTGCTGCAAGTCCACTCATTAGGTAAGGGCAAGTAATTAACCTAATTGACCAATCATAATACTATTTGTTTTATTTATTAGAGCCTTTCAGATTGATCTCTGGCAAAATTAAGCTAGTTTTAAAAAGATCTTTGCCTTTATGGTCCACTTAAATGGATGACGGAATCCGAACCAAATTTTAATTTGTACTTTACATGATTTTTTAGCTATGTCTGTGACATTCGCCTGATACCCAGATCATATTTGCAGTCCCTATGTAACTATACTTATACAGAATAATGGTTAAAGAGTTTAAGACATGTGTGAAGCGTGCTACGTTAAGAAGGAAGTATTCACCTTCAAAACAAATTACATCACGCTTTGGTAGTTTTCACTACGAGTACCTACAACGTTCTTGAATAGACCATAAGTGTAATCTAATCTTAATTATTTAATAAGGTTAATTGGTAAGCCAATCCAATAGCACTCAAGCAACCGGTATCTAGTAGGTGTAAGGCAGCGAGTATATAACGGAGGACAGATTATACTCTTATGTCTGGACTTTAAACCAGGATATAAATATTATAATAACTACCTACCGGCAAACGAATAATATTCAAACAGCTAGCCAACGAGCGATCTTAGATTTAATTAAAGAAATAAAACTTATGATATACTTCGTTTTCCAGGAAAATATTGGATGATACACCCTCGGTGGAGAACCCAGTCACTATTCACATGTCGGGCATCAACAGCACGCTCATGAGGCATCTCCTTGTATTTTTATACAGTGGCCAAGCTTACATAGAGGTTAGTATTTAGTTTCCTTAGTTTATTCATTCCCTAGTCCGAAACTAAAACTTTTGTGAAACAACCTCCAAGATGTTTGTGGGAAAGTATTTTATATCTATTGAATATTTTTTTCAGTCTGGCGAAATAGATGACATGCAGGAACTGTTCGAACTACTGGAAATCAAATCGGATGTTTGGAAATCAACAAAAGAACGACAACAGGCTGAAGAAAGCAATAGATCTTGCGAGCGCTTAAAATCAAAAACATCAAAAACAGATATAAACAGCAATGAGAGCAGTAAACATGATACGCCAGGCTCATCACATTCAGAGAGTGAGCTTGCTACGCCTTGCGCGGGATTTAGCAAAGACAAAGGAGATGAAAACATGAGTATAAAAAAAGAAAACATGTCAACTAGTAGTAATGATGAAAGAGAAGAAGAGGAACAAGATGGTGAAAATAGAGACAAAGAATGCGGACGACTTATGGCACGGCGAAGAAGTTCATCAAATCCAGTTAACTTGTCAGTGGCCAGGAACTCAGAGAATACAGGCAGTGAACACGATGACTCACAGGACGTTGATGTAGAAACAGTGGCGGCAAAGGTAAATTGAGTAAAAATACATATTTTCATCTTCGAAATATTTAGTAATCCAATGAAATTTGGTAAATATTAATTGTTTTTGTCTTCTTCTTTTTGCAGAACATAAATAGAAGAAGATCAACATCGTCCAGCCAGGATGACCCACCACAGGAAACGGTATACAGAAGACAGTTGCTAAGTAATCGGTTAGGTCGTGGAATCGAACGGGCTAAAAGGAAATCACATTATTTAGAACCGCCAGAGTTAGACTTACGAACTGTCAAATTAGAGGACTACGCGCATCTTAAACCCCCTGATCAGGACTTGATATCACTTGTACAGACATCTCCAGAAAATTATGTTGTAACACCTCACCGGAAGAGAAGACCTGGTTTCCATAATTCGCCCTCACAGAATCCTCCATTCGTATCATTCCCTCCTAGTTACTTAGAAGAAATGGCACATCTGCGATATACACAGGGTCCAGCCAGTGCAGCTGCAGTTGCAGCTAGTGCTCGACTCGGAGTGTTACATCCGCTTAGCACATCAGCACCACCATATTTACCCGAAAGAAGTGTGACGCCGCCTTCAGTACCGCACGATGATGCACTTAAATATCGACCCCCAAGTGCAGGGTCGTGGGGACCTTGGCTCTGTCAACCACAAATGGGTGGGGATGATGCGCCTTCGACGGATCACGATCAAGGTTCAAGTAAACAGGCACCAGTAAGAGAATATCGCTGCGAGTATTGCGGTAAGCAGTTCGGCATGTCATGGAATCTCAAAACTCATTTACGAGTGCACACTGGAGAAAAACCGTTTGCTTGTCGACTGTGTGTCGCTATGTTCAAACAGAAGGCTCACCTGCTGAAACATTTATGTTCGGTCCATCGGAACGTCATATCTTCGAGCGAGAATGATGGGCGCACTAACACACCCGGCCGGTTTAACTGCTGTTTCTGTCAACTTACATTCGAAGCACTTCCAGAACTCATCAGACACTTATCAGGGCCACATAATAGTTTGCTCCTTAGCAAAAATTTACACGAATGACGCCCGCCTAAATGACGCGGACTCACGCGTAATTTTGGACTTTAAATATTTCTTTTCTCCTAGCGAGAATCCAATTGTGATATGTGTTTAGAAGGATAAATTGTTAAGTGTTTAGTGTTAAGATGTGTGAGATCGCAGAGCGATACTCACCGTGTGGCATTCGCAGAAGTTCACTGCGGATGTGAATGTTAATATGACTAATTTTAAAAATCATGTTTGCCGAATGGGTCCAAATTGTTATAATTTGTTTAAAAATTATAATCCGGGACCAATACCTTCCAAGATAGTATTTATTTGAAAGATGTATTTCATTAGGGTAAATATTATTAAAAGCCACCGACACATTAATTCCTTAAGCATAGAAAATAGACAAGTTTGTCAACGAAAAGTTGCGAAGTATTGAAGGCCTACATATGACGTCACATAAACTACCTCCTAATTTAAATCAGTATCTTGATGAATCTACTGTGGCGTTGAATAGGTTTGTATTGACTATATACTTGTTAACAAGTGCACAGTCAATAGATCTAGTCAGAATTGGAACTAAGGATTAGAACCAGTATAAGTTAAGTAGATATTTGAATTGGTATCCTAAAAGTTACATCAGTATTTCAATGCTTATAAAAGAATATCCATTTTTCCTATAAAGTTTCAAAGATAAACAAAAACACTTGTCACAATATTTTTGATCTTTGCCTCGTTCCAAATCTTCTGACTTGACATTTCGCAGCTTTTTACGACATTTACAATCTCAATATTAGGTTTTATCATTGTATGTAACTTCTAGAAAAAAAATGTGTTCGTAATATAATTTATATTTTTGCATATCCTTCCATTCGTTCATACCGATAATTGCAATGTGGATAAGCACCAAAGATTTGTAAAGCATTGAAAACTTTTGGTGTAAGAGAAATTAAAGGGACCTGAATTGATTTTGTTAAACTTAAAGTATGTAGGTACCAATTTAATAATCTCATCTGTAGTTACTAACGTTCTACTTTCTATAACCACTTCCGTAATTCTATTACGAACTATATTATCAAGCTTGACTATCTTCTTATTTTTGGATTAATTTACTTTAGTGTTAATAGGAAGCTTCACAAGCATTATTTTCAAATGGATATTTTATCAACTAGTACTTTAGCTTTATTAAAAACCTTCGAAACTTCGAACACATTACTGTGGCCAGTTATATTAAAGCTATTATTGTAGTGAAGGCTGGATGTTCTATCTTAATTAAGGCTTCTATTATACAAAGTATACAAAATTAGCAATTGATTCCTTCGTCAATACGATGCCAAAAGATATTTAATTTACCATTCGTCAATGTTTTGTAGAGAGTTGAGTCTTATGAGACTGGCTGTTGGAATACACAACAGCTAGTCCGTACTGTGAAATGGGAAATATAATCCAGAAATACTCATTTTGTACAATCCACTTATACGTACGTTAATTTGGAATATTTACGTTTTCAGTCACATGTATCAATGCAATTGTTGTTGTTTATTTATTTTTCAACAAAACTAAAGTTACCATCATGTTGTTCAAATCTTAGAGTCAACTATGAAAATGTCGAGTTGCTTTAATGTTTCTTTCGAACGTTACCTATTTACCTGATTTTGTCGTTTTTTTCGTGTTATATTCGACGTCGTTATTGACGTAATTATTAATTGGGGAACAATTTATTTTTAAGGATTGTGATTTCAAGGAATCGTTAGGTTTATTCTATGTGATAATTGTCTGTTTTGTCTTATATAGACTCGTTGAGAAGGTTGTCTTCCAATGCGTTTTCCATTATTAAATTCTTATTATTGGCACACGCGAATCCATTGACTTCAAACTTGCTACATTTAAAAATGATATCAATTCGTAAATAGCATAATAATTTATCACTTTTTGTCACTAGAACCTTCTGGACTACATATTTTGTAGACAATTTATAGATTCATTGTATTCACGTGTGCCATTACGTATTCATGTAAATAAAATTTTAGGATTAAATCAACGATGCATGACAAAAAATCGTCCACAAACCGCTGCCTAATCTATACGTAAACTGAACAAATTGTATTTTTATAAAGTTTTCTGCGAAAACCAACTTGTAGTATAGGAACGTTGTGATATCTCGGCAACAGTCGGAATTGCCTTATTGTAATATATCAATGCAAGTGGATAACTCACTAATACGTAATTGTGTTTCTTAGATGTACAAGTGATTCGATAAAGACAGAAATAATGTCCACGGTATGCATGCATGCAGCCAATTCTTGCTTCATTAAGAGTGATAATTTTTCAGGCTTACCTGAAGAGCAATGCAATTTTATTTCCAAATCGTACCTGCTATATAATAATTAAAAAAACCGATATGCTTAAGAAACACATAAACGTCGATTCGAAATATTAATTTGTAAAGAACATGACGTTGTTATGAATAAAAAATTGTAAATAGTTATTAGTAATAAGTTAGTAATAAATAAAGCTTAACTTAATCTTGTTGAATATGAATATTAATTTTTCTCTGTTAATTGTAAATTAAAAAGTATTTGATAAGTTTTCACATACTTGTACAATTTTATGTAGATATTGAATAGAAAATAACATTCTGTAAAAATGTGTTCTTACCGTCGTAAATTAAATAACGAGAATATTTTAGTTACACACGCCACTCTTGATTATTTATTACCAATATCATAAAATAAAAGTGCTTAACACTAGTCAAAAATACAGTCGATGGATTAGGCCACTTTGGCACGATCAGAGTCAACAGACCAAGTAGATTCGATAGCTACTTGATTTGATCCAAGAGCAGAGACTTTGATAAAAAAAAATGCTAAACTAATAACTAGGCTAAACAATGGCACCGCAAAAACACTGGCAACACTTGAGCATAAGCGTCGGCTAACGAGAAGCCGATTTAAAAAGTATAGATGACTAGAATGCAAAGGGACTGCAGAGATGTCTGATCCTTCTATTTCTACGGAAAGCAATGGGATTTGCTGGGTCTAAGGCAGAGAGCCGTAAGACTTTCCGTTGCAATTATTAGAGAGGTAACATCGACCAGATGCCTCCATTCCTTGATCTTTTCAGTCACCTAACTAAACAAGGTAGATCAGCTGTGTGATTGTAGATCAGGAAGTAGCTGTGGTATCAGCCATATACTAGTAATTGGCTATTCTCATAGCAAGAAATTAGAATCAAGTGACCGTTCCCTCAGCCCCTTGCCCCAGCCACTTATTCACTAGCTATTGGGTAGTGTGGCCAGCTGTGAACGAGCAGTGACACGTAACGCTAATATACCAGTGATTGGTGTCCACACGACCTTGAATTAGTATCTATAGACATTTGTAATCAAAGACAAATATATGTCATGTACAGTTCCTGCCTGTAGTTTTAACAATCTTGAGGCCATCTAAATGTATGTTAAGTCCGCGGTTCGAACCACAAGGACTAGACTCTAAGCCCCTTGGTGGTGCAAACGGATAGGATTTGGCTCTGTAGTCGGGTCCAGAGTAGTCATATCGTTAGCTACAGAGACGGGATACGTTCATCAGCACTTCTGTCTGTTGGAGAAGCATCCATACTTAGGTACCGCGTACAATGGATTTGAAGCACCGAAGTTAGAATGTAGGTATGTATGAACAAACACAATACTTAATAACAAAATGATTGATTGTTCGTTAGTTAGGAAATAACTAGTTTGATAAAAGGAACGCAGTAGGTACAGTAAGCATCAAATCGATCTTGACTCAAAATGATGCTTTGGTTCCCCTACCTCCTACCCCCTCCCCCCTCTCCCCTTCATGATGACTGTTTGTTCTGATATTCGGAACACACCTTTAGTTCGGATAATAATACATACTATTTAAATCAATAAAACCGCTTGATTTGCTCTTAATTCCTTCGTATTAAGATCGTTTTGAGACTTTGCAGTCAAGATAGTTCTGACGCTGACTTTAAAAGCTTCCATTGATATTTATAAGTTCTTAAGGAAACTAATAGAGGGCGCAATACAAAATAATTTTTCTCTTAGATGTGTTTAATGATTCTTTATTCTCAATAAAAACATAGTTACTTACTTGAGAACATTAATAACTTAAAGTAAATTTACAAGTTCGTCATTTGACCAGTTAAGAATAATAAATAATAACAATGATCATGAATGCAACATGCCAAAAAAATAAACAAAAACAGTTACTTAGTATATTATTCGTTATAGAAACAAGCGATAACATGCAATAATTATAATAATATCGGTAGGCACTAATTTAAGAGATTCTTGGTATAGCTTGAAAAATATAAAAATATTTAAGATAGGTTCTCAGTGGCTAATTGATCCTTGTACCAGTGTAATAACTTATGGCTTTTTCCGGGTTTTACAGGTTCAGTAATTTGGGGACCATGTTACTGTGGGGAAAGCGATTTTTTCTAGATGAATCAGCTATAAAGGTTGGAGAAGGTAAATTGACCCCACCTATCTTGAGCAGTGCACGCAAGATATCAACGAGTCATGTTGTTCGGCTGGTGAATCAGGTAACGTTAGCACCATGGTGATTTTTATATAGAATTTTCTTGCTTCGCATTCCCAACAACTTACAATCAAGGCTCAAGCAAATGAAAGATTATCTTTGGCACTTATGCTTACATACTTACAAATTTATGTATGTAAACAAAAATGAAACCATCCAAATGTATGTAAGCGGCGCATCAAATCGTAATATTCTTTTTGTTTTGTATTTATTACTAGCATTTGCCCGCGGCCCCGCCCGCGTTGATGTCGGTTATCGCTTAGTGTTGAGTCAACGCTATTGAACATTACATTTTTCTAAAATAAAAGTAGCCTAAGTTACTCCTTATTACATCAGCTACATGCCAATTAAAGTCCCTTCAAAATCGGTCCAGCCATTTCAGAGATTAGCTGGAACAAACAGACAGACAGACAAAAATTGTAAAAATTGTTATTTTGGTGTATGGTACCGTATTATATTCATAATATATGCATGTAATAAAAAACGGTTATTTCAATATTACAAACAGTCACTCCAATTTTATTTATATGTATGTATAGAGTATAGATAAAGATGTATAGATGTATAGATTGTGTGATCAAGGTTTTGTATGAAAAAAAAAGGTGCTTAGAACATGCACCGATAAAGTGATTAGAATTAAATGCGGGCTGAAAAATATGGCGGTACGAAGTTCGCTAGATTAGCTTCTAATAAACATTAAATTTTTCGCACAAAAGTCAATACTACTTACAGAAATTAATTTTACCGATGTCGTCAATGCATGGCGTGGGACGTAGTGTTTACTCGTTGATCCATACTTAATATTATAAAAGGGAAAGTGTATGTGTGTGTCTGTTTGTTTGTCCGTCGTTCACGCCTAAGCTACTGAATCAATTTTGATGAAATTTGGTATAGGGGTAGATTAGACCTTGAGAAAGGACATAGACTATGTATCTCCGCGATAACTTCATCAATTACAATGCCAAAGGGATTACAGTAAATTGCTAACAACCAACCTAATGTTAAAATAATATAAATACACTCTAAGGTGGAGGGGATGAGTACATGCCATTATTGTCAAGCTTATCTCACATTGTAAATCCAATGCATCCAGCATACAATGGCCTAAGATGGACGACGCGACAATCTATCGCTATTGTGTACAGGGGGCAATGGTCCACAGCTGCATGTGATTGGCAGCATTTGGTAACTATATGAGCTATGCACCATTGTGTGAACACCTAGGTACGGGAAGATGGACTACAGTTGCACATTGTAGTAGGTAGATAGTACTATATATGAAAGCCTATATAAGAGGTTTGGATTTTTGAAGTGAAAACTTCTTTAGCGGCGTTGGATGGGTAAAAATTGTTAAACTTGCGTCAGGATCGTTTGACCTTTGAACCGTAACCGACGACTGACGTCATACTATATTAGCTAAAGAGAAAGACTGTCTATTTTGCAAGATATGATAAATAGCATCGTGGCTTAACGGTTAGCGGTTCGACTGTAAGTCCTTATGGTTTCAGATATTACCAGGTTCAAACCTGGGCTTCTGGCACTTGTTGTTTTTTTTTCTGTAATTTATTACTTTTTGTGATTATTTTTTCTTTTTGTAATTTATTATTTTTTGTGATGATTTTTTCTTTTTGTAATTGATTACTTTTTGTGATTGATTATTTTCTTTTTGTAATTTATTAATTTCTTCTGACAGAAAATTAGCAGTATGGTATGGTATGGTATGTTCTTTTTATCTTTTTCTATGTTTATAACGAAGAAAGAAAGGAAGAAAAAGTTTTCACTTCTGCCGGCACTCCCAGAGTGCAACCCGTCTTTGTTTTGTTTGCTGAAACTTGGTGCATAGGTAGATTATAATGCTACTTTTATCCTTGCAATAAATTCCCATGGGTGAGGCGACCAGGATCAGAATTTCACGCGAGTGCAACCGCTGGTTGCAGCTAGTCACTACATAGTATTAAACAAAGTCGCTTTCTCTGTCCTTATATCCCTTTGCATGCTTAAATCTTTAAAACTACGCAACTGATTTTGATACGGTTTTGTTAATCAATAGAGTGATTCAAGAGGAAGGTATATATGTATAAAACATGTTTAATACAGTAGAGGATGCAGCGGGAACGGGATCTGAAGGCCACACGGGCGGAAAAATATTGGCGATACGAAGTTCTCCGGGTCAGCTAGTAAATAATAATACGTACTTGTATCGGCGGACAGAGTCGCTGTCAATATTCATGTCCTACTGTCTAAACTGGATAAGTAAGGAAATTAGAAGGAAAGCATTCTATTGGTCAAAATAAATCATATTAACGAGTGTCACGCGTTGTGAAGCCATATGCTGTAACGAGGAGAATCAGTCCAAGTCGTGACCTAACCACTGACCAGGTGAGTTGTACACTATCTACATGTACAGTCACGCTTTTCTTTCTTTGTAATGTCCTGTACTGAAGCTGTCATAATTTTCCAGGTCATTGAGAATAATTTGTGCAAATTGTTTTTGTAAAACTTCAGGAAAAAAACTTTAAATTTCTTCTTCTTTAAAAGTGCTAAATATGTTACCATATTTATTTTAGGGATAGGGATTTTGCTCAGGTTCCAATTCCTGTTCATCCATTGGATTTTTGTGAGAAATCGCCGGGATTGTACTGAATATCTATAGGTACTAATATTATAAATACAATGTTGGACGACACGACCTTCCGCATCGCAACTTGCCTACGTTTGGGGGCACCGTGTGTCTCTCCGCATCGATGTCTATGTGGAGAAGCAGTCGATTGCCTTGGACACCACGGATTATCTTGTAGCAAGAGCGCAGGCTGCATGTCCCGACATACCAACATTAACGACATTATCCGTCGGGCTCTTGTCACCACCGTCGTGCCAGCTATTCTTGAACCTGTTGGCTTTGCGCGCGACGATGGCAGGAGACCGGATGGTATGTCGTTGTTGCCTTGGAAGATGGGTAGGCCTTTGGTGTGGGACGCAACTTGCGTCGACACCCTGGCGCCTTCCCATCTTCCAATTAAATTGGACTGTGCTTTTCAAAGAAATAGCGAAGCGCCTAATCGACTATTCTCGTGACCAAAGGGCTGGCCATTACCTCGCTCAAAGAATTAGTATCGCTATTCAGCGTGATAATGCCGCCAGCCTTTGGGGCACGGTACCAGTAGAGGTCGATGGAGAGGAATTTTTCGATGCCTAAAGTTGCAGTCTCTCCCCCTCTTTTATGTTTTTTTTGTGTGTATTATATGGCATAATTTTTATTATTTAGTATTATTCTGTAATACACAGTACTATTTAAAAAAAAAAGGAAATCTGAAGAGTTTGTTTGTTTGGTTGAGGCGCTAATCTCAGGAACTAATATTTTTGTGTTCAATATTTCATTATTGAGGAAGGATAAATATCATCACGTTTACTACTCAAGGGAGCAGAGCAGGAATCATAAATGTCATGATTTCCGGCATATATTTTGAAGTATGCCACGGACGAAGCCGAGAATGCTGCAAGGATTGCAGCGCTATTCGCCATATCATTTAAGTGATTCTAGGGCTACTCTCTGATGAGCACTATAAACACTCATTACTAATTTATTCAAATCGTTTGAGAACAAGCTCCCATCTATTTACAGCCAAGCCAAGCAAGTTCTGAATGCTTTTTTATGTCACTTAGGTGGCAAACAACCACACGGGCGATCCGATGGAAAATTGTTACCGTAGCCTATGGACGTATGCAATACCAGGGACATTACATTCGTGCTGCCGACCCTGTAGATATCTTCGAATGCCTATCTTGAAGAGCCACATACTCTAGTGGCTTGGGAAAACTGAAGCAGAGAGTTCATTACCCAGCTTATATAGGATGTAGTATGTTTCCGGTCGCAATGTGTGAGGATTAACTCCCTGCCTATGGCAAGCGGTGCGATGATAGAATGTAGCAGTGCGCATCATGTCGAACAATTCATCCGAGTACAAACCATTGTATAGACGGTAGGAAACACACAACGAGGCGAAGTCCCTCCTAAGGCTGAGCACTTCCACATCACTTGCGAGTATGGGACTATCCACGAGCCTCAACGTCCGTCTTTGCACCGAGTCGAAGGGGTCAAGTTGGTATGCCGACGCTCCGGCAAAAAGGTGACAGCACTACTCCATGTGTGGCCAAGCCTGTGCCTTATAAAGAATGAATCGTTACCCCGCAGTAAAGTACTGCTTCGCTCTATTAAGCACTCTCTCTTCTTTGAAGCCAGCTTGAATTTTCTTCCAAATGATTGCGGTACTGTACGTCGCTTGAAATGTCGACACCTAGGATCTCATTACTCGAAGAAATGGAAAGCGGTGTACCCACGAACTGCGGCCTGCGGCCCTACAACAAATGTGGTTTTCTTTTAGCGGTGAATACTCATACCTACTTGTGTCTTAGTGGGGTTAAATTGGATTAGGTTTAGTCGACCCCAATCAGATACTCCCGAGAGAGTAGTCTCGATTTCAAGTTTTTCGCGACTCTTCAGCGACTGCTGTTGCACAGGAGCTTGGATCATCTGAAATGAAGCAAAGCCGCCTCCACGGGTATGACGAGAAGAATTCTCGCAGTCCATCCGAGTCTGCCGACTTGTAGTGCCAGACATGCCACCACTGAGGTGGCCGCGGAGGTCCAGGCCGCGCGAGAGACATTTGATAAAATAAACGGACAACACTTTGGTCCAAAAACTTACAGTTACAGTTACGGAGTACTAATCCGGGCGCGTAGTTAGCAGAAGATCCAATAAAGACTCTCTATGGGTCTCGATATCTGGTATTATAGTAATAGAATATACCAGTTGCGAGAACTCATAGGTCTGGGCGAAGTCGTAAGCAGCCCTTCCCGCGAAATCAAATGACCGCTATGAGACCTGTAGACGCACGCATAGATACGGCTGTGGCCACACTGATCCAATACGTACCCATAGAATGAACCGGTCGCTGTCTTCTAGGCCTCAAGAAGTTATGCTCGAGTTTGTAACCGGGGTAAATAAGGTAGGCTGTATCGGCCGGGCATGATTTTTGAATCTCCGTCAGAAAGAACAGGGTCGGCTTAGCTGTCTCAAGATGGTGTGGCCCTCGTTATGGTTGGTGTGGAGGCCCCTGATGTTACAGAAGTCCACTTTCATCCAACACAGTCACTTCTCGTATAAGGTTAAAATATGCCATAAATTAGGACATTTTATTTTATCATTAAGTCCAATCGAGAATCCCATATCGCGTTTATAGCGCCACCTACCGAGTCCTGTCCATGCCGAGAACGTGCCTAAAACCTTCACGCATGTGCAAGCTAGGTATCAAAGTTTTATCGTAATTGGATGAACGGTACAGCAACGCATAAAATGAAACAAACATTGCTATTTATGTTTACTATATTCGTTTTACTGCCCTAGGTTTCTTGTTTCACCCAATCATGCTTCACCTTAGCGTGTAGTCATAAACTTTCATAAAAATTCTAGTAATGACTTCACAAATTAAATTATTCACTGTGGGGACGCCGGATGACCGGGCCATTTCATCCATCTCATCATGATCACAAGTTATAAGGTTTAAATCATAAACTTAGTATGAAAATACTAAGCTTATGGTTTAAATAGGTCTTGAACTAAGACAGTCAAAGACCTATTAGGTATATAAGTCACAAAGTATAATAATATAATGATTTAAAATAATGTTCATAGAACATGTGAATAGAACATAATGGTAAAGGACCACTACTTAGCATCGTGTACACTTTGATAGATCACTATTTATATGCTCACTTATTATTATCCCTTCATACTAGTATGTACCTACTATTTCATACCCATTTCTATTTATGTGCTATAGTTGTATATATTTATAATATATATATATACAGGGCCATTTGTAATTAACTGGCATCCTCCCAGGGGTAGGTAGCAGACATCATAAGTAACAACTTTTGTGCTACAACTTTTTGTAATTCGTTAAATTTTACTTTCATACAAAAATAAATATTAATTTAGTTTTGTGTCTGACGGTTATTAATTCTACGCTGCAGTTTACGCGCATCGTAAAAAATAGGTAAACAATGTTTCATTCATTTACTGTAGGTCGACGCACGCACGTCTGCCCGTTCGCGCTACCGAATAATACCTACTAGTTACCTAATTGCTCGCGTGGTTTATTGCGTGTAGAAAGTAACTGGGTATTTACACTAAGTCCACAATCCGTTCATACTTTACCAGGCTTGAGACTGGCTACATTGAAAAAACAAAAAATGCCTAAGAAATGCTAAAGATGAAACGTACCTACACTTATCGTCCAAGTAACGATTAATAACCTAATAACATGTTTTAATGGCTAAACAAATATTGGTAGGTAGGTAGGTAGATATGATTCACTTTTTCAATGCAGGCGTATTTAAAAAGTGGAATGATTTACAATAATTGAACTAATAGTTGAATTTTTTACAATATTTACAAAGTATGTACAATTAATTATTACCTCTGAGGTTCAAGTCCAGACACGATGAAGATGGAATGGATATTTGCCTTCGTTGTGAATAACACTCCACGCGAAGAACTGCGATACATTATCGCAGCTCGGCTCGGTGTAGGTAGATTTGGAAACCTTACTGCATATTGGCGGCAGGCTTCCGCCACAATTATCATCACAACTAGTAAGCATCCTCACCATTTTCGTGTATTCTACATTGGAATACGGATAAGGCATGGCGATAGTCAGATCGACGCAAAACGGTAACGCGAAAAATCGTGGCACACAAGGACAAGTGCCACACACTTGTGACGCGCGCGCATCTAGCGACTGACTAGCGGCTTGCAAAAAGAAATGGGTCGGTCAAGGTCAAAAGCGCACGCGCCGCGCCGCCCCGCGCTCCGCCTTCTATTCGTGCATTACATGAATTAATGATACGAGTTTGTTTACCTAATTTTTACGATGCGCGTAAACTGCAGCGTAGTGTTAATAACTGTCAGACGCGAACTAAATTAATATTTATTTTGGAATGAAAGTAAAATTTAACGAATTACAAAAAATTGTAGAACAAAAGTTGTTACTTATGAAGTCTGCTACCTACCCCTGGGAGGATGCTAGTTAATTACAAATGGCCCTGTATATATATATATATTTATTTAATTTTCTATTTTATTTGTGCATTTCTCACTCCTTCTTTCTTTTTGTTTCAGTACACTTTTTATCTAGTTTATATGATAACAACACCATATTTTTTTTTATCACACCACTGTCCATCCCAAGGTTGCCTGGAAGAAATCGCTTAAAGTGATAACGCCGCCCATTGTACATTATATACTAACTACTTGTCTTGTGTACAATTAAGTATTATCTATATAACTATCTATCTTACACGAAGTATTGCTCTCTTTGTGCGCGATTGACACAAAACCTGTTAAATTACCCTAAGTTATTTAATAACCCTATTAACTATTTCACCTTACGTCCATAAGCGCTATTTACCATCATTCCACCAAGAATTCCCAAGATGCAGATCTCCATGGCATAATGTCACAAAGATCCTCGCTTCCAGACCTCATGGCGAAGTCCCTAGCTAGAAGGCTAGGAAAATAACGTTTCAAAAAAGTAGTCCTATTTACAGACGAACATAGTAAGCCCTCCATTCCTGTTTTGTAAATGATATTTTTAATTCTTTTTACATTATCCAAGTCTCTTTAAATAGACATAACCATAATTAGATGTGCTCATACACTAGTTTATTACAAAAAATAGGCCAGTTCCAATATTTTACTTGACGATGGGTTCCTTACCGATATTTCCTCACTGCAGTGGTAGGTATGAAACAAGCATGTCAACTTCTTGTTCAATATTTTGTATATAAGCTTTTAACATAATTTCCTGAATAGACATCTGACCATGATCGTATCTTTCACCATCATTCAAGGGTTGAACTTCCGCGCTCTGTGGGTTGAACTCATGTTCAGACTAGGCAGTTCATTTCCATAGGCCTCGCAATTTTAGGAGAGACCTATGTCCTGCAGTGGACTACGCCATGCTATCTAATATGATCACTGCTAATCTTGCTTTAATAAAAGGCGCTGTATTGTAAGAGTGTCCATCTTTGTTAATTAAACCGCTTGCGAAACAATTCTGTCCAAGTATATATGGCAGTATCGACATTTTGCAATATAGTATATAATAAAGTAATAACTACTGTTATAATTTCCTAGTTCGTCCATTCGTGTTAATTTCCGGTGAGTAGAATACGGCCTATTGGAATATATTGGAATCTATTGTAAAGATTTAGCTTTCCAATCCTCTTTATCGGAGAAAACGGAACGCCAAACAAACAAACGAGTTAAGCATTTGGTCCTGCAGGTCTTGGTTATAAAAATAGCTGGGAAAAGATAGAAAATAAAAAGTCTTAGCCGGGACGTAGAACCGGTAAGGCAGCAGATGGCTAGATCCTTTTTATTCAGTTCTGTGAACATTCTTATGTTGTCTTGTTGTTGACTGGGGTGTTTAGCAATGCTAGTTATTGAATGAATAACTGTAAATATTCTTTGTTTGTTTATCCTACAGTTAGATTTTTATCTATATATACTAATTATAAAGGTGAAGCGTTTGTTTGTTGCACCAATCTCTGGAACTAGGACATATGCTTTTTACAAAGTTTTGCATTGGATAGCCCATTTCTTGGTAGGGCTATATGGTGCAACGTTCGTGTAACGAGCTGGATGGTACTTCCTTTTTATTTTATGAACTGACTAAAGAAAATCTAGATACTAATTTCTATTTCTTATTCTAGAATAAAAGCAGCCTAACTTTCAGCTTATACAACAGCTACCTGCAGTAAAAATTTCACCTTTAAATTGGCCTAGCCACTTCCGAGATTTCTTGTTACAAATAGACCGGAAGACCGACAAATTTAAGTTTTTTTAGTTATAAGTATCGAACATACGCATTTATGACTTTGCAGATTAGAAGAGATGAGATCATTATAAACAGAGACTTCATTTACTTATATTTTGTGGAAAATTTTGTGGAATATTCATATTTGTTATGCTTTTTATTCATTTAAAAAACTTACAAATTATATTTTTAAACACATATAGAAAAAAAAACATATTATGTTATTATTATTATTATATTTATTTGTATAGACTCCGTAGTAATAAACATCGATACACAACTATGCCCTCCACTAATATGTACTTTTACTCACAGTTGAAACTGGCTTACCTAGTATTGCAAAGAAGATATCCGGTGGAACACAAAGGCAAGCAAACAAACAAAACGCGCCTTTAACACACTCGCGCTCGTTACCTAACAAGGAGCGCTGGAAATTTCATTACAGGTTACAATGGCTACTATAAATCAATCTAGATCTACGTTTCTCAAAGTTGAACCCTAGAAACAACAAAGGACTTGGGATGTCGGTAATTAGGTACCTACATAAACGATGCTTAACTGTCACCATAGCAGAAACAGGCCTGAGACAGTGAAGAAGAAAGAAACTCCTAACACTCCACTGTTTGTGATAGGCAGCCAATGACTGTTGGGGATCCTGAGTATTCATTCTTGTATTGAACACCGTTTAGATTTAATAGGTCTGATTCCAACGTAACCTGTGTGGATCTCAATGCATAAAAAAGGAGAATGAACGATCACAGAAGAAAGTGATGATTTTTGTGTACGCACATTATCAATTTTGTTTTTCTTAATAGGCGCTTGGCACACTGCACCGCTCCCTGCGTCGGGGCGCCGAAAACCGTGGTAACCGCGCGCATTATCTGATGTCACGCGCGGGGCGGCGATCTGAGTATAGTTCGAGAGCTGTTAGACATTATTGTATCAATATTGCGTGTGTTTTCGCCTTAATAGATGACGCTGATCACGAATATAAGAAAAAACTTGATTCTATGACATGCCAATAAGGTCGAAAATTGCTTGCACTTTTTTATTCTTTTCATCCGTAGCATCCCTAACTAGTCGGTGTTATTGAGCCAATGGCCAAACCAAATCGATTTCATGGGATAAATGTGAAAACAAGCACATGGTGTCCGCTATCGGATATCGGTTATCGACGTCTAACACCGATATGAATTAACGTGAAAATGCTCTAACGGACAGTCCTCAGTATCAGTAATGCGACTGACACACCACAGTTCTATACTAATTATTTTTAGTTTGCCTCCAACACCTACACAGAAATGTGTAACAGCTCTCGGACTAAAATCCCGTGACCACACGCTTCCCCGCGCTCCGTCGCGTAACGCGGGGCAGTGTGAGAATCGCCTTAATATTACAGTATTATCCCGGTTGCGTCTAAAACTTACACTTTGGGCTCGAAGATCCCCTCTCCTACATTTTATCCTTTTGCCTTGGTTTATCTAGGCTTATACCGGAGTGACTACCATTATTAGACCCTTAACTCCGAAAATAAAGCTGTTAAATTTATGGGGGACTGTTGTTATGTTATTCCTACTAAGTTTTATAAAGTCTACAATTAGCATTATTGTCTTATTCCTAATTTTTCTAAATTTCTTTGTTACACATACCCAGAGTAACATCAAAGAACAATAAAAACAATAGCACCTTCTTGAGAACCGCTGCCTTAGTACTTACTAGATAAGGTGTCCCATTAGATGCGTGCAGGTCCCAGACCGGTTGAGGTGAGCTACGAAGGTATATAAGCGAGCGTCGGGACGTCCCACGCCATTCCCGTGTCCGCTCCCTTAGACAGACCTCGTCACTCCTGGAGTCACCTGGATATCACCTTCAAGATGTGGCACCTCTTTCTTCTGGGTTTCCTCGCGACAGCGACGGCGCAGATCCCTTCTCTAGGGTGGTGCCCTGACTTTCAAGTAAGTATTTTATGCTGTAACTAGATACTTATCTGCGTATGTTTTTTATAAAATGCATTTGAAGATTAATAGAATTTTATTTGCCCACACGGAATGGTTGATAAAAGCCGGGAAAACTGGCTATGCTGCAACGAACTTTTTAAGTTATAATTCAATATTGAAAATTAATTAACGTGTATGGCTATCGACAGTTAAATTTAACTCCGAAAAAATATTAATGTGTTTCTTTTTACACCATAACTTTTGACTGGAAATTATTATTAAGAAAGGTTAAGGCAATAGATTTGTAGTAACACAGAGTAAAACTGATATAACCGACGATACATACCCACAGTGAAGGGAAGTCTTCTCAAATTTGCCATTATACTTCAGTCTTCATTAGAATCTTGAAGAAATTTATGAATATGAAGAAGCTTCAGTCGCAGGGGCCTTAAAGAGAAACTCTTTAAACCCTAAAGAATCTGTGTAAAGATTCCCTTATTGCATTGTTAAGTAGCACCTTTTATATTACAATAGCCCGGTACAGTAGCAGAATAACAAAGTTATACATCGCAAAAAATTGCAACCAAGATTTTCCTCGAAAGTTAAAAAAATATTCGCATATACCATGATCCTTCATTAACCACATGACCTTGACCTTGAGAAACTGTTGTCGTAACATCACTGACCATAGACACGACAACTGGTTGTGGACTCGCGGTCGATGACCGCAAGCTCATGTTCGTTCACTTTCATTATCTGTATTACGTACGTAGGTTATAATCGCAAATCGATCGCTCGCTAAACTCATCAATCGCAAAAAACTAATTAATATTATTGTTTTTTTTTTTCAATAACATTTGGAACATAATTTGAATATTTTCAAAGTAGTTCGTACTGAATAGTTATACTTTTAATTGGGTTTATGTTAATGTTTTTAAAGCCTATTACATTGTATTGTACCTTCTAGATCCGGATAAATGATAATGTGTTATTTTGTTCTATTTAGAATACTGAGACTTAACTTACTAACTTTAACGACTCAATTAGACTTATTGTATTGTAGCTGCACAATAACAAAAGCTAAACATACCAATGTAGATGCATCATAAAGATTTGGAATACTGGATTACATATATTATATATTGATGTACATACATATATTTATGTATACACATACATTGTATGGACTGTAATCAAACTCGCCCTCGGAAAAGCCGACATATTAGTCAAAAACAATAAGCAGACTTCGGACGAATTTGAACGCCATCAAAGAATAATAAAAAAAGAGTTCCTGGCCCTCTAGACAAGTGGCAATTCGCTAGCCGGCGTTTGATGGAATAGAACGACGAATGTATGGGATTTGACGTATTTGACAAGCGTTAACGACTGTCATATTCGTCAAATCCCATACATTCGTCATTCTATTCCACCAAACGCCTGCTAGCGAATTGCCACTTGTCTAGAGGGGCTGATATTATTCTTGTACCTTGGTCATAGTCGTTAGTTAGCACGGCGAAAACTTCCGAATCACGATGCAGGATCACCACAATTCGAATCACTTTCACCAAAAAAAAAACACAATTTTAATGCCTTCTACATACGCAAAGGTGTAATCATTGTATATGTGCTTATTCTTTCTGCACAGCCTATGGCTAACTTCAACATGAATCGCTTCCTTGGCACATGGTACGAAGTGGAGAGGTACTTCACGGTCTCTGAGCTTGGGACCAGGTGTGTCACCACCCACTACACCGCCACGCCCGAGGGTAGGATCCTTATCACCAATGAGATCACAAACTCCATGTAAGTGAACATGTTATAATTTCTAATAATACTTTTATGTTACCCCAAAACTATGGTGCTATATTATTTCTAATTTTTTTTTTATAACTAGTGGCCCATCCTATAATCCGATTGCAGTGCCATTCAATATTTGATTTGGATTTTTTATTATTTTCGTTTTAATAATTTTTTTCGGATATGGTCCAAAAATTTTATAAGATGCTTCTTCACAAGTTTTACATATGGTTACTATGAACTCAGCTTTACTCGTATCTATGAAGTTAAAAAAATCTTGAACATTATATTTGTGAACGTACATGATCATGTATAAATAAAATGATTTTATTGCCCGCAGTACTGGATTCAAAAGATTAATGGAAGGGCATCTGCAAATGGTGGGCCGAGAAGGCGAGGGCCGCTTCATGGTTAAGTACTCCTCTGTTCCATTGCCCTATGACTTTGAGTACAGCATCCTTGATACTGACTACGAAAGCTATGCGGTTATGTGGGCGTGTAGCGGTATTGGACCTGTACATACCCGTAAGTATTCACATACATATTTATTTCTACTAATGATTAAAGAAATAATTAAATTAAACTTTCCATTGTCTCCACTAATTTTGGCTCAATTACCAGTGAACAATGACGTAGAAAGACGAATGCTTACTTCGGACACATAGAAATAATAATACTACATTACGGTACCGGGTCTCACCGAGACGTTAGGAGAGGGTCTTAAGAGAGCCGGGGGCGGTAATCATCAATACACACGTGTGTCATACATTGTTTTTCAACACTCTCTGAATAAAATAAAACTAAAATAGATATTTAGATTTGGAGTTTTCAGGTAGTGAACTTTCCATAACGTTAAGGGCTTCAAATCAATCACATCATATATCGGTATATTGATATGCGCGCAGATAGGCCGGCCATGCCATAGATGTTTCATTTGTATCATTTGACGCAGACTAAATGTGGAAAATAACGTTTTCACAAAGAGAACAAAAGTTATTAAGGTTAATTGGATGAAACTTCTGTTTGTTAAATACTTACAAGTTAAAATTATGAACATATATAAATACAAAGTTGCATGAAATGAGCAAGTAGTTTATTTATTTTTACTATTGAAAACGACCTTTTTTGTATCGAAATTGTTTAATTAAGAAAAAAGCAACCGAACCAATAAAAAATTACAAAAGAATCTATAACTCACTTGTGTATAAATTATAGCAATCAAAAAGCCACAGTTTGATTATAGGTGACATTATGTGTCTCATTGCGATGAAATTAGAGCAAGTGTATAAGCAGGTGTATTGAAAAAAAAAATAACGTGACGAGGTGAATTAGTAAACTAAAAAGGGTTGACCAAGGCGTAGGTATATCAATCAGATTCAGGATATTTTGAGGAAAGTGCAAGTATGTATGAAAAAAAAACCCGAAAAAGAAGCGAAAAGTATGTGTTTAATACTATAGACCTAAAGAATAAATAGACAATTTGATACTGTTGACCTTTTAATACATTAGACCTTATGAGCCTGAAGGCCAGTATGTAGCAAGTGGGAATTTGTGGTCCATGCTTATCCTAACTTAATTTTTACCTTATAAATAACAATTGTTTTATTGTTCTCAGAAAACACTTGGCTCTTAACCCGTGAAAGAATTCCATCTTTGGCTAACATGCAGCTAGCATATGGTGTACTGGACCGCTTCAAGATCTCAAGAACTTTCTTCACCAAGACCAACCAAGCTGACTGTACGATACTGCCAGAACCAGCCGCTGCTAGCGAATTGGCAGCTTCTAAGAGTGTTAATGAGGTCCCCATCGAGGTTCCAGAAAAGGAAGTTGAAAAACCCGTTGAGGTGAATATTAAAATTAATATTGTACTTGACACAATAGTTAGTGAATTGCTGTACATTTAAAGGACTAAACTTAGTTTAACTTTGTCAGCATGAATAAGCTTGATTGGTAAAGTCTAACTCCAGTTTATCTGAGCCATATACAGGATTTTGTAAAGCCTGTAAGAATGTGACTGTTTTTTTTTATACCACTTAGGTGGCAGACAATCACACGGCCCACCTGATGGAAAATGGTTACCGTGGCCTATGGACGTGTGCACGAGATCTCACCCACTCTTATTTTCTTTTTTCAATTTTACTTATTATTTACATGCATATGTTTAGTGATATTATTTGGTGTTGTAAGTGCAACATGTTACTGCCTTAAGATAATTAAATATCATGTTAAAATGCTCATTCACCTACTTATACAACACCCAGTTATAACATTTTTTTATTATTACAGAAGAGGGTAGACCCAGAAGTAAAAGCCAGCGAGCCAGAAATGCGATCAGCCGTCCCTGCAGAAGAAATTATGAAAATGGCAGAAGAAATCAAACCTATGCAAGTGCCAGAGCTAATTATGTCTGAAATGGAGAAAAAAGAAGAGAAAAAAGAAGAAAAGAAAGAAGAAAAGAAGGAAGTAATAAAAGAAATGAAGATAGAGAATCCAGAGGAACCCATGAAACCAGCAATGGAAATTAAAGAACAAATGGCGCAGTAATAGGAATTGAAAGACCAGGGTAGTAATGGACTCAGCACTTGGAATGTTATAGTTACTTAATATACCTAAAAAAAAACTAGACTATGCAGGGCTTGAATATGTTTGTTGATATTTAAGTTTCTAAAGTATTGCCAACAGTGCTGACAGAACATCAATACATAAGATTTCTAAGGCAATTTATGTCTTAGAAATTTTGTAACGAATTGACCTCAATATCTCCCTGGATTTAGTTAGACCAGTCATTTTTGTGAGCATTAGATGTGTCTCTAGGGCTACTTTACCAAATAAGTAATAAGTGCCTACTTAATACAGCAAGCACCGTTTAGTTTTTACTTGATAGTCATTGTAATAAGCGAAGTCAGCTCTGAATAAAATAATAAGACAAATTGTGTTATTTTATTTTATCAACCACTTTCATTAAAATACCTGCACTAAGATCATATGTTAGACCTACATATACCACCATACCAAACGGTCTAATATTGTATGGGATTATTATTCTCACAGCAGCAGCTTCTAAATGACGATAGAACTGGAATCTGAATTAAAAGAGCATAATTGCTCCATATACATTAAAAGAGACTTCTTTTAAATCGGTTAAATAACCAAGTATCGAACGATATGACAAAAGAAACGGGTCTGATTATATTGGTCAGGCTGTCACCAAGCACTCACTCTCGGCCGCTATCCCACTACTGCCCGAAATGGAGACTTTTGGCTGCTGGGTTTCCCCCCTGGCCCGGTTCGCCTCTCCTTAGTTAACCTGCATCCCCCAGACTCCACCGGGGGATCCATATTAATACCGGGCTTAGTGTGGACGCCCAGTCAACATGAGCCACTCGGTACCAGAACTCCCGACCTCAAGCCATCCTCCGGTCCCGACCTCCGAGTAGCCGGATTACAGGAGGCGCCACGCTCCCAGTCAAGAGATAACGTTAAATTATTGTTTGCTTCTATCCAAAAGACTAGAGTTCAAACTCCACTATATTGGTAAATATTTCAAATTTACTTTGTGAACCATTCTTTATCATTTTTGTAAAATCTGATTTAGTCTGCATATTTAAAAACAAAACACTATCAATTAATTATACTACTTACTCCAATTTTGGAAAAGAACACATCAGCACCATCTATCAGCTTTAACAAGTACTAAATGCGTATGTACCTGAAGCTAAGTAGGACAATCAACCGAACGCAAGACCCAAAGCTGCCCGAAATGATGAAGAAAGAAAGGAGATGGCAACCTCAATCACGAAACTATTAACAGAATTGAAGGAACAACTTGCACATAAACAAGAATTGAAGGATCAAAAGAGCTAATAAGTGATTGACTCAATTATTACTGTCATTTAAAAAATACTTATAAAGAAAAAATAGTCCAGACAATGTTCTCAGTAATAGCACAGAACAGATAATAGTGTAATAGGTTTGTTGATATTTCTTCATTAATAAAACTATATACTTACCAAATAAGTAATTAAAACACTGACAGAATATAAATACCTACGTATAAATGAATAATATACCTACGTAAGGAAATGTCAAACATTAGTTTATTATTGACGACGCAAAACGATAAAATTTGCTTCTAAAGGACATTTCAATCCAAAAATAAAACTTGACACCATAGTCGAATAAATGTTAGTTATAATCGTGGGATATTGTAAGATTGATAAGAAACCAAACAACATTACATTCCGAACCAGACACGTGATTCCTCAGAGTTGTGAGAAACGAGCCAAACAATAAAGAAGCACCTCACATAAATCCCTATCATCGGATTACATCATAATTATGTTTTGATAAATTAGACCAAATTGTAAAGAGTATATAAACCAATATTGAGCATCAAAATATTAATAATAAACTATTAACAAAAATACAACCTATATGACGCTGAAGCAAACGTATATAATTGACATAAAACTTTTTAATAAAAAAAATTATTGTTAGAATTTTATTGGTAATTCAAATAATATTTACTAAATGTTTGACGAATTGAAGTTGACCTCTGATAATTATATAATTCTCTTGATATTCCCATTATAATGGTTTTCATACATTAAATGAATATATTCAAACATTTGTGTAATTAAATAATGTATTCAATGAAATCAATTTAGTAATGTATTAACTAATGTAATAATTGTATCGAAAAGACCTTATGTAACCATGTTTATGTATAAATTATTCTTATTCTTATACTCTTTCCCATAAAAAAAAAAGAATTATGAAAATCAGACTACTCTGAAAAATTAATCATCCCCTGTTTTTCTACCCCTAGGGTTGGATTTTTATTTTCAAATTTATATGAGACCAACTTCGGGGTATACTCTTTCCAATAAAAAAAGAATTATCAAAATCGGACTACTCTGTAAAAAGTTATGCGTGGTAATATACGCGTCTACTTAATCGCTTTTAAAATAAACCAAGTAGATGAAAGTGACAAAAGAAACGGGTCTGATTATATTGGTCAGGCTGTTACTGAGCACTCACTCCCGGCCGCTATCCCACTACTGCCCGATACGGAGACTTTTGGCTGCTGGGTTTCCCCCCTGGCCCGGTTCGCCTCTCCTTAGTTAACCTGCATCCCCCAGACTCCTCCGGGGGATCCATATTAATACCGGGCTTAGTGTGGACGTCCAGTCAACATGGGCCACTCAGCACCAGAACTCCCGACCTCAAACCATCCTCCGGTCCCGACCTCCGAGTAGCCGGATTACAGGAGACGCCACGCTCCCAGTCGAGAGACAAGTTTAAATTATCGTTTGCTTCTGTCCAAAAAGACTAGAGTTCAAATTCCACTATATCGTTACTTAAAATTTAATTCATAACCTACCTTTTTATTTTCTTTATACATTTCAATATTACTTTTGCCACAAATCCAATATAAAATATATACCAATTTAAGAGATAAATTTAGGTTTTCCGAAAAAAGAAGTGTAATCTACACCAGTACCATCTATTAAAGCTATCAGGTACTAACAGCGTATGTACTTACCTAAACTTATCGCGTCTATACCTACGCCTTACTTCAAGAATAATTTTAGAGATGGCGCTGTTAAAATAAACAGTATAAATAAGTCTGTTAAACGGAGCAAATTAAATGTTCGTGATTTATATCATTAAAAATCTTATAAAATTTAATAATGCTGCATTACCGGTGCTCTAACTTATGTGCTGCATGCTCTTTACGAGATAAATAATTTGAAATTGTACTTGCATACGATATTAAATTAAAGAGCAACATGTTTTTTTCATTAATACCTGAGATAAGTAACTATCGTTTTCATTCCCAAACGTTTTGATCTAAAATGCATTTTCCTTAAGAGATCAACGCCATATAGCAGGTAAACTTAGTTTAGAACAATTTACAAACAACTAGTAAACCAAACATTCGCGATTGGCATACATAAAGATACTGTATCGATTACCATTCATGCTACATCGAAACATGATTAACCGAATCGATGTAATTATATCCAATATAGTTGCGGTTAGCATGATAAAAACTGGAACGGTATAAAACTAGGTGATCAAGCATGAGAAAAAAATAGTCATGTAATGTTATATGTGGTTTTATATTCTAAAGCTACCTGACGCATAGGAAATCATTGTTTTCACTCTAGACTTACATATTGTATGACTGAAAATGGGCATGAAAAAGGGCTAAAATATCACATTTTTTGTATGGGAGCCCCTCTTAATTACCATTATTATTCGTTGTTATAGCGGCAACAGAAATACACAATCTGTGAAAATTTCAACTGTCTAGCTATTACGGTTCTTGGGATACAGCCTGGGTGACAGACGGACGCAGAGACGGACAGCGAAGTCTTAGTAATAGGGTTCCGTTTTTACTCTTTGGGTACGGAACCCTAAAAATAACATTTTAAAGCTGCGGCCTTGTAAATTTATAAAAAGCCCGTGTGAATTGTAAAATATACCTACCATAGCCTACCATTTTTATTTCCTCTTCCATTAAGCGAAATGGCACGCAGCAGTGACGCGGTATATTCCATTTTTGAAGTTTAAATAATCTATAAATTTAAATTTGGCAGGATACGATGTCAAAATTAAAAATCTCGGTCTTGTAAAACAATATTAGTTTAAAAAAAAATGAGTTCAAACGATTCTGAAATGTTGACCCCAGATTCGGTTTTAAAAACACGAGGCATATACAGTAATCGAAAATCTTTTGCCAGAAATTTCAAGGGAAAGATAATTAAAAATATACAATGATTTTACAAAGTGGCGAACAAACAAGAAAATAATACACTCACTACTATTTTTAGTTCCCTTATTCGAAATGAAAAGTACAGTACGGGTGAAATTGCCCATTTCACCCTCGAATTAGTCAAAATATCTCGGGCGAAATGGGTCATTTTCCACCCTTGGTTAACAATCTACTATTTTATTCATAGGCCGAATTTTTATTCTAAAACTAATCAAAGCAGCAATATTTGATTTCAAGGACAAATTAATTTATGAGTGAATTAAAATATCGAAGAGATAATTTTTGAAAGAATTAACTAACATTGCCTAGGTTAATGATAATAAAATAAATATTAGGTCGTTACATATGAAATTGCCGAAATTTTCTTACAGATTCATGAGTTCATTATTCCTGTAATTTAATAGCTATTTCAATTGTGTATACTTTGTTTGAAGATTTTACAACTCTGTATTAAATTTTGTTTTTATTGGCCGCTTGATAAATTAAATTGGATCTTATAAAACACTACTTCCTAAATGCTATCCATGATGATAAATTTCGTATAACATTTTTATAGCTGTCACTTTTCAAAAATATAACAAAAAAACATAAATTTGGAATTGTCATTCCTAAAAAAAATGCAAAAATGTTAGTACTGCAAATTGAGTTTTCGCCAATTTCTTCAATAAAACGGCAATTTCATATGTAACGACCTATTATATACCTACTAATACTAACTTTCAAGTATAAGATACATGTATGATTATGTATGTAAAGCTCATCTGAATCGCTAATCCTAAAGTGAAAAGCATGATTTGCTCCAAACTTTCTCCCTTGATGACACACTATTTCTAGTCAATGTCTAGGTCGCTGACCGCGTTCTGCATATCGGAATGCTACGTGCGACCAAGACTAGGAAATCATAAGTTTACTAGATTTAAAAAACATCTTGTTTAGCTTTTTGTATTGGTCTATTTAGAATAATGATTAAGCTATGATGATCAAAATGTTAACGATTAATGAAACTTTTAAATTTCAATGTTCATTATCTTTCAATTTCATTAATCTGTCATTAAAGTAAGTAATTTGATTAAAAACACCATCCTACTAACATTATAAATACGAAAATTTGTGAGTATAGATGGATGTCTGTATGGATGTTTATTACTCTTTCACGTAAAAACTACTAAATGGATTTCAATGAAACTTAACACTAATATAGCTTATACATCAGAATAACACATAGGTTATATATCATCACGCTACTACTCAAGGAAGCTGAGCAGTGATCATTAATTTCAACAAATCCGACATCCACGCGGGCGTGGCCGCGGGCAACAGCTAGTAATGAACTAAAATATTTACATCATGGAGAAAGGGGAGATAGTATTTACATACTACCTTCCCTTTCTTTCTTTCTTTCGTAAATAGTTTAGGGTGTAAAGAACACGTTTTTTTTTTTATTTTAAACTTTATGCACAGTAAATTGTACAAAGGCTATCTAAGCAGGTATATTTTTATTATCAATGCTCATGACCCCAAACATATGAAAGTGTAATTTTAATACCATGGTATAATATGTTAATAATATGGATGTCTTTATCTTTAGGGAGGTGGGATTCATAGGATTATTATAAGGGTTCCTTGCGTACAAGTATACTGAAAACGCAAGTAGCTGAAGCAACCTCAGATGGCATATAACAGTCAGTGCGTGCGGTCTTGTGTAGTGTCAGTACTATAATTATTTATAGTGTGTTATAAGTGCATCTCGTGATAATACATACAAGGTAAATAAAATACTCTGTTAATTTGATTGACCTTCTTAAGATTTTGAAACAATGGTTTTAAATTTTAATAATGAGAACAACACGTTTTGTAAGTTTTTTTTGCTAGAGTGTCCGATAGAGAAATATTTTAATAGCCATCATATAATGGAAGTAATCTAAGATATAGGTAATATCTATCACATAAAGGAGCATAGAAAATAGTCAAGCAATCTTGATAAATCAAAAATCTTGTTGAGATTTTTTTTTAGTTCGTTATGGAAACCAGGTAGGACATTTAAATACCATATTTACAGTGGCGAAGGGTGAAATTTTTCAATTTTTTCAAAAGAGAAGAGAATATCAACTCGATCTTCTTTGTTATGCACCATAGGACTCAACGGGAAACGGGCTGAAATATACTTATGTACTTATGACCTGCAAAAATATGTGAATAAAAAATGAATGTTAGGCTAAACTTTGTTTCAAAATATCAAAAACATAGGGTTCATAAGATGAATAGAAATGGCAGCAAAGTTTTACACTGAACCAATTACGATTGACTTTGTATTCGCGCTTTATTCTTCAAGTTCCCCCGGTAATAATATTTTTCTGCATGTTTATCCTTCTGCGACAGAAGAAATGTTCGATAGGAGAGACGTTTCTAAGACTTTCTTATACGTCACAAGTTATGTTTACACCTACGCATATTTTCTATTTACTAATGTAATCTCTCTTTCTATGTTTAAAGATATATTTGTATGCTATACGACTTATTATAGTGTCTTTTTATATTACTTCTAAATAAAAATTCAACAGAAGCATGTATTTAATTAATTTTCCTATAGATTTGGATTGATAAAAATGAATCTCTAAGACAGAAACATGGACCCACGAACACTACCTTACTTGCATAGGAGAATTTCCGAGAATGTCCTAGACGTGTTTGAGTAGCTAAGTTGGTTCAAGTATACTTTCTGTAAGGGGTTGATCACGGGTTCAATTTCGATTCTGAACGTTCACTTTTCTGATCTAAATATAAGACTAGATAATGAGCTGAATATATAGTGGAAGTGGTTCTCTAATCTTCTGAAGCTAGGCAGGTGACATTGAAACAGTAATATATCAAACCACTATTTTATAAGGATAAGTAAAACCACCTTCACCTTTGCCATGTTTTCGATCGCATAGTTATTATCACAGAAGAGAAAAACACTTGATTAATTGAATTAAACTATTGTTCTATTATTATTTATTATCTAGTATTGTGTATATTATAGGAACGTTATTAATTTTATTTTATTTGAAGTTAGTTAATATATTCTAATGCTTTCAAGTTTCCATGTACATAAAATGAAAATTTTATGTTCGTCAAAACAAGACGTCATTTATCAATGTAGAAACTATTCACTATCAGTAATATAAATATAATAAAATATATAATAATAACATTATTACTATTAGTAATCCGAAAGTGCCGATACTCAATTTAATTAGTAGACTAACTTTTAAACTCTCGCGTTCCATGATATATAATTAAGAAAACGGGAATTAACGCGATCATGGTATATGTACTTACATACCTTTGATTGCCTGTGTTTGCCAGTCAGCCTGTGACCACGGCCGGTGTAACCTGGTCGAAACGCCAGGCAATCAAAGGTATGTAAGTACCTATACCATGATCAAGTTAATTCCCGTTTTCTTAATTAATTAGTAGAGTAATCGAGGTAGGGTATAATATTGATTTCAAAATTAGATTTGTACTTGTTATACCGGGCTGATTTTTTGATATTCTTACCTTATTAGATATAGTTTTTGAACATTAGAGAAGACCATGAGCGGCTTATAACTTCACCCTCAGAGTTATAATAATAGAAACCCCAAAGAGATTATATATTTCACTATTATCATGGCATCCATTTTGCCACGATTATAAGGAAATAATAAAACTCGTTACAGATTTGACACTTCATATTTTTTGCAACAATTAAGACGAGTGTAATATTTAAGTTACGTAATGGTCAAGATATTTTGATGTATATATATGAGTAGTTCTGGAAGGTCTACAAATAAAGCATAATAAGTTTTTTATACAATTTGTAGTTGTAGATTTATAAAAAGGTTATTTACACTAATTTTCCGTATGTCCAATTTGCAGGATTGACAATGTAAGATATTCCAAGCTTCATTTCGTCGATCTAGTTCTTCGCACTGAGTTGCACTTTATGCAAGATCGTACAATTCTATTAGTTAGCGGTTAAGCTTATAGAAGTTAAGATTGACAAAACAATTTTATGAGATTATGGCAACCCCGGAAGTATTTCAATCTAAACTAAAATGTTTATAGCAGAGGATAGGTCAAAAGGAACTCTAACCTATTGTTAACTAAATGTCCCTATTGTCTATGACTCTTAACAACTTCCTTATGATATTTTCTGTTTATTTTTATATTAATAGGTAATGTATCTTCAAGAACAAATGTTCAGAACCTTCACAGAGTGAAGTACCATCACCTGTCATCGGCCAATGGCTTTTTTGTTTTTCGACATCAATATCTTCAGCAGAAGAGGCCATTGTCTCGTTGCCTACCGCTGCTATATGCATCGTTTGACCTCCATTGACCCTACAAGGTATGATACCATAGGAAAGGATAGGGACTCTTTTGTCTGCTCTTAGCCTCCTTTTAGGCCATTGTGCGTGGGTTTGATGCCTTTTATATGTAGACGCTTAGAAAGTAGTAAAAAAAAGAAAGCGCTAATGAATGGTCGTTATTTATAAGAGAGATGATTTATTTCTGTTGTCGGTATGACAACATATACTTACTAGTTTGGGCCAATTAATAGCATAGAACCTTTCATGCTTGAGTGCAACTCACACTTTGCCGGTTTTTATAGTTTTGGGGTTATCATCAAGGCACTCATTTACGCGGCTATGAGGGCTCTTACCTTGCTGAAAAAATTGTGTTAAATCTAAGTACTCAACCTTCAATATTTAACCAACAGCCTGCACAGCGATTACTGGCAAGGTTGTGGGTAATCAAACACCCTCTTACCGAATGATTTCCTAACAAGATCTTCTGAACCCCATCCAACTTTACTTGCATACCGGTACACCTGATGATTGACTGCCTAGCCTCTGACAGTTCTGACACAGATTTCCTTCTCGTTGTTGATGGATCAGACGGCCGACGGTGACGCTTCCTTAGAAATTTAATGAACCAAATCATCAGAATTCTTGCTCCTGAGTGCAATTTTGTACCCAATTGGTATTATTGCTAGGATTATGATGATTCTCGAAAGATTTCATGTTCTTTATACGGTTATCTAAACATAGTAGGTATATACATGTAACAGATATGAATAGTACATTCTGCCGTTGCAAAGAACCCATTAAAAGAGTTGTACAACAGTCAGCATCATTAAAATGTTGCTAACAAAAGTACTCAGAATAATCCAAATACCAAAACACCAATTTTATATTGGTTATTAGAGTACTCAAATAGTTGTAAGTATCCAGAGTGGCCCAATTATCTTAACAATCGGTCTTACATAATTGTCAGTTAGTAGAGTATACCATAGAACGGCGTGATTGTGAATATGAATACTCTACTAACTTATATAATTCTGGAAGACCGATTGTTAAGATAGTTGGACCACTCTGGATACTTAACTACAAATTTGAGTACTCTAATAACCAATATAAAATTGGATTTTTGGCATTTGGATTATGTTGAGTACTTTTGTAAGCGACATTTTAATGATGCTGAATGTATCATAAATTGATGTGACAATATCTTTTAACACACTGCACTAGACCGGTCAACACAGAAGACCGAAGTCCTTTATACGTTTTATTGTAGGACGCATCTCGCAAACTGCTCGTACTTATTTATCAGTGTTGCGCTTCACCGTTATTACGATACCGTAACGCTAACACACTTACCAAGGACGATGTAACCTACAGTTATTTTTGGCGAATATACCGCACTCTGAATTCAACGTGTTTAAGTGATTCTGTAACGGGACGTTTCACGGATTGGTGACCAGTGACTGGCACGAATGTATTGGTTTATTTTCTGTCTGTACTAGTTCTTAACATGTATCGCTAAAAGGCTCGTGTCGTCCTATATAAGAAAGGAGAGGGTGTGACTAATTGGAATAGCTCTTCAGAACATTCACCATGGTAGATACGATAAAATACTGCCAAGGAAGCAACATCTCTACGCATCTGCAGAGGCTCGAGGGTACTCGTGACCTCAGGATTTCCGATAATGCGGACCGCACGTCGTATTAACTCTGTTTTGGTCGAGTTTATCGATAGATCGGATTCCTCGCACCATTTTTCCACGATGCGTAGGGCTTGTTGTGGAAGATTACAGACTGTTCCTGCTACCTTTCGTCGATTTCGTAAGGTCGTCGGCCTATCCTATTGTAGGTATAGTCTCTGTTTTTGTTCAGCCTTGTGATCAGGTCGTCTATCACTAGGTTCCACAGGAGTGGAGAAATTACTCCACCTTGTGGGCAGCCTTTGGCTATCAAGGCCGTTTGATCTTCTTTTCCAAGGCGAACGGTCAAAACGAAATTTTTAACTTTTTTTGTTTTTTTTTTATCTATACTATATATACATATAAATAAAATTGGAGTGTCTGTTTGTAGTATTGGAATAACCGTTTTTTTGCTACATGCATATGAATATAATACGGAACATACACCAAAATAACATTTTTTTTTAATTTATCTGTCTGTCTGTCTGTTTGTTCCAGCTAATCTCTGAAATGGTTGGACCGATTTTGACGGGACTTTTATTGGCAGGTAGCTGATGTAATAAGTAGTAACATAGGCTACTTTGATTTTAGAAAAATAGCGTTGACTTGACACTAAGCGATAACCGACATCCTCGCGGGCGGAGCCGCGCCGCGGGCAACAGCTAGTTGTAAATATATTCTTACAAAATTTTTGTTAAATTCGTAAAACTTTACTTATTAATATTAAATTTCTTTTAAATATACATAAATACGTACTTACATAAAATCACGCCTTTATCCCCAGAGGGTTAGGCAGAGGTGAATTAACACCCACATTTCACCAATCTGTATTCGGTCCCACGTAATAGGGGGTGAGTCTATTGCCTTATTCCGGGCACTATTCTTGTCTCGAGCCAGAATTATGACTTTCCAATTTTTTTGTAAGACGCATAGTTTCCGAGATATCGTGAAAAAAGTGTCTTACCCATTTTTCCAAGATGGCGGCTGGGGGACACGGGTGCCGACCCCACAAACCACACCACAACCCACACGTCCCAAAAATACAATTGCGTCCTCTGAAAAATGCAAAGCTCATGTAACATTTCAATGGACTAGTACAATAAAATGAGTTATTCGTTTTAGATAGATAATAAAACGAATAGAAGAATAATATAACAGTAGAATTTTGAAATTACATTCATCTGATTTGCTGAAAAAGATACCACATGATGACATAAGAATTATTAAACAGAAGTGATGTAATAAGTTTTACAGAATACGAGCTCAGGCCGAACGGATGCTTATTTTATCTTTTCTTACTTACATGAAGCATTATTTACATTTATACTTATATTATTTACATTAATTTACATTAAAATTATATGAATATGTTGTTCCAAATACTTGCATTAAACCACTAGAAAAAGTTACTAGATAACTTTATTTCCTAACATTTGAGACCAATTTGTTCATAGGTGAACAACAAAGCGTTTAGCATACAATTGATTGGGTATAAAATGTATGTTATTGCTTCAATTAAGTAGGTAATCAACCTACCAACTGCCAACTGAGTGAACTAACCTATTTAATTGGTTACATTCTAATTCCAATTTTAATTATGCAATTAGAAAATATAATAGCCTTGCTCCTCCTGGGTCAGCCGGGGTGCGAGGGATATGTCGCATGACAACCTCACCTTCGGCCTAGCACTACGACCCAGAGACGGCGTGCGGTTTCCCGGAGGGGTGGGTATCCGTGGGGATTACCCGCACGTAAAAAAAAAAGCCTTGCTCCTAGTAGTAACGAACCCATGGAAAGAATTCGGAGCTACGTAGGAGGCGCGGGTTCGATCCCCGCCCAGTGCAAATATTTGTATGCATGAATATATATATTTGCATTGGTCTGGACGTTTCTATGTATAATATGTATATTTTTACAAAAAAGCTAGTTTATTTTAAACCACTCAGGTGGCATACTAGCACACGGCCCACCTGATAGAAAGTGGTTACCGTGGCCTATCGACATCACACTTGCGCTCCCTACCTTGAAGAAACCTTAATACCCTTCTTAAAGAACCTCATATTGTAGTCGCTTGGGAAAACTAGCATCATGTCAAACAATTCATCCGAGCACAAACCTACCATTACCATATTAGGTCTAGATAGGGTTACGTGAAATGTTGTAGAATATTTATTATTTATTTATTCTATCGACATCGAAGGGCTTAACAAATTACAATTTACATTTACAATGGTACAGTTAAAAGAAAACTTATTTTTAAATAATCATGTGTCATATTGAAATAATATTCTTTGTTATGCGACCTACAAGGCAAATCTTATTCACTTTATGAATGGCTGCTTCTGCAGCAGAATCACTACAAGTTCACTTATAAATCAGATGTCAAAGTCAAAAATCATTTATTCTGTATAGACCATTAAAACGGCACTTACAAAACGTCAAGTTTCAATAATCTAGACTAGTTTAACAAATGGACTACCGGTTCGAAACGCGGCCCCAACCTGAAAAGACTCCGGCAAGAAACTCAACGGGCATTTTTTTTTGGTCTATTTACAAACATTTGCTTAATCTACTTAGTCTAAATACAATAGTCTGCTTGAGTAGCATAGTTGAGCGAACAGCTCATTTCCAAGCTTGTTTATCATCTACATATTCTTGGACTTTATAATAGCCTTTTAGGCACAGTTTAGTCTTAATTACATTTTTAAATTTATTCACAGGTAAATCTCTAATTACATTAGGTAACTTGTTGAAAAAGCGTATACTGTTGCCCCGGAAAGAATTACTAATTTTATGGCGTCTACTATCACAAGCTACAAGATTGTTTTTATGTCTTGTATTTATATTATGCCTGTCACAAACTCTTGAAAATTTTGAGATATTTTTTCATACATACATTAGGTTCTCGAAAATGTATTGTGACACTACTCAACGTCAATTATTCATCACAGCAATGGATCATCACAAAAATAAATGCTCAAAAGTTATGTTTTTCCTTATTAAAACAATATTTTGAAGCACACAAGTGCGAGTTAGTAGACCTTGTAGGTATCTGAAGTGTTAGTCGTTATAAATAAACATAATTTATTTATTTAATGCTTGAGTGGCTATAGTATATGATAGAGGTATATTAGTTATATACCTACACCTCAATGGTAATCTCATACTTGAAATAAATACCTTCAACGTACGTAGTGAGTAAGATAGCACCTCTATTACAGCGAAGTATATTGTTTTCATTAAATTTTAAACGCCTGCATTATCATTGGTTTTTCAACTAGAGTACCGAGCCCGATGCCCGATGAAGTGACTGCCGTCTGATTTACCAACACGAGCATAGTGAACACAAACATCAAACATGAACATTTGGTTCGCAGGTACGTACCTATGTTCGGCATGTCCGAACAAGGACGCCGAACATAGTTCGAATCAAATTCGCGCACTACAGTCGCAAACTCAGCGCCGTTGGTAGAAATTTGATGGCACAAATTTGTCACAAATTTCGGCTGGGTAGGTACCACCTAGCACAATTACGAAAAACCCTCCATAGTAATAAAATCTCGGTTGGATTGCGTTCAGGGGTCAGCAAGTGCATAGCCGGGCAGGGGGAAATTGTGGTCACAGCACCAGTGGGACCGGTGGGTGTCACGCGGTGCTGCGACGACAATCCTGTTTTTATGAGGTCGTCAAGCTGAGTGCCACCATTGTTAACATGGTACGTGTATGTAATGGTGAGGTAACGCTCTTTCCTGAGACTTTACCTTCACCTTACCATCAGGCGAGGAGAAGTCAAATTGATGTGTCCTACTATATAAAAAAAAGAACAATACGTGTTCGAAGATTTTTTGTGTTTGCAGTCATTCACGAGATATTTTTTTGAAGCGGATCCAAGGTGGTAAACAATTTTGTATAAAAAATATACACTGGGCTAACAATGTAGGTAGCATATAGGACCTGACTGTTCGATGTTCGTTAGTGGTACACACGTGCGAACAAATTTGTTCGTACGCACGTACGCGGCTGCAGAGTAAAACATGGTCACTTCACGGAGAGAATTAAGTTCACTAGACGGTTAAAATTAAACCGGTTCAGTTCAATGCCATTCTAAACCAACCTACCAATGTTATTAATACGTTCAAGTTATGCAAACACATCGTATTGAAGTAAATGTACGTAACAAAGTAAACTTTGATTTAAATATACTTAGTGTATACCCAGCGAAGTTCCACCAAGTCAAATGCACGTGTGTGCCTTTGGTGCAGGTTTTCCTTCCAAAGTTGCAATTCGGGTGATTTCTCCTATAAAACCGTTATAGATCAAATCAAAGGAGAAGATATACTTGATATTGTGCTATTTGTAAAAAATAACATTAATAGCTACTGTAAACTTAATAGTAGAAGGCATAACCTAAAAATATGTATCCCAACAAATAAAACAGCCTTATTTAATAACAGTATGTTTTGCATGGCTCCACGAATATATAATCATTTGCCTAAATCAATACTAAAAATTCATAGCATGGAGACCTTCAAAAGTAAAGTTAAACAACTACTGGTTGAAAAAGGGTATTACTCCATAAATGATTTTTTAACTGACAAATTGTAATTAATCATAATTTCTGAAATCTATATTTTTGAATATGACATTGATTTATAAATTTGATGAAATTTGAAATTTAATTTTTTGTTTGACATGCCCTGATTTATTTATTGTTTGATATTTGTATTATGTACCTATGACATACTGTATAACCTTAAATATTGATGCCTGACATAATTGTTATACGTAACCTGTTAATGAAAATATCAACAATCATTTGCATGCCGTACCTATGGTTGAATATGGTGATACTTCCACAACAACAATCAACATCAATGTACAATTTATACCCATATTTCGCAAATTATGAATGAATAAATTAATAAATAAACAATTTAAAAAAGAATAAATGAATAAAGAAGTGAGCGAACCCCGGAGTCCGAAGTGAAAGCCCCAGATGCAACAGGGGCCCCCTGGGTGAGCCGGGTGCAAGGGATATGCACTAGCTACTAGCTACCTCAACTTCGGGCTTGCACTGTGACCCACAGACGGCGTGCGGCTTAGTCGGTTCAAGTCCGACAAAACGCCTCCGTGGGGATTTCCCGCACGTTAAAAAAAAGATGCTACAGGGCACAGTGCTAAGATGATGATGATAATGATGAATCTTGAATTCGAGTAATATACAACTGAACTTGTACTTTTTGAGTTCTATACTTACTTTGATAATAAGTAAGAAAAAGATTTTTTTAAATCAATTCACCAATGACAAAGATACGACGTATAGTCGACAGAGGAGATAGAGTTGCACCTGTACTTACATACAACTTCATATGAACAAGTACAACGGTATCTCCATTGTCGACTATGTACCTACCACCTACACATACATCGTCTATGGACCTTCATCGAAAATAATAAACTCAAAACCTCCTACTGCTACTTTTTTGAAGTTGGTAAAAAATAACTGATAACTTAGTTTCAATTCATAACAAGAAGATCTTTTGAGAACTATTTCTGTGCAAATTGACTGAATACTTCCTGGTTCTTTAAACAAAAAAATACCTAAGCAAAAAGTATGTTTCTGTTTTAATTGACATACCTCTTTTATGATATATTCTATTTATAATATAGTAACAAATAAAATTATACAAAAAACAGTATTATAACATTGACAAACAAAGACGGTTGCATGTGGCCGAGATGCGAATGTCGAGATGGATGTGTGGTGTGACGAGAATAGATAAAATTAGGAATGAATATATTAGAGGTAATTTGAAAGTAGAAAAAATACGCAGAAAATGCAGACGCTGATTCGGACATGTAATGCGTAGGATGAAAATAATGTCGTAACGAAGGCATTGTCATTTATAAACCAGTTAAGGAATGAGGCTCTGGTGCAAGTTTTCTTATCAGGGGTAAGTGAGTTAGACAGCCCCTGGGTCGGCCGGGGTGCGAGGGATATGCACTAGCTACCTCACCTTCGGCCTTCCACTGCGACCCACAGACGGCGTGTTAGTCGGTTCGAGTTTGAAGTAACCTCCCCCTTCATGTGCGGTTGTGTCGATCCTAGTGTATCCGGAGGGGATTTTGCGCACGTAAAAAAAGAGGTTTGGGTAGTATTGCCTCCCCGCAAGGCATTATTTACTGTCTGAACAGCGAAATCAAAGAGGGTTTAAAGTGCATACAAGTACAAGATATACGGGGATGTAATTTATAATATTGATTTTAGCAAATATGGGGTACGAGTATTTTCACGCTACCTACTTACCATGAAATAGCTTATTGTATGCCGTACGATTGTCTTACGTACATGAGTGCACTTGACCGTTTTCTCTTTCAAAAACATATAAACAAAGAAGGTACGGTACCTCATACATTTTCTCGTCACGCGTCTCTGAGACAAGTGAAGAGAAAATAGTAAGAAACAACGAACGCCAGCATCATTACCATTTATGTATAGAACACTAATTACCGTGAAATTATAATGTTGGTTGATGACCTACCGGTCGCTTACATTTATTTTTCATTATAGGTAGGTATTTTTCTGTGTGACTCACTTTAATTTATATAGATTATTTACTTTAATTGTACTATCAATCAATTAGGATATCACAGTCCAACACCTCTCCCAATGTCGGGAGGTTTTGACCTAAGTAATGTTTTCACACTGGCCAGACGGGTTATTTGGAGTTTTCTTTCTCTCGCAGTGATATCGTCTGCGTATTTTACTTTAGTCGCCTCTTACGACACTCTTCGGTTGAGATGGGGTGATACTTGCCTCTGTCACCACACGGATTTTATCCACGGGCCTTTTCCCAACGCAGTTGATTTCATTCAAACTACGAACTGGCCGATCTTTCAATATTTTCCGTAAAATGATTGCCCCTGATCTGTACAAACTTAGCCTCAAAATGCCTTCTTTTAAAGGTTATGTTAATTGCATTAATTGCTTTGAAATTTAAAACTATTAAGAAGAAAACACATTAACTTAACGTTAGGTATCATATCGATTTTGTACTTAGATACTTATGACATTATGGGGCAGGGCAGGAAGTAGACTAATGATAACGCGTATCCAAGGTAAATGAATCACATTTGATATGGTGTTGATAGGTACTGGGTATACGGACTAATAAAGCCCGTTAATGGTGCTAGGTAATGCTTTGGTAAACATACTCAAGGTCAGAATAAGTGAGCGTGTGTGAGACCTTAGTATTTTTTTTAAGATCTAAACATGCTAGTTTAAGGTCTGACTTCCTCTCTGGGGTGGGGAGGGTTACCAGATGGAAAAATCAAAAGTCCGGCGAAAAAGCCTGAGATCCATTGAAAAATCCTGAGATTTATTACAGGTTCAGAAATTAAGGAAAAAAGCTACTTCTTTTTTCAATAGTCGTGATTACCTATTATCATTTTTATCAAATACTGTTAGCGCGTTGCACGTCGTATAATTACCGTCCTAGACCAGAGTAGAGCTGTACATTCACAGATATTTTAAAAGATAAAAAATCCGAATACGAAAGAGGGGAGAGAACGTACCGAAGTCTTTGGTTCAATATGTATCAGTTATTTTTCAATTAAGTTCAAGGGAGCTGGCAATATTGAAAACAACAAGATATTTTTAAAATGTACCTATAAGTTGTATTATTCTAAACGATCCTGAGATTTCATGAGATTTTCAAAATCCGACCGCTATCCTGAGATGAGTCCAAAAATCCGGAGATCTCATGACAAATCCGAAGATCTGGTAACCCTTGGGGATCATGAAGCTTCCATGAAAGCCAAAATAAGACTTTAAAGAGAAGAAAGAGTTTAATTTATTTGATACCATTTCATAGGTGTGAGGAGCGGTTATTGATTTTCAAAAATGTAAAAAATAAACGGTTGCATAGACATACTCGAGCTCGTCCGGTATTAATGAGTATGCCAACTGCGCTTTTATCCCTACAGAGGGCGCATCGTCGTAATGGCCAATGTTAGCTGTCATCTACGTAGATTTCATAGTTTGTCTAACGATTTTTTGGGAATATACTCTATCATGCCGCTTTGTTCAGTAGCAGGATGTAATGTTAGTGCTAAAAAACAGTGGGAGACAGTTATACGACGAAAGAATTTTGTGGCTACTGAAAATTCTAGGTTATGTCGGAACCACTACAAGTATAGCGATTAAGTTGGAGAATCTGCCTACACAGGCAATATTTACGAGTTATCTTATCCAATTCAATTATTTTTTAATCACATGAAGGTGTCACAGACTTGTAATGTCGCTTGTTTCAGCACAGTTACAGCAACACATAAATCTTAAAAAAGGATAAATTCCAACACAGTGTTTTTGTTGCATTAAGAGTTAAATAACACGATATCTTTTGAAAAAACAGTAAAATTTAAAGATTACCTTTCGATGAGGTTAGCTTTCCAGTTAAAGTTGCACCTCTTTTCCGCAATTCTGCTTTGATTTGTTGCATATTCCAAGTTGAATACATAGCAAAGCAAGTCCAGATACAAAAAAAAATACCAAAGAAACACGATAGGTAATGAAAAACAAGTCTCTTCAAAAGCTCACAGCTATGAGTTTGTTATTGTTGTTTGGTCATTTCACCCCTGCTGCCATCTACGATTAGCTTTGCGTCGGCATCCCCATTGCACCCAGATCCTGCGTATGTTTAATAATATACGTATATTAGTTTGAATATTGGGGGTACGTAAGAGCGTTTTTAGATTTTCCGATCCTATATCGGTGTCGGACGACAATAGTCGACACCATGTGTTGTTTTCACATATTACGGCCAATCGCTCGATAGCTTTATGCGGGTAGGTCATCATGGCCGGTATACAGACTGAAATTATTTATTTTCTACTATATTTATTTTATTTTCTGTATCTATTTTACATATAAGGCGCAAAAAAATCTGTCCAATGAAAGTATTCGGTAACGGTTCAGTTCATTGAGACAGTTCACGGACATTCGATGGTGCCGCCAACACATCGGTGTCAGCTCCGATTTCGCAATAGATAAAACTATTTTTTGTCTATTTTACGACTACATTTTACAGCGTGATGTTAAGGCCACATCCTCAATAAACGGATTATTCTAATGTCAATTAATTTTACTTGCTTAGCTCTTTTTATCATTACGTACTTGCTGTCGCCAACGGCTCAGCCCTCAGTAATGTAGGATAAAAAGCATCCATATATGAATAAAATTTTAAAATATATCTAATGTAATGTTTCAGATGTCGGTGATAAGAGCTATAGCAGTATTTTTATGTGGATTCCTCTCTCTGAGACTAAGCAGAGCGCAGATCATAATGCCTGGATCCTGCCCTGATATGAAGGCCATGAGCAACTTCGATGCCAGTAGGGTAAGTCTTCAAGAGTTGAATAAGAATGTTTTCTGTCAATACCAATAATAGCTATAACACCTACCTATTGCTCGCTCCATATATCTTGGACTTATATAATTAGCAATATATAAAAGGCCCTGGTGCGCGCGGATTGTTTTGTAATAATCTATACTTGGTGAATTTGAGCTCGTCCACGGCCGTACCACCCAGTAACTATCCTCAAAATACACCCAAGAAATCTGTACCTACCTAATCAAATGTGCTCTATACGCGCATAGAGCATATTTTATTAGGTCCAAGATATATGAAACTAGCAACACGCTATTAGAGTCTAGCCTCTAGGAGCCAGATACACAGTTTAGCAGTAAAAACCGATCTACGAACCGCAGTGATCGACGAAACGTCTGAAACGCAAGTTTCATATAAGTAGGCCACGGCTAAACAGTTCGGAAGCAGTAGATTCTACAAAAAAAATATCTAATTAATAATTGCCAGAAAACTAAAACAGAAAATACGTTTATTAGGTTTATTCTCATATTTTACCCAGCCAAACTTTCAAAATATAACGAAAATATTTTTATTTTTCAGTACTTGGGCAGGTGGTATGAAGCGGAGAAGTACTTCTTCCTATTTGAAGCAGGAGGGAAATGCATCACAGCAGATTATAGCGACAAAGGAAAAGGAGTCGTGGGTGTTGTAAACAAACAGATAGGTATTCGGTGAGTACTTACGTTATGACATTATATTATTATTCATATGATGCCACGCCACATCCACCCCTAAATTTAAGAGAGGTGGTATGAAAATCCCACAGCGAGATTATGATATGATTATGCTATAGCATGGTTGTCATTACCGGGTTAAAGTCGATCGGAGCGTTCACGTTACGAATTCGAATATTATTCGTGCTCGTGGCACTATCCCGTTCCCATAACCCATATAAAGCTAATTGAAATTCTTATCATTTTGTACACCGCCATTTTAAAGGACTTTTTTATTTTTTTATACCCCCTACGTGGCAGACAAGCACACGGCCCACGGTTTTCTATCGGGTATCCCAACGAGCGCTTTTTTAACATGAATAATTATTGGCATATCACGGTAGTGTTGCTCTAAGAACTAAGTACATTCATTCTTAATGGGGTTTTTTGTCGACTTGCAGGTCTGGAATGTCGAGAGAAATCGTAGGAAAAGCTACCCTAGTCAGTAAATCTGACGAAGCCAAGCTGGCGGTCTCGTTTCCATCGCTGCCGGTCAACATCGAGGCTCCTTACTGGGTGATAGACACTGACTACGACACCTACTCCGTCGTTTGGAGCTGTTATGACTTCAGAGTGTTCCATACATGTTGGTATCTTACTATATTAGCCTATAATCGCATAATGTTCTATCCTACTTCCTACTGATACTATAAATGTGAAAGTTCATGAAGATGTTCAGCAGGGCTAACATGCGCGCCACGAGATAGCTATCTCGAGGCATTTTGCCGTTTTATGTCGATATGTCGACTGTTGGTAACGTGCAGGGCTAACATGCACGCCACGAGATAGCTATCTCGAGGCATTTTGCCGTCTTATGTCGATATCGACTGTTGGTAACATGGCAAATTTCATGGCGATCTGTCAGATGTTGACATAACTTGACTTCGAGAAATCATCTCTACTTAGTGTCTGCAAAATGTAACATACGTGTCCTTATTTACTCGAATTTTGACATTTAAAATGTTTTGTCTCCCGTCTTTCATTTGGTCGACGAGAAGTTATCTCGTGTAAACTTTTTTGTGCTCGGTTCATTTTGGACTAAAACAGCGACTGCAAGCCATTTTCGACCTTAATGATATTTCCTTTGTTACGTGTCTTTTCGCGTTAATTGATGACGCTGATCACGAATATAAGAAAAAGAAATCGATAGCATGTCATGTCAATAAGGTCGAAAATTGTTTGCACTATTTTTTTCTCTTTTTTGCATCCCTAGCATCTCTAACTAGTCTTTAAAATGTTTGTCTCCCGTCTTTCATTTGGTCGACGAGAAGTTATCTCGTGTAAACTTTTTTGTGCTCGGTTCATTTTGGACTAAAACAGCGACTGCAAGCCATTTTCGACCTTAATTACATTTCCTTTGTTACGTGTCTTTTCGCGTTATTTGATGACGCTGATCACGAATATAAGAAGAAAAATTCGATAGCATGTCATGTCAATAAGGTTGCACTATTTTTTCTCTTTTTTTTCATCCCTAGCATCTCTTACTAGTCTGTGCTTTCGAGCAAATGGCCGTATCGGGCCGATTTTATCGGATAAATGTGAAAAGATGTCGGCTATCAGCGTCCGACACCAATATCGGATATCGGATAAGTATGAAAACGCTCTTACACTCTAGGGGTAGGGCCACCCTGGAGGCCAGATTCGTGCCTCTGCTCCGTACGGCGCAGAGCACGATGGCCTCCAGGGCCATCAGGGGATACCGCACGATATCCTTCGAAGCGGCGAGTCTCCTGGCCGGATCGCCACCGTGGATCCTGGAAGCGAGGGCCCTTTCGGCACTATATCAGTTCCGAAAGGAGGCGCGGGAGCGGGGATTCGATCCCGAGCCCGAGGATATTCGGGCCGAGAAATCCCGGCTCCACCAGGTCATGGTGGCCGAGTGGGAGCGACGACTTGGGCAACCACGCGCAGGGCACGCCGTCATTGCGGCGGTAAGGCCCATCATGAGGGAGTGGCTAGAGAGGCCACACGGTAGCCTCTCGTACCGTCAGACGCAGATTATCACCGGGCACGGTAGCTTCGGGCGGTATCTGCATCTGATGGGTATTGAGCCAACGCCCGAGTGCCATCACTGCGACGCGAGCGTGGACTCGGGGCTGCACACGCTCACCGAGTGCCTGGCGTTTGAGACGCCGAGGCGGGAGCTTGTGGCGGCCCTGGGGGTGAGAGTGCTCACGCTCTCCGCCCTGCTCGCGGCGATGGTCCGCTGCGCGGATGCGTGGGCGGCCAGCGCCTCCTTCTGCGAGCAGGTCATGCTCGCGAAGGAGACAGCAGAGCGGGCGCGGCGCGATGAGCGAGAAAGAGAATACAGAGTGAACAGTGCCGCAAGCATAAATAATTTTCGAATTCGTAACGTAAACGTGACCAGAGAACGAAGCAATGCGATTGGCCGCCTGCCTACTGTGAACCAATCGCAATGCTCCATTCTTCCGATACGTTTACGTCACGAATTCAAACGTTATTCGTGCTCGGGGCACAGGCCTCCGATTTCGAACATTTTTCATTCGGTCTACAAGATTGTCATTTTATTTTAGACTTTAACAGTATGCTAGTAAAGTCTAAAGTTAAATGGCAGTGTCTGTGGCACAGCAGTGGTTTTGCTATGAAAAAATAATAGCAAAATCAGGGCCCAGGTCGGGCTGAAATTTGGTACAGGGATAAATTATACTCTGGAATAACACATAGGCTATTTTTATCCCGGCAATATGCACCCATGGCTGACGGTAATGGGAACAAAATGCCACGCGGGCGAAGCAAATAACTAAATTGATTACTATTTGTAGATCCGTCCTCAATGTTAGTACTATAGGTTTTCACTGCGTTGGCTTTAGTCACGATTGTTTTGAAGGAATCCCATTCACCCATTGGTTACCCTTAAAAAGCATATAATAATATAAATATAAGCAAATAGGAAAAATATTGAATTGGTCTAGGCGGGGTTTGAACTCACGATCTTTACCTTACAGGGGCTTGCTTTGACTACTAAGCTACCAGACCTTACACCATCGCCTCCAAGACGGATAGGTATAAAGGAGAAATTTGGATTGGTTCGGGCGAGGTCTGGTAGCGCCTAGACCAATTAAATTTTTTTTCCCATCTTAATCGATTTGAATATTTAGAATGCAAAATGCTTAAAAATTTAATTCCATAAACTTATATAACATAAATCATTACTCTCTATTTCTTACTTCCAGTGAATGCATGGATCTTAACAAGAGAACAGAATCCACCAGGACCTGTCCTGGAGAAGGCGTATTCGATCCTGGACAAGAACCATATCAGTCGAGCCTACCTCATGAGAACTAACCAGCGCGACTGTCCAAGTGCATCCAACTGACGACCGTATATAATAGGATAGAAGACATGTCATTGATCAATAGTTTATAATTAACTTGCAACACCTGTGCCCCGAGCACGTAAAACTATCATAATCATAAAGTAAATGTATCCATAGAATGGAGCATTGTGATTGGCCGCCTGCCTACTGTGAACCAATCGCAATGCTCCATTCTTCCGATACGCTTTCGTCACGAATTCGAACGTTATTCGTGCTCGAGGCACAGGCCCCCGATTTCGAACATTTTTCATTCGGTCTACAAGATTGTCATTTAATGTTAGACTTTAACACTATGGCAGTAAAGTCTAAAGTTAAATGGCATTGGTTGCAGTGTCTGTGGCACCGCAGTGGTTTTGCTATGAAAAAAAAAATAGCAGAATCAGGGCCCAGGTCTGGCTGAATTTTGGTACAGAGATAAATTATATTCTGGAATAACAAATAGGCTGTTGTAGTGTGTGTGAAGCCTACCAATCGCAATACACCGTTCTCTCGATACGTTTACGTTACTATTCCAGTAAGATCATTAATGCCAGTAAAAAGTATACAGCGATAAAAATTTAAGAAAAAAATTGTAAAAAAGGTAGGTCAGGTCAGCTACCCTATTTGTAACATAGTGACAGAAGTACCTATTTATATTCCACATTTTGTTAAAGATGTGAATAACGCGGAAGTATAATGTAAGTACATGTTAAAAAATCGCGAACTAATATTAAATAAAAGCTGGGTTAGTATCGTTTATGCAGATGGACAAATAAAAAGTACATATTGATGTCATCAGCTTTCTAAATGAATAGAGATAAAGTTAGTTAAATGTGTCCAAGTAACTTCGAAAAGTAACTTTATAAAACATCTTAAAGTAAGTTGTAAAATTACACTTCAAACTTCGATTTGTCAATAACCATCAATCATATTATTAGTGCTCGAGTTAAAAATCGATGTAGAAGTGACATAATTTAACAAAATTTCACATTAAAATATGGTGAATATTGTATAGATACAGGATTTTACTTTAAAATGTTATTATTATATAGCTACTAGCTTTTGCCCGCGGCTCCGCCCGCGTGGATGTCGGTTATCGCGACCAAACATAGCCTATGTCCTTTCTCAAGGTCTAATCTACACCTATACCAAATTTCATCAAGATCGGTTCAGTGGTTTAGGCGTGAAAGCGTAACATACAGACAGACAGACAGACAGAGTTACTTTCGCATTTATAATATTAGTATAGATAATACGCTCAGCGACTTACAAAAGTAATGACTAACGGAGCGATGCACGATGATTAATTTCTACGATTTTACAAGTACTATACATAAAGTATTACTTAGTTACAGTATAATTTATAAAAAGTACAGCCTTAAAAGGACTTCTGTACATTATCATATCAACTGTATGTTATTTATGGTATAAGGAATCATTAAGTACTAATAATGATTACGTGCTCTAAGTGCAACTTTGTAATTACTCATGCATTTATTTATTATAATGTATTGTTATTCCGAGTCCATTATCATGACCTCGCTTGGATCAGGAAGCTTATGAGAATGGACACGACTTCTAACTGTACACCTAATATATTGAAGTTCAATTAACCTTTTGTAAATAATAATATTTTGCTAATTTATTTTTTGCTAAAAGGCATTAAGTACATGCTTTTTTGCATACTGGATGCTACCAACCAATATTAAACCAAAATTATTCCATTGCGACATGGATTAATTTTTGGTGTGATTCAAAATTTGTGCTCTGGATAAAGTGCCCTGACGCCAAATACATGACGTATAAGTGGAATTCATCAATACGCGATGCCACGATTGATACAGCACCCTCACACTTTTACGTTCATTCGTGTTGATTTGGTTAGTGTGTATTTAGAATATAATGTTCGATGGTGTGTAGCCCATGGTCCAGCATAATAAATGTAAAGAATGCACTTATATGAATATTATTTATAAAATAATTGAATAAGCAATGTTTAATCATAGCTATAAATAGTTTTAAACTTGGTTGGGAGTAAAACAATATATAAATTGACAACATCGTATAATATTCATTATCTACAACTTAAATAATATTAAAGCCTTTACAAAAATTGCTTACTTTTATTATTACCATAAAATTCTGCAATTGTATATTCGTACGACAATGTACTCTAAACTCTTTCAAATATGGTGCAAATCAGAATTCAATAAATGTGACTAACTACTACAAAACTACGAAGATGCTGACAAACAACAGTGAAACAAATAGATAATTTGTTACCTGATATTGTTTTATTCTGAATGTCATCAAGGTTATCAAGGTGTTAATCCACCTTCCGAATCTTTAATGTTACAAGTGTACAATCACATCAATATATTATGAGTGCTTGCAACACCAAACGTACCACTCGAATTGTCGACAACCTTATTTGAGTTATTCAGAAAACTATTTCGCATATTATGGTCTTGATTAATATCCGTGGCTACTGGCTTGGTCGGCTCTCGGTAAAAAGACTAACTTAACTCCAAAATCTTAAGTTAAACTTTATACATTTAAAATGACCTATTGTTGAGTGGAGCCAAAGTTAACCCAATTCTATTGAATCAATTTATTTTCCTGGCTACACTCAAGGATAATTTCTACTTGTTTCTCGAATAGGCGAAAACTATCTCAAGATCTTACAGTTTTAACTTTTGTCTTAAGTAGGAGTGCTATCATTGGAATGCCAACTTTTCCTGTGCTCTCCTGTAGCTTCGTCGTAACTCGGTGGAGGTGGGATGTTATCACTTTTGGTCTTTGTTGGAGGTTTAGCTTGTACAGCAAGCCGATCTTCTTCGGCTTCTTCAGGGATGGAGTCACGACGTCTTGGGTCGTACTCCGAGAGCGTCGGTTGGGATATATTGTTGCGTTGTGCTAATGCTACTATGCTTAGCTTTGGTGCGCTGTACGCTTGCTGCAAATAATTATTATATAAAATTAATGCTAGTTCTCGTTATGAGCATATAAAAATTGTTATTTTGGTAGTCTAAAGGAAAGTTTCTAAAAAATTAGATATTTCATATAATGGTAAAGGAATACTTATAAGAAAATAGCAGAAAGTCAGTTCTCTAACTAAAATACATCATCAGATTCATAACAATACGTCCTACTATCAAAATCTTCAATCAAATAAAGAGTAATTCTATGCTCAGAATAGATAAAAATATCTAGTTTCTGTTGATATATTTGATTGGCGATCCGTACCATATTTTTGTAGCTAATACGTAGAATGTCATTTTTAAATCATGGTAATAAATTAGCCGAGCTACGTCACAATGATAGATAAATAAAGCAAATACTAGTATTTATGTAAGATCATAAACGAGGTTTCGTATTATTTGCTCAAGCTCAGAATAAGTAAAAAATATTTATAGCCTTCACAAAATTTATATTTAGTATCTAACATTAAATATTTAAAGTGCATTTAATTTCGCACTTTATATGACAGATAAGTACCGAAGTTGAATGTACGTAAATATAAATAATAAGGGACTATATGGATGGTAACATTAGTGACTATTTACAGTATTCACTACTTGTATACTTGCATATTAATAAGTTCACTAAGAAGTAACTGGTAACTACAGCGTTGTAGTAGTACTTAGTCGTTAAATTTAAATTTAGTGGGTACTTTTAAATTTTAGCTACAGTTTTCTGATTTGTGCAATTATTTAATTTGCAGATATCTCACAATAGACTGATATTTACGCAGCTTTTATGAATAACGGCGACCATTTTTTTTTTTTTTTAAAATGGCCCGTCTTCCAATGGTTGCTGATTCTTAGTTATATTATGTTTGTACGTTGTACCACAACCCACAGTTCAACCTAAAACCACAGTATTATCACTTCACTGTGCTAAAACTATGGTAAATTAACAAAGTTGATGGTATTTACCTTATAATGATTACTATTCCTGCTTATAGACAGCACTGGATTCGAAATGTGTCCTTTTCCTGTATGGTGATGGGTCATTTCTAGTGGTGAACGTAGTAAGTCTACTTTGGAGGCAGAACCTTCGTAGTTACTGCCTCGACGTTGGGTGTTGCTGCCACTGCGACTTCGGCAGTGTTCATTGATATCACCTTGAGAGAACTGGAAACAAGAAAGAAAATTAAAATGTGAATAGTTTCTACTCGCATAGAATTAATTGCATGAGAATTTATTTCACATGTTCTCAGAATTTTGAAGTTTTAGGTGCGTTGGGCAGTTTACATAGAAAATTTTGGGGGAACAAAAATCATGGAACTTGTGGCATCGTCACCGTCACGACCATGAAGAAGGAAATAATTAACCGTCCTCCGCTGTCCTCCGTGGTGGTCACGACGATACAACGATTAAAGTTTATAAATTCTTTACGGCCAGTAACAATTCATAATGCGAATGGGACACTTCTTTGAAGTAATAACTTTTTTAGGCGCATGGAGCACTTGTTTTTCCTTTTTAAAAGGACGGATTTCACTTCTTTCGACAGTACTTAAAGACTGCTTCGTATGTTTTTTATTAGTTTAGCAACAGACTTGAGATTTAATATTCAAACCAAACAGAAAATGAAAGCTTTATTACTTCGAATTTTTGTCATTTTCTATCATCATCGGATGATCAAAAACTTGCATAATTTAGACTTACCCTGGAGCGTGACCCTCTTGGCAAGGAATGTACGGAACCAAGTGGGTTGAACCGTGTGATCATGTGCAGACGCTCCAGCGATATCATTGTCTCCGCATCTTTTCGCAATGGCTCTCCGTTCATCTTGTCACCTTCTCCACTTTCTGTGAGTAAAGTAGAAGAATGCTAAGAATTATAATAAAACTTAGTCCTATGATTCATAAACTTTTTTTGTGAATATTATATTAATGCTTAAGAGCCGATTAAGTCATGCATATTTTGTATTGAGGATACCTACTACCTAATGTTCGTTCCTTGTTATTGTTTCATATGTATGCTAATTTACTCTATATACCATTATCACCCACATCTCTGGCGTAGGTAAAACCACCAGCCCATTATTTATTTCTATCCTTTCTATCCTTATCAAACGTCAAATAACTTACCCGTGTCTTGTTCGCACACGTCTGTCATTATTCCAGTCATGTTGATGTTCTTCAACCAGAAGTAATGCAGCAGTCCATATAAAACTCCACCAAGAAAAGCGATTAAGCCCATATATCTGAACGCCTCTCTTGTTCCCAGAGAAGCTATGAGGAGACCACCGCCAAAGCTGCCACTACCTCGACCTGAAATTTAGGATAAAATAGAAACCTGCCGACCCTACAAAAACCTTCTAATGCCCTTCTTGAAGAACCCTATTTTGTAGTTGCTTGGGAAAACCACCGCAGGGGGTTCATTCCACACCTTGAGCGTGCGTGGGATGAAGTTCCTTATATACCGAAGGTTCGCACCATTTCTGGTCGTAATGAGTGAGGATGAATTTCCTATCTATGGCGAGCGGTGCGATGATAGAATGTGGTTGACTTTGTTAGATTGACAGACACATAACGGGCGTTTCTGGAAGCTTTTCTCTCGCGGTTTCGAGGTCAAAAATAAACGGAATACCAGCTGTGTGATTCTGTAAGACTTCATTCTAAACTTCGGATCTGAATCCGCTGTGAGTTTCTTGATTGGCATTCTAAAACTCGCGAATCTACACTAGCGCTACTCTTGCGAGCGTGTTTGCGAGTTGAACTAAATTAACCTCGAGATATTGACAGCTAAAGTATGAGATGACGTAAAAAGTGGCATTCTGTAAGGTAATTCCCCCGTCACTTCGACGCTCACTTCGCACTCAAACCCGAGTCAAAGTGTCAAATTATAAGCATCTATTTTACGAGTGAAAATAGAAGAAATCATAGTTATAAAGTGTTTAAATAAAGTTTTAAAGTGAATAAGTGCCTACCTACTTAAACGAAAACGATGGCAAGAATGTTTTTGTTTAAATTAACGTAAAATTAAAATAAGATATTTATGAAATCAAACCAAGATTCGTCGCACATTTTAAGTGGTTTGCTTTAAGGGATGTTAAGTGGTTCTAACATGTAAAAAAAAGCACTGGTAACCTTAGTCCCCTGTTTATAGGTTTTGATAGTGCCACCTATACTATTTAGGCGCACGGCTAGTTCCTCCCACTGGCGTCGACTTCGCTCTCTGGCATTTTGAGGTTTCAAGAAACCCTTCGCCATGCCAGGGTTTCTTTCCATAAACTCTACCAGAGTATCAACCTGAGCCGACGATGGGTGAGAGGAACGTGTTTCATTTGGACTGAAACATTATTGTTGGATTAGAAAAAAAATAAACACTCCTTTAATTAACATTATTTTTGAACTTCACAACAAGAAATATAAACTTACTTCATGATTATTTAACAATTATTATCGGCACTGAACGATCAAAAAACAAACAAAACGTAAACAAAGTAATGCAAGCAACGCACACCGCACACGCACTAAATGAAAATATTGTCACAGATTAATAATGATATTGGCTGACAGTCATTTTTTTTTCGTAAGGTAAGCATAGATTATATTCACAGCACGAATTTAGAGTTTTCTGTTTATTTATTACTTATTAGCTGCCTCAAATTCCTTAAAATAAGAAATTTTAATTTAAACATCATAATAGCTACAATTCTGTGTTAAAAACTGATAAAATAAAAAACCGATAAATCTCGACTTACATTTTGTTGAGTGTGGTAGTCACTAGTACAGTATTAGTCGCTTTGGAGCTCACTTCACTTCGCAAGTGCCTATGTGATGCTTACAGAATGCAAAATCAAGGTCATTTTGAACCTTATGCGAAGTGAGAGCGAAAAGCGACGTGAAATGCGAGTTGTTGTCTGAATTTTACAGAATCGACGTGCAGGTGTAGGAGAGTGAATCCCGGGCTATAGAACGAAAGTTTTGGATGCGTGTGGCGCTCGAATGTAGCAGTAAAACTTAAAAATTCTCAGTAGGGATGTTCACTGGTGAAATCCAGTGCTCGACAACCTCACCTTCGGCCTAGCACTACGACCCAGAGACGGCGTGCGGTCTAGTCGGTTTGAGTCCGACATAACCTCCGCCTCCGGCTCCGGAGGGGTGGGTATCCGTGGGGATTTCCCGCACGAAAAAAAAAAAGTTAAGAATATTCGCACTACTTAGTGGGTTTCCCAGTGTGCCTTCAATTTTAGATTCGCTTGCTTTTTTTCACACTCTCTAAATAGATAAAACAAGTTTGGAGCTTACTTTCAGAATTATTTTCACATGACGTCAGTGTTATCTGTTCGGCGCGAAGTGTAACGAAAATCGTAGTTAATACTGTGGCTCAAATTTTTCAATATTTAACAAAGGATTAATCACTATTAAAGCATTCCTATTTACTTTTTTCAATCAAACAGTCTTCTGTTATAGTTATTGTTGACAGTGTGCACTTTTAGTGTTCTTTTAACTAACTTGTATATATCGATGATATTTATTTTATTTACGCCTATAAAAAATCGATTGAATTATAGATTTTTTTCATTTTGGTCTCCGTTATAGTTCAGTGCATGTATGGTAAGTCTGTTTGCCGATCAGGTTAGAGTGGCCACAGTAAATATGCTCCCACCTTATTCAATACACTTCTGCGTATCCGAAGCTGTCAAACTAACCTACCGCTTTTAGTTGAGCTTCGATATTTTCTACAAAGCGATTGCCATCTGACCTCCACAACCAAAAGGCGATAGCGAAGCATTGTAGGTAGGCCAATTGTTGTACCCGCAACGACTGGATAGATGTTAGTATGGTAACTGGGACCAACGGCTTCACGTGCTCGCAGAGGCACGACCAAACCAAAGCAATTACCCATATTCAAGCACTTCTGCCTACACTATTGCTGAGTATATAATAGAAAACGTACCAAGGCTGAAATGCGCCATGCCCAGAACACCGATTAACGTAGCGAGGAGACTCTTCGGGGCCAGCATCGCGCAGTACGTCGCCGCTGCCACCCACATCAGGTGCACTGATAATGACTCCATGGCTTCGAACGGGAAACACCACCAGGAATTCCTGTAGTCATCGGAATAAGTAGGAACTAAAATTCACACAGTAACTCAGCAGAAGAAGAACAATATATAAGTATGTACTTATTTTAAGCGATTACATTTTAACTTTTAGCTTTCTTTTTTAGTATTGTGTAATTATTTAGAAATGTAGTTTAAAAACATTGTTATGTTAATTAATAAAAAATAAACTTTTGTATTTTAAGCGATAAAAAATACAATAGTTTTCTATTTTTCTCTGAGTTAGCCAAATGTTCGTACCACCTAATACTCGTCATAATCACAGTATTATACCCGGCTTGGAAACCGGGATTTGCTTTTTTTCAACTTCGTTATTCGGTTAATCATTACTATTACCGAAGGACCTAATTATATTCTGTCCTCCGTTGCAGTGACAGTCTGCGCAGGATAGCTGACTAGCAATTGCTGGTCCTGATGCCTTTCGGCTAGTACCCATTAGACATTGCAAGTTAGAATTTTTGTTTTTAAGTCTTCTTCTTCCTCCTAGCGTTAATCCCATTTGCTTCCGAAGCTTTTCAACTTAGAGTCTGGGGTCCGCTTTTTACCAGTCTAACTGTGGATTTGGCTAAACTTCGATATTTTCCGTGAAGCGACTGTCATCTGACCTCCACTACCTAAAGGCGATATCGAAGCATTGCAGCTAGACCAGTTATTGGATTTTTGAGGGCTCCAACTACCCGTAACCACTGCCATAGATGTTCGTATGACAACCGGACCGACAGCTTAACGTGCTCTCCGAGGCACGACCAGACCAATGCAACTGTCCATATTTATGCATACAAATATTTGCAGTCAGCGGGGATCGAGCGATTAAGCCCATGCGTTGCTTGCGTTCACTACCGCTACGCCACGGAGGCTGTCCGTGAGTCTTTTATCTTAAACGTCGAAGATCACATTTTCTTTCTTTCAGGTTAGCTTGGCTTAGGCGCCAAAGGTCATGGTGTGATCGTAATACCCTATATTACCAGCTTCTATATTGTATTTCATATATGTTGTACGACGCAAGTCTAGCACTTAAAAGCGACTACTATTCATTCCCCGCAGACATGACGGGCAGTTTTTAAATCGAACTAATCTTCAGAGCACATTATAATGACATTGCTTGGAGTCCTGTATTACTCAACGACGTGTATAAGTATACCCTAAGCAGGTAACTATTTGCATTATGGACGTCCCACGCACCGTCATTGTGCTCATAAACTTGACAATGCGACGTCGTAAATACATTCATCTTGGAAATGTAGGTTTAATTCGTAAGGATATCATTGAACCGGCCTGGTTTGTGGCCGCACAATATCTAACGATGTGTGTAGATGCTTATGTATTAGCTGCGTATAAAATTACATGTTCACATGATTGATTTATGCAAAAATGAATTTGATTAGAAGAAAATAAAGAACGATAAAGCAGTCACAAAGGTTTTAAATGCTATTATGAAAGTTTTCGGGATATTTACCCTGTAATGATTTATTGAGTGAAAACTTTAATAATAGTATGAACAACCATGATAGTTTAAATGCTAGTGCATGTGAATTGCGAATATTTTTTCTAACCGGGGCGCTTCTATAAAAAACATTAGATCTGCTTTCTTTTGAACATACGGCTCCTCTCATGTCTTGATAAATGTGCAATTAATTGATTACTAACTAGTACCTTTGCCAAAATATATTTAGCCAATTGTTGTTTTTAGCCATGACTTAACGTGCAACGGGTCAAATTTACTGTGATATTTTTTAACCAGGAAATGATAGTGGAATTTTTGAGTTGTATCACGGCGCGACTTCAATTACAATTTGCCGACACGAGTAAATCCGTTTTAGTCAGTCTGCTGCAGAATTACTACTTGGATAAAAGAAGAACTATTTTCTATATGTGTCACTGCCACGGCAGCACTTTATCAGATGGTCTGTAATAGTGCAATTGTGCGTAAGATAATAAGCAAGTGCTCTATTACTTTATCTAAACGCGTAATCAAGCCATTGTTGTGTCATTTAATAGGTATCATGTTCTGCAACAGTGTGTTAGAAAACTGCACGAGAGAAAATGATTTATGATAAACAATATGTTGGCCGTTTATTCCGGCCATTAAGTACATCCAAAAGACCTTATCACATGAAACATCTTAATATGTTCATGCCTATATTCTTATAACTTGAGTTCGTATGAATTGGTCACACTCACAGGGTATTTATTGTTCCTTAAATGATACGCCATAAATTGTTTACCTTATATATCTACAACGAAAATCATAAATCCAAAAGACTTAGAGAAGCTGTTCTAGACAAGTTCAATGTAAACTAACGTTATAAACATACCTGCACCAACATAATGAATCACGTGTTGAAACTAAGGACATGTTAATAATTGCGGAAGACTAGATATACTCACTCGATAAAGGAATAACCAACGAGCCTGGCGGCGTGGGAGAAGAACGCGACGATGATGACATTCACGTGACCGATGCGCGCGGTGATGGCGTCCGCGCCATAGAGGAACGGGATGCTGCTCAATGTGCCCACGGTCACGGTAATTCCTGTACACACGATGCACTTGAAATAGAACATACTACAGACCATATAATAACCACGACACGAATAATTACTGTAACTACAGCAGCAACTACAGCATCAGATCTGTCTTGAATAGCATAGTCTTCAAAATGATTAATATCTACTAACGATGTTAATGCCGAAGTGTTTTATTGATTTAAATTGTACTATCGTCCGAACTAAAGGTGTGTACCAAATATTAGAACAATCAGTCAACAGGAAAGGGGGAATTCTTGTTCTCAAGATTGATCTAATGGTGACTTTACGGTCACGGCATAAGATAATTGATTTTCAACCAATTTTATGATAAGCTATTGAAATTCAAACTCACCTAATAAAAAATTAGGTGCTCCTAACTCCTTTAAATAAATAAAAAGATAAGATTCGATAAATCCCCAAAAGTTTCCTAAAGCAAAGAGGAAGAATATGAATACTATTATGTGGGGCATTTTTATTATGTTGACCAAGTCTCGAAGTAGATTATCAGCAGGTAGTTTAGCTCCGAGGGGCATGACCGCAACGGTTATAGCCGATATTAGAAGCAGAACATCGTATGTGTAAAAGGCAGCTGAGTAGTCTGTGTAACCTGTAATCAACAAACCGATGTAAACATTTAGTGACGTTATTGACATTAACGATAACTGCTTTGAGATGCCACATACGTACCAACTTGTTTACTCCTCATATCTATAAGCATACCCGTGATAGGTGAAAATATGGCCATTCCAATACTAGAAAATAGTCTTTCTCTACCAAAATCACCACCGTACTTTTGGATCATGGTCAGAGCAATTGGATCCATGATAGTGACACCAGCGGACAACATTATAGTTCCCATAAATCTCAAGAAAAAATAGATGTAAAACGTTTTATCGTCGCTCTCCTTATAATCCGGTGGACAGGTATCGGGGCCGCCCCTCCTGTAATATTCCAATGATAAATTTACTTTAAGATAGCTACCGTTTGTGTAAACTTGCGATAAATACTTAGTCGACTCCACTGGCTTACAAATATAATTACAATCAAATAATGGTTTAACGTGAACATTATTCTTATAATACCTGAAGTCACATTTTTGCACCATGCAATCGGCTGATAAAATTTCGAGACGCTGCTTAGAGAGCTTAGTCATATTATGTAACATAACAAGTCCTCCACATCTCAAATCATCTTTGTCTAATGCAGTTATATTTACGCCTTGAGCTATTAAAAGTTTTTCACCAAATCTTGATCTAAAATCTGTAATTTGATCGTCTTCGTCCTAAAAATGTAAAACATAAAATGAATGCTAATTGATAGCATTGAGGTAAGCTTTGTAAGGCAATTTAGTAACTCACTCTTTCCATTTCAATTCCAAGTTGTTCTTTAGGCTCTTCTAAATCGTCATGGACTTCTATTAGAAAATAAGCAGCATCATTATAGTCTTCATCGTCAGTGATGTTTAAGAATCCGCTAAAAAGTTTCTTTTTTGGTGAATAAATTCTTAACCTTACCAATACTTTGTCTAAGTGTGCTCAATGTATAAAATTACTCTGAAAGCCTTATAATATTTACTTGTGACTTTAGTTAGATTATTATCATCGTATTTAATATGAGTAACAACGTCACTTGCATAACTACTACTGCGCATTGAGTTTACGTATATATTTTATAGTTATAAATATTAATCAATTACCTACCAATATCTCTTAGATATATGTAAAAAGTGTTAGTGTACACACGGTAAAAACGAGCCCATTAAATAGACACTTCTGATCGAAAATTCCTGGTTTTGCTATATTGAGACGTAAAGCAATATAAACAATGAAATACCTAGCATTTGACAAATTGGGTGGCCGAATCTTGTGGCTGATATGAAAGTCCAAGTCATCTTTGTCATCAGAAGGGTCGCTGGCAGGTCTCTCGGTAACTGGCCAATACAGTTGACAATGATCAACGCAACGATCCAGTACAAAATCTACAGTCTCATCTTCATCAGGGCATTCTCTACTTGGGCATGGGCTCCACCATATCTACAAATGAGAAAAAACATATGTCTGGAAAAAAAGCTGATAATACAATTTCTGCAGTGAATTAGTGGTGCCAATTTATTACGTATCCCGACGTACAAAACAATTTGAAATCTAAATTGTAGATCGAAATAAACCTATTTAAACTGTAGTTGATTGAATTTGTTGAAACTTCTGATGGATCAAATACCTAAATAAATAATCAAATACCAAACAGTGATAAAACTAAATATAATTGTGTGGAACTTGTATAGTGTGTGTTTTTTCATAAATATAAAGGTAGCTATTTAAACTGATTCTATCGCGACCATAGATGCAAAAGCAATCGGAACGTCGGGATCAATGTAAATAAATAAAGTGCGGTAGAATCCTTTAAGAATAATTCGCGTAAACTTTCGACAGTATCATCTAAATTATAGGTTACCAACGATCCATTTCCACATTCAAGGGTAAAGTCCAACATGCATAAATTTAGCTTAATTCCCTTAACTAATTCAGACCCACGGGCTGGCAAGACACTACTAGTTAATTCACCCTGGGCCGGATGGCGTCGATTTGCTCAAATTCTTAGGTGTATTCTGTACCAGTAAGTACACAACAAGGTCTTTAGGGGTCGATTTAAAAACAATCGTTATGTACCTCAACGCTATTGGTGATAGGGTGCCGCATGACGTACGCTGATGGCATCATGCCCGGCGTCTCTTGATGAGGTATTAGGAGCAGAGAATGATGAAAGGCGGCGTTCAGTATCAAGGCAGTGATCACAACCGGCTTGTACTCGCCAAAACGGTCCACCAGAAACCCTATAACCATTAAACTCTCAAAAGATTGCAAATAAGCTAAAAAAAAATCATCTACACTAAAACTTACCAGTAATCGGTGGACTTAAAAACGTCGTGAATGGTAAAGCTAAATACACAAAAGATATTTCAGGCACAGTTAATCCTATACTCTGCATGTGTATCGTTAAATACGGCAGGAGAGATGCAGTGGCTCCATACATTACGAACAGAGTCACTTTCAGCATGACCAGGTTTGGATTAATCCGCAACCAGACCATGAGCCTCCCCACACACCCTAACTCCTCGTCACTGTCGCCGTCCATGGTTGTGTCGTCTTCACTATTTTTCTTTACTTCGTTAGATCTCGCCATGTCTAAATCACTCACATTCACATTTTCATACCGAGGAGATGTTGGTTCAAAGGCTATATCTTATCGACTGCGGCTCGATTCAGTAACAAAGGTACCGTCGGTCTAGTTCTGTGACGATTATTTAGATAAGGCTCCCTCACGGGTTTTACTTGCTACATGCATGCGTGCTCGGAGCCAGCGGGATAACCAGGGAGGGTCCCGTGCTCCCGAGCGACTGCGTCGCGGCTAGCTTGCGGCGGACGTCGCTCAGCACACCAATTTACAAATAATAGCAAATTACCTTCGTTTAAGAAGTGTGACGGTGATTGGTGGGGATGCTAGTTAAATCGGCTGGCAATCCGAAGACCTTGTGGGTAATGGCTGGGATCGGTTTGCCCGATACTACTTTAGTTCCTGACATGACCGCGCGGCTCGCGAATTAGCGCGAATCTTCGCTCCTTGGCATATGTAAGTTTATTTTTATTCATTTTTCGCTTTCTATTTTTTAATATCAAATTAACTTTTAAAGATCTTGTATCCTATTAAATGTAAAACATGAAATCATTAAGGTGTAATGTTAATCCTATTTTATAAATTGAAGTTTTTCTTTGATTAAGGAAAATATGTAACTCACTTAGTATGAGTTGTTTTTCTTTGAACACGGTTCCTAAGAAGCTATCTACCTGTCTAATGGGCACTTAATAGGTAGGTATCTTATATCGAAAAGTCTCCAACAAACCTTTTTTCATAGAGCACAACTCGTCTGTATTTGTACAGTCAGCATCAAATCGATCTTAATTCCTCCCTCCTTCCTATTGACGGATTGGTCTGCATGATAATTAATACACATCTTTAGTTTGATCTGCTTTTAATACGTTTTAAGACCATTTGTAGTCATCAAAATATTTCTGACGCTGACTGTACCTACCAGTATGTAGTTTTATAGGTAGGATCTGCCGCCACGTAGGTACTAACACAGATAATACTAATAGCTGTGGCGTGGATAGAACAATTTAAATAGAAAAGGTACAGATCTACATAAATAACGTTTCTAAATCTATATGCTATGCAACTGTAGGTATATACGTACATATAAATACATACAGGTAATCACCGACGGGGTATGCAGAGGTGTATTTTGTCCCACGTAATAGTAGACGAGCAACGGAACAGCCCTGTTCCTTAATAGCTCTACGACACCCATGCACGAGAAGAGATGGGTTGGTTCTATTCTACTCCAGCGGGAACCAACTGTTAAATATAAGTGATAATAAATAAATGTGAAATAATAAAATCTTTATTCCGACTATCTGTAGGTTTTCTACGAAATTAATTGGTAAGAAGACTAAAAAGTGAATAAAAACCTTACTACGGTTAACCGAATTTTCGTTGGTCTAAATCTAATAAGTACAATACCTACCTACGTATAAATTTATTTCTGAACCTACTTACTACTACTTAGATAGCTTTTCAACTATTAAAAAGCCCCCTCAACTGACCCTTTAATAAACTGACTTCTTTTATTTTTTCTATGAAATTCATTTGGTTCAACTTATTTCCTATCGTAAGTGAAATCCACAAGATGTTAAGGCGATTGGTACGCTGCCCCGCAGCAGTTCGCAGAAAACGTGGCCACTTGCGTCGTCGCGGGCAGCAGATTTATCTGCTCTGCTGTTACGCGCTAGGGGTAGGCGTTGAATGAACGAACAGTTTTTTAGACTGTTTATTTCGCATGAACGGCAAACTAGTTCATACATTATGTTCTAAATTAATATATTTAATTATATATACTAGTTAGCCTACCTATCAATCCTGAAAAAAAAGTATAAAAAGAAGTTCAATTTAACTCGTATTGAAATACGTTGGATGTCATAGTTCATACATGAACTTGTTCTGATGCAGTCGAACGAAACTAGTCGAAAAAAGTAGTCGTATTTAAACTGTTTTTAGTCACAGTTCATTCATGAACTAGTTATGTTCGGTCGAAATAAAGTAGTCGAAAAATAAACCTGTTTAATAAACGTTTATCAACGGCGATAAACGGTCTCGTTACGTTCACTAAAAAAACGTCGACAACCCATTCCTATCACGCGCGGGGTGGCGGTTTATGTAAAGTCCAAGAGCTGTTAGACATTTTAGGTTGGTGTGAGGCAATCTAGGATTGAATTAAAAGTACAGTCGAATATCGTTATTCGAAAGAAAATAAAAAAAGACGGGTACTCCGGGAGTGCTGGCAGAAGTGAAAACTTTTTCTTTCTTTTTTTCTTACTTCGTTATATACAGAGAAAAAGATAAAAAGAACATACCATACCATACTTATAATATAGCGCCAATCATAGAACCTATCACAAATTTTCTGTCAGAAGAAATTTATAAATTACAAAAAGAAAAGATAATCACAAAAAATAATAAATTACAAAAAGAAAAATAATCACAAAAAGTGTCAGAAGCCCAGGTTCGAACCCGGTACTATCTGAAATCATAAGGTCTTACAGTCGAAGCGCTTACCGCTAAGCTACGAAGCTTCTTAGCGTATTTAACTAAATAAAGAATCTGTAGCTAATGTTGTATGACGTCAGTCATCTGTTACGATTCAAAGGTTAAGTAATCCTGACGCGACATTTTACCCATCCAACACCGCTAAAGAAGTTTTCACTTCAAAAAGTCATAGGTACCTACTATTTGCAGGGGCTTTTCAAACCTTGCTCCTGGCTTACTAAATTATTTCTTTATTAGGTACTTTAATGGAAAGTTGCATCCATATGCTAGAATGACACACCAGATTTCCAAAGACGTTTATATGTATACGTTGTATTGCATGGTATAAATTATTATAAACATGATAGGACAGAAACGTCATTATTTTAGATATTTCTGATATTCTGTATTAAGATTTTCAGATTGCCTTATACACCTACACAGAGATGTCTAAAGGCGCCCACTCACTAACAGTCCGCCTGCAGTCCGCCTGCAGTTCCTGATCTGTCCGGCGACCTGCAGTCCTAAGCCGATAGCGCCCACACACTAAAGCGATTTTAGCCTGCCGGCAATTCCCTGTTGTCAGTTTTGCGACCACACACTAGCAGTTGTGAGTCGTCAGTTTTAGGTCGTACGATCGCCTGCCGGTAATGGTCTAATATCAGTTACATAGAGAGTACGAAACAGTGCAAGCGATTTTCGACCTTATTGACATTTTCTTAATTACATGTTTTTTCGCATAAATAAATGCTGCTGATCACGAATATAAGAAAAAAAACTAGATTTGTTGTGATGTCAATAAGGTTGAAAATGGCTTGCACTACGTTATTCTTATATAAGTATGTGCTAATCATTGTGAGAAATAGGTGTTAGCTATTTTGAACCTTATGGACTATGTGCATAAGAAATATAGACGAGTATGTACAAAAAAGGAATAAAATCTTAGTAAAAACTGACACGAAACGTCGATCGACAGGCCCGTTGTGCTCGTTCGCCCTGACGGCCTAGGACTGTCCGGCTTAGAACTGTCCGGAATCGTTCGGCGGCCACACACTATCGGATCGTAGTAGTCGTCAGTCCAAAATCGTTAACGAAACTGTTAGTGTGTGGGTTATTGCGATTAACTGACAGATTTATATCGTCCGGCCGTCGTCCGGTAAACTGTTAGTGAGTGGGCGCCTTAACAGCGCTCGGACTACCTAAATCCCGCCAAGTTCACGTGTGTGATGGCTATTTCTGTGTGCCATTTCTCGCGTTTTTCCCCGCCATCACGCGCGCTTCTGCTTCTACGCTTGTGACCTGCCACACCGCTCGTGATTGCATTTTCAGTGTTGGAATTGGAACACCTTGTTTTGTTTTCTATGCAAAAAAAAGCTCCGAAGAGACGACGTGAGATCACGCTTCTCCGCGTCCCGTCGCGCGACGCGGAGCAGTAAAGCAGTGTGTGAGAAAGTGAGTCACAGACAGAACCGAAAAAACTATAGTCGCTAAACTTTAAATCTAATTTAAGCTAGCTTGGTCCGTCAGTGACATCTAGCGGTGAGAAGCGTACCTATATGGTCAACATCTGTTTGTTATTGCCCTCTATTGCTGAAAAGCAGCACTAATAAAGTCAAACTTCTGAGAATACCTACTTTATTAGGAAAATAACAAATGGCTATGAAATTATGTATTTCTTTGAGCGAAATATCTAAGCTAGTTAAATGTAGTAAGTAAGTAGTTAGCTCTCAGTAGGTAGGTATCTGTGTCTAAGAGCTACCAAGATTGTAGTGTAGGGTAAACGTAAAGGTGTCTCGGGTTCTTAATTATCAAGTAGGCAATTATTTATAAATTACAAGTACAACCATGTGTGAGTACCTATAAGTAGGTGTTTGAAAGTATCAAAATACCCCTTATCCTTATAATACCCCTTTGATAGGATCATAATACCTATGAATAAATCACGGAACAGAAAAGAATTGTATTATTCATAACTGTTCATAACTGTGGTAAAAATATATTGCGACATTATATTTATATCTATAGAAAGTATACATACCGTTCTAATATAATCTATAAATAAAAATATTTATTACTAATTTTAATCAACCCGAGACGATAAATTAAGATTTTCTCTCAATTTATTACACCGGCACTTCTAGTGCCATCTAGCGGCCATAGATATGAACATGTTCAAATTCGTCTACAATGTCTATAGTCTACTGCAAATTGTCAACCATAATGCATTGCGCATAAATGGCCGCCATGTTGCTGCCGTCTGAAAGATGTTCGCAACTGTGTGTGTTTACTAATGAAATTTAAGAACTCAAATAGTTAAATTACTGTATTGTGAAATTGTGAGTGCACCATGTTTTTATATTACATGTCTTATTGTGATTGAAAGGTCTGTCAAATGTCTCTGAAGCCAATAAACAGTGAAATTTTCTTTAGATAGTCATTCGGTTCGGACGGCATAATGGCTGACAATCTGATTCAAAAGTCACATAAAACTAGTGAGAAAAATAAGTATAACAACGTTGTTCACCGTACGACGAGTGAATCTCTTCGACTGAACGAGTCGGAGAAGGGAGTGACTCACCCGACGAGTCTTCAAGCCGCCCATAACCCAAGGAAAATATCTTCATTTCAGATCACCAGTGTGACGGTCGGCTCTCGAGTGAGCACTGATGCTGGCGAAGATTCTGCCGACGATCTAGACGAATCTCACACCGACGACATATCGAGAGTAACCGACATAGAGAATGAAACTCCTAGTTATTCCGAAGACACGTTTTCGAAGGATGATGTGTTCTACAACGCCTCGAGTGCATCAATAGGCTGCGCCCCCGTCATACCTACCAGTTCGCAGTACGGACTTGCGATCGTTGGTCAGGACAACGCCTCTAATCAGATAGCAGGAGCAGTGCCAAATAGTAATAATACAGAAGCAAGTGACATGCATGTCAGCGTCACCAACGCCGGAACAGGCAGCATTATTAATCTCATAGGAAATGCAAAACCACAAGAAGGTATGAAAGAAATACAAGAACATGTTAGAAATGAACGGTTTAAAGTTGTGAAAATTGAAAGTACTGAACCTTTCCGTAGGGGACGGTGGATGTGTATGGACTATTTGGACCATACTACTACGCAACAAAATGCACCTATAACATTAAACAACAACTCGGATGTGACAGAGAGTAACACACTGCAGGCTCCGGACAGTGGTGTAGTAATTAATGATAGTCAACATGATGAAATTCCTAATGATCTGACTAATAAAGGGCCCAAAGACATGCAAGGCAATGCACCAATGGTGCAGCAGCTAGAACAAACACTTCAAAAACAATTTCCTATGGCTTCACCCGGGCAATCATTGACTCAGCCTCTCAATGTGGTGCAGCAACAGATGCCTGTTTCTCAATCTGTATCTGTTCAGTCTCCACCCTTAGAAATGCCACAACAGATGCCAAATCCTAATATGCAGCCCAATCAGCAGGTTGGGCAGCAACACCCTCAAAGTATGACACACATTACGATGCAGAATACTGCTCAGAATCATCCACAACAAACACAACCACAACAAGTGCAGCAAATACCACAAAGCTTCCCTCAGCATCAACTACAACAAGTCATAGCTCAATCTCAAGGTATGGCTATGCAACAAATTCCTATGCATCAACAAATCCCTCAACAAATGCAACAAATTCCTAATCAACAAATGCAACAAATGAATCAACATTTGCCTCAGGCACAAATGACCAATATGTCACAGATGCAGCAGCAAATACCACAGATGCAAGGTATGCCTAATCAAGGACAGATGTCCCAAGTGGCCAATCAACCACCACAAATGCAGCAGATGCAAATGCAACAGATACAAGGCCAACCAAACCCTCAAATGCACATGCAACAGACTCAAATACCTAATATGGCACAGACTCACCATCTGCAAGGACAACAGCCTATGGGAGCACAGCAGACTCAGCTTCAGCATTTGCCGAGTCAAGCTCAGATACAAGCTATGCAAAATCAACAAATTCCTAATCACATTCAGCAAATGCAGATGCCTACCCAGCTGACTGGTGGCAACCAACAGATTCCTCAGATGCAGACTCAGATGCATCAAATGCCATCTCAACCTCAGCAGTCAGTTGTGACAGGTATGCATCCACAAATGCAACAGCAAGGTCTATCTGGAGTTCAACAACAATACAACCAGGCTGTTAACCAGCAGAATAATGCTCAGTCAATGATTAATGCTAGTATGCCAACATCACAACAACAGATGGTACAACAACAACAACATAGTGTATCGCAGTACCATGCACAGCAACCACAAATGAACCAACAAGGCCAAACGATGCCACAAGAGGTGCTTGCAAGTATTGTTACATCACAACAAGGTGCAACTCTACCTACAAATCTTCAGCCGATGGCTTCCCAACCCCAGGGTTCAACATTGCCAGCGAATCTACAAAGTTTAAGCCAGCAGCAGCCTACTACGGTGCACACCATAGCACCGCAACAACAAAATGTGCCTCAAGGAAATATACAACAAATGATGGCTGCCGCTCCTCAGAATATGCAGATGACTCTAGACGGGAATCAGCCTAGTATGCAGATACCCGCCTCAGATCCTATATTCATGCAAACAGCGAATGTCGGTCAGCAGATGCCAGTTGGGCAGCACATGGGGCAACAGAACATGTTGCCTCAGCAAGTTGGTGGCCAAGGGCAGATGGGGGGCGTGCAGTATGTGTCTAATCAGCCAGTGGCGCAAGTGTCAATGGCACACCAGAACATTCCGATGTCAATGCAGCCATCAATGCCAGTCGGAATGGGTGGTGGGGTCCATCCTAATGTGGTGCAATCTCAGACCAGTATGGGTCTTACTTATGGTGGTGTCGTACCTGTGATGTCTCAAAGCAGTGTGGCTCCAGTTGAGGCAGCAGTGTCAGGGACTAACTCACCTGTAGTGTCTATGCCGGTGAGTTCCACTGCTTATGTGGGTAATACTACCCAACCTGGTCATGACAGTCAGGGCTTCGGTAGCCCTGTGAGTGCAGTGGTTTCTCATGCAATTAGTGGCTCGGTGATGAGCAGTGTTAATGTGAATGCATGTGATAGTGGTGCTCCGGATGTGTCCACGGATACACTGCAGGCTGGTGATACTGGAGATGGCAAGGAGGAACCGCAGACTGCTACACCCCCAGAGGATGAAAGGTCAGTTTCATGTTATCTTTTCATTAATTTTGTATTATATATTTTGAATTTATAATTTTTATTTAAATTGGATACCATTCTCTTTTGATAATTTATTAAAAAATAAATTTCTTACATGTACAGGAAGCAACTAAGTTGAGTAAATAAAAATTCATTGAAATGAATCACAAATCTGTAATTACAATCCTTTGTAAGTTTATTTTAAAGGGTCCTAAGAACTTTTACTTAGTTATTGCTCAATTAATTATTGAAAATATTATGTTACAACAAAACCAGGTTAAAGCAATCAGTATAATCACATGACTTACATATTTTTTAGATTTTTAATGTATGAATTAAAAATAGATACCTACCTGTCCAATCTGACCATAATAATAAAAACTTTTCAGGTAAGTTATTTAAGTGCATAGACATTAGGTGCCTGTCTTGAAGTTAATTTCATTAAAGCTTAAACATGCATATAAATAAAGACATAACGGCATAACGTGTGAGTGAATCACTTTATTGGTAAGTTATTTATATATTGAAATCGAGTTAGGTAAGGAGGGAGTAAATTAAACTTTAGATGCTCTAGCTTAATGTTTTGACAGCTGGTTATGATAAAGGTCCGCATCAACTCGCCCCGGCATCGGATGACGGGTATAATGTGTGGAGAAATATATTAACATTCCAAGTAATACACTAAGATTCTTAACTTAGCCATGTTGGATAGCGACAAGTTGATCACATATGGCTGAAAGTGGCTAATCCCGTTCGCAAATACGAAAATAACTCAACCGTAGACAATGGTGGTTGTTTTCGTTACTTTTGGTTGGTACTCGCACCGCCGCCGAGTGGAATTCAACGTCCCTTTGATGCTGTTTATTTGCGCGTTCGTCCTGCGACATAAATAGGTGGTTGACACGTACGGTGCATGGTGCCCGCCGGTATGCCGCCGAATGACTCACGCGCATCGCACCCGATCTACGGCCTGGCTAAAAAAAAGCGTCGACTGTTTCTTTTTCATCGTGTCTCCGATCGCCTAGACTTTATTCTATGGTTAGCAATGAAACCAGCATTATAAGTATGTTCTATATTAGAAGAAGTAGAGCTTTCGTCCTTTGAATTTGGAACCGCCTAACAGAGGAAGTTCGCTCTGCAGAAAACCGAAAGTAAAGACCACTGGTAAGAGCCCTTTAGGGAGAACGAAAGGCACGGTAGGTAATTCGTGAATATATCTACCGTAGTACGGAAGTGCCGTTTTGGTCACGTGACATTTTTCCTGTTATGTTATTTAGTCGATAGATATGAGTGCTGTTCTAAGAGGTAGATAGGTCAGTTGCCCTAACACCACAGCCTTTTAACTGATCCTATAGTGGAGTACAGAATAATTGTCTGTAATAAGAATAACAGTTACGCTTAGGTAAGCTTATTGAATTCTAATAGCGATCAAACTGATATCAAAAATTTAGGTCATTTGTCAATTTATATTGTACTAGAAACTCACGCGATAACTTAAACCACATTCCTTCAGTAACCCTGAGTAAGTACGAATATATCCACAATACTAAAGACTTCCTCGTGTATTAAAAACGTGAACGTGAAGCCGCAGAGAAGTTGGTATAGGCGCCAGCGCACCTACGTCACTGGCGGCGTTGGTAATCGAGTAGAGAACCGAAGGTCGTGAAATCTGAACCTTACATTCGCTGATCGCCTCACATGCATTACCATTTGTGCTTAAAATACTTTCAACTAAGTGCTCACTTAATATGACTAACAAGTCTTAAACAGAAAGGTTTATGCAGAAAACATGGTCTTTTAGTATGCTGAAGCCCTTACAGTTGTGTGTTTTGTTTCTGACGTAGTAGTAAAATATCACTATTGTCAATTCTTGTTATTTTATTGGTTGTAAAGATTCCTCGAGTTTTTGCAATGGCCCATTGTCTAAACGTACTGTTTTTAAACTCTGTCCATTCATGGAATCATTGGTGTGTACAGTGACACTACATGGAAGATAAGATAAGATAAAATAAGATAAATCTTTATTCTACAAGCAGCTTAAAGCTGATGCGTGTATATCACTGCACTTGTACGGATAACATATGAAAAATGAACAAGTGGCGACCTTATCGCTACAAAGCGATCTCTTCCAGGCAACCTTTGGATGGACATAATTAATTTTTTAACGATAATAACTTATGGGTAGTTATTACTCTAGTCATAAGCTTAAACTATATATAAGTATATAGACACATACTTTGTATTTTACATATACCTAAGCACATATTTAAATTCAATTCCTATAATAGGTAATATATACGTAAACATACAAACACATCAAATAAAGTTTGAAATCACTAGCAACAGATGAAATATTTTTAAATTTCAGGTACTTTTCAAAGGAATGTTCCTTTCGTAACATCTTTTTTATAAAAGATACACTTTTTGAAATATGTTTTTTATTTTTTATTAACAAAAAATGAATTTAAAGATCCTATGCAATTTCGAATAATAAATAATTGAAAGAAAAAGAGGTTTAACTGAATATTGTCAACATTTATTATGAAATGGTTTTTATATTGTATAAGATAACTCCTCCCCTGGCTCGAACACATGCGGCAATCCTTCCTGGCATGCTGAAAATTAATTTATCCAGCGTTTCTTGCGGTAACCTGTCCCATTCTTGAATAACGGCTTCCCTGATCTCTGGCACGGTCTGGGGAGGTGGCAGACGGTTCCAAACAGCTCGCTTGACAGCATCCCACGCGTGCTCTTACGGGTTTAAGTCAGGCCAGCCGGCAGGCCAGTCTAACCTGGTAATGCCGTATTCACGCAGAGCAGCATTGATTTGTTGAGCTCGATGTGCGGGTGCATTATCGTCAACCATTACGAATCGCAGGCCAATGGTTTATTCTAAATCACCTGACAATTCCATCAATAGCAATGGTTTGGTACAAAGCTACAGTCATAGAGCCACGATACGGGATCAACGGTGTTCTAGCACCAATCATTATACCACCCTAAAAGGATACCGATTTCCCACCTTGTTGAACGGTTCCGGTGGCAGTTCTTTATCTTTTAGCGTACCCACGTCTTCTCCAGACACGAAGTCGTCGGTTGTCTGGATGAGTGCTAATACTGGACTCGTCAACGACGAGACAATTCTACCAAATGTTTTCCTCGTCGTTTTCTTCATTTTGGCGGAGTCTAGCCCACTGCAATCTGCGTCGCTGTCGTTGCTGTGAGTTCAGGGATGCTCGCCAGGATCTCGCTCGCCCATTGCTCATTTAAAACCACATGACAAACTATTAACAATCCAAATAGTGTTCTTGTCTTATCTATCTTTTTTTTTAAGTACTGATGGATACAGTCAGAGCATTCCACAGCCGTACAGACTGGACAGTGAACGATTTATCATAAAATGTTGTAGAATGAGAGGGCGTGGACAATAGCAATGTTACTGACGACCTCGAGGATCTTGAATGTGTATCATTGAGGAACACAAAACGTTCTCTTAATTAAGTAGGAGTACGGGGATTGAAGAGAATACTGTAAAGCATGGAAAAAATTTGAGCATTCCGTCGAAGGCGAATTGGGACCCACTTGAGCAAGTTACGGAACTGTGATACGTGATCGTACTTGCGTAGACCAAATGTGAATCTAATACAGAAATTTTGAAGGCGCTCAAACTTATCAAGTTACTCCTCAAGTAGTGGAAGAAGAAGAGATTCTGTAAATTCAATTCTGGTGGCAGTAGATAGGAAGCTTCGCAGTCTACGCATGGAACCTGCAGACGCAAACAACTTGCGGCTGACTTCCCGTACTTGAGGGCTCCAGAATAGTGTCTTATCTATCCTTATACCTAAGTTTTTTACCTCACTGCTTATTTGAATTGTCACATCGTTAAATACTACATCTGGCAATTGTGACCAGTCTATTCGGTTTATCATACCGGAGCTGCCCACAATAATAACCTGAGTCTTAGAAGGGATCACTTCAAGCCTGTATGGTGGTAGGAAGGACGTAAAAACTTAGAGATGGAATTTATAAAGAGAAAAGTAAAGGAGATAGTACGCCACCCTGTGGCACACCTGCAGTTGTACCTACTTCACCAAGAAGAGAAGGAATCTTCAACATGTACCCGCTGTCGGCGCCCAAACAGGTAACTATGAAACCAACCACTTGACATTAAGTTTTACTGGATTTATTTGTCAAAAATAGCGACAGCTTAAAAACCGCTTTTAAAGTTGGAACTCCATGGATAAAGCAATCCATTTGTAGTTTTTCCTGCTAATAGATTGGCACCTAGTCTATATTAGACGAACTTACTAAATATCCAGAAATTAAACAATACCAACCTTTTTATAAATAAAGAAGATAGATCATTAGATGTCATACATTAGAAACTTGTAGTATACAATTTTATTGGTGGAAATATTAATCAGAAAGGACCTTATAACGTAAATTTTTAGTAGATGATATAGATACCAGCTTGACTCCGTCACGTACTGGCTTTTCTTCCCCTTGCAGATGAAACCTGGGGTCAGGATTTATTTGCTACCTTATTAATGTGAAAAATTACACAAGCTTCTGTTTGGTGTACTACCAAACAAGATCGTGATTGCGTATTAATAGACCGCCCATTGTTAAATCAATTCTCATTGCAAGTTCTATCCTTCTGAATAGGCAATGTAATCATAAAACTATTGACCCACGCGGCCCCATCATCAACGAAATACTGTAAGTTCTAGGAGATACATTCATTATAATGATTTTTTAGGCAATCTTCTGATTAGAAGCGTGTGATGGTCGGTGATCTTCTAAAGTTTGGTAGAGGTTGTCTCCAAAACGACTGAACCGATTTCGATCAATTTTTTACCCAAAATTAATTGGAGATTTTCTATATTACCACGGTTTTTTATCATTTGGTCTGGCTATAGATATCAATGAAACCTGTGCAGCACCGAAGTGGGTTCTTAGTTTGTAACGGATTTGATTGAAGATATCTTTTCCTGGATAAGAAGTGCGGGTAAAACAGCGGAGGCAGCTTGTATTGTAATGTTATTTGAGTGGATACATTATATTGCTCGTTACGCTAAAACAACTGAACAAACTTTGGATTGGATATAGTTAGCTTTTATCCTATATCTGAGAAACCGCGGGGCGCAACTAATTTAACGTAGCGCATGCTTCTGCGTGGTTAATGTTTCAAGAATTGCAAACAATGCTTCATGTAATCTCGTTTCTAATATGTAGCTTCAAGAATAAGAACAAAGATCGATTAATTTTAAGTTAACGTGTGAACGAAGTAGATTTCTAACTTACTTACACACACTTATCTCGGGTATTATACATGGTGTGACTACTTCTGATTATGATAAAAAAAATATAATTAGAACAACTGTCACCGAGCCACCTACAGAGCTTTCCGGTTTGGCTACAGAAGTGAACATTTGCTATTGATAAGTCCGCAGAACTATTCGTGCGCACATTTTCTATCTCGCTATGCGATCTATTGGCGTGCTTATATTGGTGAAAGTAGATGCACAAAATGCTTTCTTGCTTGCGTTCTGCGCACTGTACCTACATTGTCAAATAAAGCGGCCATTTGTAAAAAAGTGGGCGTGTTTTATAAGTTGATTATTTATATGATTGATACGAGTTTGGCACTTTATGAGTTCTCGGTTTTATTAATATTATACGCTTTATGTCATGATTGAGTTACTCCTGGCTTATACATGATGTGTATCAAATGTATGGTCAGTCGTATGATACTTTTATGACATCATAATTTGACCATGAATAAACAATAGAACGATATCTCTCAAAATTAGAATCAGTTACGATTCTTTGAAGTTTAAGCAAAAGTGGGTTATTAAACTGATATTTCTATAACTACATTTTTAAACCTTCGTAATAGGGGCAACTGGAGCAAGCTGCCAAACACTTTTTCAAAGTCCTTGCTGTTAGTAAAAAACGAAATATCCATTTTTACTTTGCACGAACAAGATATCAAACCCAGTGTCAAGGTAGAAATAATTAATAAAATAACTTGGATATAATTTTTAGTGCATTATTTTCCCATAGAGTTACAGAGACAGGGAGACGATAAACACTCGTTCTACACGCCACAGTGATCATATAGCGCCACCATTAATTATTACTGTGATAACATACGCCATATCGCGATAGTTTGTTGTCAAACAAACAGCTGTGGGTCGACGGTGCGTGACGATGGCGCACCTCGCAAGGACGTCCAGGGCTCGAAAAAACACCACCGTCTGACTTCTTTTTTGTCTCGTGCTCCATTCAAAAATATATTGTTTTTGCAGAACATGTTGCAAGTACTACAGACAACGACAAATTACCAATTACTGCGCAGTATCATGTCTAGCAATAGTGATTTAGAAGATATAATCGGTCAACGTTTCTGTTATGATATGATCGTAACCATAAAGAAGCCTGTATTTATTGAATGTTATTTAAATTAATCTAGATTTTAAGTTGCTCACTTACCTTTAACATTAGTTTTGAACACAATGAATTAGAAATATTACATGTGATAGGACGTCAATAATCATTTCTGTTAAAGTTTGTTGACTGATAATGTTCAATGATAAATAACAGCTCAACGAACCATTCCATTGATATGAAAACTATTAACAATTCTAAATATCGATAAGATAGTGATTTATTGCAATTAAATGTTTGACATTAAGTAAGACAGCAATAAATTTTAAAGTTGTTTTCACTTTTCAACGAAGTTTTTCATAGCCATTGACTAACATTTGAATTTTACAAATGTCATATATTGTTTTATCAGTTATGATTGTAATAAGTACTTATTTCGTTAATAGATGTATGCCGCCGCATCTTGAACAGTTTCCGTGCGATTAATTAAATCAGTCAAGAGCCCGTTGGAAGTCAGTGGATCTCACGTGCATTCTTTACATACTTCCACGCTAACTAATTAGCGCTGTGACCTCAAATTCAACAATGTAATTATACAAGCCGATTATCTATCCACCAAATCGTTTAGTAAATCAAACATTCAAGTGTTATATCGCTAAAAACTAAACAAACTGCAATCATTGACCGTCTATACAACAATGTGTATTGAACATTTTGGCGTAATGATGTAATTTTCTTTACATAATTTACCAACTGTCAACTGTGGCAGACAATCGTTAAAATTGTAATCAAACTTGTCGGGCCAGTGTTACGTTACCAAGAAATTGATATTCGCAATTGTTCCTGAATTGTCATTACTAGGTACTTACTGTGTTCGCAAAAAAAATGTCTAACGTCACAGTCGCGTCTTGATCAGCTAGACATTTGGTAAACAATAAATTTTTGAAGATATTATTGATATAGAAAACTTTTATATTGCTTTATTGATATAGAAAACTTTTATATTGCTTTATGGTAGACAAAAAAAACTATGACGGTAACAATTAATATTAATAGGTAATCAATAAGTATGTGACTACATATTTAGTTTTAAAGTTTATTTTGTTAACAAGTACCTATACTCTGGAGTGCAGTCAATGATCAAAACAATGTCTATCGAGCCCATACCACTCGTCTGTCTGTATTCCGCCTGCTATCAACAAGAGCCAGCCTTACTCCACACGTAGGTACAGCGCAAACCCATTCTATGATCATTTTTAGTTATCAAATAAATATATATACATATATCTTGATATTAAGTATACAGGGTGTAATCGTTAAGTGTGTCCAGGCGATTATTCCGTAACTATCACAGATATCAAAAAACTTTAAACTGATATCGAAAGTACGTTACCTAATGAATAAAATGACATCAATAACTTTTTAAAAATCAAACGAGAGGTATCTAATATTTTGACATTAAACACATTTAGTATGAGATTAGTAGAAAGGTTTTAGGTACGTACACCAGAAGGGACTTCTCTGTCTGGGTACTCTCTTCTGTAGGCGATAATGGCCGCTCTTTTGTTACAATCATAAATGAAACAATCACGATTATTAACGCAAATTAAAAAAAAACAACGATAAATTAGTGGCAACAACAACCCGAGATAAAAGTTTTGAATTTAGAACGAACACCAAAGAGTATCTTTTTTTTGTAGTGCTTTTCAGTTACCTCAAATTACTTAATGCGATATTAAAACACGGTTTATTACTAATTTCAAGTGGTACCTAAGATAATTATTTTACACATGTATCTATTTGAAAATCATCATTGTCATATTATACGTAATCATAAAATATGATTAAGGTAAAATGGGTACTAGATCACTTAAAATAAGGAAACTAAAACCTTTCTACTAATCTCATACTAAATGTATGGGAGTGTTTAATGTCAAAATTTTAAATACCTCTCGTTTGATTTTTAAAAAGTTGTTGATGTCATTTTACTCATTAGGTAACGTACTTTCGATATCAGTTTAAATTTTTTTGATATCTGTAATAGTTACGGAATAATCGCCTGGACACACTTAACGATTACACCCTGTATATTGATACAATATATACATTTATGTTTGGTTCAATAATTTGATAGCGTTGATAGTATAAAGTAGAACCAAGCCATTGGGAATAGGCTATTTGACTATTTATTTTTTTACCTTTGAAAAATGACCACTTGGTAATAATATAATGAACTGTCAAAGTGATATTTGATTTTGAAAATTCAATTTCTCGCGGCCGCCCGAAAACGCTTGATACTAAATCGTCGGAGCTTGTGACGTCACAGGCCGTTAGCACGTAGTGCAAATGTATGGAGTGCAAGAGAATATCGCATTTATCTCTTTCTACGTTAGGTTTACACGTATATAGTTTATAATAAAAGTAATTTGAAATTTAATGAGGAATCTATGAAGTTTTAAATTTGAAAATTGGACTTGTTTTGAGAATTAAAGATAATGAATAGTCATAGTTTCAGTTTAGTTAAGCAATATTTTATTTTGCAAGGCATTTTTTTCAGAACAAGCTAACATATTAAGCAGTAAGTATTGTGAAGAATCGACGACCTAGTCAAATAGCCTATTGAGACTCGACGCGTATTGACCCCTGTACTACACAACATTTCTAATTATAAACCTTTATCGTTCTTTGTTTCGAAACGTTATAAACTTGACAGTGGACATTATATGAACGTCAATTTATATATAATGTTAACTAACCGTTAAGTAATTAATTGATGTCTATATACAGTTGGTTAATTTGCTAGACTTGAAGATTTTTAGTATCTACGAGAAAGTTATTAGTTTCTATTTCCGTTTACTGTTTATGATGAGAAAACTGTCGGTATTTTATGAGTGACATTTTCAAGCAATTAGTACGCTAACATTTCCTATAAAGCCCCAAAACGTATGGCGACGATAATTTCCACTATCTATGACAGTTCCAGGTAGCTCATGTTAGTCGAAGTATTACCTATAGAAAGGAACTGGTCACGGGTTTACGCAGTTTACATTCAGGTAGAGTTCTGAATGTAGACTATTTCCAATTTAAATTGTCGTAATTAAAAAACAAAGATGTGCATGGCTAAGGCGGTACCCTCCATATGGCGCCAACAACAAAAAACTATTCAGCATATTTTTTCTTTGCTGCAACATAAAACCTTCCTTTTATAATCCTGAATTTTATAAGCAGAGCGTGAAAAGGCATATCTAAAGAAATCGTCAATCCGAATTGCACTGTCCGTTGTTGGCATCTATAGCGGGGCTTTAATTCCAGAGACCTCCGATCCGGAACTATATTGATACTGGCTGTTTTAAGAAACTTGTCGCATGGTGGTACATCTTGAATCATTCCGCTCCTGTTTTTGCCATACCCGTCTTAACTCACCGCGTATTTTTTTGCTCACTACGATTACGTGATCATTAATGGCTGCATGTTGGTCAGCAAATAAAATTTCATTAATCACATTAACAGTTGTAACCGTTGTGATTTTAACACTAGCTTTCTTTTACACATGTTGAGTTTTTTAATGTTTAGTATATTATTTAATGAGATATTAGAGGGGCTAAGTTCTTTTTGATGGTAATTATATTGAATCCCTTCATCTATAGAGATGTAGAGTTTATAATAGTAAAACGTAATTAATTATAAGTGACGCATGGCAGAACCTCGTCACTTGCAATTTTAATTCAGGCGTCTGTCGCCAGAACAAAACGGCCGTAGCCGGCGGTTGCTGGAAACGTCCTCAGGATGGCGCATTGCCAGTCTTGATGAATGTAAGCATCATCCTTACAGAATTTATTGCGTTACAATTGCCATAAAGTAGGTATTTATTCGCGCTTAAAATCCATTTGACCGAGCTTAAATTATCGCACGGGGTATTTGACTCGTTCTAACCCCTAGCAATGTCCTCGATCGAGCTTCGAATTTAGAACTAATAAACGTGGGAATATATCTGCTTAGCTGTTGTGTTTTGTAAAGTCATTTTCAATTCAAACGCAATGCTTTATTGGTTGTGTATTATTAAGGGGTAACCGATACTAAGAAAATATCTTTAGTAATACTCTAAAATGAATAGATGGCACTAGTAGACTCATTTATAGAAATAAAAAAGTTAATACGCTTATTAGCTGACTTCAAATCACGTAAATTATTTCAGAACTTAAGCACATGATAATGTGTGCATGTAAGCATAAAAAACTCGTTGGTAATGTAATAAATAAAAATTTCGTGACACGTGCTATTTATTTATATATTTATTTTCACTTCTCATGCTCTGAAAGTGCTTATTTGTGCAGGATATAGGCTGCACAAAATCGAATTTTGTGCACAAGGGCATTAACGTATCTACTCATAAATGTATCTATATCAAGGCAAAGAAAATGAGCCATACAGCCTAACACAATAAGAAGTTCATAGATAGAATTTGTTATTTTATAACATTCACTTTAATTTATTTTGCCTTATGTGTTTTTTAAGACTTAAAAGATATTAAAATTTAAATTCAAGTACGGTAGGTTATTTAATTCATTTAAGAAAATTATTATTACAAAATTAATTTTATAGTAGGCTGTATAGGTCTGCAGCCCACGCCTCAATGTCGTAAGATTAAAAAAAAATAAAGCGGCGGGAAACAGCTCTTGTTTTTTCGTGCGTTTATTAATTGATTCAATTTGCTAAGAAATGTTATACTACTGTTTTATTTCCTCGCAATCGAAGTGAAAAGCAGAGTTTATAACTCGTCCACAAAACCATTTTTATCCTCGACATTACTATCAGCCCTCGCCTCCGGCTCGGGCTGCTAAAAGTCTCGGATAAAAATGGTTCGTTTTGTGCACTTGTTGTAAAATCTACTATTTTTGCCATCTAGCGGCATGCTGCATTATGTCTATAACTTTTAAAATTATTTCAGAATCTGGCAGAATCAATATAGATTAGAATATTTATAATTTTATTCAGTCAAAGCCAATAATGTGTTAAATGTATGTTTTATTTTTGATGAGTTAATTTTAATACAAAAAATTAGGAAAGTTTGCCAAAATAAAGTCGACGTCTAGTTATAACTCCTGAACTAAAAAACTGCCTGCCTGCTTTTGGAAATTACGAGTGTAATCATTTATAAGAATTATATTATCTGTGGTATTATGTTACCGGCAATGTGTATAATGCATGCATACTATAAAATGCCTGGGCAATGTATGTTGTTACATATAATATAGAACGCCTGCTTTCCACCGACAATGTGTGAAATTAATAGATCTATTTGGTTATCCATCCTCCTGCATTAGCCTTCTTACCTGATCTATAGGTTAGAAGATTGTTTCTTTTATAAAACACCATGCATGTTTTTTGATAAAATTTCATATGTTGATTAGCCTTCTTACCTAATCTATAGGTTAGAAGATTGTTTCTTATAAAAAAACCCATGCATGTTTTTTGAAAACATTTCATAATATGTTACCGACTGCGCACTCCGCACTCTATACATTGCTTAGGTAGGTATTGTATAGAATGCCGGATTATACACATTGCCGGTAACATATACAATGAATTCATGCAATACATAAATATGTTTAAGGCGGTTAAATTACGTGGTAGTTGTTTCATACGGAGTTGTTATGAATTTATGGTGTACACGAAACGTTCGTTCCGCGACAGTACCTGCATGACCCAGTGGCGCGAGGCTGCATTTGCTTTCCCGGCGGCACCGCCAAGTTCATTGGCACCGTCTCCCCCTCCCTCACCGGGCTGCCGGTCAAGCCTAAAAACTGATACGATATTGCTCTTTATAAATAGAAAGTATGTAGTTAGTTTCGCTATTGAAGTCTGTTTTTAGCGTATGACCGCTGAATAAACTGCAGACAACAGACATTTAATAAATGTATCAGTAAATGAAATCTTCAGATCTCAAGAAGTTGTGTACCTAAATTGCATAATGCGATTATACTTACCTAGAATTCGACTTCCTGTACTATGCCTTGCTCTTATATAATGACTTTAATAAGATATTCAATAAATATATAATATCAAAATATCAAAAAATTTGCTTCATGAATTTTGGTACGATTATTACGATAATAAAATATAGCCTCTGTATTTACGAACATTTCATAAAGATAACTCTAACAACCGCTAATACCAGTCATAATTCTTGGAATGACTTACATTGTCGCCATAAAGTTAATCTTGAGCTCACACAAGAGAAATTTGTTAATTTGATACTTCTTTCATCTCACCGGAAGTTATTGATTTTTTTTAATCAACGATATGAATGTACCTATGTGTACCACACAGAATGGATATGCATGAGCATTGTGCATCATTAAGGCGCCCACTCACTAACAGTTTACCGGACGACGACGGACGGACGATATAAATCTGTCTGTTAATCGCAATAACCCACACACTCACAGTTACGTTAACGATTTTGGACCGACGACTAATACGATCCGATAGTGTGTGGCCGCCGAACGATCCCGGACTGTTCTAGGCCGTCATCGCGTCAGGGCGAAAGAGCACACATGCAGGCAGTTGGCCGGCGGCGGTCTGTCGACCGACGTCTCGTGTCAGCATTTTTTGCGTAATAACCTGAGAATTAAATAATTAAATAATGTTATTCTTTTAACCTGAGGTAATAACATATAATGATATGTACTTCACTGGGCTTTTCTAAGATTTTATTAATTTTTGGGCATAATCGTCTATATTTCTTATGTACATAGTCCATAAGGTTCAAAATACCTAACACCTATTTCTTACAATGATCTTCACGTACTTATATAAGAATTACGTAGTGCACGCGAGTTTCGACCTTATTGACATCATTAAGCATCGAGATTTTTTTTCTTATATTCGTGATAGCGGTATTTATGTGAAAAAACATGTAATTAAGAAAATGTCAATAGGACTGCAGGACGCCGGATAGGATCGGAAATTGCAGGCGGACTGTTAGTGAGTGAGCGCCAGTGCGATTAGCTAGACTTTTCTATTTGATGACTATGAGATTCCTTTGTTGACACACCTGGTTGATTTTTCAGAATTAAAAGAGCTAGTGTAAACCACTGTTTTGTAAATAAGATTTTCAGCTCAAATAACGCGAACTGCTTTAATTTTTTAGGCGCATAGTATGGCACACGGTAAGTTGTTTTATATATTAATGTAAAAAAAAAAATTGCTTAGCGAAACTGAACATAAAAACCTGCCGCACTGTTGTTTCCTGCGACCGCAAAATTTGTGATTACGGATGCAAATTTTATTCTGTTCTAAGGGTTTTATTTCAGTGAGATCTAGATAATTCTTTCTTTTTTATACATAATTATTAACAACTGAGACGAGACTATTCCAGAGTAAAGAACGGCATATTTAAATAATAAATCGGCTTATTATGTCGAACAGGAAAACATCATGTTTTACTTTTAAGTACTGACATTCAACAATTTTTTGCCGGACGTTTCGTTCACGGAAAAAGTAGTCTGCAGTACTTACAATACACTATTTTTAGATATACAATAATTCACCGTTACACGGACGCTGTTCTAAATTCGTACTTAACATTGACAAATAAAAAGCTATATACTCAGAACACGTACCTCTATTACCTACGTATCTTTATAAAATATTATAGTAATAAAACTGTGCATGTAAATGGTGAAAGCTGGTTAGCAGTAATAATGGCTAATTGTAATCAAAATGCATTAAATGTCGGCTCATCGGTTTCCGTGTTATAGGCGGGTTAGTAAAATATATTATCTTATGCTCGGCATGCGCTGCATTTGCCTCGGTAAAATTTATCTACAACAATCTGCGTCACAAACATAAAGGCACACATTTTTTTAGTACAACGGTACGGTAACTGGCGACTTAGCCGTGTGTCTGTATTTGGTCTAATTCGATTCCTGCATTTAAACGGGCGATTCAGCAACTAAGTCGCGCTTAGATGAGTAATAGTGACACGTTCAATCACTATATTTTGCATGCTAAAAACTGTTACAAGGCGTAATTTAAATGATAAAAATGGTTCGATTATGATGAAACTTTGGTGACCGGTGGCTCGTGTCCTAAAGTTACTGAAGTAATATAAATAATATTAACAATATTTAGCGCTAAAATGTTATGTGTTAATAAATTTGCAGAAAGTACGGTGTTTTATGAAGTCATTTTTGTCTTTTAGCTCCGAAGAGCACCAGTTCCCGGCATTTGAGCGATAAAGTTCAAGATTTGGCTTAACTTCGGTTTGTGTATCTAGTGCTCAAAACTATAGAACATAATTGGGGGCAGCGATACCGTACTTACTGCTACTAGAACACCACTGTAACCTATATTCATTGCACATTTACAGAGTAAAATGCGTAGCTGTATATTGGAATATATTATATTGCTATATTGGAAGAGTTTAACCAAATAAAATGACTATTTATTTACTGAAACAGTTGTTACGAAGTTTATCTATACGACATCTTTAGGGGCCAGTATGCTAATACTGGATGTTTCATTACTGACACACCTTGTAAATCTATTTAGACACGATCCTTATTTGCAATGAATGAAGATTACCATAAACTGCGTCGCCGGCGGGTGCAGTATAGATGCCGCCTATCCCTCAAACATATTAAATACTGTCTCACAACAAAAATCCATTTATACTAATAATGTACTAAAAAAGCAAAAGGCTCACCTGATGGTAGGTAAGTGGTCACCAGGGCGTCAAACCCTTTTTACGTTCTCTCAGAAGTTGTCTATACCTCGTGTAATAGTCGAAGTTGTAAATGTGGTAAGTGCCCCTTAAACATTATTTATTTTATTGCTATTTACGTTCTCATGAAAGTGGAAACGAATTGGTCAAGATTCAACCTGATAAAATAAGACCAAAATGTCCGAGTATTGCACCGAGTATACAACGGATAAGTAGGTAGTACAATATCAATCAATCTACTGCTGGAATAGGCCTCTCGCAATACGCAAAGTAAGTAAGTAAAGTTTATTGCCACACCTCAAAACTACACTATATGACAAAACACTAAAGCACTGCTGTCTCTAAAACAAGGTCAAAACCTGGTTCTTGAGAGACAGAAAGAAAGGTAGGTCCTACGACCTGTCACAATATTAAGTGAGAGGAGGGTATTCCTCGATAGAACCAAAGTTACTGAAGTGAGTCTTTACTACCATTCATTATTATTAAATGTTGCACATTGTCATGGTAGACTATCGTGGCCAAGGACAAAGTCTTTGTTTACGGAACTTCAGACGCAAAGTAAATTCAATGTTTACCCTTAATAATAGTTTACAAAATTTTCTTAGCAATTATGACTCCCAAATTTATGAACTGAATATAAAGTTACTCTTTAAAGGGTTAGTCTTGATATCACGCTATTGTTTTCCGATTTTAAAATAGCGTCTTATCACGCTTTCTAAGGCAAAAAAAATCGAAAGAACTCTAGAACGGGGGCATCAAGAATAACCCACTTTAAATTAGTAATAAAACCCTGTGTATATTAGGAATAAGCCCATCGATTCGCCTGTAGCTTATTTTGCACACGAGCGTTTCAAGGTCATGGTACCGCACCAGCTCGTACCATGTCAATTTCTTTACTATTTATTCAGTTTATTGTCTCGTGTCCCCAACATCGTTTCTGTAAAAATGGATGGTGAACTTGTATTGATCTGAAGTCCCTCCACAACCAAGAAATAATTGAAGCCACGGCTTCAATTATTTTCCTGGTTACTCAGGTCTTTTAGTTTACTTTACTGTATTTACTATACTGTATTTATTAAAAAAATACATGGTGTATATCCTACTAAAGATACTGAACACAAACCAATATTTTTTTGCAAATTTTTGTCTGTTTGTTCACAATGGACGCAAAAACTACTGAACGGAACTCTTTTTTCTAGAAAGTCTAATGTCAGTGCGCTGTTTATGCCTTAAACAACTTATAAATATGACCGGCATTCAAGAATTTACGTTTACAGATGATCAGCTCTGAACGGAGATTACTCGTATGAACATAAATTAACAGTAGGTATTTTGTGTTAACAGTAAACATTGCATAAACACTTTGAATTAAAGTTTATGAATAACACTCTTTTACTTATTTTATTTTCTATCTGCAATAAAATTTATATATTATTTTATTCAAGCAACCTGTAGCTGATGTTTTTATATTGACCCGTCGTTTTGTCTTGATGTTAATTTTTTTGGGACTTAAATCATCAGTGTTTTGATACACTTACACTAACCATATCTCGGAATCTTAGTTTAGTTCTATAAGTATTGTTTGGCACTTTGACGTATGTATAACTTATATAGTGTGACATGTTATGCAAACTAAAAAAAAAACGATTAATCTACTTGCTTACAAATTTCATTATTCGTTACACATCACAAACACCATTTAATAGATCAAGATTATAATTACGATAAGTGCTTCTTTTAGTTTTGTTTAATGAATGCCGATTGCTGCCGCACCCAGGCAATTCAGTCCGATGCCTAGGTTGAAATTAACGTTATAGGTGTTTCTCACGTGACCCGAGCGTCACAGATATCTACGATAATACTAAAAATACCAGTCTGGAATTTTCACGACTCGAGATACAGTCATATGAACCATCATTGACGTTGATGCCCGTTATAAAACTTACTGATCGTAAAATGTACATATTGACGTATCCATCAGTTTTCTTTGGCGTCCATTTTAATATTCTTTTCTTTTTTATATTTATAAATAGCGGTAATGTAATTAAGCACAAGGCGGCTCCAGGTCTAGTGTATTTTTGTAATGTCTCGGCAAATATTTTTTTCAAGGCAGTTATTTGACCTATATTTCGATCGTACGCCGGCAATTTTCTAAAGCTTGCAACTTTCAACTTGTTTAACAGAAGCAAGCAATTATATGAACATATTTTTAACATAATTTCTCTTAGGTGTCCGCGTACCTTAGTTAAAATTCAAATTCGCACTAAAAATACTGAAATAAAAGTTTTGATATAAAAGTAAGTTAATAAACCCCTTTAAGCAAGTAGTTAAACACCATTTTCATTTAAAAATATAAATACGTATGTAATATGCTCAAATACATTTTTTTATTTCTGAAAATGAGCAACAATCAAATTAAAAAGAATGAAAAGCGACTCAATGTAGGTATTACTCAAAATAGCATATAAATGAAATAATATTTTATTACCCTGATAAAAACAACTTATTTTGCACAATCCATACTTTGCATGACAAATTTGCGTCATTACACAGTTGTGTACACACAAGCGTTCTCTTCCATTCATTCACACTTGAGAAAATTATATGAGTGCTCTTGGGTGAAAAAAATATGAAACGTAAATAAACTGCTTATACCTCGCTTACCTGTCATTTTACAACTTTGAATTGAATCACTAGTTAAGTTGTATGAAACGCACTTTACAAAAGTATAAAAATCAAGATTAAGTTCTCTGAAAACAAGAAACGCATTAACCACCTCTGTGTTAATCGGCAGCTTTCAAAGAGGTACTCATAATATAAAAAAATTTCAAATTCAAATTGTTTATTGTGAAACACAGGTATATGTGTACAGATAGAATCGGCAGTTTTCAAAGAGGTACTCATCATAATAAAATCTTTCAAATTCAAATTGTTTATTGTGAGACACAGGTATGTGTACAGATAGATGCTCTTGTGACAAAAGTGTTTTGAGTGTTTTGCTTATGATTTATTTTCAGCAGTGGCTAGGGGTCCCTACAACACGATTTTGAAATGCCGTGGTAGAGATTTTTACATCTATAATCTAAAATTTCCACTGGCTCGCCTTTTGAAAATTTTCACCGCGTCGCCACTGATTCAGATTCATGATAAAATCTTTTGAACGCATCTATAATAGCTTCCTCCACTTCAAGTATCGCACTTGCTGCTGGAAGCTGTCATGCATGTACCATGTGGCATCTGAGAGAAGCGTATAATTTTATTGTTCTTTCACCAGTTTTAAACTTTGAAAAGACCAATTTCCATTGTATGTAATCGACATTTTTATATCAATGGATGGAATTCGTGAATCATCTAACCAAAAGAAATGTTGTACCTACGATTTTTTGTTGGGGATCCATTTAGAACTTCGAGTACAGTTACATTATTTAGCAGTGAGAATTCTTGAAACAGCTCTCTCTACAGTTCTTTTGTCTAGCCGTAGGTCAAAATTGGCTGTAATTTCCAGTTACAATTTGCAACTCACAATGATTCCAGTTTGACTGGTCGTTCATCACCTATAAAGTAACTTATTGTGCGAATTAAATGTGACTAAGAATATTTGTAACTAACCAAGTTACGATATAATTGGGATATTAATTGCTTTCGACGTTTGGAAAATGTTCGGTAAATCTTTCAATGCTTTTTTCGGACTTAGAATATTGTAGGTATTGAAGCAGTGGTGCTGTAATAATTTCAATGCTAATCAGTATTACGTATTCTACTTTTTAAAGGACAGCCTAACAGCGTTGCCCTCTCCTCTATACCGGCTCAAATATATAACTTTCTAATAAGAATAAAATTCGCCTGTACACAAAAGCAAGATGACGCTCAGTCGGAATGCAGCCGCTGCGCGCCGGGTAATTGCAACCGACGTATCGACGCTAATTTATTATAATTTTTGAAGCGAATTCGTTGAAATTTCGTTAAAAAACAGTTAAAGAGTTTATTAGTGATAATATCTGGCGTATCAAACTCTAAAACATGGCATTCTGTCTAGATTAGGTACTAAATAATACTACAAATTATTATAGAAAAAAGTTCTCTCTGGCAAGAACGAGCTTGTAGACTTAGAGATCGCAAGGGCAGACGGGCTTTCACCATCATGTCTCGCGCATAAGCGGTTATCTAAATACTGTCCCAGCCTTCTTTTATTAAGGTTGTTATTCGCTTATCGATTCATCTCTTCCTAACTTTCTGCCGCTGTTGTGCGAAGGAGTTATTGATTTGTTAATCAATATTACATGCTTTTGTACAACTTTATATTGTTGTACCAGTTTATCTTATCCTTGTACCGTTTAGATCGGTATAGGAGCCCAAAGAGGATGAACTCAATTCCAGATATCGCTTTCCCAACGCATCAACTCAAGGGTGATTGTTTTAGTGCGTATGAAAGTGGTCGCCGGGGTCGAGGCCTTCCAGTGAATCGAGCACTGTTTCATGAATAAACCAGCTGTTCAAAGATCATTGTCCCAATAAGTACAGAACTGACTGATGTATGGCTCATACTCATTTGCCGCAGCTTGCTCTATGAACTAAAAATAAATTATATTATGTCATTCTCATTATTTAAGAAAGCTTATAGTATAATTCCTTTGCATAAAGTCGGTGCTGTTTACCGTTTGGGATAGGCCTAATACCTTCCTTTTCATTTTTATATTTTTCCTCTGCAGTACGTGCACAGTATGTTTATGTGGCGTTTTGATGTTTTGGCTAATAAGGCTTAAACCACAAACATGACGTTTTATCCGCCCTTCTCGCTCCGATAGTGATGTGTAGGTGACATAAGAAGATACAATGACATTCAAGTGCGAGTGCGATGCACGTCAGCGTCGACGATCACGGATTAAGAAGTAGTAAGCGTCACAACCTTATTTTTATTTATTTCAATAAATAAACACCGTCACTAAATTTCTAGTCAAAGCGCATAATCTTAAAAAATAAATATCATAATATCTCCCATTCCTCGAAGAGCATCCTCAACCTTTGAAATAATAACTGAGAAGCTCAGGATAATGTTACTGTATGTTTTCCTAATTATTACAACAGTGGAACTATGAAATAAATAACGGAAGTATCATATTTTTGCATACTAATTGTATCTACAACTAGAGGTCCTGTTAAGGCTTCCGGCGTTCCTCCAATGTCATGTAATCTGTCAAATCGTTCAACGTATTCCGATATTATCGCGGCGCTTAAAATAGCCTTTATCTCGTCCGCGCTGAGGTCAGTGGGCATAGTGGCAGCGCGCGCGCACGATCATTAACACTGATTAAAAAACCCTTACACTTCTGCGTAGTAGTTTTTGTTCTTTTAACGTTATCTAACATCTCTTTCATTTTCAATGGAAATAAAAGTGATACTTGTGATTTATGATCAAAGTGTTTTTATTTTTATTTTTATTATACTTTCGTTAAGTTATATAAATATTTTATTACAGCTTCATGGATGATGCGTCTAATGGGAAATGCCGGTATGTATCTAAAGTATTTGTGAGTCAAAAGTCTTGTTGAAGAAGTGTTAACTGACTTTGCTTCTGAGTTCTGATCTGACGTGAAAAAAATGTTATTAATTTATTTGTGCTTCATCGTAATCGTAACAAACGTAATTTACTTTGAGTGATGTTATTAAGTTTATCGGCAACACCTGTACCTACGTTAGACTTGTTGTGATTTTTAAGCGTTTATGACGTAGAGGCAATCTGTTACTTTCATATTCCAAATTTAGTTCAGGAAAATCATACCGATCAACTCACTTTTTATTGTAGGAAGAACATTTTGTTGAAGGTTATGAAAGAAAAAAAAGAGCTTTTTATTTACTTTACAGGTGTATGTACTAAGCATCGGTTAGGTGAAAGCTTAGGCCATATTTTGCCGTGGCAGCTACAGTACTAGATGTAATGAGTGGCACGTAAAATAAATCCAAGAACTTGGCACATTGTTCTATTTTTCTCTGATATAGATCATTTCTGGCCTTAGAATACGCTATTTGACAACAATAAAAAAATACTACAAATAATGGTCATCCTATCAGATAATAGCGTAAAAAGACATTTAAAACTATAAATTAAACTAAAATAAGCATATTTTGAGAATTTCGCTTAAAAATATCTAATAACTTTTTGAATTTTTATCTGTGACGAAAACGCTCTGTGATCGATCACAGCACTGCTGATGTCACACGCAAGTAAACACGGCTTTGTGACAGAACAGAACAGAACAAAAACAAACAGTTTTTGTGGATTATTTATAGACGTATTTGTACATTGTGCAACTACACACCATTTATACACTATTTTATTCACAAAGTTTGAAGAAAAACTTTATTATTTACTTTGACTTCACTGCTTTAAGGTAATACAAACGTCACGTAATCGGCTCCATACGAGGTGACAGCGTTTTACGCGCGTTTTTGAAAATTTAAACTTTAACATCGATTTTTTGTTAAAATCTGTTAATTTTTTTTTTGTAATATCGATGTAGTGTGCATATTATATGCTAAGGAATAATTTAAAATGGTTTTCCAAAATTTGTCAAATACCCTATTGCTTTACGGTATTAAATACATTTTTGGAGAGCTGGTTGGTCAAAATTTCATCCTCGGCAAACACCAGCGTCCTGATTTCGAGTCCTAGTCCTAACACAAACATTACAGTAATATGTTAAACAAGTAACTGAGTATTTACAATCTGGCAAACCAGCAGACAGTTACTGGTAAATAATATTAACCGGTAACTGGATAACTATTGTGAGGAATCAATCGACACGAGTTACTGGTTCGAGACTCGAGCAGTAATCGTACTCTCTTTACCAGTATAATTAATTTATTATTATATTAGATTATAGTATAAGTATTTATTTTATTTAAAAGTCTTGAATCATTACAAAAGAGCTTTAACACAGGGATAAGATTGGTTTGAAAGTGATGTTCTTGGGCCTAGATTTGCTCGTGTTATTACGCAAAAGCAAAGGTCTTTTCTACTCACTCCCAATTTTCTATCTTCGTATTCCAAAATATCTTTGACCAGATAGACGATACTTTCCCCAGTTATAGATTATTCTACAAAAAATGTCAATTGAGCTTAAATCCATGAAAAGATGTATGTAGCAAGTACAAGATTGGAAGATTTACCTACAGCAATTGGCATTTTCCTCAGCTGTGAGTATCTCCCGAAAAGCTGTTTGCAAAATTTTCTTACTCGCTTGAAGTTTTCGTTTTGATATATTTGCGGATTGGTAGAGACTCATTCATTAGTAACAAGTTCTCGAAATGTATTCAGAAGAATAATATACCTAGACTTTCACAAGCCTGTTAACAACAATCATGTTTTATGCATTAATAAAGTACGCTTTTTGAACGGTTTTAGATTTTACAGCTTTTCTAAAGTAACTAAAGGAAACACACTCTCGAATTTAACTGTGATCGTAAATGTGTTTGATCATGGCGATATTAAATTCGCGTCGATGTGTGTCTTACTGAGAATTGCAATAAATAACTTGACGGAGATTCTCGCCATTGCCATACTCTTAGATGATTTAGTGCTGGGCGGACTAACCGCCTGACTTGTTTAGGATTCAACGAGTTCGCAAAATGAAATACTGCTGAAGATCATATGATTTCATATCAATGAATGTATTAGGATTCCAAAAATATAATAATGCGCTCCATTTTACTGAAATTGATTTTCGTATCAGTAATTCTAAATTGAAGGTGAATTCTAAATCGAATTTCGTATCTCGTATAATATACCTACATGTATTATGATTTTGTGGACTCTATAGAAATACTTATTATGTTAACATATAAAGATGATGTCACAGAAAAACAGCGCTCCGCCCTTTTAGGTTACAAACTCTTTGTATGTATAACGTTTTATGACGAAAGATAACCAAAATTATAATAATTTACGCATAAAGGTAAACTGCTTTATATAATTATCTATTATGTATGAGAATAGCTTTTACTGCCACTGAACTGATCGATTACAGAAGCTAAATTTAGAAACAGTTAAGCAATTTGTTATATCTACTTTCGATTTTAGATCCCATAATTATATACTAAGTCTAACACTTTCACTACAGAGTTTATGTTACATAATGTCAAAAATCTAGTGGAATGTGTATAAAAATAATACTAATTTTACTACAAATAGCTAACTAAACGAAGATAAGTATCAATAACTCTATGGCCTATGTGTAAGACGATTTTATGTTTCTGAAAAGCTAAAACCTTACAGTCTTCAATTCTAGAGTGAACAGTTTACGTATAGGCTAGGCAGTAGGTATCACCAAAAACGACGTTTAATAAAAATCGAAGTTACACTGATTTTCGTCTTACTAAGTGCCTACAACACTATACTTACACGAGTACCTGCTCGTGAGTCATCTGACACAACTGCGTAGCTAGGAGTATTACTAGAATCATGAACATCAGATCAGAAAACTGATTATTTTTATTGCCGTTTTACATTACCTTTTAGCCACATCTGCCCTTAGCCCGGTCTATTCTAAATTAAATAGTCATTTATTCATTATATCATATCACAATTCAATCAAACATATATATAATAACTAAAAAGTAATACAACTAGACACAAAACATATTCATGTCGTGTCAAATAACGCACCCCGTATCGTTCCCGGCGCAAAGGTGCCCACGATGCTGGCCGCGTTGCCTCGTTAAATCGCAATGGCTATCCTTTGCCCCAGGAACGAGCCAGAGCGGGAGTCACCGCCTTGATCGTGGATGCGGCGGCCAATTTCCGCGATCAACCTCTTTGCCTCCGACCCCCAACTGCCCATAGTCTCCACCGCAATGGGCACAAAATAATATTGTGACTCCATTGCAGCGTATTTTGCCCTTTTCTTACTGGCCGTGTCCTCAGCCGCCGCGCGCCGCTGTCGGGGCGTTGATGGTGCGACTTAGATGCGTGGCCGCGACAGTGCTGACGCATGTAGCGTCCCACACCGCTCCAGCACGTTCACCGACACGAGGGACCCTCTTCAAATGAAATTAGTAGAGTGAGGCTACAATAATTGGGTATTTTCTTGTTGTTAAAAAAAAATATTAAGCTCAACTTGTTAAATTAAGAATAGTAAATGATTTGATTATAAAATATTATGACGTCACAAATAAATTTATTTTTCATTCAAATTTCCTTTTAACTTACCGTTTTGACGTTTAGTAAAAAGTAACTAATTTGACTAGTTAATCAAATACCCATCTGAAATTTGATAGGATTGTTCAAAACAGTATCAGAAATGAAATATAAAAAGTCCTCATCGATCCGGTACCTGGTTTTTTTATTCGGGGTCAACAAAAACGGGATTTTCGTGATTTTCAGCAAAACTGGCAGTTTTAACATGTCCAAGTCAAAATTAAAGATCATGCAATTTTCTATTAAAATCGGTCGGGGGCGAATGACCTTTTGATCCCGGATTAAAAAAAACGGGTATCGGATCGATGAGGACTTTTATATTTCATTTATGATAGTGTTCTTAACGATCCTACCAATTTTCAACTGGGTGCGAATTGTTATGCCTCAAATGTGTACATAGACCGGGGTATTGTGTGATGTTTGTACCTATAATCAAATCATAAAAAATGTAGACAAACTGTTCCAGTTATTGTATTTTGTGACGCACTGTCACAATAAGTTTAAGTTATAGGTACGTCATACTGCATACATAATATACCTTCACGCATTTGTTGCAGGTGGCATAGTTTCTATCGAATGGTTACTTGTAAATAGTGTATGTGAAAGTGAATCAATTAATGATCAAATCTTACTAAAACCTAACTTTTTAGGGCATCGTACTTCAAAATGAAAAAAATAGAATCTTTACTTGAAGGATCAGTTCCTCTCCGTATGTCTGTTCGGCTGGTTGTCTGTCTGTTTGTATGTCAAGACCTTTCTCTCTGGAATGTGTGAACACTGATGAAATTAAAATTTATTCCAAAGACTCAAGTCTGCAACCAACGACAGCCTCCGTGGCGTAGCGTTAGTGAACGCCGCTACGCAGGAAGCGTGGGTTCGATCATCATATTTTTAGTGTTTACACGTGGTAAAAACAGCATGTCATTACTTACTTGAATATTTTTATAAAAAAATAAATATCTCTTGCTATATTTGATTTCTTGAACTAGTTCTAATATATTTAGGTGCACGCGCAACCTTGTCCGTATTGAGGGCTGTTGGCCCCAAAACATTCGGCATTGCAACTGCGCAGTATAAACATAAATAAAATTAAGGAAATATTACTTACGATTAATTAACGGCTATGAATTAATTATGTAATAAATGTCAATAGTATAATATAATTCAAACAATGTATAATGGCGTTTGGCAAACACTCTAGGTGGATTTGCTAGGTACATGTAGTTATTCTTTCAAGTGCGAAACGGTTAAAAGAAAACATTAGCTTTTTAGACAGCTAGGCTAGCAATAGCAATTACCGAGTTTGTAGGTACTCTAACTAATGCACAATTAGGAACAAAAAATGGTTACTCTCGTTACTTCCAATAGCAGGCAGGCAGCTTTTGTTTGCAGGGCTTGTAACTAGATGGCGACATTGTTTCGGCAAAACTTATCTAAAAAATAAACTTATTGAAAATAAAACATACACTAAACACATTATTAAATATGACTGAATAAAACTTTATTATATTCTAATCTATATTGATTCTGCCAGATTTTGCAGTAATTGTAAAAGTTACAGACTTAATGCACCATGCCGCTAGATGGCGGCTTCCTAAAGAAAGATTTCGTGACAATAGGTCACGAAATCTTTATTTATTACATTACCAACGAATTTTATATGCTTACATGCTTACATATTATCATGTATTTAAGTTCTGAAAAAATTTACGTGATTCTAAATTTTATTATGGAAATAAGCGTTTCAACTTTTTCCGAGTCTACTAGTGCCATCTATTTTTGTGGATTACTAAAGATATTCTCGTGGTATCGGTACCCCATGGTCTTATATTCAGTCACTTTACAGAAGTTTTTATAACGCTCGAGCCTTAAAAGTCGTATGTAGGTAGCAAGATAGTTGATAGCTGGCCGAAGATAATGATAGCAGACTTTGGTTTGATGACGACGATATTCAATCTTAAATATATTCTAGGTAAACTGAATATTTTGTTCAAACATTACACAAACATTACAACATTACAACATATATTCCGTAACGTTTTTAAAAACAACCTAAGTGGTTGACTAAGCAAATTCAATTTTTTTATGTAATAATTAGCATATTTTTAGAGTTTGCTAAATATATCAGATCTGATTATTCTGTTGAAGTGCAAGCCTGCTAAGCGTCACAATCATAAGTGCTTTGGGGCACAATATGCGCATGCGCAGCACCATCTTCCGGATACAATTTGCGTGAGCTCCAAAGACACCACGAATAGGTCGATAGTCGAAGGGCCTAATCCTTTGAATTTTATTAAATTAAACTTTACCTAAAATTGTATTTTAAAAATTAAAATAAAATTTTAGGTACCTACTTTGCTTACTCGGAGATTACAAATAAGATACGTTTAGTTGTTGTGTTTATAGACGTAGTTTTCTTAATTGACATAAATGTTGACCTATGATCCTACGTATATCATAGATTTACCACGGTTGCATATTGGAAAATCAAAACTTTCTCGAGCAAATTTCTAAAGAACAACGTACAAATCCACACAGTTTAAAATAACGATGGTCATTTGATCAAAAGTTCAGCTGACCAAAGTCTGGAATATCAATATTTAAATTATTTATTACACTATTGACCAAATCGTTTAAAGGTCAAAATGGATTATTGTATACATTATTAATTATCGAATGGATTAACTGAAAAAGGTAAATTCTAATATTTGTTTTTATAAAAAGCTGTACAATTCGACTTGGATAGGTTAGGTTAGGCATTAGGCCTTCGTGGTTATTTTTTATGACCATGTAAAATAAATCCATTTTTATAGCAATATGGCAATATTTTTTAATAAAAAGCAATATGTCCCTTTTTTAATTACCTTCAAATCACACTTCAATTTAAATGAAATACGAAGAGATTATTAAACTATTATATAAAGTATTTAAAAACCATATTGCTGGCAATTTTGAAGTTAAAATATTGTGTTTAAATTGTATATTATTGCATACTTAAATTTTCATATTTAACATATCACTCTCTAGTAGGTAGTCCAGGTAGTCCTATTTAGCTGTTATAGGCAAAGGAATGTAGTAATACAAAGTGTCTCGAAAATAATTCCTAGAAAGTGGCCCCTATGTGACGAGAAAACAGGTTGGCTATGCTAAAAGTTGTTTCGTCTCTCACCATTCAATGACCTTGGAGAGGTCGTCCCTGTTTATTCGCACTCATTCGGCAATAAAGCGGTGTTCAATGAATTAAACCGATTAAAAAGAACCATTGGCGGGATGCCAGTCCACGTCCGAATAAACATAGCAAAAAGAAAATGTCGTTACGTAACGCCTAGAGATAACAGTTTGGGTGTGTATATTATACCTACCCATTGCGCGCATCATGAATTCATATATCATTGCGAATTCAGAAAACAGATGTATTTCCAAATGGTACGTCAATGGACGCATCACAAATCTGCATTCTTTTTAGAAATAAAATCTTCACAAATTGTAAAAAACCGGATATACGTGTTTTTCAGTTCCTGTTGTTACACTTTTAAACATGAAATTGTTTTACACTATCCATGCCAGTGACTCCTACGGCTCATGTTTGCAGTTGTGACTAATGCAGCTTTTCCGATCTTCCAACCTTTATAGGATTTAGCGGGTGAACCGACTGCCCCGAAGATCTTGTTAAGCCCCAAACACACGAGCTAGAAATTATATTATATTACATAATGGTAACAGCTTCATACTTAATCATTAAGTCCACCCACAGAGTCAAAAGATTACTATTTCACTTACACAAAATAATGAAAGCACTAAGTATGCGTAGTTTGAATATCATGTTAGGTGTTGTTGAAGTGGACTAGTATTTAGGCATGTACATATTTAGTTGCGGTACATCGACCTCCTCACATAAAGCTAACAAAGAAAGTTCTGGAACAGTCAGCTTCCATTTCTGGAAACAGATACGATTCGCTCGCTACGCCTACGGGAACATAGTTGTAAATCACATCTAGGCCGCGACTCATTCTATGACTAACTTCGTATACCTACGTGTTATTAGCCTTCGCAATCTATTTTATAGTCAAAAACTAAATAAGTATTAGAAGTAACGGGATATTTACCATAATATTAGGGGTTAAAGTATGAAATTGCCGATTTGTACTGACAAATTGAAATTCGTTTTTTTTTTAATTTAACGTATTTATTTAATCAAAATAATTACCATTATTATCTATACATTGCTGCCATCTAGTAGGAAGGTCATTTATGCCTTTGCGATAGAACTCTGGTGATCTAGATTCGACAAACTGTGTGAAAGCATTTTGTACTGCCTCCTGAGAAGAAAACTTTTTATCACATAGACAATTGTCCAAATCACGAAAAAAATGGTAGTCTGTTGGAGCAAGGTCTGGCGAATACGGAGGGTGACGGATAGTTTCTAATTGCAGTTCCTGTAGAGTTAAAACGGTTTCTCGTGCTGTATGAGGTCTAGTGTTATCATGGAGCAATAATGGTGAAGATCGATTCATGAGTCGGGGCTGTTTCACTGCTAGTTTTGCTATCATTGTTCGGAGTTCGGCACAGTAGACATCTGCCGTTATTGCTTGACCAGATCGTAGAAAGCTATAGTGAATAACACCATGCTGAGACCACCAAACAGTTAACATTACCTTTTTATTGGTAAGCTTTGCTTTAGGACACTGTTGTGGCGTTTCACCTGGGGTCAGCCATTGCATTTTTCGCTTACGGTTATCGTAAAGAATCCACTTTTCATCACATGTCACAATTCGATCCAATATTCCTTCATTTCTGTAACGATTCAACAAGGCAACACAAGTTTCAACACGCATTTCTTTCTGCAGATCAGTCAAATCATGAGGTACCCATTTTTCACATTTTTTTATTTTATTGATTTGACGCAAATGAGTCAATATTGTTGGTAAGGGAACGTTAAACCATGCAGCTAATTCCTGGGTAGTTTGGCTCGGATCGGCTTCCACCATGTCTTTCAATTCATTGTTATTCACCTGTGTGGACGGCCTTCCTCGTGGTTCGTTCTTCAAATCAAAGTTTCCATCACGAAAGCGTTTAAACCAAAATCGCACGGTGCGTTCATTAGCAGTCCCCTCTCCAAACGCAACATTGATATTGCGAGCTGTTTCTGCCGCGTTAGTGCCGCGTCGGAACTCGTATTCAAAAATCACTCGAATTTTCGAAGTATCCATCTTTCTTGTCTAAGCTGAATTAAAAAAACAACTGAAAGTCGATAATCGAATGTTGCACATTTTTAAATGAAGAACTACATAGGTACCATGTGGAAAAAGTTTCACTCAAAAACCTCAAACCATGAAGGTTCTATGTCAATTCGAAGTACCTATTACAATTAAACGGCAATTTCATACTTTAACCCCTATTATATTATGTTATTTTGAGTGTTCGACATTTGGGCACTGTTCTTGCAACAGCAATGATAATGGAGGAAGAGACGATCAGGGAGAAGTATTTGTCCAGTCTATTACCGGTGAAAGATTTTAGTTAAAATATCAATAGCAAAATAACTAAACTATACAAACTTTGTTTGAAAATGTATTCAGTGTATATAAAAATAAATTAGTCATTTCATTGAACTAGATTAATTTCCATATCTGCTAAAATGTATCAATTCTGTTAAAAATTTACTTCCTGGAAAGCATATCCATGAAAACTATGACGTGCTTTCGAATAGGATGATTAATTAGCAACGCAAAGAATGGTTTAAGCTTGCAGTTTGCAGTTGACTAGGTACCTAGATTTTTTAATACACCTCTCTTTTTCGATGCTGTCATTGTCGAACTGTCAGATACCATTGTGTACCACACTGCCACCACTACAAAAAGTGAACGTGACGAATCTTAATACACCTCGTCAGTCAAGTCCTCGCGGTTTAAATTCTCAACGAGTTTAAGCAGTTGAAAATCCATTTGTGGAGGCTGTTTCACATGTAGAGTCTTGTCTTCACCATAATTATTGTGTATATTTATATTAATACCAGAGACAGGTGGCGTCCTGTGCTGTACATTGACTCCGCGACCTTGGTGGCCCTCGTTCCAATGGCATGCTATAGCCATGTTATGGCATGGGCTTAAGTTTTTTCCGTCAAGGCCAACAGCTTTATACTCATATAACGTCGGTATGGCCGGTGGTATTTTGTTCTAGGCAGCTTTTTATTCATAATTAAATTTTAACATACCCTTATGTAAGTAAATACAGACTTCAATATTTTCTTCATTTATAATTTTGAAGCACGAAACAGATTATTACAGTGTCAAATATTGGGACATTTTTGGAAACACACGTATCATATAATAAATTCAATTAATTTACCTTTAACGTTTGAACGAAAACTATGATAATGTGTACTGAAGTCAGCTCAGCTAAACTTCCCCATTTTCTCATTTAAAGGAAATATTTTCAAATGCCAATTTCAACTCATACCTACAACTAATAAAACTAAAATAAAACTAATCTAAGCCTTCCTTTGCTTTCACACGACGCGGACAATGTGTCAAGTTGTAAACCGGGTATCTACAGTAGTACATTAAAATTTTAAAGCACGCAAACTATTTGTCCAGAGTGGTTATATTTTGTTCTATAAAGAGGATAAAGCTACACAATTCCACATTAATGACTTATGTTTCCAGAAGTTACATGAAACTGATAGAAGACAGGACACAAAAAAAAGCGGCCAAGTGCGAGTCGGACTCGCCCATGAAGGGTACCGTAGCAGCAAGTAACATAATATAAAAGTTCTTGTAGTTTACTTTGATCGCAGTTTACGATTTATGACGTTTTAAAAAACAACTACTCACTAGTTCTCGTTCAAACCAATTTTCGGTCGAAGTTTACATTTATTGATATTTTTCTATTTTTATGTGAAAATCTAAATGCGGCTCACAGAATACATTTACTTACCAAGTCTCAACAGCATAGGTCTTATAGTTCGTAAAAAGTGACTGTGTCATACGGGTGGACAGACAGACAGACATACATGACACATGACGAATGGTATGATATGGATGGATATGGTGTCATGGGTTCCGTTTTTTGTCATTTGGCTATGGAAGTCTAAAAAACCATCAGACACAGGACAAGTCCATAGTCAGTTGATCACTTGTTCATTGTACTATTCGAACATATATACATAAAAGCTGGTTTGCTTTATCGGTCTGCAGTTGTAAATCATGTTCTAGTTCCAATTCTAGACCTTTGTTACGTGTAAGTAATTTACTGATCAAATTATACGCTTTGTTGAAACTGTAATACGTTTTAACAATCTAATATTCACATTTGTTTTAAATGAAATAGAACTGCTACTGCCATTTTCATCTGAATTTAACTAAGGCTGATATGTATACTGTCCCAATTGGCTGATCAGACGGTGACGTCATTAGCGTCTGCGCATCGTCTACTCGTCGCTTCCCGGAACGTTTGGCCGCAGTGCCTTCCTGCTACTCACGCCCTCATTATCACTATGAATGAACTCTTTTAGATCACTATAACAATTGGACATAACGCTCCTTTACATTTCAAGACATATTCGTTCGTGATGGACTCCTGTTTTAATGACGTTAGTAATATCTGTTACTTGTCTGTCGGTTTTTTAACAGCAGCTGCACTTCCCTTGTAATGGTTATAATGATGAATGGATTTCACTCTCTCGAAGTCATTGAACTTTGATCTAGTTTTGCGTGTGGGTGTAGTAATGACAAATAATTGACGGCTATTTCATTTTTTGCTAAATAGAACTTACTAACATGTGTCATATATTTCTTAGAGGTGTTACAGTATATTAGTTTTGAGAAATGCCGACTCCACGTCTGGTGTTACATTCGCTTTCCTCGAAAAAAATGCTCGAAACCTCATTTGCGTTTTCGACGACACCGCTTCTTACGCAAAAATGAATCTTAAATATTAAATGCAAATTACCTTGCATGCAATGTGCATTGTAGAGTTAATACGTTTTTTCAAGGTATTTTAGTTAAAACTGTAAGAGTTTCTCAGAGCGAATTTCTCACCACGAAGCTCCATCGTTTGAGGCCACATTTAGTATTCTCCTAATGTCCAGTGGAAAGGAAGCGGTATACCGTTTACCTCACGTTACGTTAGCTTATTGTGTTCACGGTGTATTGTTCAGGGAGTGACGCTTTGCATTGAAATGAAACGTGCATTAACACTTTCAATCGTTTGAATCTAGTATCATCCTACCTTCCAATGATTTTGTGCTTTGTGCCCGGCGGTTTAATTCAGGAATGGCATCAAAGAAAATAATTTAAATACATCTAGACTAGACGTTTCTGTAATCAATGTTGAAAACTGATGTCGCACTGCAGATACAAACCTATACGCTACTTTGGCTGCTGGAGAAAGTTACTCGACCTATTTTTGGGGTCTGATACCAGACTTAAAATTTAGAATATTTCATACATTCTCACTGTTTTTGCTTTCTTCATAGACATTTCTTTACTATGAAAGCTTAATAGTTTCACTAGACTTCCTTTCGAATACTCAAGATTAATACTATCAATCATCGTCATAGTTTGTTGATCGATGAACAAAACAATTTGTAAGCTCAAACGTTATTTATAACCATTGCTTTACTATTTTCTCTTATTCTAATGACATAAACATTACGAATGCTAACGTGGTATAATTACTCTATTTGAGTCTGTAACTATGCTGGACGCTTCGCGTTTGTCCATAATTCCGAGTGAATAGTTTATTACAGTATTAATTTAGAGACGTACAGAGATCGGATCTTGCCATCAGCCAGCGGCGATGGGCGCTGTTGTCTTCAATTAACCCAGTTCTGGTTCGACCATTGTGTGCAGTCTGCCCGGTGTCTGCTTTCTTCCACTAGCCAGTAATGAGTATAAGTAATGAGAGACTTGCGGCGAAGGCCTTGTTTAGGCGTCATTTGAGAAGTGTACACACATGTGCCGTAAGTAGTATCACATTCAATACCTACTATTGTTATAATATCACCCGAATCATAAAAACTATTTGCTCTTAATGTATAGTATGGAAATATCGTGAGATCATGATCATAATCTTGGTTTGAAATTTTTGCAATTAAGCCGTTTCATATCAATTGCTTTTTTGAAAGCTCACTATTTTCATTACATTATTATTTTTATTTATTTACATTATTATTTGTAAATAGTTTCTCATTTACCTTACATAGTTTCAACTCACATAACTCCTTCTCCGCATCTTGTTTTATTCCTCTTTCATCTGGAACACATAATTTGTGGTACATCAAAACTTCACCTAAATAATTTTATTGTAAAGATAAACTGAAAACATAACTACTGCCAACTATTGCAGTGTACGCCTATCTCATTGCAATGAGAAAGCTATTACAAACCAGACATCTCCCAGACGATGTAACAGTACAGCATCATTGCGTTTAATGATCCGTCAGATCTTTTATATTTATCATAAAATAATTAGTTTCGCATAGTATCTTCCATTTCTGTATAGTTCAATAATACCGCAATTTACTCAACATTGCAATTTTTTGTCCCATTTAGGAACGATGGTGATATGATTCTTTCACTCACCTACCTACAGTAACGTGAAATTGGAACAATGCCCCTGGGTGTTCCCGATACCTTGCCATTTTCACGAAATTATTTAACGTTGGCGTTCCTCTATTGTTAGAGAAAGCTGTCTGTTAACATTTTCTGGTGACTTGAAAGACATCTGACCCAATTGGCACACCGTTCCTTTTGTCTTTCCTCATTTATTGATAGTTGTAGGATCTATTCTGAACATAGGTGTACATTTTAAGATTTGCTGTTGCTTTTTCGAAGGAACATTTTTTGAACAAACATTCCTAAATTCATAACTCTTAGATATATTCAGAAATATTCCAAATCGAACGATATAAGCATTAAACACATCATTTGTTTGATTGAGATTTCGGAGAAATCGTTGCACAAAAAAGATGTGCTGCAATTTAGAACCTACCTACTGCTATTTTGACGGTTACTAAAAGTATAGATGAACCATGAGGCGACCACCCCGAACCTTCTACATTGTTTAACTAACAATTTGTCAACAAGTTACAATGTCTAGGTGATCTATTAATATGACGACTTGAAAATGCGTACGTGCTTCTAATACTACTAATACAACTCTCAGTTTTGGCATGTGACATGTTTTGTGCGATACCTTTCAGTATGACAACTTACAAGAAGCATCGACTCGTTAAATTGATAGAAATACCTACACCCAAGTCATATATTACCAGAGAATTTATTATAAGTTCTATCGAACATTCGCCTCCAAACTTATTGCAGATTTTGATTTGCATAAAAAATAGTGAACGTTAGCTCCCGTGACGTGTACACTTTATAAACGTCCAGTTGCGTGCCGGTCGAATGAAAAAACTTGGCAGTGTTGCCAGTTCATTTTGTGCTATGGCGCTCGGTGTCAGTGGCGTTTGTTAGCGCCGCTAGAACAACGATACTCTTTGCACCTGTTTATTAAATTTTTCTTAATTGTTTTGTCTGTTTTCTACATTTCAATTACGACGCAATTATTTTTGTACTTGTTATTCTATGCGACGTATGTTGTTTTCAGAGATTCTTATTAGTAATTATAAGTATTCATCATCTTTTTTGCGTTAGTGCCGGCCGTATCCGAGATCTTAACCTCAGAGCCCAGGGTCCTTAAATATGATACTTATTGTTACCTAGTTAATTTATTAATGACCTCCTAAAAATATCCTTTTAAACCATCATACATAATACATGGCTTCTAATAAATCGATCACTTTTTATTATTTATTTTTCTTTTTTTGTTTTAATTATAGCTAAATTGAAATTTGGGCTTCAAAATTGTTCATAAAACTTATTGTGGGAATAACTGGACTAATAGATGGAACATTTCACGAGTAGGTATATTAGATGTCAACGCAAAAGCTTTAATTGGACTGCAGTCATTTGGCACGCAGATTAGAATGATGTTCCCGCTCCCAAAAAACGTAAAATCAGCTTAAATGCAACACAAAATTGTTTAACACAAATATTACTAAATAGCTGACGCCCGCTACTTCTCCCGCGTCATGCTTCCCGTTCCCGTGTCACAGAGTATCTTTTTTTTAAATGAGCCTGAAACTGCCAGCCAAAATTGTAGCGGCCAAAATCCAAAGCCGAAACGCCTCTTGATTCTAGCTGCTACAATTTAATTAGCAATTTCGGCTCCCGATCTTGGCTGCTGTACAATTTGATTGCCAATTTTGTTCCCGATTTTTGTTGTAACAATTTTGGCTGCCAGTATCAGTCTCTTTTTTTTTTAAACTCACGTGGAACCTTTAAATCATACTTAAGGGATTGTGACTCATATTTCTTAATGTTTTAGTTACAAGATAAACAAGAGCGTTAAAACAAAATCACTGACATACCTATCGCAATGATTCCATTATTGTATACACTTTCAGCGATTATACGAATTAATACGTGAAATCATCCACTTACAATGGTACATAATTAAATAACACTTGTCGATCAATCGACCGGAACTAATAAAAACACTTGCCTCTATATACAGGTTGTTGAAATTGTGCTAAACACGACTTTCAAATAACACACCATAATATTACTGAAGGATGTACGTACTCATAGACGTTGGGTTATGTGATTCTTCGCACGAACTAACTCACACAAAGTAACCTACAAGAAAATTTTTATTTTTAAAGAACTGTGGTCGTGAGCTCCAAGTCCCTTTTTGAGAATTTTTCATCCTCCTACCCCCTTTTTTCTGTTGAGCCCATTAGACTAAGGACCATAATTCTGGAATTAATTTTTGGCCTTCACCCAAGGTTATCAGACTAAGTGCAAGCAAATTGGTGGAGCATTACATAAAATGTATAAATACTAGCTGTTGCCTGCGGCTTTACCCGCGTGGATGTCGGTTATCGCGGATCGGGGTATGAAAAATAGATATCTAGCAGCCGATTCTCAGACCTCCCCGATATGCACAGGAAATTTCATGAAAATAGGTCCAGTAGTTTCGGAGGAGTATGGGAACAAACATTGTGACACGAGAATTTTATATATTAGATATGAGTTAATAATATCGTGGTTAACCTATATATTATGAAATTATAGTCGTATCAAAATTTTAAATACGGGTGGCAAGTGTAGCAACCATACCAAATACTAGAATATTCATTTGTGTTACAACTACTGCGGCTAAGTTTTTTACTTAATGTGTATTTTTTTTAATTAAATTGGCAACATGCTAATACATAATAGCTGTTTTGTGTGTTGTTGTAAAACCTCAGGATGTTATGTATCGTTTTTGCAGTACAAATATAGAGGGCACTGTTCCGAAATGCATTTTAAATGCAATTGGCAAAAAATATTAACTCGTACTTTCGTAAATTATTTTGCATTTTTTCACAATTTTTATCATTCAAAATTTATTGTAGATACTTGCAGTTATCGATTAAACGAGTCTTCATTATTATAATGCATCAACACTTGCTGCTTCAAAAATGTAATAAGATAGCTGTTCTGTGAAAGTTCCACATTAAAAAAAGACATGAAAGAAATTTCATGACTGTCCCACCCACGCAGCTTTATATTGAAAGTGAGTAGGTAATTGGGTTTTCTTACAAACATCATAGTTGCTCTATAAATAGAGATTTTTGATACGTAGATCACGTAAAAGTACATTTCTTTACAATCTCTTAGTGGCGAAGCGTTCCTATAACCCAATTATTGCCGACTTCACCTTGCATAGATGGGAGAAATGTTTAAATTTGATCGAGGTAAGTACTTTTTTCAACCGGCTTCCATTTTGAATATTTTCATCTTTCGCCACTGCTGACCATCAAGATGATGAGAATCATTTTGCATATCAACTGTGAGTTTTGGATTCGACAAACTCTTTTTCAAATTATGTATCTATGTCTAGCTGCAATGCTTCGATATCGCCTTTGGATTGTGAAGGTCAGATGGCAGTCGCTTCACGGAAAATATCGAAGTTTAACCAAATCCGCAGTTAAACTGGTAAAAAGCGGACCCCAGACTCCAAGTTGAAAAACTTCGGATGCGACTGGGATTAACGCTAGGATGAAGGAGGGATATTTTTTCAAAAAATGTTTTTGATAGTTAAATGGAAGTTCTAAGTCTACCAATGAAGCTATAATATATTCTAGCTAATAGTTCTATGCTATAGAAAAAGTCTACTGTCAAGCTTTAAAAGCGTTACACTATCACCCTTTCGTAGATTTTCAATAAAATTTATCTCTTTTTATTCGACTTCAAAAATACCTCTGGTATGTGCACGATGTTTCAGAAGCGATACGTTTTATTTTTGGAATTATTTCGTGGGATAAACTATTACCTAAGTATATAATTGAATATCAGAATTTATGAGCAATTCCAGTGCCTAAGTAAATCAAACATTTAAATAATCGTTATATTATTATACTCTTAATAAAATATCTAAAATAGTCTTTATGCGTATGTAATAAAAATGATAAACGATTCAATCTTAATATCGCAGACGCATCATATTCATAGTTTATGACATTTTAGCGTTTTCTAGGAACTTTCGTGAACTGTCGTTTAATAAAATAGAAACGTTAATGCTGAAAATTTGTAGACTCGCATGACAAACAAACATGATTCTTTCTAATTGCGTATTGCAAAAAATGCAGGAAGCATTTAGAACTTTATATTAGCCATACAATTTTTTAACTGCGATCTTTGCATAACTATGTAATTACCTAAATATCTTTGAATTACCTGATGTTTCGACCAGGTTCTGCTGAAACCGACCACCGACACAGGCTGCCTGGATCAGTGCTGAGCGCCCTCCAACCAAAGTAAAACTTTCGTCGACGTTTTTTACTTTGGCCGAAGTATGCGCACAGTAGTCCTCGAATTTATGGGGATAGAAATTAGTTTATAATTCGGTTCAACATCGTCGTGTAATTTTTGTTTACACTCATGCACTGAATTTGTTTTAGAAATTATTAAGCGATGATCGAGGAAATGACTACTCCGTTGAATCACATTATTTTTTAAGAACAAGTATTACAAACAAACTCACTCTAAAAGTATGCATAAATAACTGTACTTACGGGATTTTAGGCGTTTCGTTTCATGTTATTCATAAGCTAAACGAGCATGATTTTATGATACGGATGATTTGCGTTCGACTGAAATGACTAAGGACTGCTAGATTGACGTAGGTATTAGCACAAATTACCCAAATAGTGGTATTAGATTCAGTTGTGTATCATCGCAGCATGTTTGTGTCAGACCATGTAAATAATTTGCATTCATTGAAAATAATTTGCAGTGCAATTTGTTCCAGTAACGAGATTTTTTTATTTGTTTATAATGTATAAAATACTAGGAGTTGGCTCCGGCTATCAGTGAAATAAATAGCTCTATTTCATTGTAATCCACTCAACTGATTTGTACCACTCTGATCCATCTATGAATTTGATTCCATTTTTTGTTCCACGCTGAAGAATGTGGCGGTAGATCGTAGCATGGGGTACCGATACTAAGAAAATATCTTTAGTAATATTGAATAATTATAGCACTTGTACTTTCAATATGTGTAGCAGATTCCACCAAGTGCCATCAATATCTCATTTAAAGAAAAAAAAGGTAAAACCATGTTAAACCGCTTATTTGCTGACCTAGAATCACGTAACTTATTTCAGAATTAACACACGTGATAACGTAAGCATGTAAAACTCGTTGGTAATGTAATGAATAAAGATTTCATGACAATCGTGCTATTAATTTATTTATTTTGGTGCCATCTAGCGGCATAAGGCATTACGTCTGTAACTTTTACAATTACTACAGAATCTGGCAGAATCAATATAGATTAGAATATATATATAGTTTTATTCAGTCATGCTCAATAATGTGTTTAGTCTATGTTTTATTTTTGACAAGTTAATTTTAATACTAAAAATTATAAAAAGTTTGCCTAGGCAATGTCACCGTCTAGTTATAACTCCTTAACTAAAACGCTGCCTGCCTGCTTCTTGAAGTTACGAGTGTAACAATTTTTTGTTCCTGATTGTGCATCTGTATAAAAATTATATTATATTATCTGTGATCCTAGGTACTGAGGGATAGTACGGCTACTGACGGTGGAGGTGAGCGCTGATGCATTACAAGGTGGCCACCCTAAACCTACATCTGGGTCGCAAGTCCCAGTCGCCGTCACGGTGTTCCTCTCTGTACCACGCTATGGACCCGGCGACCGCACGGTGAATCCATGGAGTGCTAAGAATCGGATCCCTCATCTCGTCTCTCTGATAGTGTAAATCCTAAATTAGATTGCATATTATAGTGACACATCTAACCTTCAAATCATTTAAGCACTTTATCAGTATGAGATCTCAATAAGCATTTAGATGATTAACGCGACCTTTATACCCACTAACCTCAACATGTACCACCCTAGTTATTTAAGAATTCTTACGGATGTGATGCCTTTTTCAATTGATTCTGTCGAATTAAACTTCCACTTATCAAAATTCTAAGAGCTTAAGTGCTAGTTATTTGTTTTTTCAAAGTAGGAAGAAGTAATTGATGTTCGCCTACCTAAACATGATGAACAGTATCAACGTCATATGCAGTACGAATCTCAAAAGATTTTCTACATCCTCTTGCGTCATGGAAACCGTAAGAGGTTCTAGTGAGTTCACTTCCATAGTTATTGCACTATAATTACTGTAAATAAACTTATTAACCCAGTTATATCTCAAAAGACGTTCTAATCTCTGCGTGACTTTAACTTATTCTCACAGAACGTTCAAATAACATATTGACCCAGCGAAAAGTTGATCACTGGACGCAGATTACTTCTATTGTCATTAACCCCTCCAGATTATTAAAATGCTTGTTAGGAATGAGTTCACTCCGTTAACCACCTAAAAAATTACCACCTTTTTAATACCTTACAATTCAATAAAACTCTAATTTTCATCTTTCGCTTTTTACGTGAAGATCACAAATAAAACTGTTAAAATTTGGGTTTACCTTACAATTCAATAAAACTCTAATTTTCATCTCTCGCTTTTTACGTGAAGATCACAAATAAAACTGTTAAGATTTGGGTTATAAGCTTAAGCTACATCTACCCCTTCAGAAATATATCTACAGGCATAAAGAAATGTCTACGTATGACGTATGTTCTGTTCAATTTCTTAAGCTTGACACTCTAATGACGCCATCAACGGCCACCACGAAATTTACATTCCTAATGCGTAATAAAATCTACGTTTTATTGCTATTCGTTTACACATTATGTAATTGCTCGAAAGGTCAATATAATACCCAAGGTCGATCGTTGGTGATATGAAACCTGTTAGAGGTGGTTAGCCGTTGGCCTAACGACGTTCTTCCAGTAGGTGATTGAAATATTAGCATCTTTGTGATTATCTTTTGGACTTCAACCTACTATTTAGTGGCAGTGAAATCAACTTGAAAATGTGCAAATAAAAAGTACGAAATTAATAAGTAGTCCAGACGGTGATAACCTATGCGAGATAATTAATACTTCTTCCATACGGAAATGGACTCGGGTTGTTTTGATCAAGTATTTGTTTTCCAAGTTCATGCATTAGAATAGTCAATGAATTAACACATTTATCACATTCTACATAGGTACTATGTGATAATATTGTCATTGTTTATATATTGTTCGTGAAACTAGTTTCTGTAAATTTGTTTTTGTAAAGATTTAATCTAGAACATGAGTTTGATTTGATTTATTAATTATTACCTTCGAACGATTGTACTGCGTGATGCTTTGAGCTTTTAACACTAACTTTGTGGCTTAAACTTAAACAACAAAGCCAAAATAAAACCTAAACACGCAGTTGTTTAAATCTAGCTATTTATTGATCATCAATTTCGGCTTGTTTTTGTTTGATCACGGCATTACGAATGCTATCGAAATGTGTGCGATGTGTAACTTTTTGTTACGAAGTGGTTTGTTCGCTGCAGTTGCAATTTGTATTTGTATCCTAAGCGACGTGCGACCGTAGCATTGGCCCTCCGTAAATCACTTAGCCGCGTAGAACTAGCAAGTAGTGTGATTTGGCTGATTCCTACGAAATATACAGGAACCTACTGTCAAACTTAGCTTAAAGCACTTACATCCCTACCACAATATCTACTAGCTCATCGTATGTATTTCTTTACTATATTGCGTGATTTATATTTTATTTAAATAACATTATTAAATTTTATAATTGCTTGTACACGCAAAGTGTTGATAAGAATGCCTGTTAGTTATAGTTTATTGTATTTATATGTCAAATCATGTTTATTTTAAGCAATAGTAAGTTAGCGAGCACATATATAACTCATGCTTTTATGGTCTGGCAGGCAGTCTACATGACTAGCTTTTCTTTCACCCTTTTAATACGTATCAACTTAAACCTAGCCACTAGGATACTTAAGCTTCAGAACAAATATACTTTGTTATCCAACACTCGTCGTTTGCCAACGTCCGAAATTTCAGGTTAGACAAATATTTAACCAAGTGAAAGCTTCTGAATAACTAGCCTCAGGCGGATATCGATCGATTAACAACCTTATGTAATGTTGCCGTAATCAATGTCTAGATGCGTAGCCATTCACAAAAAGTCTCACTCCAGCATCATATAAATAAGGCTTAAATTTCCGTCTAGGGCAGACCTTGTCCCACAGATATGGGTGATATTCTCTAAATGATGTTGAGTGCGCTGACTTCGTTTTGGTACTTTTGCGTTCTTTTTCTAATATGCGTTGTGATTTGATCCTTATGATTGACACTATAGATTAAACACCATAAAAGTACAGACTGTATTCTTCGGATATTAATCGGTTCGATTACCGAGTGTGACAAGCGAGTTTTCAAAACACATTGAAAGCCGTTTTATTTCTTTTTGAAATTGCTTGCTTTGCGTGAAATTCGCTATAACTTCATTATTAAGAATATTTCCCTCCGAGTATGGAAAACCTTCCATCCTATATCGTTAAAGTTCAGCATAGGGTAATTTCACAAGGTATGCGTCTGCATGACATGCTTTATTTATTACATGTATCAAGTACCCATCACAAATGTAATATTTATTTATAAAACTTCATGTATTTCCAACCAATATTGTGGAATGGCATGTCATACATTGGTCTGTAAAAACAATATTTAGTCATAAATCTTGCCACGCAGTCCCTGTATATTTTATATGCAAGATTCAGTAGGTGAAGCCTACCCGTTGTTCCACTTTCTCGACTTTCTCTATTTAATAATATGTGTGATGGACCTGAATAAATAAATACAAATATGATATATTAATGACTACTCGCAAACCACCAATCAAAAGAAGAATACTCTCGATTAATATTTTTATATAGTATCCAGTACTATATTTTATCCGCTAATTTGCTTATTAATGCAAATGAGTTTACCTATCACGAGTTTTTGGGGCATTACACAAGTATAATTGAGACATTAGATGCCCATAAATATAAACAATTTCTGATTCTAATTAGATTTTTCAAAAACGTAGTCGCCAAATTATTACTACTCTTACTACTCTTTTCGAAGTCGAAGTCATAATGAATAAGCTTCTTTAATAATATACATGGTGACCCGGAAACTTTCCTCGAATGTAATATATCAATGAAAAATAAACTTGCTTATTTAGGACCTTATTCATTAAATTATCCTTGCGTGACAGTAAATTAGAAAATCACGAAATTAGATTGCGATATTTACTGAATGTCTAATCCCAGCCAATGTTAGTTGAAATTGTCTGAAGTGGCTGCCTTTCAGAATTGACTAGACGCGTAGCAGGGCGTGGGCGAAGATAATTTTACTATAGTTATTATAACTAGCGATATAATAGTGTGGCGTTGATAGGGTGCTATTGATATCGGTAGAAAACGGTTCATTCACATTCAGCTCAGTTACTGAGAGTCTGGAAGTGATTGTGTGTTAAAACGTCATATAAATATTACTCAGTACATTCCGCTGAAAATATGAGTGAGTGTTTAGCCGTGGGAGTTGATTACTTGGATTGTTTATTTATCTTAACTCTAACGTTAAATGAGATTTCGAAAAACATTCCGAGACGAGCTTAGCTGGTGACATTTTATGTTGAACTATTTTATAATAATATAATAATAATTTATAAAAATCTTTGCGCTTTCTCTTTTTAATAAAACATCGTGTTGCTTAGACTGTACAGTTAATTGAAGAATAGTATAATAAAGCTGTCTAATTAATTAGTTCCCGTCTGTGTTAATAATACTGTAAGTTAATTAATAACATAAAATGTCTGTTATTAAACAATTCAAATAAAATGAAATATTAAATAATATTTTTTGTGTGAAATGAAAGATGATGATTAAATTACAAAAAATAGGTTTTAAAATATTATATTTTATTAAATATATTTTATTGAAGAGCATATTTTAAGGTGCTATCTTTTTGATACTCGAATCGTGCAAGCTCCTGGGGTCTTGGTATTATACCGAGTCTTGGTGTTTTCTATTAGTGAATTCTCAGTAACGACAGGCTAAAACAAGTATCTACCTTATTTTTTTAGACAGCCAATATTAATGTTACGGATCTACAAAAATTCGGTGAAATGAGGGTATTAATACATCGCTACCATGTACCATGCCAAGTCTCTTTCTCTCAGAGTCAGTGCAAAATTGGTACAAGAGATATTGTATCTCACTTTATAGTAGGTATTATCGCGATAACGGCCCGATTTGTATCTAGATAATTATGTGTAAATGTCGCGAAAATTTAAAAACATGACCGGAATTGGATAGAGTTTTTATGATTAGTTCAAACCCGCAACCTTAGGCATACACCACAGGAGCTTCACTAGGTATGAAAATATTATTGTTTAACCCCACCCAAACTTTCCATTATTATCAGTCTGGAAGCTTCAAGTAACTTGGCATAATGTTATGCAATATTAACCTGCTATCTGCCATATGGTCGACAAACATCGAACCACGTGACTCACTGTTCGAAATTAAAAAGTAAAGAGAAAATGTCAACGACATGACAAACGCCCCATTCATTGACTTGCTCAATGATAATGTCAATTACATAAAAAAATAGGCGTCGATTTACAATAACAAACATACTGTTGAAGTGTACAATTAAATGTGACACGTGTTTCAATACACAAGGTAAGTTTAATGACATTCGGTTCACACGAGTACGAAGTTATACGTCACCCATATTCTTGCTATAGAATTAAGTTATGGGATACTCAAAACTCTTGTCTCAAACTAAATGCCTTACTTGCTAATTCCAAACGAAACCATTCTATACATGAGTATGCTATAGAAAAAGGTCTTCTTTCATAATTTACATGACCGATATTCAGTGCTCAACTACTATTGTATGAGATTTGGTAGGGAGTTAAATAAGGAAGGTAACTATTGCTTGATTCAATTTAACGAAGGTCTATAATACATTGTTAAATGAAGGAAAAATTATCATTACTTTCTATAGACTGTGTTTGTGTAAATTGTAACGCATTCATTTAAAATAGCAAAGGCATGTCGCGAATTGTAGCGGGCTTGCAGCTGCAACTTAGGCATGTTCGCAATCAATTTGCATTAGGGGCCCACGATAGTAAAAAAATGCTATATTGATTGGTACATTACTTTGTTCATAACTAAGAACTGGCTAAGTATAAACTCAAATTAAATGACCTAAGGAATCTGAATATGGACATTTTGAACTGTATTGGCTATCTTTAGGAGAGGCTTGAGTATGGAAGAAGTCATATTCAACTTATTCTTGCTTGGCAAACAAAATTACTTATTTTGTCAATATTCTATGATATAAGCGTGTTACGAATAGAAATAATGATATTATCTTAATTAGATGCTTCTTCCGTACATATCCATTTATAATTATTGTGATAAATGTATACCTGTTATAGTAAGTTATATTAAACTTAGTCGACGTTAATTGGCTGTTAAAATGAAAATGGTCACGTACAAATTGGTAAAAAACGAGCTTAATTAATTTTATCATCCATTTTTAATAAATGTAGTCGATGGAACAGACGTGATACAGTTTTAGAAATTTAAACGCTAAATATGTGATTATTTAGAAGAGGTAAAAAGAAGTTTATTGAGTTATTTGACATTATATACAACGTTATATGATGCTGATGAACTAATAACTAACGACGAATATAAATATAAAGTCGGATCCAAAATATATTTATCTAAAAATGCATTGATAGTCTAAATGTTTAGTTGTTCTTTAAAATGAATAAAAAAAGTTAAAAGAATAAAAAAAAAGATGAGTTGATAAGTTTTTTTTTTTCTTTTTGGTACTCCCGTACCTATATCGTGTGTTTTTAAGTTACTCGGTGTTTATTACCTACAACGAGCAAAGGTGAAGAATTTTGTCTGTATTCATTTTTAGAGCGGTAGACACCGTTCCAAATCGTGGTACAACAAGAGATATATACATAGTTAGATACAGGTCTCCATTTGACCTATCCCAACCATAAACCTGCAAAACTCACGCTTTTTATTTTCCACTTGCCATTATTTTCGTACAAACGTCTCGAAAGGTAAAATGATGTATGAAATATCACTGGAAAACACCAGGTGTTTAGCGAATAAACTAGATTTTTAACACTTAAATCTGATAAAGATAATCAAGAGATAACAGACTGGTTGGTGCTGCCGCTGCTATAGTTAATTATGTGAGTATTTTGCATCAAACTAATATCTAGATGGCTGGAACCTTCTAGAGAATAGGTTTATACTGAAGACTTCTAAATTATCAGAATTCAGTCATTTGGTAGTGTTTCCTTCCAATCAACTCAGAAATACGGTTAATTTCATATTGAGTGAAGAAACTCCTTATGCTGTGTTGTATCAACTATTATTATCGAATATTTAATTTCCTGATGAAATATCCATCCAGTGTTCTTGTAAGCACGTTGGTGTTTGTTAAAATTATTATAATATTGTTGTGTAACGGGTGTGGGCTGTTTCAGTATTTACTGATAAAAATTTAATTGTGGACTGGTCTACCTGACGTGAATGTTATTTTAACATAGTTACATCGATGTTTCTGCAATAAGTAGTGCATAATAACTTAATAAGGCGTTTTTGGTGATACATCGAGCGAGCGGGGCCCCTTTTCATAATTGAATTTTCTTAAATTAAAAGTACCATTGACTGTTTAGGTAGTAATTATGTCTGTAATATTGTACAATTGCATTGTTCAAAGCGTAAATTAATTATTTTAGTTTTTAAGTGGTTCATTAGTATTCTCTCATCTTTAGGAGAATTCATTGCGCTTATTATCCATATACTTAGATACCTCCACTTCTATATGATACTGCTTTCCACTGAGATGGTATTTATAATAACTTATACACAAGACTCATGATAGCACCTAAACATCAATAAGAGTTCTAGCGCCTTGTCTTTTTAAGTTTATTTTTTATTTCGGAGTTCATTGTAAGTAGGTGCTTTAGTAGTTCTGAAATAAAAATTCTGCTTAATACCTACCGAAGCGCTTGAAAGCGCCGTCACCAACTAAAAAATTGAGTCCATTTTAAAATACAAACTTAGGCAATAACGCTTGCAATGTAGAAATACCACGGATTTTAACTTTCATTGCGCTATTAGACGATACGTTATTTGTAAATAACAATAAATAGTGTGTAACTCATCCTCAATTAAGTGATACGAAGTTATGAACACTAATTATCACAAAACCGTTATTTACACAACTTTTTGATCGTTGTCTAAATAATTGTCTAGAACAATATGACATCGTATAAGAAGCAGTTCTAATTAGATCAACATTTCTTTCTTTATCGATAGATCTTAAGCTAGTCTAATGCGAATAGGAACACGCTAACTTCGAATTCTCTAAACTAAGAAAATCTATTTGAGCGCAAAGCATTAACATTCTATTGCTAATTCTAACAATAAACCGCGTATCTCGTGCTGATTACGATCGTAATTAGTACATTAGAATCTGTTACTTCAAAGTGGTTTCCACATTGCGGAACTATCACTAAACCGTATTTTAAAAAGGACGTTTCTGACATAAGCAAATCCTACTATTATTCAAATTTTTGTATGAGTCGAGCTGTCGAGAATTGATCGTTTCGGTAACTTGCACACATAATAATGTTTGCTGACATAATATATCTTCGTGATGTAGACTTATATAAAAATAAATCACAATGCATTCGCACCTTTATTTAAAAAGTAATATGGGCCTTTTTTACATAGACATGTCACCACCAACTAGCTTAATCAGCCGTTCAATTAACTGCCTAAGCAGTTAACTAAACGACGTCATTCAAGTAACGGCCTGAATGGTGTTGTTCCATTTAATTAAACGGCTAGGCAAATAATTTGGATTGATGACGTTAAACTACTTGCTTAGCCATCTAATCAAACAGTTAGAAAAATGACTTTTTTTTGCATGGTTATAAAAAAAATAACCACGAAGGCCTAATGCTAACCTAACCAAGTCGGCTTGTACAGCTATGACAATAAACCTATCACTAATTTTCTATTAATACACCTCTGTCTACCCCCTCGGGGATTTACAGGTGTAAGTATATGTATGTATGTATGTAATTTTCTATCTTAATTCGAGGTGGTGCCCCATCTTACGATCGGCCTAAGCATTAGCCAGCCAGGTTATTAAATGATGTAATAAACGAGACGGCTGAATATCATTCAGGCCGTTAATTCAATGGCGCCGTTTAGTTAACTGCCTAGGCAGTTAATTAGACGGCTGATTAAGCTAGTTGGCGGCGACAGATACACCACGTAGAACCTAAACGACGATAATAAAGAAAATATTTTTTATTACTTTAACGGGTCTCCGACAAACGACAAAACTAACTAACTTTCCGATTGTTACAGGTACTATGACAGTCTGCGCCGAACACCGAGACCGTGAGTCATCCGCTGATAAATGACGCCCGCTGACGTATCGCACTAAACATTGACATTATCAATCGATATAAAACTAACGCAACGACCAAAATCAGGCTAATTGATTTTCTTAACCATTTCGATATTAACACCCGAATGATCAGAACCCTTGAAGTCCCTACGGTTGTGTCGCACTTGAACCGAAACCCACGGCCTAGTATTCATTTCGACTTCTAATGATATTCTAGACTACTCTAGACTAGCTTTTCTATCTCTCCAACTCGAAATCAGCGAATTAATCGAGATACAGTTTATAAGGGAACTGATTTTTTTAGGAATGCAATTCTCTTGCAATAAATGATGATATCAAAATGATTTGATGCGATTCGTCACCAGGCTAATGGGGTTTTTATGTCAAAAAAATTTGGTTAGCATTACGGTTCCTAAAAAGGTCTCTTTCCTGTGTCCAAACTTTGTTTGTAGAAGTCATTATTTTTGTTTTGACTACATTTCTCAGACTATCTTTTATACTTACTATAAGAATTTATTAGAAAAGTTTTGAATTAGGCCTTCGATAAATATTAAGTAAGTTGATAAGTAAAAGAATTCAGAAGGTCTTAAATCTGATATGTTGAAAAAGTCCATACAGACGGCTAGGGTCGGATCTTTACAGAGGTTGAACACAATAAAGTGTTTTGTTCGCCATAATAATATAGATACCTATACGTCTTGGACAACAAAAGCAATTTGTCATGATACGAGAATAAATATTCTACAAAGGATCGATAAATACTTGCAAAGGCGAAGGAATATTGGTTAACAAAAACCATTCTGTCAGGTGAAGAGACTTTACTAGGAAATATTTGTCCGGTTTGTACGTGACCGTTGTCGTATTGCAAATCTTTGTTCAGATCAGAACTGAATAATTCTAAAAGTAACGTAAAAAAATAAATTTTATTATGATAAATCTAGATAGAATTGAATATACCACACGTGGATTATGTTTTCTTTTTGGATATTTTTAGTGAAGTTTTTTATTATATAACCTGTAACGGAACGAACGCAAGACCTCAGACAGCAAATTAGAATACTTAATTACAAAATTAAAATTATATTTAAAATAAACTGAGTAATTTTGTATGAAATAATGGTCCTCACTAAAAGCAAAACTAATGAGCGAGTTAAAATTTGTTATCTATTTTGAGATAAGGCTTGAATTTCCTAGTGGTTTTAAGTTAAATTAAATATTTTTGATACGAATATTAATAAGCAAAATAATGGCAACCTATTTTAGGAGCCAATTCTGATAAAACTACTTTTCTGGTTTTGAATTTATTCTGTTTCAGGTCGTCATTTTCACCATTTAAGTATTTAGTGTTATATCATCAACGTATGGTATCTATGTATTTTCTAGCTTTATCATAAACCTCTGCAAAACCAGTTACTATTGATGGTTTTAGGAAACGGCTGGTTCGAAGCGATAATGATTCACGGAATCGGTTTAAATACGATTTTTTTTATGGTGAGCGTTTTGTGTAGTTTATAGTCTGTGAAAATTATTTAAAAATACGTTAAAAAAAGTGGAACTTGCGTCTCAAACTCTCGATGTTCAAAATAACAGTTTTTCGTTGAGTATGAATAATAGAATTAATTGTCTTGAATTTTTAATATCTGCGAGAGTTACAAAGAGCGCAAAGTTGTACTTTTCAATGTTTAATTCTCTTTGTTTTCAAGAAATTTGGGTTTCTGCATAGCGAGAATATTTGCAGTAATTTATGTCATAATGCCATTCAATAGATCGACCTTTATTTTTAAGTAAAAATAATTTCAACATTGATAATGCAACACCTGGATATTGCAACCGTTTAAGGTTATTGGCCTTGCGGTTTAAAATGGATGGCGTTACGATTTTTAAGCTTTCTAGTGCTATCTCGTTATCCTGTGCCCCGCCAAGAGAAGCCATCGTGAGCAGATCGTCCTCAGGGTTTGAAGTCCTACATGGTTTGCTGGCAAGGCTACCACAATTTGTGATTTGTTATTAATATTTTTTTCACGCGTTCATATTTTATTACTTACTTTCACATCTTTATCCAATAATTTTATTTCACTAATAATCACGTAACAATAACCTACAGTTAATCCGAAGAATTATTTTATTGAACGTTCATAGCGTGAAGGTTGGATTTATTTTCACACACCGCCATCTAGCGTCCAGTAGCTGTACTAGATACACCGTGTGCATAAAGTATGTATGTAGTTAACAATCAGTTGTTAAAAATAGGTAGTCAGTGGGTAATAGAATACCTAAATATAGCAAGCTTAATTTTTTTTAAATATCTAATTATTCCTTTGATATTTACGTACAAATTGCCAAATATAGAATGTTTATGCAAACAATTCCCTACTAATTGATTTTCCCTACTAGACAAGTAGGGAAAATCATCTTCATGCCCACGATGAGAATGAGACAGTAGAAAAGATAGAGGGCAGGCGAATAGACAGACTTACATGCGTAAATAGATTTTCCACTGATAAGTTACCCAACAAGCAAAACCCATATACCTAATGAGAGTTCAAAAAATACCAATAAGATCGTCAGTGTAAAAAAATTATGAAATTGCAAAATGTAGAGGAAGGAGTTTGGAATTATTCAGGTGAATTTTTGAGAACACTCGATTTATAAAACAAAATTAATATTCATGATGTAGGTGTACGTAGGGTCACAACCAACCAGCCGTTCAATGAACCACCTAGGCTCTACTAAACGGCGCCGTTCAATTGGCAGCCTAAATGATGTTTAGCCATTTGAATAAACGGCCGTTCGGTAAAGAGCCTAGGCGGTTATTTGAACGGCTGAAAAACCTAGTTTGCGGTGATATATCTATTGAACTATATTGCGCTAAAGCGCCTAGTAGTCAAACTAAGATAATACGTATATGCGTGTACAAACTAAGCCAGTTGTCGATAAATCAATCACAAAATGTATACGTAATAAATTTACGAAACTAAACTTCTGTTACGCATGCTTCGACATGAGCCCGGATAGCTCAGTCGGTAGAGCATTGGACTTTTAATCCAAGGGTCCAGGGTTCAAGTCCCTGTTCGGGCGGCTCAGTTTTTGCTGCTTAATGTCTTTTTATTTAACATTTTATCTTTATCTTAGATTTTTTTTGGATAATTAGAATATTCCAAATAATTATACTAGAAATTTCTAGTTTCTAGTTTCTTAGCTAAATAATTTTTTTATTTATAATTTCTTTTGATTTGTGAATTAATTTCGTTAAATAAAAAGATTACAGTGAATATTGTGATGTTAAATTTTGATTCTCAAATAAAAATAATATTGCCAGTTGGAAAATACACTGGCATTGTGTACAGCGCCCTCTGTTATATGCTTTATGTAATAGTTGACAATGGTTAAGAGCAGCGTATATAATAAACTGCGTCTCTTTCAGTAGATGGCGCTTTGATATACTTGTTATCATTAGTTCATAGCTAAATGTAAGAGGGCAGTAGGAGTAGGTATTTACATTTTTGTTTCATAAATTGTCTAAATTACCTAGGTACATTATCAAAATGAAAAAACAAATATATTATTTAAATATTTAAGATAAACAAATCCGTGATGTCATGCACCACGCATTAAGACTTTTGAATATCTTTGAAGGTATATCCTTGGTTAGTGTTAATCCTTCAGTCAATAAAGTGCGATATGTACGAGTCGAGTTTTAGATGCCTTCTATAGTAGTTACAAAAATACATGATCCATATAATATAAATAAATGCAGCAAAAAATTCCATCTGGAAAAATCATGGTCCCTATATAGGATGTAAGAATAAGGGCTCAATGCAACTTAAGCTAACCTATACATAAAGTAGTACATCTTAGGTATTCCTAAATGCTGACAAACATCTTGTGCAATGGTCGGCAAGTTTGCGCATATCACATGCGAAAACTGTACCTACAGACTAACCAAAAACCTATAAAAAGATTGATCAACGAACGACGCGAGCTCTTCCAGACCTAGATTTATTAATTGGTCCGGCATTCGGTTAAAAAACGTTTTCGCTGCGCAGCTAGAGTAAATGGTTAAGTTGTTTGCCGGATCATTATATCAAAGAAAAGAGGAAAACACCAACATGTAATATATCGTCGATGAAGTACCAATACCTCCTATGTGTTGAGAACCTAATTTTACACCAGAAGAAAAAAACTGCTTAAAAAAAGCTTGTCTTGTTTTTTTCATCTATTGATATTAAAATACTTTGATTATGATTATGTTTTATAGGGATTACGTCAGTTAGGAGATATTGATTCTAGAACTTGAGTATCCTAATTAATGTTAGGAGTTATTTCTTGTAAATAAAACACATCATACATAAAGGATGTTTATTTAAAAATAACAATTTAAATAATAAGAAAAAGAAAACAATCAACGACTTAAAATTAAACATGAAACTCTTTCAAGAAATAAAATAATCAAAAATAAAATAAAGAAAAAACTAAAAATCTTCTGAACTTTCTTTTTTTTTTTTTTTGGTTATGAATCAACTTATTTGTTTTTTTTTTTTATTAAATGAACGAAATGGAAAGGAAAGGGCATTAACATAAACGGCGACTACATCTCACACCTACGATTCGTAGATGACAGTCTTACTGGCGGAGTCGCTAGAGGAGCTGAACCAGATGCTGGGCGGACTAGCTTCAGCCTCGCGACGTATCGGTCTTGGCATGAATTTGGACAAAACCAAAGTCATGATCAATGGCCACATTGATCCGATACCGGTCGTCGTACATGGTCACCCTCTCGAAATCGTTTCTGAGTACACTTACCTCGGGCAGGTTCTGCAGTTAGGTAAAAACAATTTCGAGAGGGAGGCCAAGAGGAGGATCCAGCTGGGCTGGGCAGCGTTTGGGAAACTAAGCCGAGTCTTCTCGTCATCCATACCGCAATGCTTGAAAACGAAAGTTTTCAATCAGTGCGTCCTACCCGTCATGACCTACGGAGCCGAGACATGGACACTCACGGCAGGGTTGGTCCATCAGTTCAAAGTCGCTCAGCGAGCTATGGAGAGAGCTATGCTTGGAGTTTCTCTGAAGGATAGAATCCGCAACGAATACATCCGACAGAGAACTAAAGTAATCGACATAGCTCAAAGAATCAGCAAGCTGAAGTGGCAGTGGGCTGGCCATATCTCACGAAGAACCGACAACCGTTGGGGTAAACGTGTTCTTGAGTGGAGACCGCGACTCGGCAAGCGTAGTGTAGGACGCCCTCCGACCAGGTGGGATGACGATCTAAGAAAGACTGCAGGCAGATGCTGAATGCGGCAAGCTGAAGACAGGGCGCTATGGCGCTCATTGGGGAGGGCTATGTCCAGCAGTGGACTAATATAGCCTGATGATGATGATGATGATGATGAACTTAAGATTAATTTTTAGGTAATGAATCGTAATACGTGTGGCAATCTTTTGGTAAAACGTTTTTCATGCTTCGCAAATGATTAAATTTTGTTATCGTTATAGGAAGAGGTGCGTTATTTATTTGTAAATAGGTATTAAAACCTTCAAAAATTTTAGGCCTAGTCGGTAAACCAACCCAGTCATCGTCAAAATTCAATTTTATAGTGATTTTTCCATCAGTATACCGGATGGCTCGAATGTTTGTTACAGTCGGGTCCCTCGTTTTTCGACCTGGCCGAATACTTGAATACCGGAAAAAAGTTTTTTCTGGAACTAAATGAAATCAAAACGCATACAGTATCTTTATCTCGCTCTATCAAATGGCGAGGAACAGGACGCAATGCCGCGTGCAGCGATCGTGTGAAGTTAATCAGTCGAATGCAGAGCGCGTCCGAGTGTAGCCGGTTATCAGCGCAGTTAGGAGATATTTCCATAAAATACATACGAAAGAATGAATTCCGTAACTTAGTAGATATTTTCACGCAGCTCTAGAAGCTTTTTGGTAAAGAAATGTTGGATAGGAGTAAATGCAATTCATGCGAATATGAGTTTTATGTTTGTTGTAATAAAAAAAGTGATTTTGGACCAAGATGTCAGTTAGGAGGTATTGGTACTTCATCGACGATATAGAAATGTAACCAGTATCACTTGACGAAGCGTGGTAACCTTGTCATCATTAAACAACAATAAGAAACCTGTAAGCCAAGATTACATAACTCGATAATTAATTTTATGCGGTAATATGTAACCACACGCGTATGGCCGTGTAGACTTACAAGATAACCTAGTGTAACCTAGATATTTGTTACTAAGCTAGCACTTAATCTTAACAATTAAGAAATCAAACGAGTAATATAATACCATATTGATACTAAATGTCTTTAAATAACACCAGTTTTATGAGTTGCATTTTACCTTTATAATTATTATTAATGATTTTCCATCGACTTGTTGGCCTTGTGTTATAATATAAATTTGAGAGCGTGTAAATCTGAGTTTGATTCTGGTGCGAGCAGTTTCATTAGGTTTGTCTGTCATTAATTCTTGATAGTAAATACACTCCAGATAGGTATCAGACAGTATTCGAAATGAAGGCCCAGTTTTCACAGACAGCGTTGCTACAGCTAGTTTTCGAAATTCCCTAAGAATTATTGTCCTTTTGTCTCAAAGCGCAAAAAACCGATTAGTCACAAAACTACTCACTCACACGTTACCTGAGTCTAAAAATACAGAATTTATCTTTATTTTAGTTCACTATCCAGAAATGAAGAGAATTAGTAGTACCCGAATTATCTGAAACTTTCACAATTTTGCACCCTACATTCTCTAGGTAGGAAGGCTTTACAAGATATTTTGGTTCCGAATTTAAATACAACAGAACAATAACAGTGAAATGTGAAAATCCCCCTCATTTTCCCCGCATCCAGCTGGTCGCCACAAAACCCTTGACCGACTTTAAAAGTCTTTAAATACCAAACTGTACTGTACTGGGTAATTCCCTCGCATTGTAGGACTGGGTTTGCAATTCTTGGGATTGGAAAATCTTTGGGAAACATTCGTTCACAAGCACCGTAAGGATTAAGGAATTTAAGAAAGACGATGACGTAGATGTCCCATTACGGTTGGCGACAGCCATTCGCCCTTGGTTTCTCTTTGTGCACCTTTATGTGGCGACTCCACACAAAGGTCAGGCGATTATAGAAATATCCGGATTGAAGCTGTTTATATTTGAAGTAAACCTTTGTCTTGTTATCTCGAAGATAAACGTGGCAATTATGTTATCAGATACATTGTTATTTGTACGCACATTGACGAGTCCTTGAAGGGAATGTGAAACTATTAGCATAAAGGTAGGATATTTTATTATTTAGCATCATCCTAATTTGCTGACAATTAATCAGAAAAGTTATAATCATTGTGTAATCAGTGTAATAAATAAACCTTGATCTTCATAACGTAGTTCAGGAGCTGAAAACTTTATATTTCCTTTGTTGTAGTATATACTATCAGCGCCATCTGTTATAGTGTTAACTAACCAAATTGAGAGCATAAATTTGTTTCGTTGGCTATATTTCGTGAATCGCATTTTTTCTCCATATAGGTCAAAAAAATATTAGCAATAATTGTAATGGTAGTTACACTAACTAAACTAACAGATGGCGTTACAAGTGGCATTGACATTAAAACCTGTAAGTGAAAGAAATTGATAAAATTTATGTCCTACTTTGTCAGTAGATTTAAAAATTGGAAATCGCCAAGGTTAATAGTTATAATCCTCTCAAAAGTTACCACATATTGTTCTGTTCACATTAATCAATCAATCGATTACGCTACTGCAGTCCACTGCGCTGCATAAGACCTCTCCCAATGTGCCCCAGAAAAATGCCGCCAGGTATACGGATTTAATAAGCTCTTCGTTTTAAATTTGTTCCACTGAATTAATTATTCCGTGAGACAGGTTTGCCTTGAAATTTGCTAATTAGGTTTAATTAGGAAGATTAAATATATTTGTGCATTTAATCAGCATCAAGTAGAGGAAAGGACGAATCCTTGATTTCCAAGCTATGAATGAACGCGATGACAAACTAACATTTTGCATCTTAAAATAATTGTAGAGAAGTAAAATAAGTTTATTTTCAGCATTATGGTTACGATCTCTGTGTGATATATTGGGTACGTTGTTACAGTTCTTAGTCATTTAAAAAACTTGGGAGATACGTTAATTAGATCTGTTATAATATCTTTATAACCTTTTTGAAAAGTTGCCACTGAAATGCCACGCCTCGCAGAACTCTTGGGAGCCCAGGCTTTGCTCTCGAGGGTTTTCAGATGCAGTCGCTTCCGTTCAAGCAAAGATAAACTACACTAGGAAGAGACAGTTGGAGAGATTATTCAAAGTACATGCTTTGTTTGCGATCAGGAAAACCGGTTGGAGGATGATGTTGAGGCAATTTTTTACTTCCGCGTTTTCACATGTCTTGGCATAAATTTACAGTAATTAAAGTTACTGTTAACAGTATGTCTAAGTTTGAGTGCGGCATAAGAATATATTTATCAAGCTGACCAAGCAATATTTTAATATGCAGTAAATATTTCAACAGACGATCTTGCTAATTTTTTGTTAGTTGACTATGTATTTAAATAGGTTTAGCGAAGTGGTTTTATTGACACCAACGTTACGACACGGTGCCCACGCCGACCTCCGATCTCTTGGTTTATAAATAAATTTTAATGTATTTAATTGTTTACTTAAAATAGGACTCCATTAGTCACTCGTATTCGTTTTGATTGTTGGGAACACGCACTGTAATCAAATTACGCAATATGTTTAATACTTAGGTAGGTACATTTGCTAGAATGAATCACAACCAAACAGGAAATTATTCATTTACTAGTAAATTCTATTGTAATTTGGTAAAAGGTACTATTTCCTCGGTTAACGGTCTGTCACTATCACTACCTGATCGACCCCGTTCGAAATAGCCGATTTGAATGCGGATTCCATTGAGCGTGATATCCACCGTACCTTCTTTAAAAGTAATCCTAATGGCCTCTACACACCTAAGCCACTGGCGTCTTTGGCTTAGATACGAAGAGCCCGTAAGCGTAAAACGGTTTCTTCAGGGTCGGCAGCGCGAGCGAGTGTAATACCCCTGGTGTTGCTACGTCCATAGGCCACGATAACCACTTTCCATCAGGTGGGCCGTATACTTATCTGCCACTTCAGTGGTTTAAAAAAAAAGAGTCGCTCACTATTTGGGTTACGTTGTATTCGATAGTAAGCGTCTTGAGTTAGGCGTACATAGCCTTTCTTCGCATTCACTGATAATATTTATATTATTTTTTATAAGGAAAAAGAAGAAATTGAAATTCTTAGTGTCTTCTGACCGCTTGATCGTTTGCAAAACACACAGTTGCATACCAACAAAGCTCACTCATAAACGCTGCTAAACATTTCCGGGGAATGAGTCAAGGCCGGGTTATAATGCGTGCGCAAGTTATTCTAACTTTCCTAAACTTTAACTTCTATAACCAATGTCATTCCCATAAAGCGGGAAGGATAAATAACAATATTTACTGAGTCATACGTATACTGTATTATCGTTTTTGCCATCTGTTATGTAGTATATGCAAATATTTTATTAGTGAGCAGTATAACAGTAAACTATTTTTTAAATTTGCGAAAGTAAATATTTGCTAAGTTTATCACGTGTTTAAACATGATTAGAATTTTACATAGAATGGACAGAATTTAAATATTATTATGATTATACTGTTATTATATTTGTGTCGTACCTAAAATTCAGAAAATCTCAAATTACGCACTAGTTAAAAAAAAAAAAAATTACACCGGTTTTGTACTGCAGGTATTTTGTTTCAAAAACACAATATGCTTATACTATTTTCCCGATACCGCCTTTATGGAGTAAGTACTGCTTTCTTGAAAAATTTCGATGCTGTTTCAACCGGATTATGGTCAAGTATTGCACTTTTGATGGTCTTAATCCAGGGTGAACTTGAGTAACCTAAAATAAATTGATGGTACGATTATATAGATATTTACAAAAAGTTGATACAACCGGTCCCCTTCGACGTCAACATTGGTGATAAAAAATGTAAACGACTCATGGCTAAAAATAGAATGGCGTGATACCTACCGACCCACACCGTGCATAAAAATTGCTATGTTTTTGTCGAATTCAAATAAATAACATGTAGTTTTTATACGAATTTAAGGTTCAGTGATAACGGATTTGGAATGACTTGTGTAAATTATATCGCCATTATTTCAGATTATCAACAAAAAAGAGGTGTGAAGAAGTTGGAAATATTTGCATAAATTATATAACAATATGCTAGACGAAAAACCATGAATACAGCTTCATTAACAAATATTTTACTTCCCACGATGGATACTTCACTTCACCATTATATATTATTAAGTCTGATGTGAATCCGAGCGTACAAGACTTCTTGCTACATAAAACAGGTAAAAAAATAGCTTTGAATGTTATAACAGGTTAGGATAGTGTGAAACATAGGTGTAATTACTAAAGCAATCAAAATCGAACAAGCACAGCGCGAGCTGTTGACACACCACTTCTCACTGATCCTTAGCACAGTAGCAGATTGCATCGGCTAACATATTCGTGGAGTACTCTATTCGTGACCAAGTTAAGTCTCCGTCGTGCACGTAAGCGAAAGGCGTTACGATAACATTTGTGTGCCAAGTTTAAATTCATTCTAGGTATTTAAAATTACCACTTGAAAACATTGTTATCTTCATTCGTACCTTTGACAAGACAAAGCAAGTTGACGTGGTCTCAGTCTTCTATATTATGGGATTATTATGATAATCAGCATAAGCCGGTTGTTTACATTTTTTTCTTGTTCCGTCAAAACAAACACTTTTGGTTAATGTTCTAATTCGTATTCATCCGGTCGAAGTACGCAAAAAGTTTATGTGTATGCTAATCATATGGCAAAGATAGACGGATTCGCTTATTGGTAGTTTTAATTTGCTGTTTAGCTCTATGATAAATGTGTTTTTGTATCTGATAGCGAACTTTTTGCTCAGATTTATGTTATTATTTCATAATCAGACCTGGCACTGGCTAAATTAAGAACAAAATAAATTACGTCTTCTACCAAATTTTATAATCCGCTGTTTAGAGCCTGAATAGATAAGATGATAGAGTTTCGTTGAGAAACCACCTTATAGAGTTAGACTCATTGCGTCATCACCACAACATTTTGAAACCTAAAACTACATAACCCTGTAATGACATGGAAAAATATACAAAGTCATTATTGTGAATTTTCTCCAATTACTGCCAACGCTCACTACCGCCATTGATCTCCACTAATCGACATCGGACTATAGAATATTACGCACGTTCCGTCAGCTTCGTAGAAACACTCGCCGCAATAGACCGCATTGCGGTGTGTATGTAACTGGTGCAACTACCCGTAATAATAATTAAAATAGGATTTCTATGAAATTGTACAAAAGCACAACACACAACCGTTAAAAGAATGCTAGCTGAAATAATGCCTATTACATCAAAATCTGAAACTAGAAAATTATCTACTTAATAGTCACTAATTAATTTACTAAAAATGTTGATGATCTAATAAAGGTACGTAGTTTTTTTTATAAAGAATATTAGCAACCGAAATTATCGAAATAACTAATATTCCCTCTAACCCCTCCAACTAAGCTAAATTGCTTGTCCTAGGAGTGGGTTCACGTCGGTAGTGTAATGGCCAGGATTCGAACCCGGGACCTCTCGATCGTAAGGCCGACTCCTTAACCACTAAGCTACCAACGCTGATGTCAGCTAATTCTGTTATACAGTAAATATGTGAAATGCACTGAGGAAACCTGCGTGGTACATTACAAAGTGTGTTTATGCAGATAGTGGTGATGTCGCTACCCGCTATAGGGATTCGTTTGGTGAGATAATGCCATTATGACAGCTGCAAAAACGATTAATCAAAATTATTTAAATATGATCAGTAATGTTAGACACAAATAGAAAACTGAACTGTAAATTAAGGAAAATATACCTTACTAGCTGTGCCTTGCCGTTTTATTTTGAAATAGAAATATTTTATATAACATGTACTTCCCCAAGAATTGGGTTATCAGAAACAAAAAATGTTTGCATTCTAACAAACAATCTCTTCAGCTTTTTTTATCTTTATAATCAAAATATTTCGAAAATTGTAAGGTTCATTACGCAATATAAAAGCTGAGTAGTTACGCAGTATCATTGGCTATAAGCAGTGAGCTTTTACTACCAAAAATCAAATCTGCAATGAAGGCATTTACAGGCTTCAATAAATTAAGAAGTTAATTGTTGGGTCGCTTATCGTAAATCTGGTGACAATGTTGAATACCAGTGTATTGTAAAAGTAGAAATGTTATACTAATTCTCTCTTCGTTTTTTTTATACTGGCCACACCAAATTGATATCCGTTGAACTTTGACGTGTCCTTCAACTTAACCCGACACCATATAATCTCCATGCATGGAGTTCTTTGATTGCTATTTAATGTCTAGAATTGTCCACACATTTTCTATTGAAATTGGATGTCATCCTTTAACGCAATTGTTTGTTCAAAATCAATGTATTTTATGCGACATTTTCATTGATTTGTTATTTACTAGACATTTATGTGATAGGTATTTACAACGAATATTAATAACTTTTCCGGTCACAACACAACGTCCTTTAGCATTAGTAATATCACCTTTACGTTTTTGCTTTTAAGCCCTACATAAAATACTTTAGTAATTTTAAAGACCACTTGTCTCTCAAAACAACACTCGAGAGATACCATATGCTAGATCATCTTATAACTACTTGAAGAACTTGAATATAATTGAAAGTGGTCAAAAAAATTGTTTGATTTCTTCGAAGTTTGTAGGCTGATGATACTTGGAACACCTCAATGATTATCATTGAGCGAAACGTAATCACACAGCTTAGTTCACGTTATCGAATTAATTTTCACTGGTGTAATCCGGACTTAGGATACCTAACATCCAGATCCGCTTCTATCACACACGTCTGCCAATCCCACGTTAATCCGATCCCGGATACAAATCCAGTATTTAAAAAAATAACCTTAATGTTACGCAATAGCCAAAATGACTTGCTTAACGACTTTCAGTTCGCTTAATGTAGGGATTAACTTTTTTTGAAATTCCAAATGTATGGTAGGTACCATTACTCTTAATCTGTTTCTTTTTTTGTATTCATTATTAGTTCACATTAACCCATCCAACTAAGCTAAATTACTTTTGCCGCGTAAGCGTACTTTACTTGGGTTTTGAGGTACACACCCGTCATGTTACTGACCTCCAGTGAGTTGACCACTGCCGCTGCTCAGTGACCAAATTACTTCAAATCACGTGGTACTAAAAAATCGGTAATTCTCCCTCGTAAAATAAAAATTATTTCGAGCATAAGAAAGGAAGAGAAAAGTATTAGAACGGACTCCGAGCTCCCGAGGGCAAAGATCATGTTTGTGATCAAGTTTGGCGTGCTGAGGTTGATGACAGTTTCAGGAGCGAATTTCAAACAAAATTTGAACATAATTTAAATTCGATTTGTATAGAAAAAAATTTACCGGTCTAGGCGGGGCTTGTACCCGCGATCTTTGCCTTAGAAGTGCCATGCTTTTACCACAGCTACGAGACCTCGCTATTATATTCTTAAATTTTTCAGTTATGAGTTATGATGTAACTTGAAATAAACTTGCTTCCAAGCCTATAATAGAATTAAACTCCAATAAAAACAAGTTATTCTTCAAAGTATACCGTTAACAGCCGCGTCGTTATAGCATAAAATTTACAAATCGCGCTGTATTACAAGTCAAATTACTACCTACAATCACAACACTGTATTACATGGAAGGTTTTGAAGTGTAAAGAGATGTGCAGACTGTAAAGCGGTAAAGCGATCCGTGTTCCTACATAACAGCCGCTACTTGCTAGTTGTCTGAACTAATATTGCCATAGAAAGTGAAATAAATATTTTTAACAACAAATAAACTAAAAAAAACTAATAAACTGATTTTATAAACTTTCTGCAAAGGTAATTTTTGAAATTTTTGGGTTCGCAACTTACGTGAATAAAGCTTCGAATGTTGCTAGTACATTTATAATGTACTGCAAAACGTTTAAGTCCATGCATAAAACCTATTGGACGTCCCTGTCCCTCGTGCTTAGTCACAGATAACACAACTAATAAGCGATAAAACTCGCGTCAAACAGCGAGACAATATTGATTTAATTGATAGAGTATTCTTCGCACATTTGTGAAGCGTCATATTTGAAAAGCATACAAAACGGTAATTTTTTTGTATATCTCAAATATTGTTTAAAGGCGTGATTCATACGCAATATTAAAAAAAAAAAAGATTGAGATGGAAAATTTTACAGGTGAACCCAGCTTTACATATTTTGTACACATTATGTACACGTTATACAGTCATGTTGCAGCAATAATGCGTTATACTTATATCAAAGGTGATAAATGAACGTTTGAAATAAACACCTATACGTGTTAAACCGGAACGTTGCAAATGGTGCATATCGGAGAGACTTACGACTGCGTGTCTAGGATTATGTTATCAGGTGTCAGATTTTTTGGTCAGTGTCACGAATACAACCGACCTTGGGCAATGTCAGAATTTTTCACATTTTTAAGAAATAGCCGCTTCCATCATGCACGTTAGCCTATTCTACATTTAAATATTTATCGTTAACAAACTTTTCGAATTCGGAAAACCACCATTAAATAAAACAATTTATGGATGAACATGTCATTAATACATAGTTTAATACACAGATTTGGAAAGCTCATAACCAAACTTAAAAGGTAAAGTATCTTTAGCCATACCAAAAATAATAAAATATCTTCTTGACAGACTGCTAGTTGAAAGAAAACGCTTAAGTATATCCCTTTGAAATAACGTTGCTCATAAATGGAACAAAAAGAACTTAAGAACTTCCCGTGACACCACCGGGCACGGTTTAATGTGTTTCAATGAACTCTTTCTTGTTTCAAAATTTGAACTATTTTAGTGTACGTGTGTGAACGAAATGTAAACAAATGGTTTGTATACCTATATGGCACCAATTCTGTGAAAAGTTAAACGCGCGGGAGCAGTTTTGGGAAATTCGATTGAGAAACCAGTTCGATAATATAATTTAATAGACGTAGGTACGGCCTCTATACGATTTCCATAGCAAAGCATTTATTATCCAGAACTGTCAGATAGCAAACATTTCATGTGAAACAATAACTCAGAAAGTTTTCCTCTCTTATCTAAATTAATGAACCCGTTTCCATGTAACCGCAGTGAGTAAATGTATTTACAGTGATGTGTAATTTTTAAGCGCTAGCTGTTAGGTTAAATGTTAACATTATGTGGTTTATCGATTGTTCAGTTTATAACTATGACGTCTCTGGCTTCCCACGGGAAAATATTCTATAACCCGATTGCAACGCTACCTTCGGGATCCAAACTATGCCCATAACTTTAGGACAAGCGCGAGCTTTGATGGTAAAACTTGCATTTACCTGAGGGTTATAGACAGACTTTACGACTAAACCTTCTTTACCTTATAAGTTTGGCTATCTTTTAAGCTATCTATCAGTGGCGAAGGGAATATTCAAGAGGGAAACCGATTAAGAAAATTATTATTTATTAAACATCTTTAACACAGCTTCCCTTGTGGAGCAAGTCAGCAGGAATCGAGTTATAGAGCCCCTCGCTACTGCTATCTATTATTTGTGTATTGAATTAAATATTGATTAATTTCATGTCCATCCATACTTAGGTATTTTAATCATGCCGCTTGAGAACCCTCAAGGATTACGTCGCAAATTATGATGTGAACTCAAATATTTAAAACTGCATTCTGAACGTAACTTGAACTGTTGGCAGAACTGTCTCAACTGAGCTTAATGGACCCGTACTGTGTAAATAAAAATAGCGTCTCTTATCCACACATTTATTTATTTATTTTTTTATTTTTTTATTTTTTTATTTATTTATTTTTTATTTATTTATTTATTTACTTATTTATTTATTTTTTTATTAATTTATTTATTTATTTATTCCTCATACTACCATTATTACAGGTTGCCCCTAATGCAATGGTAGTAGACCACAATTATTACAATTTCTATTACATATAATACAATGGTTTTACAATAATTAGACTTTACTCCAATATACTACCCATACCCCCTTAGTTGAAATCAAAAATTAATATAATCAGGATGAGAATAACATAAGTTTATGAAAATAAAGCTACTTCACAATAAAGAATAAACTGTTTTTCATATGACGATTTTTATTTCTATGTTCTCGACACTCTCGACCATAGAAATAAATCATTACATGAAAATTTTATGAAGAAAATAGGGATCGAATAAATAATCGTGGTCATCTGCATATTCATAAATTATTTGGTTTTCTTAACACATGATAAGTTTTCTAGTAATTTCTACTTTTTAATAGAAAGTCTGTTTAAATAGCTAAGTAAGCCAATGGAAAATATTATGTTTAAACCAATAAAATTTTGTTAAGATTACAACTCCCGAGTGAGTAGTGAAAGTAAATTTAATTGGAATTGCCGATACTGACAATATTGGTTTCTCCTTGTTTTTAACCTTTATTGTTTCAACTAAGCTCAGGTCAGTGTTTTATCACATTTGTAAAAGTGCAACCTCAATATTTATTCGTCTGTTTCAGTTGATTGATTTAATGATTTTCTTAGTAAGCTAGTTGCAAAAATACTATCGATTCGACATTCGGTCCAGAATGTACATACGATGTTAGGATCATAATCAGAAGTAGTCTGGATTTCCGACTATTCTTGCGTCATCAATCTAAGCAATCAATTAGCCCACTGCAGTCCATGGCTGGATATAGGCCTTCCCAGTCTATCCCAGTCACCTTTTTCGAATTGTCAGTCAATTTGACTACAGGGCTCTAATGTAACATGTCCCTCAATAATTACTGTAATTTATCATTACTACCTACATGAAAGCTCTATTGCTAACCAAGTTCAAAGGGTTTTCATTGGATTACTGCCAAATCATCTCATTATTACCTAAGCGCAAACCAACCACCAGAATGTTACCCATAATGAATACTATGAAGCTTCCATAATGTAGCGCTAGTAATACTTTACATAACAAATTGCATTACACTTTGTATGGAGGCTAGCCACTGTCACAGTGCGCGCGCGCAATTATTGTGATTTACATCGGCGATGACGTCTACGATGCGTTCTGTCTAGCGTTATGCGTATATGAATTAATGCCATCATTATATTAGATAAACGAGAGCTAAAATGATTCTTGACATAAGTCTTCTGTAGATAGATTTGATTTTGTGTAGTAAACAGGTGTGATTAGAGAACTCGTGGCAGATTGGCTAGAAAGGAGACATGGCCATTTCCTATCAGCGACTCTGGATAACGTATACGACTGTTTTTGGTAGCACCTGTGCGGATAGGTTATGATTGTTTTGGTAATGAGCACACGCTTGCACCGTAAGGGCTTTGGAGGCTAATTGATGTAAATAAAACACAACGAACAAAGGTGCACAATTGCTTGCGATGCAAATGTTCGATCTAGGTAAACTCTAACAGGGAGTCACTCTCCACTAGCTACTGTCCAGCTGGCTGATTTGCGAAATCAAACGTTTAGTAAACGCACCTTATGTAATGGTTACAATGCAGCTCCAGGAGTGGATGATACTTCAGAGTAGTTTTCATATTAAGAGTAGGAACTATTCAAGTAAAGAGCACGAATTCAGGTCTAAATCTCTTATTTCAGATAAGGGCGTCGTATTAAATTAATTCATAGTACTGAATTGCTAAGTAATTAATAAATATCTATTAAACAACACAATATCTGGAAAGGTCCTTGACAATTTTATAATTGATTTTATTGTATTAATAAAGCCACAGTAGAAAATTCCTGCCTATCTACCTTTGTTACAAGTATTACCTACTGCATAAAAAGACATAAAGAGTATTTCATTGTGACGTAAATTCTTTGTTTGAAAATGTATACTAAGGAATATTGATATTGAATGTAGTTCAAACAACATTAAAAGAACAATACAACAGTTGCGTAAACTATTCCATCCGCGTCTAATAATAGACAATTTGTTTTTGCCAATATGTAATTGTTTAGTTCAATATATATTGGAATTATCATATTTCAGATTTATTCCTATTCGTATTTTTTTTAAAGAATCTACGCAACCAAAATTATCGAAATTAATAATATTCCCTGTAACCCGTCCATTTAAGCTAAATTGCTTGTGCTCGGAGTGGGTTCACGTCGATAGTGTAATGGCCAGGATTCGAACCCGTTACCTCTCGATCGTAAGGTCGACATCTCCAGTCAGTGTTATAACAGTGGTGAGGGGTTCTTCCTATAACACGATTCCCGCTGGTTTGTCTTTGCAGGTAGTTAGGCATTTGGTAAAACTCAATGGACCGCATGGTGCGTGAAAAACTAGATGAACGATACAAAAATTACTCTTTTTAAAAATATCACAATTTGAGATCGCCTTATAATAACAAGCTGATGATTAATTATTAAATATCCTCTATCTCTAGTTAACCGTGATTATTAATTATACTTTTAATGAGTAACCGTGTTTCGGAAAAATGTGATGAAACCCACTTTTTCGTTTAACGTAACCAATACAACCTAAACCTAATCTTATTCAAACAAGAGCGCTGTCAAATGAGATAAAAATAGTATATTACACTAATTACTTGTAATATAAGTGCCCTACATATCTGAAAGCATCCGACAGAGTGACTCATTAAAGTAGTCCAACTACCTAATTATTATAATTTATGTAACAAGTGTGTAAAGTTGGTGATTACCACTGAGGCGCTATTGAGAGGTCTCAAGAGAGCCGAGGAAGGTAATCATCAATACACACATTGTTTTTCAACGCCACGGCCACGGTAACCACTTGCCATCAGGTGGGCCGTGTCCCACCTGATGGCAAGTGGCTACCGTGACCTATGGATGTGTGCAACACCAGGGTAGTCACACTCGAGCTGCCGACTCTTGCCGTTGCAGGTGAGGTAAGCTTGGGCCGCGATAATCTTGGTGGAGTTCCACTCCATACATTCTTGACGGCTAATAATTGCCGTAACCTATTGCTCCAAAGCTCTAATCGATCGCTCGATTCGAAGCTCACACCTCTATCTTGTGACTAATAAACTTGGTTAAAGTACTGTGAGTGTAAGTGCAGTATGCAGTATGCAAACATTATCTACTTATCCTTTCAAGGATTTCCAGGCGTGGTTATATACGAGTACCTACCTATCGTAAACAGAGGTTGAAGCGCTTTCCCACTCGCATTTAGTTTTTTCTTTTCAGTCTTAATGGTATCGTATACTTGAGGTCAGTAAAAGTCATATCAAACGACCAATGATCTCATTGGGTTCGTTTCGGTCATGACGTCAACACTCGGGTTAAACAGGCTGAGCTTGGTGTTTTTTTAATCTTTCGCTGTGATGCCTCTGTACACACGCCATGCGTGTATTAGCAAACTGCCGACGTGGATTAATGCGGGTTGTATTTTATGTTAAGCATACCTGATTTTCGTCATACCAAAAATGAATCACTAAGTATTGGTTATAATCAGCATTTTTAGGATTTTATAAAAGATATTCTCATGTCAGTCCTCCCATAATTGTTCGTCACGCTAAAATTGCCTCCCAAGTACAATCATTTTGATAGTAATTTTCTTTAACGAAAGCTATACACATAAAACTGAATATCTAATATATAAAATTCTCGTGTCACAGTTTTCGTTGTCATACTCCTCCGAAACGGCTTGACCGATTTTGATGAAATTTTGTGGGCATATCGGGTAGGTCTGAGAATCGGCCAACATCTATTTTTCATACCCCGATTCGCGATAACCGACATCCACGCGGGCGGAGCCGCGGGCGACAGCTAGTAATCTTATATAAACCTTCTTAATGAACCTATTACATAATTTTAACAAGTTCAAAGGAGATAATATGCAAATAAGTTGCTTAATGTCGGCCCCACATTGAACTGAGAAAAGATATATACATATACTCGTATATGACTTCCGAAATAAGCAGTAATATTTAGTCGTGAAACTGACTATGAGCCGACTTGCTAATTTTCGCATAACAGTATAAGAGGCATGTTTAACAGCTTAACCGTTGGTAATACTTTGCAAGCATCTGCTAAATCTGACGCACGCTAAACGTTTTATTATTTGCCGATTCCGCATTGAGCGGGTTAAGTGTTTTGTTCTACAAAAATAATATTGCACACCATAAAAGCGTGTGTTAGAAATTATCCGAGAGGCTATTAAACGCGAAATTGCAGTGTGTCAATCTACATAGAACGGTAAAAACGTGTTAATTGAATGTTTTAATTCACAATCGTTAGAAAGTAAAGAATTCGCAATCGCTTCAAGGTCGAACATGGTTCTAGTTACCCATAGACCGCAAATTAATATTTTGCAATGATTTAATTTAGCAGAATGCATTTGCATTTTTACACACGTAATAATGTCATAAGTCATAACTGACTGGTTTGTGTTTTTAACCTCAAGTTTACTTGAAGAACCATTCCATCAAATCTTTAATGGAAGGAATCATAAATTTATTTTTCAACACATTTACTCATAAAGTGGCTCTTATTTCACTGCAATTAGGTACATACTTTTAATTCACAAGTGAGTGATAGAATTTTTTTTTTGATTGCATTGAGAGAAAGAAGTCTCTAAGTATACACGGTGTATTTTTTAATCTGAAAAGTAAGGGGAGGTACCTTAAACGTACTTACAGCACCTAACCAAACCCTAACTTTTGAGATATTTTGATCTGCATTCACAGATTTTGGAAAAAAAGTAGCCAGAAAGAAAAATACGAATCGTCGAAAAAAAAAATTTCATGCTAATCGAGCTTTTCATGTGGGGTCAAAAGACTGCAAGACGGCATTTAAGCTTTAAGTACTAGGAAAGACAAAAATCGTCGAAAACGTTTCAGCAAGAGAATAACATTTTATCAGTATGTATTTAAAATACATACCAGGTGGGATGACGATCTAAGAAAGACTGCAGGCAGATGCTGGATGCGGCAAGCTGAAGACAGGGCGCTATGGCGCTCATTAGGGGAGGGCTATGTCCAGCAGTGGACTAATATAGCCTGATGATGATGATGATATAGCATTTACGTATTGAAAGAATACGTATCGTTTTATGTGTAGGTATTTCCATACCCACACCTAAATATGATTCAATTAAAATTTAAGTCTAAAGATTCCCAACGTTACCAAATAGTCATCCAATTTTGTAAGATAAAAATAAAATTGGGTGACTTCTTGTTGTCTGTTAAGCTATTAAATGTATAACTAATTCCATACTTTAATTACATGAATATGATCCTTTTACACTAAGAAATTTATTTACTTTCCCACTTGTAGAGTGTTAACCACATCAGTGTGAGCACTTAGCTTAGCAGTTTAAACTCATTGAAGCTTTTCGATTTAAATAGAAAAAAATTAATCGGTCTAGGCGGGGTTTGAACCCGCGATCTTTGCCTAAAGGTGCTTTTCCACCAGAGGGGCGAGACGAGACGAGGCGAGGCGAGAAGAGAATTGAAATCGCACTGACCCTTTTCCACTAAAAATTGCCATCGCGAGCTCGCGCGTGACCGCCGCGCCCCGCCGCCCGTATGCTTCATATATAAATGTATTTTAGACAGCTCACACACAATGCTCGATATAACTTTATTCTAGCGTCAATGCCGAAAACTCCGAACAAAAATTAGGCGTCAATATACTCGTCAATCCACACTGTTTCCACCAAAGATGCACTGGGAGAGGATTGAAAATTTGTTATACAAATTTCAATTCTCTCCTCGCCTCGCCCCGCTTAGCCTCTCTGGTGGAAAATCACCTTGAAGGTGATTTATACTCTATATCGGAACCAATGCGGTTCATTTTTGCACAAACAAATATTTCAATTCACGCCTCGCATATTCTCGTCAATCCACACTGTTTCCACCAAAGATACGCTGGGAGAGGATTGAAAATTTGCCATACAAATTTCAATTCTCTCCTCGCCTCGTCTCGTCTCGCCCCTCTGGTGGAAAATCACCTTTACAGTGGGTAATGACCACTAAGCTACCAGACCACGTCCCGACTAATCCAAATTTCTCCTTTTTTATATCCGTCTTTGAGGCGACTACGGTGAAGCATCTACAGACATTCTTACGAACTATCGGAACCAATGAATTTTCTATTTAAATCGATTTGAATATTTAGCATGAAAAATGCTTAAAGTTTCAAATAATTGAAGATTGTTTAAAGTAATTATGAAAATACAATGTGAGCGTGATGTGTAAAATAATACGTGGACGCACGTTTTACGTAGGTACATAAAAATTCAGCCGCCTTTCAAACACTTTATTAACGCATCGATGACAACGCTCAGTTATTTTAGGGTGTATCATATTTTGAAGCAACGCTCGACTGCGCGGATTGACGTGAACGCGAGCATAATAATATGGAACTATTTCTGTGCCCGATCAATTCGCAGGGACCACAGGGAAGTTCAACGCACGCTGTAATACTGGTCACCTGTGTCGACACTTACTGCTTTAAGATTTACTTTTAGTTCGTTTAAAATTTCCCTGAGTTATATCCATTTACTTTTTTTTTATATATTTGTAGATGTAGAAACCGCCAGTCATTTCTTATATCTTCTTAAAAAGTCGTATTATCGCAATCGATTGAAAATGTAGTGTGCATATATTCTTGCAACACATGTCGAGAGAGTTTTTAAAATATATGATGATTGATTATGATCTTAGATTCTTATTTTAATCCCTTTAAGGAATACATATCCATTTCTGTGATATTAAGAGAAAAGAGAAGACTATCGTTGTTACCTGCTCATGCATGAGCAGTGCCGAAAGATGCTTTGGAAAAGGAAATTGTGTTGCATGACAACCATGTCGCTATAAACTCCATAGAGATATCATTGACGCCCAATTGATTGATTGATGATTGATTGAAAATCATTGCTCTACATTTTATGACTTCTGGGGTATACCCATGAGCAAAGCTTTAGGAGTTATCTGTGTATAACAGAGCTCCTTCGGTCTTCAGAAATCGACTGATCATAAAATAAATATAATGTGTGTGTATACCTAACTCATTTGTTTGTTGGATTCGTTATCACTGTTATGCGTGCCCTGCTTACTAATATTTATATTTAATGCATTCATGATATTGCGAGAACGGGATGAATCAGTCAGAATGTGCCTTATCTCTTTGGGAAAATTCCAAATAGGTTTTATTAACTTATGTATCACATAATGAATGAATTTGATGTCAATTTAAGATGTCACTACCATGTCACATATTTTCAACTGACAGAGGTTACTAAAACTAAGATAAACTGGATTCAGTCAAATTTATTAATGGTGCTACAAAGTAGATATTTGTATCTATATCGAATTGTGACTATATTATCTTGTTATTATAGATTTTTACTACATTTTTTTAATATGTGTCAAATAATCATCATCTTCTGAATTCTTGTATATCAGGCATGTCAGAACAAGACTGAAAGGTGATTGCCCGGTACAACATGTTTTGACATTAATTAATCCACGACCAGGAAATGATTTATATTTAGTAGTAAAAACAACACTTCGTCGTAATTTACCCCTAGAGGTGGCGTCATCGGTCAGTACCCTGAATCGGGCTCACCCTCGTAACCGTTCAAGGTTCACCGCACGACCTTCACGGCTTGTCAGGGTGTCACTTTACTAATATCATTAGCGTCAAGTTACTATGTAAGCACGCCCGGTTGCACTGTCACTATATTTAACTGACTTTCTCTGTTTATCATTCTCTCTAGGGTATGGCTAGAGAATCTAAATTGTTTGAAAAACCACTATTGTTCCTCTGAGAAACTTGGCAACTATCATAAGTTCAGTAAAGTCTGCTACATGTGTACAATCTGTTACAGAAGTTTAATTAGTTTATCAACAAACATCTCATGCATAACTCACTATCATAATCAGCTGTTTATTACAATTGTTCTTGTTAGAGCATTAATTTATTTTTTGTTTCGACAAACGTCTGGTAAATATGTTATCTTTTGCTGTCCTTTACATTGTTTATCGTAAGAGTCACAGTGTTCTTAATACATAGGATGTGTCATTAATCTAATTTTGTTAGCCGTGGGAGGCCTCCCAATATAATGGTGCATCTTGACGATCGTGAAGAGACTTTGAATCATTTTCTTGCATTCATTTGTATTAAAATTTACGTCAAAAGCAGAATTTAAAATAGTTTATTATTGTTATGACTTGACTAGCTTAAATCTGCAATTCAAATGATTCTGCGTCTTGTGTTTGAGAAATTAAGTCTGTGTTAAACATTGACTTAGTTATTTACATATTATTTTCATACTAAATGTACATTATATTGCAGTCACGATCACAATAACTCATTTTTTTTTAATATTCTGGCGTGTTTTCCTGCACATGGTAAATCTGTTTTCAATTCAATATGGAAAAATAGGCGTTGTGCGAGTTTAAAATTCTAATTTCTCACGAATGTAATATATTTCTGGAAACGTTTTCAAGGTTGCATCCTAATTCAATTTAAACTTGTATTCGCTATGCTAATTCCGCATTAGTGGCTCCATCAAGTATACGTTCTATTTTCTTCATTTTGACGTCAAATTAACGTTTAGGACAGCTACTTTAGAACATTTACATCAGCACACCATCGCCATTAAAACAAACTCCAATTTATATATCGGTAATTTCAACCCACGCCTCAATCAGTTAGGACTTTTATTAATAGTCTGTTTAGCTATCGTAAAAATGCGTCGATCAGGGTGTGTATTGATAATGTGTGTGTATCCAGAAGTCTAGACTTGCGAGTCAACATCGCTGACGACCTTCGGACTAACCTTTCTTTTTGCCGTTTTCGTCGCAACGGTCTCGTACCTACATTGCAAAACAAAAATCGATACAGCATGATGAAAGTAGAACAGGACTTAATAAATTCATCACAATTTACGAGTTTCATAAATTAAACTACACATTTAGAGCTGTGCGATGACTGCTCGTGTACACGTCTTGTAAGCTTATTTTATTATGGTCTTGTAACTTACTACCTTAAAGTCTTATGTCAAAGTTTTATTGCGAACGGTAGCCGTTTGCAGTAAAACTAATGCGAACAATGCTGTTTAGTTTTGGACTATACCAAAATGTTAGATTTTTGTAGCTTACCATTAGTTTGACTAAATAAGACGTGACGTGCTAGTTTTGTCTTGGGAATATAGTATGTCTTGAAAAAAAAAGAGAAATATCTTTGCGTAAAACTTACTTTGACTCATCATCACTTTTTTTCCCAATCTTCAATGCCCGAGCAATCTAACATCAATGAATCAATAACGTGACAGAAGATCATCATCTTAATATTGACCTCGGGTACCACTTCCATCAATCAGCATCGGCTTGAAAGTGAGGTTTGTTTGGGTCCCAAAAGTCATGGTGTTGTCTCATACACTCATACGATATAAAAACATAAAACTTACATTGATTAAAGGTGTGTACTTATGGGATAAAACTTTGCTTGAATTATGTTTTATCTGTGGTGTTTTTAACGTTTATTGCAGAAAATAGATCTGAAGTATCTGGAACCTCCCGCTGAATAATGCGATAAATATTTAACGGCAATAAAGGTCAACCTTCCTTAGTTTGTTGCTCTGCCGAACTCTGGTCAAGGTGAGTGCGGCGCCAGTCCCGAGCCGAAGCTAAAAGTACACGTTCATCGAAACATAAATAATTCTTGTGAATTTGCAAAGTATCCGGATACACCCACTTGTAAGGGTAGATGGTAGGCAAGTTATAGGACACTCAGACAACACGTGTTTTAAGTTCAGCAGCTGAAGACAGCGACGCTTTATTATATAAAAGGGAACCAGTTTTTGAAGCGTTACGTTTCATTCACCACTTATGACACCTTACTAATTAAACTCCTTATTTTGGAACTGGCGAAACTTCTTAGAAATAGACTAGAGCAGATTAGATTACGGACATGATTCGAGACTGCATGAGACTATCGGTGACGCAACTTACAGCTAATGTTATGTGGCATTAACCCTAATCAAATTTTCTATTCCGCCTTACACCTATAGAATAATCTGTGATATAAATGATTCTATTTTACGTTGGTTACACAGAAAAATCAGCCTATTTATTTTTTACTGAGGTAGTTACTTATTTTCGTCTTCTAAAATATTCGTTCGCATTTGCGATTTCTGCAGATGTTTTCAGTTTTAAAAAATGTCTTTACAACGGCCTAGTTTTATGTCTATGCTCTCGTGACAAATTTTAACGATTGTAAACAAAGAAAGAACTGTAACAACATTCTGTACCGATAATTTCGCCAGTCTACTTAATTATACGTATTGCGACAGCAAGATGTACAACTCTACAGTAAAATACATTTAGTTTTAAATACTCAGTGACACACATATACAGATGGAATGTTTTTCGTGAAGAAAATAGGTAGAAATTTAAATGAAATGGGGCAGTTTGATTATGAACGTGTACATTATCAGCACTTGCGTTTTGAGTGAATGCATGTCGTCGAAAGTAGAATATTTACTAAACCTATTCGCTTTAAAACTAATCAGAATGCCCTCATTGGAACACGTGGTTCATTTGCGGCTGCTTTTATCTACACCGCGGTCACGAACCCCAATTCCGACTTATCGGATTATTCAAATGTTTTTTAAGAAATAATGGTGGTAGTTCTCCACTATTTATCACAATGTACCATGCATTGTGTTCATAATGATCTAGTAAATCATTCACTAAAATGAACTGTATGGAATTATTTTAAAGTTTATTTTTATTGTCGGATTAGCACGCAGCTGATTCTGTCTCATTGTTATCGTGTTGTATCGAATGGCGCACGCGCCACAAACGACTGCTTGTATGATTTACAACGTGCTCTACTGTAAGGTACCATTGTTGTTTGAACAGCTCCGACAACGATTACACAATCGCATCGTTTGACGCCTGTCGAAGGTTATATCTTTACTGTGTGCACTGTGCCTCTCTCAACTTGACCGAACTTTATGTTGTTAATTCTCATTGTCTATGAAATTTCACGTTTCTGAACTTTTTGGTGGAAGGTGTGCCCTTTTTACAACGTCAAATTACAGGCGTGTACTTTAAATTATTTCAGCTCAATCTCCCCACATGTTCCAATTTTCACCATAATGACATGTAACCAGCTGAATAAAAACTAATTATGAGCAGCTCCAAATTAGTCAGTGTCGAAATTTTCACGTAAATAAACCGTTATTCCATAATTTGGTACACGTGCCCTTACGTGGTAAATTGTAGACGCAGTATTAAACTTGCAACAGCTCCAATAGTTCCAATTAACATAAATTAATTACACGGGTTTGGTGGATTCAACGATAACTGCCGTATGAATCACTGATTTTGATAATTTGCCAACCAGTACATACTGAAGTCACATCGGAATTTATTTTTTATCCTAGCGTGATAAATGTACCTACTTGTTGGCATTTTCCATCAACGAAAACACGACGACATATGTATTTCGTACACTTTGTACCACATAGTCCAGAGATTTATCTTCAACACACTTTGGCTCCGAATACTGCGAATTCTGGAACAGTATGAAATTGTACTTAAATTAATTTATCAAGGTCTGTTCAAAATACGCCACTTATCTCAAATAGATATTAATGAAGCTCAGTTTCATAGATTGAACGAATAAATCGATTACTGGTTAATAATATAGAAAATCATAAAGCAACGTGTAATTTCCAGTAGTTATGTACCTACTATACTAATGGCTTTTTGAAGCTAAGTTTATTATGTGTTGGCGTGCAACACGTACTTCCACCACTCTATGACTGCACAGTATCTAGGTATGGTAATTTATGTCATTGCGCATGCAGAAAGTAATGATGCATATAAGAAGTTATTATAGATAAGGATGAAAAAGTGAATGGCGTAATGATAATTACCTGTTATAATCACTTAGAACTAAGAACTCGAAGTTTATGAAAGACCGGTGACCTCTTGCGACTAATCTTTATTGTGCGCTCAGCTGTTTTATTATGATGGTAGTTCCGTAATTTTATATTTTTATCCTGTTGGAATCTCAAGTTTACGTGACTGCTTGTTGCTCTATCATTGTGAACGGATTGGTATGGGGACGGAATACAATATAAGCCTTCAGTCCGGTTTAGTCAAGAGGTTTTTTTTTTCATTCAACTTTATGTGCCTAAAGATAAACAAAGTTGTGTAATACAATAAACGTTACGATGAACTATAATTTCATGTGCATTCCTTCACTTTACATGTCAATCACAGATATCATTAAAGCATGGTAATCAAGTACCGTTGTGTTAATTATTCAATATAATAGTTGTACAGACTTTCGGTTTCAATACAATGTATCTCTATACTTACATCGGTTTCCTATGAGTTAGCGAAAACAATTCAAAAATTTCGGGAATACATTTAAGAGACATCGTCTACGTTTAATTCGTTAGTCGTTACAGTAAAGGCAGTCTCGCTAAAGCTCCCATACCTCAATAATTTTCGTGACGATTATGGTGCTCCAAAATAAACTATCAATTCAAATTTCATATTGCATCACCAAGGTTTTTCCTGCAGTACCAACTCTTTGAAATCATAATACTTAAAATTATGCAAGAGAATAGTTTGCACAATAAAATGTCTTATTATAACTGCAAATAGGGGTAACCAATTCCATTCGTCTGTACAGTTTCTCTCATTGGTAATTGTGTTAAGTAATAATGTGCCACCAGCTCATATACAACCATTTATATAATGTTTTCCTTATTTCTTCAGTCACGGTCTTCTACATATCAACATTAATAATAATTTGCGTTGATACTACAAGATTATCTCTAACGCAATCTACAAGTCGTAACGTCAAGAGCCCTTTTATTTATTTATTTATAAAACTTCATGCACAAGTAAATAGGGACATAATACCACAAGCATTCTCTACCAGTCAATCAACAGTGGTACAGAGAAAGAATCATCAGACTTTTACACCTCATCTCATCTCAAAATTCATCTATAAACTTTAGATGAATTTTGATGAACTTTTGATGATTACATGAATGATGCTGCTCGATTGGTTAACATTTTCAAATAATAGTTAGCTAGATAACATTGTAATATATAAAGGTTGATATAATCGTCTGTACAACTACAAACTAACAAGTATTTCGATACCCCACTACTTTATTAAAATCGGGGAAAAGCCTACTTTCCATCTTATAGATAGCACCCGGCTACTTTGGTCCCACATGACTGTTCCGGCTTCCCAGCTGTAGTAATTGCACCTTTGTCTTGTCGTATCTACGATAACTATATCTATATTCGGTTCGTCAACGCACCATCACAGCACAGGCTGATAGTCCACCCACCAGTTTCACCTTTTGACGTGTGCACAAATGTCTTACGATGTATTTAAATATTTCGTAATCTCCACCGGAGTTGTACAATACGCGGTTAAAGTACTCATATTCTATCAGATCATAAAATAGGAAGTAAATTGTAAAAAGGAGCTACCACAATAACGTTATCAACACAATATCAATTTATTGGCACCGAACAAATAAGTAATTGTACTAGCAGATAAGCCATTGCAATAAAGTTAATAATAACGTATTTTAAAATGAATGACGCTACGAATTCACTCTAGAGTCACGTATGTAATTTTTTTTATGAAAACATTACCTAATGTTCTACCTTGTTGCTGCATTTACTGCACGAATTGTGCAATTGTTATGCAGACACATTGCCACCTGTTAGTCAGCCAAGTATTGCAGGTTTGTTTCCTGAACAGACACCCCTTATTACAAAACGTGGATTAACAAAATTACGTCGTATTAATCATCTTCGTTTTGATATTATATATTTAAACCAATCTTTTGTAAAATTAGCAATAAAGAAATTCAATTTAGTTTCTGAAACCTCCAAGATAAACACTTTAAGAATTCATTTAAGAAACTTAGTAATTAATTTATGTGCAACTCACTAACATTTAGGTTTTAAATAAGTAATTAAATGCTGCATTTGTACGTTTTGTGAAAGTACCGAAGATCTTACACCTGCCTTTTCTATTTCTAATTCTATTGTTTGTCTTTCCCGTTCCGATTGTGAATAGCACAACACGCCACTGATACCGTTAGTATTCTAAGTTATCATGGGCCGCGATAACTTATATTTTATGTTATGGAGAGAAAAAAATGCTTATTGTACACAAGGGTGTTATTCGAAAATTCTCAATAGTTGTAAATAGGTTGCAATTCTAGTCATGAATAGAAATTAACACGGCAAACACCATAACAGCGGCAATAATAGTGAAATTCGCCTCAGCTTTGTCATACCTGCTATTTTGTTGGTAAATCTACGAAACGAAGACTACGCAATCAAAGCAATAACAGATCGCAATTCTATTATTTCGAACATTATTTTTGTTCTATACTCATGTTACGTGTTATAAAACAGCTGATAATATCGTTACAGGTACCTAACCTTAGTCCGTAGCCTTGGCGCCAACGGTAAATAGTGAAATGATTTGCGATTGTCGTGATGCAATGTCTGCCACCGATATTTATTTTTAACGTTCGATTTTAATCAAAATGCATTTGAATCGGTTAGTATTTATGACCTGTGTATCCAAAAGAAGTAATTGCCGCGGAATGTTGTTTTATACAATTTGATACGGCATCAGTGCTCTCGAACTTTCGGCTTTCAATTGACCTGTGAGTTATTCTGTATAGGTACCTTGTATAACAAAAGGTGGACTAAACAAAATTACTACTTTTAAGCCATCATTTTATGTTGTTTTACCGTTAAGTCGTATTTTTTCTAAGTTATTCTCGTGTCGTAATAAGAGGGTATAACGGCAATACACTATCCTAATTTTTTTTACTACAAAAAATGTATATTGTAATATCTAGGCCAACGCAAATTACAATACACACAAAAATTAATCACAACCCCGTATCGTGAGTGTGCATGTTATGAATAGGAAATGCAATTTTAATATTGTTTACAATCGTCTGGCCCTTGAAATGTCCGAGAAATCGGCGTTATCAAACTCATTATACTTTGCATGCAAGGTAATGCAGAGGTTGCATGTATACGCGACAATGGCTGGACACGGTAAAACACATTAACCAGTCATATGGTTGCTATGAAAACCTGTTTGTACCTAACTCGATTTAGATTTACATTTTTTAGTTACTGCGAAGTGGAATACATAGATCCATCTTTTTCGTGTCGACTGAAGTCGGATTTCGCCAGCATTGCTACCGTTTTGCCACTAATATAAGGTCCCAAAATCGTAATGTAAGACCGTCCAACATATTTCATGTAAACAAAGATACCTATACGATTGAATGCTCATAAGCCTGATTACTTAAATTTAGAACATTACAGGGATCCTTTATGATGGAGTAGGGCTTCCAATCGCATTAATTTTAGGCACTATACTCGTTCATTGAAATAAAACCACGTTTTAACGGATGCTATCGTCTGCGTAAATAGTAAAACCAACAATTAATCATGATTCGGGTACTTTGAGATAACTTACACTTCAAACTATATACTATAATAATATACTTCACTTATTACTACCATCTTTGGTCAAACCGCGAACATGGATGCTGAAAATCTTACCAAGATTTGGTATAACTTTGTTTTTGAGGGTCTCACCCCCATCGTCCCCGAGAGGAGTACCTGCGCCAGAAACTCGTCCGTCAGTCAGCAAGCAAACCAGCTTGTAGGTGAGATTACCGTAATCCCCGAAGTCAGTCCCTGTCTTGGCGGGGACGGGATTCTATACGTCCATAATGAAAGTTTATTCCTTGTACAAAAAATAATCATGCCAAATATATATTCATGCCCTTCATTCATACTTCGAAATATTCCTTCGCGTACAGTTTTTTCAACCAACATTAAATTTCCTTTGTCCAAAATTTGTATACTCATTTATTTATATAACGCGATTTGCACATACATTTAACACAAGAAGCAAGATAAAGGACTTGCATACCTTTATTTTGTTCGAGATTGCTGCAATCGCGTGACTGATAACATATACTTGGCAAATAAATATTTTATAATGCGTAACTTTTCTATAATCTATCTATGCTACTATTAAAGAGTTTAAATGCACTACTTCTGGAACTATCTATGCGATTTGCAAAATACTTTTTGCTAGCAAAATATCTTTTGATATCCCAGCTCTCCACGCTATGATCCTCTAGAGCCGTACAATAAGCAAAAAAATCAGACGACAAGGGAGTCAGTGCGGCCAATATAGAGAGCGAGTACGACGATATAAAATTGTCTAGTATTTACGTATAAGTTAAAGGAATGATTATGTACTCTTAACTCTGCAGCAATGTCTTCAGCAAGGCAGCGGCAGCACTGGTGCATTCAAATGAATGAATACACAACAGAACAACACGAACAGCTCAATACTGCTGTGCAGTAGGTACTGCTGCGTGCTGTAGTGTTCGGAATCGTACGCTACCTAATAATTGCATATTAGATATGTTACTAAGACATAAAACAGTCAGCAATACAACAACGCTGTATAATCAAAATCGATATAAATCTTACGATACTATTAATGGCACAGGTAATAATATTTGCCGAGGTAATTAAATAGATTGTCCATTGGTTCATAATGACCACAATAACTATAAACAACAGTAAGGAAATGTTAAGGGTAAGGTGCAAACTACAATCAATGCAAAGCTTTCAGAGACATTGCCGTCTTTTCATTCGTTTTACAATTCCCCTATCATTTTGTTTATGACAAGTAGGCAGACACCGCTATAACTATATACCAACTTAAGATCTGTGATTGTTTGCTACCTTAGTTGTATACCTAATAAAAAAGATTAAATAATTTTAATAATACAATATTTTCTTGTGATATTTATGTTTTGTAAGAAATAATGATTCATTAGAATATAATCTAAAATCGTGCTCTAAGCATGAATATGTTATAATACTAATTTCTCATCTCTCATCTAAAAAGCATGATAAAAAGTTAATCCATGCATTACAGTCGCTTACGTAGCACAAAACAAATAACAGCATATGATCGGATTGACGTCAATTCGCGATTATAGTTCAAGTCAATCAAATAATCATTAGATGCAAGAGGATATAGGTACTTGTTAATGTTGTCTAAGTCATTGTATAAAATGACTTCACCAAGGATAATAAAAATAAAAACAATTTTTATATTAACACATACTTGTCACATTCTTAAACTGCTATTTATATACGTGGGCGTAAGGTGTAATCTAACTATTTACATTTGCATTAGAATCATCAGTGTTACAAGTAAGGCAATCGCGTTCGAACTTCTTTTAAAATTCTTACTTAACTCTTTTAGGCAGTCAAAATACCACAACAGTTATTTACACACAAACTCATTGATTCTTCATCTGATGAAATATCAATTTTTTTATAGATAGAAGGTGAACCTATTCAACTTCAGGAAAGTGAAGACTATGCATCCCTCCGCCAAAAAGGCATTTCAACGAACTACTGAATTATAGCATTATTGAAACTATGTCCTATCATATCTTCAGACAGCGCTAAATCAGTACCAGAAAACGTGCATATTGTAAGTTAACCTGCGCTACTTTTATGAGTACAGTCGGCCTAGGTGAAAAATCTGTTTTGCAGCCTAGGTAGGCATCCTTAAGTACATCGCCAAACATAAGGAATAAAATCACATGTTATATCATTTATTACGTTATTCGTTACTACGAGTAATTCCCAGATAACTCTAGACGTCACATCCGTTATTCCAGTAATATTTTTATTCTTAATTGTACACTTACATGGCATTTAAACAAGTAAGAGAGATAATATGTACAAAGGCGAGCTTAACTCGTTCTCTTTCAGCAATCCCGAGAGTGCACAGAGGAATTGCAGTCCAATGAGAGGCAAAGTCTTGTGTATATTAATATTGATATTTAATAATATGAGTAGATACCAAATGTGTACTCCTGACAAAAGGCATTACTAATACATGCATGTATTGCCATCATAAACCTACATACGCATACATAACATACACATAAGAATATATAAACGTTCATACATATAGGCATACATACAAAGACAAGACACATAAAGATACATAAATTATGTCTGTTATTGTTTAGAGAGAAAATAGTAATATTACATTTGATGTCTCAAAATTGCTTGAATTATGAATAATTTCCCCAGGTACTCACGTTTTGGTCCTTGTGACAGGCGCAAAGGTGCCAGTTTTCCATATGTAACAATAATAAAACAGTTTGCATTTACTTTCGAACTTCCGCCAAATGTGACCTGGGGCCATGACGCCTTGACCTTCCCATTTTATGTATTTATGTATGTAAAATTATGACAATTTACGGAAATACTCAGGTATTGTGAAGGTGGCCGAAAAGATTATGCTATAACGCACATTCAAAGGAAGTGCGTAAATCGTTCTGTTTACACAGGGAACATACATAAATTGAATTTTAATACTTTATTAATGTTTCCTTATTGTTTTAGTGCAAGATCATATTATTAACTTATCAACTTTTGTCGCAAATCATAACTATGTTTAGGAACTGTAAATCTTAACAATCGGAAGTGTTATTTTATAGCCCGAAAAGACAGCTGAGTTGCCTCTTTAATACTCTTGTTGCGTCTGTCTAACATTATTCTTTATTGCTGACGTGAACAGCAAATCTAATTGCTTGTTCTCGACCACTTCTGAGCTTCGTGACTGATCCTTCGGCAATTTCCTCTTGACGCTTATCTTCCATGACTTCATGATTGGCATCACAATCGTCGTTAGGCATTTTTATCCACTTCGACCTTTGTCATCTCGCAGATTTATTTTATTGTTGCATCGCTTTCTATACGAGTCTTGTTCTCTCAACAATACTTTAACTAATTTTAATTGCAGTCATGAACTCTCATAGAGTTCTTATTATATTGTATGATAACATGGTCATCGAAGATGGTACATCTGTAACAGATTGCGTGCGGATTGCTTGCTTGCCAATAAATACCTTATGACTGACACTCCCGTTGCCTTGCCACTAACTAAACATCACTGCTTATGTATCTTCACCCCGCTGAGAATGCTCTGCTTCGCTCGGCTGTTTGTAGTCCTGTAACAAAATATACAAACACTATAGAGTAACAGAGGCATCCTTATTATTTCAATAATTAAACTTGGCGGGATATCATCACTAGGGTTTTGTTGTAACAGAGATAAGATACTGAGATATTCATAATTTAGAATAGTAACTATAATATCAATTGTAGTATCAAAATAGCTTGGCTTATCTGCTCCAAAATTTCATTAAATGTTCTAACCTTAGTTTAGTATTGATGTTCTGTGTGTTTGCGTCGTGTGAGTAAAGCCGAGAAATTGGAGCAGCTAGGTCTAGGTACTGTGGGAGTTGGACGCTAGGGCTCTGGTGACGTGGTCATGTGTCGGCAGCATCAGCGGGCTGGCGCTGGCGCTGGGTGGTAGCGGTGCAGGCAGTCCGTCAGCGGTGGCCGACTCGCGGGACCAGACGACGACCTCATCTCGCGCACCCTCACCCCCACCCTCCGAGAGGCAGCAACACACCAGGTAGACGCGCTCCACGCTCGGAACGTTTGACTTTTTTGGCTGTGGTTATTTTTTTTTCATGTGGAACACTAGCTTTGTCATTGTTGAACGCTTGAGAAGATTGTATTATCTTTCCGAACTCAATAATCAAGCAATTACTCTAATGCTAGCGTTCCATTTAAAAAGGTGTTGGTTAAATTTTTGTACTGTAATTTTACGTGGCTCATTTAAATTTTTGGTTGTAGAACGCCATACAACGTTCCTAGTATGTGTGCATGCTTACCTGCCTGAGTGTTTTATTTATTGGTGGTAGACAAATTTTTGTGTTGTTTGTTGTGTATGTCTGTGTGTGTTCAAACAGGGTATAGTATGTCTACCCAAAATTATGTGTCCTAATTTCCCAACAGATTCAACTCTCAAATCTCCACACCAACAACAAATTCCTGCAGATCGTAATACCACACCCAATAACAATAAAAGCGTTTATAAATAAAGAGGAAATTAACTTTAATGACACTCTAAACAGCACAATGTCAAAGTCATACCTACACATTGTGTTTTCCTGCCGGCAACTGGTGACGTCAGAGCTAAATAAAACAATGATCCTTATTATTGCCTGCTATACCTGCAATGGGGTATGTGTAAACAATATTAGTTTTTATGGTACCAATGTTTGATTAATGAGGGTGAAGATAATAAACTGAAAAACAAATATCAGTTCTGGCATTGCTTCCTTTACCCTAAAATAACGTTCAATATTTGCGGAATGTAAAGAATAAATAATTTTTTTATCGAAAAAGCAGACAGGACATCGATTTAATTTGACAGATGATTTTACATTACAATGTAAATTTTTTCTTTAACTTCGGTGTCACCATCAGCCGCTAAGAGTTTTTGACTTCGTAAGCATACACATGTTGGACAACTCCCATGTTCTGAATCTCAATAACTCGTATCTGAATTCGGAATCTTTAAAAGGGAAGACTATCTCTAGACTCTTATTGGAATATACGTTAGTGTTCATAGAGTCTGAAATTCTTTTATTATTATTACAATGTCAGAAACCTTTAACGCAAGTGATAACGAAAGCTGTCAAAATTTAAACTCATTGTAAAAAGCGAAGGGTTCACACCTTCACACAAACAAAAAAAAAACGAATGATGGAAGTGAAGAAACACACAGTGAATTATTTTAGAATGGCACGATAATTAGGTATTTGCCGTAGATTTTGAATGTGTTCTGAATTATTATAATAATTCGTAATCAAACCTACTAGTCAAGTCACTCAGGCATAGGTTTAAATGTAGTACGCACCTTCCGAGTAGTTAATATTTAGTAACGCATTAGGTATACCTACAAAAAGATTCTGTGTTTGACGAGCTTTTGAAATTGCCTATGTTGAAAGGGAAAGGTAAAAATGGGATATACCTAGCTTATACGGAAAGATTTAGAAGCACTTATAAAAGCCATAGCTGTAGCAATAGCTTCTGAAGTCAGGGTTGCGTACTGATAAGTCTTACTGGCTCTTCCCGGAAAGGTAAAAGTAGACATAAACCTCTAGGCAGCCGTTCAATAGGTACTAAATTACATTTCAAAAAAGGTTATCTATAAATCGAGTATAGTTGTGTAAGTAGTTGCAAATTAACATTTTGCGCAAAATAATAGTAGGCGATCAGAAACGACAACATCTACTTGTGATAATGTACCATTGTCAGTTTGAATACAAAAAAATCATTAATAATTTATGGTGATGTTTTTTCTTCAGTAGCCTTCTTGATCTTTGCGATCAAAACGCAAATATTTAATTTATACAGCTGATTCAGTGCAGGCATACATTTTAGATCTTGACTACCTATACACCACTAAAGTGTTATCGACGTGTTTGCCAAAAGATTAAACCATATGTTCTTAATCTAATATTTATCTTCTCAATCGCCTACTTATACGATTATGTTTACGGGAGCTAACACGGAGTGACCACGGCACCAACCAATCAGTTTGTTGACATAATCCCGTAAACAGGTATAATTTGATATCGTGGAACCAGAAATCTTATAAGTTAACATCACATAATTCTCTGTTTAGAATCATTCGAACAAATTCGGAGATTCCTCCGAGAATAAATAAAAGCAGTAATCAAATCATATTTGATTTCTAAGAAACTTACATTATACCCGAGGCTAAGAAAATGGTATAGATTATCCCTTGTAAGTTTCATTTAAGTAAAGAAAAAAAAATCTGCTCGCCCTGATATCAAACGACGACGTGTGAACATTTGTATCCTTCATGTCTTTATCTCCTAACGACGTGAATAATTACGATAAATGCGCATGGTACGCCATATTCATACCAAGAACTACATTGTGCTGATCATCTTGTAATTTAACTTCATAATTCTGCTACGGCCGGGGCTTACGTCATGCTCCCAGAATAGTGCCGGCTTTCAGTGTGTAGTTATTGTAGACTTTTTTGCTGCCAGGTTATTGACTTGAACATTTAGATGTCACGGCAAGGGTACCCGTGGCACGACCACTGTTACACCGAAGCGAATGTTCAACAAACAGTTGAGTTGCAACACAGCCGGCTATAAAGTGTCGTTAAAATGTTTTATGTTCTGCTTTAATTAAGAAAGTTGTATCGCCTGTTGAGTTTGATTTCCAGTTAAATTAATGTGTTTACTATATTATGATACAAACTGGCATTGTGCTTCGTTATTGTTTTATTCCTGAAGGACGTTTTGGATAACCGAACTTTGAGGGGTTATGATACTCATGCATGATATATTCATTTAATCATTACATTCGAAACCTTAAGGCACACTGTGTAAATAATTTATGTCAAGCAGTGTAAATATTAAGTTCTTGTATCTCTTTTTGTGCACTTCATCCATAGGTAACAACTAATAATTTAGCGATCAATAATGATCTTTATAATATTTATGAGCTAACATCTTGAACAATATTTTGCATACATAAAAAGACTTAAACAGGTTTGACTTATTCTAAATCTGACAAGGTGTCAGTTGTGTTAGGCATGGGCATGTTAAAAAAATTAATAACGAGTTATGTGTATAGTAATATATAATCTATTTGAGTGACGTTATATTATTTCACTTACAGATAGCGTCAAAAGTATTTGAATTATGTCTCTAAGCACCTACTCACTAGTGTCGAATAATCTTCATCAATTAAATGTTCAGAAAAATTTATACGACTTTACTACATAAATAGTTTTTTTTTTCTCACCTACCAAATTTTATTATTGCCCTACGTACACCCACCTAAGTCCCTATCATCAAGTTGTTACCACAGTGCCAAGAGTAAGTCTAGTTACACAAGAGTCAAATTAACTACGTATTCATGCTCTCTTGACCCAAGATCTACTGTCCACGAACAAATTCGAAGTAGTTCAAAGAAGGATTAGGATCTTCTCTGAACTACTTCGAATTGTCATTTATTTTGTTATTATTATTGAGCCCTCCATCCCTAGGTTCGTGCGAGCAGGAAAGAAGTGAACAAGGGAACTATCTTAACAGCCACTAACGGGTTAATATTATATTAGGTAGGTAGATCTAATACTATAAGGGCAAAAGACATTTACCGCCGTATAGCTCGGTTTCTGTCCAATTGTTGATCTGGGTTACAAGTTCATGACGTTACTCGGAAAATATATTGAGTCAAGGGTCTTGAAACTACTTCACAGAATTGTGTAACTTGTGCATGAATATCGATCGTAGGACTTCACGATCACCTGTTCACATAAGCGTAAATTTTGCCACGATACCAACTTGTTTGTCCAATGACATAACAATATTTGAAATTTAAATCAAAATCACGTCTATCTGCTATTGTATGGACAATTGGACATTGAATTATTTAGTCTTATGCCTGAAAGTCATGCAACATGCATTAGGCTTCTCTAGATCCCTATCCATCACCGTCCAAGCCAATTTATTAAATTGATGTAGCCATATAATATAATAGCACTTATATATTCATTTATTAAACTTTATGCACAGGTGCATAGATAGGAGGACGGAGCCATAAACTCAGTAGGTGCGTTATTGAAAGTAACGTTTAAACAATATACACTAAACATAGGTACCTACCGTACTTAAGTATGCTATGATAAAAATAATGCTTCTCATCAGGTGGGCAGTTTGCTTGTCTGCCACCTAAGTATTATAAAAAAGTAAATAAATATACATATATAAAAGTACATATATACCGCGGGAAACACACAAAAAAATAAAAATTTCCAAATGCATATTGAATATTATGCTCATTACCCAAAGATATGTATTTTTATTATATATTTTTTGTAAATAGTTTGAAAAATATATATAGTGAAAAGGATGGTGATTTGCAAGTGCGCAAGTAAATTCCAGAAAAGCAGTGTACGTAATCGTTGCCATAATTTACAAGTAATCTGCGCGTTGAATTCCCTCTTGGCAAGCGCTTAAACTCATTGAGAAAAGTATGCAATTATTAGTGGCGTTCACTTCACTTCCAAGGAGTTATGGAACACGCGTGTGCCGAGTAAAGAAGAACGTAGTAGATGTAGCTTTCGAATCAACCATCTGGTAATGTTAAGCTCTAGATGCAAACTACTGTTGTTTATTGTTTATTTACATTCAACTAGCTTGCGTATATACAGAGTTTAGAAATAAATTTATGTATTTCCATGTATATATATATATGGCCACTGTCAGTTCTCTCCAATGATTGATGAAACACGAGCGTGTTTATCAGACTGCTATAAGACCGTGAAGTACGAAATTGTTTGAAGATAATTTTTTCGCGGCTGTCATATTACCCTGGTTTACATTTTCGTACGAACAATGAACAAATAAAACCTGGAAGCTGTATATAAAATGTAGTTGGATTAAAGTGAGACAATAAAACAACGTCGTTACAATATAAGGTATTGCCAACATTAAAGTGACATCCGCATGTCAAGGGAATATATTTAATTGCAGTGTGTCCTTAACACTTTTAACCGACTATAAAACTAATGCGGTTCTCACTTTGTTGTGTTATTTTACATGCATGTTACAAATAGGTGACATGATTCTATTTCAGGGAATTTTTTTTTAATTTCAAATCCTTCACATTTTCGAGTTCTCACTAATCCATCCATCAGTTTTTTCAAATAATTTCTGACTGGAAGACTATTTCCTTAAGAGATCCAGGGAAGTTATCCTCATGTATCCTTTAAAAACTAAACCCTTGCCGTTTACGTACCTATCCAAAATCGATAACATCTAGATGTCATCATGAATCAGTTTACCAAGGGCATTGAGATCTTCAGGGCCTAAGCCATACTTACGATAGATGGATGAGGGTCTGGCACGCCAGAGCTTCATCCGTCAATGTGTATATAATGTGGCTACGCTTCCCTTTCAAGAATTGTCGCTCCTGTAAAAGCCAAAATAAACCAAATAACAGGAGAGTGGACGTCAAGCTCTAATATGTAAATTTTAGATATAACCCTGATTGATTCGGATAAACAGAGAGATCAGTTGTAAATACTTATCCTACTGACTTGACGTCAATCGTAAGTATAAAAGAAATATCGCTTTACCATTTAAAGGTTGTAATTGCATACCTAAATGTTAAATACTTAGCCTACAAATGAACCAACAATGCAAAAAATTTAACATTATTCTATACCTAGTAACGTACATTACTTACATACAACAATAAATGTATTACTTCATTAATAAAACATTAATCCCATACGAGGAAAAAATGTTATTAAAATTAAGAAAAAAACAGTATCACATACATGTGGTCGGTACACGTGTTCGGTAGCCGCATAGCAATGCATTAATGTTGTGTCACGTTACCAATGTTACCATAAGGACAAATTCACGACACAGTGCAGTTCTTGGTGCATTTTCGTCCCTTGCAAGTTAAAGCTAGAATTTATCGATGACTACGTGTTTTGATCAGCTTATATTGTAATTTTTTATCGTGTGGAAAATCCCCACGGATACCACCGAACCGACTAAACTGCACGCCGTCTGTGGGTCACAGTGCAAGACCGAAGGTGAGGTAGGTATAGAGCATATCCCTGGTACCCCGGCTAACCCAGGGCCATCTCTCTCTCGATCTGGCCCTCTTCGGGTGGGGGGACCACCGGGTCCCCAATTCGTCCCCTGTACAGGGGGGCGGGGCGCGATGCGCGCGGCCGCCGTGATCTGGTTCTGCTGGGGTGACAGGCGGCTCCACCTGTCACCCCCAGGCCCACACTCATGGGGGACAGAGATCATTCATCGACCTCCGATGCTCGAGTTGCCTCAGTTGGCGAGCAGCTAGCCTTCGCTCCCGGTTCCGGTCCCGCTCCGCCGCCTCCTTCACTTGCTCGCAGAAGTAGGCGCCGACCGCCCACGCATCCGCGGAGCAGACCATCGCCGCGAGCAAGGTGCCGAGTGTTAGAGCTCTCACTTCCACTCCTAGGGCCGCCACTACCTTCCGCCTTGGCGACTCCCACACCGGAAACTCAGTGAGCGTATGCAGCCCCGAATCCTCGCTCGCGTTACAGTGATGGCATTCGGGCGTTGGCTCTTTCGTCTTCTGACACAGATACCGCCCAAAGCTCCCGTGCTCGGTGATCATCTGTGTCAGTCGGTACGAGAGGCCGCGCGCCATGATGGGTCTTACCGCCGCTTTTACGGCGTGCCCTTTGCGTAGTCACTCAAGTCGCACTCCGAGCCTATCTATATATACCCTAGGTAATACCTATGTGTGTAGACTTGTTGCAATATACTATTATTACACTATTTATTGATAATCATCATTCCTTCTATTTCCGTGCAAATACGGATTTTCCTTCCTTCCACATAGGCATAATTAAACATAATCATTCTGTACCTGTGCCATCCTTGTATTTATAACTCGATGATAGCCTGTATCCAAGTCCAGCAATGCATCACATGTTTCACTGACGAGAATAACCGGGTGCAGATACTAGGAGGTATCATACGTTAAGTACGGGAACGATAAATTCAATTACTTTTTTGTCAATCAAAGAAGATTTTACGTATAGTGATCCATCATTCATGTTACCGTCAAACTCCATCACTTTGCTTATACTGCGATAACCAGCATTGGATTTTGAATCTTATTTTGAATAGTATACATAAATATTCCTGTTACCAATATTTCCAGACTTCAGTATCGGCTTAATTGATACGCACTTTTGTAATTGGCCGCGTTGTAGCCCGTAAAGAGGCACTACGGTATGACCCGTTACCGGTTACACTCTACCTAGTAACTACCTCTAGAGAGTTCAATGGCCGATGAAAGCGGTGATCTCATGGATTCGCTATTCGCAATTCATCATTTTCATCAGGGACAGCCTTCTGACATGGTAATCACCAATTTAAAACAATATTACAGTTTCATTAAATAATGTTACAGCTTATGATTCGTTTCAATTGCGTTGTGAAGAGTCGTGGTATCATACTTTGTAAAAGTTGTCTTTATGTATCAGAATCCTAGCGAGTGGAAATATGTGGTCTTTGGCGACCTCATGGAGAAAGAGACGTGACTGTATCCGAAGAAAATTTTATCCGTTGATTTCGCAAATCAAATAAGATGGTTTTAAATACATACCAAAGTTAAGTATTTACATATTATATCAATAAACAACAATAAACAAATCTATACTCAAAACCCCCTTAATGATCTATATATGTACATATACATTCAATATTCTACCTACTACATCTTGTCAAGAGTACCATTAACATTTTTCAACCTTGCCCTTAGCGACAACGCACTAACGTCATCTCTCACGACATTGAAACCTATCCGAGTGGTTGTAACCGCAGCCCCGGGATGCGTCGACGCACCCAGCCGTACAAGGTCTCGATATGACGTCACTCTCAACAATGGTTATTACGCACACAAAATCACATCTTTCACCTTAACTACACAGGCGAAATTGCGCTGTAGTGTCCACTTTTAACCTGGAATCCTCTTGTGCGGTTTTACTTTGTTATTTTACTGACGGACGCGATGATAATGTTTTGCCGTGGGATGACGAACTGCCTATCAAAGCGTTATGGGCCATAAAACGAAATACCTTGTATGAATGGCTCAATTTTGCAATACCATTTATGTAAAACGGAAATGTAACCCTAACCACATTTCCTTATGCATGAGCAACCATTATTAACTACTAAATGTCATCAATGCTAAGTTAGAAATGCAATGAATTTGGCAACGTATTTTCATTTAAATCAATGACATCATTGTTTGCAAGTAATTGTTGTCAAACATTTAACAACTTACTTGCCAACAGAATAACTCGTCACATTTTTCTTTTTACCGACACTTTTCTTTATTTGAAATCGAAAAATACGTTCATGAATCTGACAAATACAATTGCTAGAACATGACCTGTCTCATAGTAAATCAGCCGCTATTCATTGTATCCACGAAAATGTGAAAACTCCAATAAACTAATTATATGTCAGATAGAATAAGCTGGTATTTGGCACCATACACACAACTAACATGCATATTCTGTCTGGAATACGTATGTTGAAGTGTAATAATGAAATAAAAATATCCCGTGTCAATATTCACAAGTGATACCTTTCACTTGTGGATATTGTAATATTTGGAAATTTTGGTACTGAGCTTTCCTACACGCTACCACCGCGCTATATTACCTAGATATTGTTCAGTTCCAAAGTATTACAAGAATATCTGATACTACCTGTTGCCTGCGGCTCCGCCCGCGTGGATGTTGGTTATCACTTAGTGTTGATTCAACGCTATTTTTCTTAAATAAAAGTAGCCTAAATTACTCCTTATTACATTAGCTACCTGCCAATAAAGTCCCGTCAAAATCGGTCTACCCATTTCGGAGATTACCTGGAACAAACAGACAGACAGACGAAAATTGTAAAAAGTGTTATTTTGGTGTACCGTATTATATTCATATGCATGTTTACTACATTAAACGATTATTTCAATATTATAAACAAGCACTCCAATTCTATTCATATGTGTAGATGTATAGATATAGATTTATAGATAGGAATAGCATACATGCATACATTTACTCGTCATTGGCTCTTGACGCTTTAATTAGCATTTGTAACTACCTATATCCGAATCAATTTTTGGTGCTGTGCACAATATGTGATTAAATATCAAACTTGACCCATATCGTCCATTTCCGGATCTCCGGACAATTGGCCTCGACGTCCCCACCGCAAAGGTCAACTGTAGCGAATAATATAAATATTCGACACCATTCACTCGACTCGTACCGAGATATAACTAATTAATAAGTATGGCAGCAAAATATTGCTTACATCATATCGCTGCCCTAGTTCAATAGTAGGACATCTTAAAAAATAATCAAAATGAGATAAATATTGAGTCATGTATAAAAAAAGGTACTTAACCTTGTAAAATAAGCGGTCATCTTGAAAACGCAACCTAGTCCTAAATACTTTAATGTCGTAGCATGACATTTTAAGCAATCTTTTATCCAGCAATGGGCAAGATTCAGACATCTGAAGATATCTAATGCGTAGGATCAAAGGTTTAGTTTTTTTAGTGCTCTACAGAGATATCTGAAGATGTCCTAAAGATGAAAATAATAACTGATTTCAATATTAGGACAATTTCAAATATCTCAGTATTATGACCTGAAGAAACTGTCTCTAGATATAGGGAAAAACTTCAACATAGACGAAAATGGACAAAAAATTGTATGGGGTGAGTGTATCTCACACACCGATGGGCGCAAGCTATCGAGAGTCGGGGCGAGGCACTAGCGGTCAGCCTCGATATAGCAAAGGCCTTGGACCGGGTCTGGCACAGAGGTCTTCTTTCGAAGTTGCCACGCTACGGACTCCCCGAGGGACTTTGCGAATGGATTGCCAGCTTTTTGTCCAACAGAAGTATCCAAGCCGTCGTCGATGGCAGCTGCTCGGACCGCGTGGACATAAACGCTGGTGTCCCACAAGGCTCCGTGTTGTCCCCGACGCTGTTTCTGCTGCATATCAATGACATGCTGTCTGATGGATCTATTCATTGCTATGCGGACGACAGTACCGGGGATACGTGTTACACGGGTCGTGCAAATATCCCTCAATTCGAGGTGGAGAAGAGACGCGAACAACTTGTGTCTGAAATCGAGACTACTCTCTCGGGAGTATCCGATTGGGGTCGACTTAACCTAGTCCAATTTAACCCCACTAAGACACAAGTATGTGTATTCACCGCTAAGAAAACCCCATTTATTGTAGCGCCGCAATTCCTGTGCACACCACTTTCCATCTCTTCGAGTATTGGGATCCTAGGTGTCGACATCTCAAGCGACGTTCAGTTCCGCAACCATTTGGAGGACAAGGTCAAGCTGGCCTCAAAGAAACTTGGAGTGCCCAACAGGGCGAAGCAGTACTTCACTGCGGGGCAACGACTTCTGCTTTATAAGGCACAAATTCGGCCCCACATGGAGTACTGCTGTCACCTTTTTGCCGAAGCGCCTGCATACCATCTTGGCCCCTTCGACTCATTGCAAAGACGGGCGTTGAGGCTCGTCGACAATCCCATACTCACAGGCGATGTGGAACCTCTCAGCCTCAGAAGAGACTTTGCCTCGCTGTGTGTGTTCTACCGCCTATACAATGGTTTGTGCTCAGATGAATTGTTTGACATGATGCCCACCGCTGCATTCTATCATCGCACCACTCGCCATAGGCAGGGAATTCATCCTCACACACTGCGACCGGAAATGGTACGCACCGTGCGTTTTGAAAGGAACTTCATCCCACGCACGCTCAGGTTGAGGAATGAACTTCCTGCCGTGGTTTTCCCAAGTGACTACAATATGGGGTTCTTCAAGAAGGGTATTAGAAGGTATCTACAGGGTCGGTAGCACGATTGTGACGCCCCTGGTGTTGCAAACGTCCATAGGCCACGGTAACCACTTCCCATCAGGTGGGCCGTGTGCTTGTCTGCCGCCTAAGTGGCATAAAAAAAAAGAAAAAAAAAGTGTTCAAATAAAAAAGATAATCTGTATACATTTGCTTATAAAACTTCATTTGCGGATGATGGTTTTACAGTTGTTAACACAAGCAGGAAACAAAGGAGCTATATACTCGTACAAGAAAATACTTCGTTAACTTTGGAAAAAGCTTATTCTGGACCACCAGCCATATCAAATCGTAAAAAAACAGATTTACTGTCACTTTGTAGGGCAAATTTAATTCCACAATCTTAACACAGTTTTTACGAGTCGCTAATAATATCCTCCACCAGCAACGAGGAATATGAATACGATAGCGACTGTGAATAAGTTAGAAACGAACGTTAGAAAGTTTAACTCATTTGCTCAAGCTTGCTTTTGACTGATTAACGATTGATTATAATTTTTAAAAGACTGATTTGAGGCATTGGTAATATTTGGTAATAAATGTTATTAATTATAAATAAATCTTTCAGTATTTTCCATCATCCTATACTAACCATTGCTGTTGATATAGTGGCACAATTTACAATTTACTAATTGTATCCTGTGCAACACTAAGACATCATACAATCTTGTCTAAATCTGTCTAATTTTCCCAATTTTGAAGGTTTGTTTAGTATTATCTATAGTTTTGTTGTACAAAACAGTATTTTGTATCACTATAAGTGTTACAGTAGAGATAGAAATTATACTTAACCAATTTAGAGACAACATCAAAATATAATTTAATTCATATAAAATTTTGAGGACAATAAAAGGTTATCTTGCCATTAAAAGCCTTAAAATTAAAAATATCATATATAAATACAATTTACAGATATCTTAAACGCATTAAACAAAACTTCCATAGTGTTGTATGTGTGTGCATAAACAAGATTTCGCGTAATAGTATGTAAAAACCTAGCAAAAACTTGAATCGAGCATAACTCAAAAACATACCTTTTCAATATATCTCACTATTGAACTAGCCCAGCGATATACTCGAGGTTACATGGTTTTTCCTTTATCGAGTGTCTTCAATTGTTTGTTAACTTTCCTGTAAGCGCCATAATGTATGTAATTTAGTTAATCCTTAGCTAATCAATCATTCATAACGAGGATTTAACCATTTATGTTGAAGGAAATGTTTATGTTAAATATGATTAATCCTCAGTAATGATGTAAATGAATTGAGGATTTAAACCTAGTACGTAGGTGTAATTACAAAGGATGAGCACGATCAAATTCGATATTAAAAATGTTTATAAAAAATATGGTTTGTAAACGAACAGAGTAACAAAAAGAAATGAAAGTAAAAAGGAAAAAAGCTGTCATAGAAACTACAGGTAGTAGATATTAAATATTAACCGAAGTACTTAAGTTCATGTTGTACAAAACCAAATCCATCCGTAGTATTTTTCTTCTGGATTTGCCTCAGATTACTATAAACAAAGCAAACCAATTTTGGAACAGAAGTATCGGAACAGAACTATTGTTTTTGTTTATAAGATTAGGTTTCTAAAACCTGTTTGTATACTTTTTACTTCATTTATTTATCTATCAGAACATCAGTTTAGTTTGAATTCAACTTGAGTACCTAATTTGTTTGAGTACTTGAAATCATTTTACACAGTAACCCTCTTCTGAACACGATTATGCAAAGGTAAAATTCTACTTAAAAACTTATCAATTTACTTATCAGACATGACTGCTTACATTGATTTAGTAGATAACATGAAATTGACAGTATCAGATTATATTTAGACTCGATATTTCGAAATAAACTTTCACTTCTTGATTGAAACTATTTCCTACCACAAATACAAACCAATTCTTTGGATTAAAATTGATTTGACAAAAGCCAAAACTTCTGGCAAAACCTTTGTATTAATTTATTTCCGAACTAAATAAAATATAAAGTGAGTTCCATCTTACACACATGAAATGGGGGCGTGACTTTGTCAGTTGTGCCAAAGTTTTGCGTCCTATTTGCCAAGGTATTCGCAGCGGGAGGCGTTCTCTTCTATGTAGTCGGAATGCATGTCATTTTATTTTCATGGCAACAGAAGCAATTAAGTTCTCTTATACATGATTGTTCTCTCATGATTGTTATACTATCTACCAAGTTAATCGTTTCTGCGATCATGCAAAGCTCACTAAGCAAATAGGTTTGATAAGTACAGTTATTTTACCCCACGAAGATTCAAAATTAAAGTTGTAAGTACGTAAAAAAATCTAATTTAAGCCAGTTATATTGATTTCTCGTCGGCATAATCATGAAACAGTTTGTGATTATAAAAATTATCGTAATTGCGTTCTGTTCTGGTTTTCTTATGAACATAATTTATTATGATGAAAGTTTGAATTAGTTTTATTATTTAATAACCGGTAAGGAAAAATATTCCGATATCACTGATCTAGTTTCAACTGATCAACTGGTACTTAGTAGGTTGTAGAATCAGCAACCTCTATTTTTATGTCCTTAGGGGGAATACTAGCAGCTGCTAAGAATGTTTAAGAGATCGATATTTATTTTTTCTTTTCTGATAAATTATTTAACGGAAAAAAAAATATCGGTTCTGGCCGTTTTCTCTATTTGCCAAAAATTGTAAATACCTATCCCTTTAGCAATTGAAACTGCATATGTAATAAAAGGCACTATAATAAGTGATTACTGGGAATTAGAACACATTTTTTCGCGATTTCTCACACTTATTTTAATTACCAGTATATTGACAAACATGTAATTTGTATGAGTGTGCAAAACCGCAACAGTGGTGTGTTATCATGTGATGTTTGGTCTAAATAAGTAGAATAACTAGGTACTTACTATAGATACCTACGTTTACTAAGCTGTAAATACTTACAGTATTGTGTCATTCTAACCTATGTATATTTCTACCACATGTTTTTACAATGGGTTATAGCAACATTCTGGTGTAATGTGAATGAAAAAAGTAGGTCAGTAACTTTTTACGAATTTCAGAATACCTATTGAGTTCGGATTTCAATTTTATTTAAATAAAAAACAGAATCAATGGTGAGCTAATTAATTGATTGATGGATAAAACAGAAATACATATCGATTAAGATAGAAAAAAGTGAATTGCTCAGGCGGGATCCGCGATCTTTCCCTTACATGGTTACAGACTTTATAATTGTAAATTACAAACTTTATACCTAAACGTTACCTGATTCCCACAGTAAAACAAAATCTCTCACATGTTTTTGCCATACACTTCCATTGTTTAGTGCTTTCCTACGTAAATAAATTCCTTAATTACTTAGTTTACGGTCATAACAGCGCATTAAATTGTATAAAATTATTATTCTTTTTACTAATTAATTAAACCCATTTAACATTCGTGGGGGCAATAATGAACAGTTGTTCTATATGAATTGAGACTGACAGCCCTGTACAAGCGGCATCATTCAACTGTTTCAATTAACCGTGTTCTAACATTGACCCGCCACGCAAATAGATCGCATACGCAATGCTGCAAGACTGCGGGTACATTGCAACATTTTTTTTTCTATTTTCCACTTTCCTGCTTTTTCTACATATGAATGGGAATAATATACATACGAGAGTTATTTATTCTACCGAAAATGAATAAGTAAATTTTATCTTCTCTTTTTAAGTATTCGATGATGGATGATCATGAGCAGTAATATAAGACACGAATTGTGTTGTGATAGACAGCTGATAAAAACTTCGCTAATAGAATATTATGTTATATATTATATTCAACAACCGATTCAACCGCCCACACACTGACGCAATTCAGTTTTTTTATTTACCTCTCCATAAATGGTAACGTTGACATACCCATTAAAATGTCGAGTATACAGGTTGAATTTTTAGTGGTCTTTAATCACACTTGAGTCTAGGTGCCTATAGTAAAAATATTGTCAATAGTACAAAAGCACTTCATAAAATATCCACTTATGTTTGTTTTGTGGTTGTACAGGTACTATCGATTCGTCAAGAACTTACCTACCAAATCGGTCCGACTCCGACCAATTAGAAGTAGAGTTGTGTTTAGTTTATGTTACGGCTGAATAAATATATAGATGTATTTACATCATTTAATATTTACTTACGTAACTTTTGCAAAATATGACATTGTATATGTGAATACTTATACCAACAGCTTAAAATGTCCAGAAAGTGTAACTCGGCACCGCTTAAAAAGCTTTATTCCATCGTTTGCAATCGTTCCTTCAAAGCATATTTTATTACAAGCTTTTATTTAACTTGCAATGTATGTTTGTTCGGGTGGAATCTTACAACTCAATTTTAAGGCACTTGCCCTCAACCGATTGAGCTGAAATTTGGTATGCACGTTCAGTTCGGATGACAATGCAAAAAAAAAAAATTGTTTTTAAAAAGGTTTTTCGAATATATCTTATTCAACGTCCTTTGTACGTTGAGACCATATAACTGCACCTGAGCCCTAATGAATTCAGCCTGTATATCAAACCGAAGTCCATTGACATGCTTATAGAACCATCACTGGCGAATAAGCCGGTCTAATGCGGCCTGTCTTATGTCAAGACACATCATGTAAAATATTGAATAACATCGTGTATATAAGCTATAATAGTATAGTGCATAAGAAACGTTGTCTGTTACCGTTATCGTCTGTCAGTAGGTTTTATATCTGATGGACGGTGCCAGCGTTATAACGGAACTTCATGCATACAATGTAGCCTGATTTACCCAGGGGTGGTGCGAGTTAGGATTCGGTGGAGCCGTTGGCGGGAATCCAGTGATTAAAGTTTTATTATTTTGTGGGTAGTACAAAAATATCCCTTTTAGCCTATGAATAAATTATGGTTGTCGTTTATAGACTGAATATAATTTTCGGTTATTGTATGTGTGATTTTGTATAAAATTCATATTTTAATTTTTTTTTAAGTTATCGTTAATTCGTTAAGTAACAACTTGAACTTCAAAATCTTTTGAAAACAAGTTCAGCAGGGCTAACATGCGATATCATCTCGAGTCTTCTCGAGCGAAGTAACGTCGACATATTTTGTTGCGTCAAACTTTTTCAATTATTGTCTATGGCATACACATTTTTAAACATGTTAGTTGCTGTTTTCACATTTATCCGATAAAATCGGCCCGATACGGCCATTTGCTCGAAAGCACAGACTATTTAGGGATGCTAGGTATGAAAAAAAGAGAAAAGAATAGTGCAAACAATTTTCGACCTCATTGACATGACATGCTATTGAATTTTTTTCTTATATTCGTGATCAGCGTCATCAATTAATGCGAAAAGACACGTAACGAAGGAAATGTCATTAAGGTCGAAAATCGCTGTTTTAGTCCAAAATGAACCGAGCTCAAGAAAAGAATACACAAGATAACTTCTCATCGACCAAATGAACGACGGGAGACAAAACATTTTAAATGTCAAAATTCGAGTAAATAAGGGCACGTATGTTACAATTTGCAGACACCAAGTAGAGATGATTTCTCGAAGTCGAGTTATGTCGACATCTGACAGATCGCCATGAAATTTGCCATGTTACCAACAGTCGATATCGACATTAAACGGCAAAATGCCTCGAGATAGCTATCTCGTGGCGCGCATGTTAGCCCTGCTTGTTACCAACAGTCGACATATCGACATAAAACGGCAAAATGCCTCGAGATAGCTATCTCGTGGCGCGCATGTTAGCCCTGCAGGTTAAGTCACATCTTATGCTTCTCGTGTGTTTAGTGGCCAACCTTTGACAGAGTTGTTCAGGTCGCCCATATAGGCTTCCGTCTTGACCTAACGACTGTTGACAACCGGGACCGACTTTTAACGTGCCTTCCAAAGTACCGAAGCACTCAAATGCAACACCACTGAACGTTCACCTAATCCAATGGTAACCTTCGCCTAGGTAACTTAATCCACCGATCGTTAATCGAACAGTGAGCGTACCTGGCCACGATCTAACTACAGATCGAGCCAGAAAACTATAAATTTGGGGAATGTTTTAACGAATTGAATCTTTAAATAATTTTAGTTCTGCCTGAAATATTCAATGAGTATCTACATCTATTTTATATAAATATATTATCGGGTACCATGTGTCACAGTCTCTAAATTTTAAAAGAATATTTTACATCAATTTTATAATTGGCTGAACTCGCTTTCCAACGGACTTAGGTTTCACTTTTTCCCAAGAGAGCACAGAGCGTCTTTACTTGTCCACTGTCCGACAATAAGTGACAATGATTTCGTAGTTTTAGTAGCCGTGCAGCGTGGTCGGCCGAAATAGGTTTGCACGATTTTTCTTGGTAGGTTTACGGGGTGATGAATAAGATGTTGATGATATATAAAAATAAACGTGAAAATCGTACCAAACATAATTTTCCAAAACACTGAATGGTTTGTTTTACGTGTTGTTCACGCTCCAGATGCCACGGTTAAAAACCGACTTCTACTCGTATGTACAATAATAGAATTGTAACAGCTGCCGTTTAAGCGGTACCTATAATAATTACCTATTTGTTGTTCAATATAACTGTAACATCTGACACAACTACGTTAACCATGCTTAATATATGCGATTGTCGTGATATTTTGTTAAAATACAAATTTTGTACGTTGGATTCTCGAATCGGGCATAGTATCATAGGGATTTTTTCGTGTCCTATATAAAAAAGGTGCCTATTAGAGCATTCCTCTACCTTTTTTACATCTCTTCTCGAAGGAGCGAATAAGGTAAGGCTGGTATTCCATTCAACAATAAGTACACAACCAATGAAAGAAATCCCGTTTGATGACTAACTAACTCGGACCTTATTATGTGGATAACAACATTTAAAAAAAAAATTAATTGTTAATTCATCACTGCACCTATGTAAATGTCAATAAGCGTCTGCCATGTAATTAATTTTGCAATCATTTACAAAGTGCTTTACCGTAGGTAATGCATTGTATAATCTTAATAAAATTAAAATAAGTTAAATCTAATATACTCACAATAGCATTTTATAATGCATTTGAGGTAAACCGTATTTTTGGCGTAATATTTTGTAGTAGTCTAACCTTACCGATTCTACAAAATAACATTATGTCTCTATGAAATAGTAGCACTTGTAAATACTGCACATAATAGAGATCACACCACGTTGCCGTGGCTGCGCGGGCGCATGGTCTACAACGTGCTTTATGCATTTCTAATCGCGCATGTGCCTAGCCATTCGCCACTTGTATAACAAAACATACCTTTGTCAATAATTGTAAAGTTGCCATGCAACCCGCGCGGAAATCTTTATGAAAAACATAGTTACGTATAAATATTTATATGCACTACCTATGTTGTAAGCGCGTTATGAGGTTCAATGTCACTTAGGAGATTTTGTAATCTTGCACCTATGTATTAGGCGTGATGTACTCAAGGTCTTATTTATCTTTCGGATGTGGTATTTGAGGCTTTGTTTGATTACTGTCAGCATATTTTAAGTTCTTTCTGGTATTGTCTCTGGCTAATGTCTCTAGGTATATAGTGAGTTGTTTTCTTCTGAGAAAAAAATACGCTTGTCAATTAGATTCAGTGAGCAATTTATTTACTTTTAAACAGACACAAATCACATTATATCAATTAGTGTCTGGTAGGTAATAGATCTATGTTTACTCAAAAAAAAATTTACTCAACTGTGACGCGTATTCTTATTGTATCTGTACAAATGTTTACCGTCCATGTTTGCCTCAAAAATTAAACTTAATTCCCTTAATTTGTTGCCACTGCTGTATGCCAAAGAAAACTACAGAAGAATATTTTTGAATATACGTTTGAGGCTCAAATGACATTAGTTAATGTAGAACGGCTTTATCTCGTTACACACATCAAAAATGATGAATGTTGCTTTAGAACTAAATGTCAAGAATGTCCAAAGCAATTAGCAAGAATTAAGACACACTTTCTAACATTTCATCTATTTCTATTTCAGGTAAGGCAATGTCTTCTAAACGGGTGACTTCTTTTACCAAAAGAAGGTGAGTACGTCATCCCAGGTGATCAATCACAAAACGTCTACACTACAGACTCTTCGAATGAAGTCGACGAGGCCGATGTGCCATATTCTTGAAAAGCTGTTAACAAATCGTTTTGTGCGAATTAGTACCATCTTTGTCTTGAAGCTTTTTTTATGAAAAAGCGTGCCCTCTACAAACAGACGGTCAACCACCCCGGCAATGGTTACTCAATGTCCAACGATTAGTCATACAGCTCAAAGCAAACGTACGCTGAGCCGACGTATGTTACCATCGTATGATTTGGCCCAAACCGCAACCTGTACGTATATTCCACATTTTAGTTTACAATTAGTCATTTGTTTTCTTTACGTCATCCTTGACACTTGCTGAATCAGCTGTAAAGGTAGCACGATTATGTAATTATAATACGAATGTAAGTACGTTTAAAAGCATAAAGTTACAGTAATTTTGTTGACCATATACGGAGAAACAGGACTGAACCCTGTAAGAATATAACGCTCCGAATCAGCTCTTGGTTCTGAAATAGATTGTTTACGCCATGTCCGGGCACTATGCCAACATGGCCAACGGTCACCTACGAGTAACAAGATTTTGGCACATAGTTAAATTTTTATCTAGAAGTCCAATTTGGACTCTTTAATCTCCATTTGTCAGCAATTTTACAGTAGGATTAGGGGATTATTAAATACTGTATAAAATTGTGTTGAATTTGCTATCTTGTATGTTTTAAACTCAATGTTTTTGTTGGGCATCTTTCGGTAACTTGACGTCACTTAACGATTTGTTCAATTCGTGTTTCGAATTATTACTGTTAACAATAATTAAATAATAAATTGAGATATATTATATAAGTACCTTGGTTAAATATTTACCTCCAATATTAGTTCTATATACTTGTTAAACGTAATGAACGATTCAAATAGATTAATCATAACAACTACTCCATAAGAGATCTAGACAGAAAGGTCAACGATACATATTAATTAACATCAAAGTTCATAAGAATAATTTAAACATTTCGTATTGATGTACATACGATAATGTGAATGACACATGACAATAGGCGATTGTGATATTTATCGGCACGTTCCTTCGTTACTGAAGCTATCTCGCCGCGGTCGATCTCTTCCAGCGATACTATGATGTCTCTATAACTATCTATCGTTTTATTGTCTACACACTCGTGCTTTGAATTTACCCTTCTGACACTAAGGTTATTCAATTATTTATGGTTACTTACAATCAATTAACTTGAACTGCCTCAACTACAGTTTTACTATAAAAGTTTTATGACTAGGCTTTATTAATGTTGACTTGGGGCGTTTAATGTAGAAGTCATCTTGTAACCCATCACTAGTGTATGGGAGTGATTAAATGTTTTATAAGTGGTTTTTTTATTACCCTAGGGATTTATTTTATAACCATTGTTATCATAAGGACCGCCGAATGGTAACGGCTAATGCTTATTAGCACTTGCAACAATATAATTTTTATCACACTCAAACTATTTTCTTAGTTTGAGTGTGATAAAACCTTAGGTGGCCATCCTCATCTCCATATACGACGGAAACTGCAGTTACGTAATGTGGGCGACCACTGACACATACCCGTCGCCAACTGAATGGTTTAAACGTGGCTAATTAAATGGGCACCGTTAAAAAGAGAATCTAGGTAAGGTTAAATATACCTAGAAATTCAAAAGATAGTAGTTCCCAGTCGTCTTGTTATCTCCTGGTGCAAGATAACCCAAGCGTTGTAGACAGGGTGTAAGTACTCAATAGGCCCACGATGTCAACCATCTTTGTATAACCAGTTATCAATGTTTATCAACTATGCCGTGTTTACATTTGCACGCTTGCTTCGCGATAACGGTAATGATGTATGAGATTTACTTAAATTTTAAAGGTTAATAGTGAGAAAACAAAAAAGTGTAGATATCTTAACTTTAGGATAAACTTAAACAGTAAAAGCTTTGCAGAAACGCGTCTGCAGTGACTTTAAACAAGACTGCATTTATTTACTGGGGGGACCAGCATCCACGCAGTCAAGAACTTTTGAACTGTATATCAAATTATTCTTATATGCAGGAATACATACATATATACATATAATCACGCGTTTATCCCCGGAGAGTTAGGCAGAGGTGACTTAAAACCCACATTTCACCAATTTGTGTTCGGTCCCACGTAATAGGGGGTGAGCCTATTAACGTATTCCGGGCACTATTATTGACTCGAGCCATGCATCTGAGGCTGAGTCTGGGTTGTAATAATCAGTCTAATGTTAAAGTTATCCCTTAGTCGCCTCTCACGACACTACATGAGAAGAGATGGCGTGGCCCAAATTTTACTCTGCCGGGAATCACGTGGGGGCAATATATTAGGTATAATATGCAGGAATCAATGTGATTATGACTTTTTGCGTTATGATATTTTCAAGTTTTGCATATTCTAATGATAAAAATGCTAATTACATTCACGTTTATTTAAATACCTTCGTTTGCACCAACAAGACATCAATATATTGTTTTGGATAAATGACACATTTAAATTGAAATTTCATGTAGGTAGAGGTAAAGTGCTTGGATGGTAGATGAAAATAGAAATAATGATGAAAGGTGGGTATAATTGCGCTATTCGGGGCCAAAAGGAGACATATGTAACTTACCTACTTGATGAACGTACTTTAGCAAAGTTATATATACATTAATTAATTGAATGTGATACATTAAAAAATGTGCAGCGGAGTTGTCTCCAATGCTTGCGCGGCTCTACCGGCTGTCCTACAGCTGGGGTTCAGTGCCTTCGGCTTAGAAGGAGGCGAATGTACAGCCGATTCTCAAGAAGGGGCCAAAAGGAGACATATGTAACTTACCTACTTGATGAACGTACTTTAGCAAAGTTATATATACATTAATTAATTGAATGTGATACATTAAAAAATGTGCAGCGGAGTTGTCTCCAATGCTTGCGCGGCTCTACCGGCTGTCCTACAGCTGGGGTTCAGTGCCTTCGGCTTAGAAGGAGGCGAATGTACAGCCGATTCTCTATCTATCTATCTATCGACCTATAGCCGTCACCTCAATTTTGTGCAAGGTGTTCGAGCACATAAGCTCATGCGTCACCTAGAGGATCACTCCCTAATTAATGACTGGCAATATGGCTTCAGGCCGAAACGATCAACGAGTGATCTTCTGGCGTATGTTACCCATCTTTGGGGTGAGGCTATGGACAAGCACTGCGAGTCACTGGTAAATAGCCTTGACATCGCCGAAGCGATTTGTGCCAAACTTTATCGAAAGTTTGGCACAAATCGCTTCTTTCCAAGCTACCAGTTTTTGGTTTGCCCCCTAGACTGTGCAACAGGGTTGCTAGTTTCTTGCAGGACCGCCGTATTCGCGTCCTTTGTGATGGACGAGCCTCGGAGCTCTTGCAGGTAAATACTGGCGTGCCCCAGGGCTCCGCCCTATCACCCACTCTCTTTCCATATCAGTGACATGCTGTCTACCGGCAGCATTCATTGCTATGCAGACGATAGCACCTTGCACGGGAATTATTATGAACGTCCTGCGGATAAGCAGTCGGATATTGCGGAAAAGGCAGCTTCTTGTCATTGAGCTTGACCGGAACCTGACGCACATTTCCCAATGTGGCTCTAATAACCTGATCAATTTCAATGCCAAGAAGACCCAGGTATGTGCCTTTACAACAAACGTGCAAAAAGGCTATCTTCTTTCCTTCCGTTCCCACTCTTCAGAGCACGCCACTGCTACTGCAGGACAACCTCAATATTCTCAATAAGGATGTTCGCTGCAAACTGAATAACAAAAACTACATCGAGAGTATCATCAAAATAAAAAAAGCCTTGCGTAAACTCGGAGTCCTGAACATAGTGAGACAATTTTTCATGCCGGAGCACCGGTGTCTTCTATACAAGACACAAATTCGGTCCTGCATGGAATACTGCTCGCACCTCTTGGATGGTTCCGCAAAGTAGTACCGTACTTATTCGTGCGGTTCACATTATTGGGAATCCTGGGGTCACGAGCACCCTCGAGGCTTTGCAGATGCGTAGAGATGTTGCTTCCTTGGCAGAATTTTACCGTCTCTACCATGGTGAATGTTCTGATGAGCTCTTCCAATTAGTCCCACCCCCTCCAGGACAACACGTGCAGGGCTTCCCGCACACGGTGCAGAGTATTCCTTCAAAAACCAAGCGGTTTGGTGACTCTTTTCTTTGTCGCACCATTAAGACCTGGAACTCCTTGCCAGCTCACGTGTTTCCTTCTTCCTACAGTCCCGGGTCCCTTAAGCAGAGCGTGAAAAGCATCTGTTGAGGCCGCCCAGCTGAGTACCACCATCGTTAATATGGTACGTGTATGTAATGGTGACCCTCTTTCCTGAGACTTACTTACCATCACCATCAGGCGAGGTTAAGTCGAATTAACGTGTCCTTAAAATTTAATTTGCTAAACAATTTTCTTTTAATCTTTTGGTATCATTAAATGTGGATTTCTTTAATGCTGCGAATGAGATATTCACAGAAATGTATGCAACTCCCTTTACAACATAAGTTTCACGTGTACCATCTGGCAAGAATAATGCCAAGAGAAATTCAATATTTATTGGGACCATTTACGTCATAGTTTATTTTAATGGTCAGGTAATCTTTCAACGTCCTGTCTCTTGTTAAATATATGTTGCTATAAATTAAAAGTACACTAGTAGTGTGGTCTAGTTGGTCCAGCAAAAACTTGGATGCCACCGCCGGCTACTCTCTACCCTGTTCCGGGTCGAACACGTGTCTAGCACACATAAGATACAACCGTAATTGCATAGAATCTACTGACAGATTGAGACTGCAATGTTTATTCGCACCAGTTGATCAAATGTTTTCACACAGCAAATTTTCATAATCACTCAAATAAAAAAATACCTACATATTTTCTTCAGTATTCAGTACAATGTTGCAACGCGAATTATCATATAAAGGTCACATTAGAGCAGGGATTCTAGGTTCAGACGTCTTTCCGTCAAGATACAACGTCAGATCAACCTTATCAGTGTCTCGTAAAGAGCAAGCCAAGCGGATATGCTGAGAAACGGGTCTTAGGTCAACTAACAGCACGTGTCTCGTTGACGTCAATCAACACGCATCGCGACAGCTTTCTAACTACACACCTAGCCCTATTTCACTCTAATGTACATTGTTGACTATTATCCATTATATTTACCTCTATTTATTACCCGTAATAGAGGCAAATATATAGTGTTATCGATCTTGTGCACGCGTGGTTATGAACCGTCAATATTTGGTTGCTCATTTTTATCAAGTATCTACATATATTGCTAATGAATGTCCCCCATTACTATCACAGTGTTCGGGCGTCTACCGATAACCTACATCTCGATTACAAGTTGTTTACGTTATAACACCCAATTGTTTAAATTCGATTACATCGGTTGCTTGTGTGTAACAACACCCCCACACCTTTTGTCCGCACAAATTTGTCAATCGACTCTCGATTAACTATGTTATTTATTTACACAACATATCGCTTGCCCAAATAGGTATTTTGCAACTTGTTTTCATACATATCTATTTTACTGAAAAGGATGTAGACATTTGTTCATCGATTTGTTTGTGAGCCATAAGGTTAAGTCTGTTTACATGTTTCTAAACTTGTATTACACATGATAATTGGCGGTGCCCTTCTACGTAGTTCACTTACTGTGTTCCGTTTTATTACGTCACTTTTGCCGTTTGGCAACTTCTAGTTGGAGACTTCCAAAGAGTTTACTTTAGAAGTCTCGGTAGATGTGTTATCAACGCTGATAATATACTGCCCCAAATTTCGTTATTATTCATAACATTAAATACATTATGCAAAGTTTGCATAAGTGTAAGATAATTTTGTTGACTTTCAGTTGATAGTGACTCACATGGTACGTGAATGTTAAAAATCTAGCTTTTAGTGTCGCTACAACATTATATAACTGCCAGCTGGTAGTACCTGAATGTGCTTTCTAGACTGCTTTTATCTAACTAGCTGTTGCTCGCGGCTCCGCCCGCGTGGATGTCGGTTATCGCTTAGTGTTGAGTCAACATAGTAGCTTTATACATGCAAAGTCTCAGCCCGATCGGTTTAAAATTGACAATGTTTTATACAAACTTTCATGTCCTTGGAGGTAGAATTAATCAAAATCCTTTCTTAGCGGATGCCTACGTCATAACATCTACCTGCATGCCAAATTTCAGCCCGATCCGTCCAGTGGTTTGGGCTGTGCGTTGATAGATCACTATGTCAGTCAGTCAGTCACCTTTGAGTTATATATATTTAGGTATAAATATTGTAGCCCTATATATTTTCCTCTATATTCTTCGCAAAATATTTCACTTATGACACTAATTCATTTCGTTAATGTACACAAGAAAATTCTACGTTTTTATACACGAAAATAACATCTAGGTTTATATAAGAGCTCGGAAAGAGACGACTGCGTGGGATGTGTCATACTCATACTTCTAAACCGGTTGCCATTTATTTTCGAATTTTGGAATCACTTTCCTAGCTTTATGGTGAATTTTATGATGATTAAAATTTGCCTAACGCTTATATGTGTTCGTTGTGATCATTAATTTTACTTGTCTTTAATTTATTGAACAGATCGGATAAAAGGGATAACAGCTTACTTAACCTACTTGACAAGTTTATTGTAAGGCTTCCACGCCTTTACTCCTACATCAGTAAATTCTCAACCTATACGCTATGTATACGTGCCTTTTCATTTCGTAAAATTAAAACGTAAGTCGTTTTATGAAAGATAATTTCAACATAAAAAAGAAAAACAAAAATGTAATAACTTAATGTTATATAATGTTTATGCTAATATAAACACTTGCAAATTATTTAACATTCATTCGTTGCGTGTGGATCACTCCTTCAAATGATGTCACTACGGTGATGTCATTCCGCTACATAACGTCATCTTTAGTTTTGCAGGGTTGCAGAAGCTTTGGTGTCACCTTAGGAAAACATATCGAAAATAATAAGTCATCAACAACTAATTATTAATTAATTTGTGTCCAAGCTGTGATGTGTATTTTACCGAAATTGCTCTAACGACAGGATGTAGTAGGAGTTGCACGCGGAATTCCCCGGTTCTCGTAATCCCGGGATTTTTACCTTTTACCTAAGTTCTAACAACAATTCCCGGGATTTTTCGGGACTACCAGCCCTGGTCATTTAATTATTTCATCACTATTAATTTTAAAAATTCGCGAGATTATGTCTTGTTTTCATCCAGATTATTATTATGTAATGAATATGATAATAATATGTGTACCTACCTAATTTTTTAGGATACACATAAATAATTAATTTATTAAATGAGGCTGAAATTGGCAACCAAATTGTAGCGACCAAAATCGGTATCTATTTAATTTGGTTGAGCACTATTTTTAATAATGTAATATTTTTTTAGTAATTTATTATATTCTAAATCTTTGTATTAAAGAGACTGTATGCAGCTAAAAAAAACCATACATGTAATATGTTACTAGTATATTACAGTATATAAAACAATCATTATTTACGTGAAAAATACCAATGTCAAACTAATTAATGGCTTTATTTGTAGATACACGCTCGCATCGGTTTTTTTTATAAAGCCGACTTCATTAACGACCCTCCAATGGATTACTAGTTTGAATTAATATGCTCCTAAAAATTCTCAGTCTTAAGCAGTGGGTAGTTTGCACGGAGCTAGACATTGCTTTGTAATTTATAATTAGTTACTATCTGCTGCCGACAACGCACCTCTATCTTTTTATACTTTTTTTTTTATATTATTCAAAATTTGAAATTGGTTTGTGATTAGATTTGGATCGAGATTCAACAGTGTTATAGTCTGGTTTGGTAAGGAAATACGTTAAGAAAAGTTTTTAAAAGTGCAAGTGAAGTTTGATTTGACCTGCTGTAGCTGTTCGTGTCCTCAACACTATCGATATAACATCCAAGCAACAAATACAAATAAATAATAACTATTCTCTGACCGCTATTGTTGTGTTTATATAACACCTAAATATGACACCTACCTACTGGACTTAATTTATTGTATTGTATACGTTTCCTGTTCATAGCGGTGAAAAGCCCCAAAATGGACAGTTCGGTTGCCGTTCAAATATGGCGGTGAAAAGCCCCAAAATAGACAGTTCGGTTGCCGTTAAATAGGGCGGTGGGTAGCCCTAAAGTGAGCAGTTCGGTTGCCGTTAAAAGCGGAGGTGGTAGGCCCCAATATGGACAAACCGGTTTCCACAAACCCGTGGTGAAGTACACCACATAAATATTCAGGTTTCCATTCTTGTTCCTCTGTGACATCGACGACACTTTTGTGTTCAGTTTCTGTTTTCCCAGTGTGCTGCTAGCTGGATTGCGTTCTCTAAGATCCTTAATTCCAGTATTCATTGGAATAGGTAGATTAGAATTTTCAGTTGTGAATATAGTCTTACTTAAATTATATAACATGAGTATACATGTACAGGCTCGGCATATACTGTACTTTGTGGTGCACAAATATTGCAATTAATTAACCACCAACAGAGGTTATATGTAAATACTTAATTATCTAAGTACTTACCCTGCCGGATCTAGGATGTCGATTAATCACTATTATTGAAATCGAAACTGAACCGTCAAGACGACGTTTTAATTTCTTTGTTACCTTTTTTATTACCTTAGCTAGATTATAGCTGGATAAATAAATGAAAATATACGTTACAAACAATCAATTTCACTTTGCTCACTTCTTTCCCGTTCAGGCACCATTAAACAATAAGATAAAATATCATTATATTAACATGAAATATTATGAAACGTACGATTTGGCGTGGCACTGAAATGTGAATGACATAAAGCACCCATGGTCCGGCCAGCGTACAAGTACTTGAGTTTTGTTCTAAGGGTCTAATTTCTCCTAAATACAGTGCGATAAGGCGAGTCTGATGTGAAACTACATGTGTTTAATATCGAGAGCGAATCCCGAAAGTAATAATTTATATAAACTGCTGTAAACCAAACATTAGGTTTTTATCATTGATAACTAAAAAAATATTGAGCTCTAAAACAAATTTATTGCAAACTCGATACAAGTTATGACTTTTTTGCGATTGCATCGAAGTACGTTCAAATTATTTATTTATATTCTAATTAGTATACTGCATATGGCCTACCAATACTTCCTAATAAACTGGTTTATATGATACAGTAAATCCAAGCTGTAATTATTAATTTTTGCGGGTGATCTCATACTGTCTGGTTCGACGTGAGCTCGATTTTGATAATACGATTTTGCAGTGCCCGCAAGCAATCCACGTTTCACGTCAGTTGCATCACTTCTGATTCACATATTGACACCACTCCTCCGATGATGTCATCTGCAACTATTCCTTTCATATTATTATTATGGTAATTTTATGAAGAAAGTTTCCGAGGCATACTGCTCAACTAGATTATCAACGGTACTTTTGATAACACTATTGCTTAAGACTTAATAGAAGTACCTATACATGTGTTTTCAAAGGTAATCGGTATAGCTTTTTTCATCACGACAGGCCATCTCCACTTAATATTATCGCCTTTGCAGTACAATTTGCTGTAAGTATTCATAATTTTTGTAAGAGTACCGCAGTTCATACGTCCTTTTCGCTCTCGCTGCTTGCGTTCCCCTCTTCATCTTCTCTGTATGTGTGAACATCCGCGCAAGCACTCGTCAACTACAACAACTTAACAATATTAAACTTAAGTTATTACTACTATTATGTATATAGAGCGTATGCTAATGGTAGCGTAGTACCTAGTAAAGAGACATTTCTACGCACAAAGGACGTTACCCTAGTTATTTACTTACCTAATACTTCTAAAAAAATGCAAAGAGGTCGTGGCTTGGTTAGATACTCGACGGGTACACAAATGCGGTTAAGTAATGAATGCTTGACCTATTTCGATGCGCCCGTTTACTAGTTTTTATTAAGATGAAGCAAACCATTTAGTAGGTATTAATTATGATTCATTATTTAGTAGCATTGACATAACATGCGAATCGAATACATACCTACATTTTGCGAAGCTGTTCTTTTGGTCCCTCATTATAAGATACGAACATTTCTTCCTCTAAAACCCTGTAATACCGGACCAGATTCGAACCCGGGACCTCAAAGCCGCCACATACGCTACCGCTGCACCACTAGTATCTTTTATATAGCATAACCCTCATCGCAAACTCATTAACGGTTTAACTAAAGTAGGGTCATAAACTCATAACGGAATGTTTTAACTCACATTGGGATATACTTAGTGTATAACGGGATTTATAATTGAAGTTCCGAGTCGCGTGAAAAGGAAGTACCACCAGTGTCACCACCCACAGGAAGCCCCACTTGCATAGGTACCAGTAATAGGTTTTGCCAGAGATCCGTAGGAACGGTAATAGAACAAGTACGTGCAGTTTTCAACCGAAATCCCATCTATGCCCAAGAAACTAACTAAGAAACATTAGACAATTACAATAATACATACAATATACATACATAAATGTAATTACTTTGAAATTTCTTATATTATATATGTAAGATGAATGTTCCTTCATAGTGTACATAAACATTGTTGTGCTCATATATGTTTTCTTTGAAAGGAGACAGTCACTTTAATAGAGGCTTAGTCATGCACATGACAGATGCGAGACGAAGGGAAAATGCGCTTGACACTTGTTTAGTACCGTGAATGAAAAATATTGTCCGTTAAGATAAGTGACCTGACATCTTTCATTATTACTAAATGAGCACAGACGCAGCAGAATTATGGTAAATAATAAAGCCATCCCATAGTCATAGTAGAACATTTTGGAATCTTGAAGGCTTGATGGTATGACCGTACTTCATAATGGGTCTGGCTCGAAAAGTTACCATCCTCTCACCTAATCATATTGACTTAAGCAACAGTACATTGTAAGAATATCGGCAAATTGATCTACTTTTCTATTGTTAATATTCCAATTTCCCATGCCAAATTTACTTTGTGAGTGGCAATAAGCGAGTAATCAAAATTCTCTTCAAATGCAGCAAGCATTTGGAAGACCACTGCGATCGTTGGCTGCTTATTATAATCAATTCAGAAAGATGAAAACTAGTAGAAACAATGCCAGCTAAACCTTTATAGGCATCTACTTTCAATGGATCCGTAGCACTTTCTTTTTATTCTAATTCGATGCCAGTATGTATGCGTTTCTTATGACACCGCGATTAGCATTCAGTAGACAACTTTAGCCGTGTTGCCGACAGACGCACACTCATATAAATATGTGAGGCACTGCAGAACGCACTTCAACGATTTCACTGCATACGACTTTTTAGCGATTAGCTTATCTTAACCTTCTTATTCTACTAATCTAACTAGTGACCTTATTGTACTATCACAGAATAACTTAATTCAATTGGATGTTATGTCAGTTATGTTTTCCTTTTTATACTGCTAGTATTTTATATATGATAGCAATCAAGCACACAACCTGTCATATATATATAGCTGTAGCCGTGGGCCTCCATACATGCTTGTATCGTAGCATGCCAGACCACCTGGCCTGGAGAAGGGAAAAAGGAATTAGAGAGGTGACACGAATGGGAAAAAGATAACGATATAATGATACTTCCCTGATCAAGCCAAGCAAGATCCATTCAAAATATGAACATGAGCCCATCCAAGAAACATAGCTATAATATATGGAATACCTCCCTATCGACGTCCAACGATATTCGATGAGCTGCTGTAATGCTTATTTTCTTAGCTAAAAAATGGATTGCCCCCAGGGCCGTCTTAACCGGGGGTTCAGGGGTGCGGCCGCACCCGGGCGCGTAGCCCGAGGGGGCGCAGGCCGAGCTCTATATTATATCAATATTATCAAGATATCTTCGAAATTGACAAACTAACATCCCCTGGCCCTATCCCCCCCTCTACCCCCTTTTTCGTGATCAAAGGTAGCCTATGTTTGTTCCCAAGCTTTAAATTATCTCTGTACCAAATTTCACAATAGAAGACATTCATGGCCCTACTCCCCCCTTTTATCTTGAAAAGGGGGGACCATGTTCGCGATAAACGGTAGCATATAAGTCCGTTCTCAAACTCCAATTCATCCTTTTACCAAATTTCATCAGGATATCTTCAAATCTGACAAACTTTCATCCCCTATCCCCCCTCTCCCCTTAAACCCCCTTTTTCGCGATTAAAGGTAGCCTATGTTCGTTTCCAAGCTTTAATCTATCTCTGTATTAAATTTCATCAGGATATCTTCAAAAATGACTAACTTTCATCTCATGGCCCTACTCCTCTCTTCTACCCCCCTTTTCGCTATGAAAGGTAGCTTATGTCCGTAACCAAGCTCTAATCCACCTCTGTACTAAATTTCATTAGGAAATCTACAAAAATGACAAACTTTCATCCCCTATTTCCCCAGCATTAAACCCCTTTCTCGCAACAAAAGGTAGCCTATGTCCGTTCTCGAGCTCTAATACACCTCTGTACCAAATTTCATCAAGATCGGTTCAGTGGTTTAGGCGTGAAAGCGTAACATACAGACAGACAGACAGAGTTACTTTCGCATTTATAATATTAAAAGTATGGATTACAGATCTTAGAGAAAAATAAATGAAACATCAAAAATTTATTGCGTTTTTTTTGTTGACCGGGGGGAGGGGCGCTGTCTGAGCTTCGCACCCTGGCGCTATATAGCCTTAAGACGGCCCTGATTGCCCCTTTTTGATATTAATGAGACAATTAATTAAATGTATTAACATAATTTGATATCAGATCAACTTGGTGATTATCATACAAATGGGTAGGTAATATCTAATCTAGCTAAAATTAAAGTTTGCTGAACATAAAAAACATGAACTAGAAACATTTGACTGAATTCGCATTGTAGTAACCCAGCCCCAGCAATTAATATATGTCAGCGTCTAAATGCTCGATCCCAAACGTAATTTATAACGTCTGCATCAGCTTATAACATTGTTTTAGCGTTCAAATGTTAAAACAGACCTTTGGAATAAGATTTCTTCATTTAAATAATGTTTTAAATGCATGCTTGCGTTTATCCTTTCTATATTTCGTAACATAGCTAAGTCAAACCCCTCATTAATCTTTCTCAGAGCTGTGCCAATGAAATATTGTGGAGAAAGTACCACCTTAGCATTATTTTAAAAACTACCATTACAGACTATGCATGACGGTGAGATGCCATGATGGATATTCCTTTAAAACACAAAAACTAAATAGCGTCATAGTGGATGCAAAAATATTAAATCCTTTGTAAAAGTGCTCGCCCACATAACGGAAACAATATACCTAGTACTGGCATATTGTTTAACCTAAAATTGTAAAGTGCCAACAAAACGAGTTATTTATGGCTATTTTTTACCGAGCGCTGAACCTAATTGGGTTCAGCGCTCGGTAAAAATCAAATCAAATCTAAAATAAAGTTCGTAAGAAAGGACATTAATTTTATCTTGTTGACATGTCATGGTCATTTTCAGTGGCCTACTTGCTGCAGGCATTATTGCAACATTCAAAGATTTACATAGTTACCTAATGTAAGTTTTAGCTTCCTATGTAAAAAATACAGAAGATATCTTCGAGTTTACATTTTATAATTTAGCTTTAGTTAGTAAATCTTATTGGCGAACAGTGACGGTGTCGCACGATTGTTGACCATTAATCTTGAAAATAGTGTTGACATTATCGTTTATTAATATTTCATTAATAGTTGCTAAGCAATCTTCGTGACTTCCGCCATTAACCTTAACAGATAATGAAACATATGTATCAATTTGATAATTATACGTCTAAAAATAAAAAAATAATGATGCAATTATGCTCTATCAGCAACTTTCAAGGTGAGATTTGATTGCACACATTTAAAATTATTTTAATTTCGGAATAACTTTACAATTCATTAACTTGATATAACTTGATGATCTTATGTCTCTACACTGAAAACTACTTCTATACAGTCATAAATTTGCGTTTTTAAGTTCTGTATCATTACGTCATCCGCTTCAATTCACACAAGAGTTTTTATGTCCTCGCCATGGTCGACCATCTGCCTCTGTCTATCGCGTCATGTACCTATATCATCTGTCTCGCTCTGGTGCTGTCGGCGACAAGCAGTCTGGTTCTTTCTGGCGGACAGTGCGTAGCAAACAAAACCCTAGGTCATGGGCACTGGACACATTTTCGTACAATAACAAGCGTGAATAACTTTTCGTGTAGTATAGTACTCCCTCGCGATTGTATCCAACCTTGTTTGTATTACTTAACCTTTAGTTAGCATACTAAGTTGAAACTTATCTACGTGACTTCATGTTGTTATTTTTTGTACAGAATTTTCCACCCAATGTACTAGTATTATTCTCTAGAGAGATTTTTTTTGCTTTGCCTGAACATTACGCTCATCAATCTCGATAAATTCAATCTCAATAAAATTGTAGTAGGCAAGTTAGAATTCTTTTGCAAAATTATTGTATTTATCTGGGTAAAGCTTAAATAAAAAGCTCCAGAACTACGTATTTAACATAAAATGTCCCTCATTATTTGTCCAGAAATCTGATAAACCAAAATTTTTATTCGTACTTCGTTTCGTACCGACTCATACATAAGCATCTTATTGGAGATAGCATCGTGCCAAAACGTCAGGCATTAGGCGGAGTGACTAACAAACTATTTAATATTTCATTGGTCAGTATGACAAATTGGAGATATATGTCTGTCTCTATTCTTCATATTTATAACTAGTGGAGCAAAAAAACTTAATGAGATGATTAGAATGATTTCTATCTGTTGTCACATAATCCATCAAACTCCACTTATAAATCAAGTTTCGTTCAATTAACCTCTGGTCACCTTATCGAAAGTATTATGTAATAAATTGATATGCAAATATACAAACGAACTACCTAGTTGTTATTAGAAAAATATATATCCCCTGTTAATTTTGACACTGGAATTTCTTAAAAGCCAGATTGTCAATATGTCAGTGTTTTACTTAACTGCGTTAAGGCGTCAGCAAATAATGCATAGCCAGGTAGAGGGGATTGTGGTCGCAGCACTAGTGGGACCAGTGGGTGTCACTGGCACGCGGTGCTGCGACGACAATCCTCTTTTGATGAGGCCGTCAAGCTGTGTGCAACCATTTTTAAAATGGTACGTGTATGTTATGGTGACCCTCTTCCCTGAGACTTTGCCTTTAGCTCACCATCAGGCGAGGTGAAGTCAAATTGACGTGTTATATATATAAAAAAGAAAGAAAGAAAGACAAATTTATTGCTACAAAAAAAGCCGCAAGACTTGGAAATATGTAGGTACTTCTGATTTCTTCCAAAATACCAAAGATTACATTACATTAAAAACTACAAAATATTATAGTAAAATAAGGAAACGTAACAAAAGAATAACTACATCCATTCAAAATTCAAAAAGTAATTACAAGTTTTATGGAAATTCAAATCCAGATACACGAGTAACATTATTTTCGGAATGGATAACCACCGCGTTGATTTCCGTCGATGCTGCGTCGACATTGCGGTGGTCTTTCTTTATACATTGTTTTGTTACAGTTTTTACGTTTTCCTTTAAATATCCCCGACTCACACAGGTTGTTTTATGGTTGTCCATTTTATATGTTTCACTACGTACTATCAATGTCGATAGAGTCAAGTAACTGATATTCTTCCTTCTTTCTTTTTTAATATTTTTATAAATGTTCTTTCCTCTTCGTTTTCTTATTTGAGATAACCATTAACATTGTAACTTTCTTCCATTCATACCGTAACAAAGTTACTTTTCCTGTCATCAATCACATCAGCTGTTAATGCTTCCAGGCACGTGGCTACCCATTCCCGGAATGAAACCAGCGTCAATGACGACCGTGTTGATAGACGGATATCTTCCTGCCAGTTAGTCAACATCATTCCAACTCAAAGTAATACCAACCTTAGTTCACCGCAACAGGACACATGTTTGGTACCGACCAATTTCGTCGCAACAATTTTCACGGTTGCGATCGATTTGGCCTCAAAACCGGTGTAGGTGTTACCGAGGAGCCAAAACCGATCATCGACTTCCACTAGTGCTAATAATACCTAATATTACACTAGAAAACAGTTCCAAGCTAAAATTATGATTACTATTTGCACTTTGAAACTTGGCCCGGCCGGTGCCATTAACTGAGACTAGCATGAAGTCATCGCCATAGTGATGGATGTGTGATTTTTATGTTTTAATTTTCTTTGACAACAGTCTATAATACAGTGTAGAGAAGGAAGCAGCAATTTACTTTAAATTACAAAATTGAATTTTTATCAAGCGTGATATTAGTTATAATAAAAAAACACAAAACAATTCGTACTGTATGGTTTACGTTACGCCCGAACTTTAAATTTCAGAAATCAGTCAATCAATCAGTAGTCGGTTACCGGTTAGTATTGAGTGAACGCTTTTGAGTATTAAATATTTCTAAAATAATAGTAGCCAGATAAGTTATACCTTATTACATACATCAGCTACCTGTCAATAAAAGTCCCGTAAAAATCGGTCCAGCTATTTCAGAGATTTGCCGGAACAAAAAGACAGACAGACAAAAATTTTAAAAATGTAATTTTGGTGTATGTACCGTAATATATTCATTTGCATGTAGTAAAAAACGGTTATTTCAATAATACAAACAGATACTTCAATTTTATTTATATGTATAGATGTATAGATTTTGAAGAGATGACATCAAGCCATCGCCCTCGTGTAGTTCAACATTCTGAAGATATAATAATTACAAAAATTCCTTAAGAATACGGTTTTTTTAATAATCAATTATCTTGAAAACACGAAGGCCCTTCTAGTAGATTATACTGACAAGGTTAATATGCTATGCGATCGCACACAGCAAATTGTAGACAACTAAACGTATATATACCTACTGATTATAAATATATATATATATAGCGGTACATACAAGTTATTTAAATGCAAACGAAGCATTGTAGCACCACCATCTGTCGAGCACGAACAAAAAGCAATTCATCTTACATTAACATTACGGAGTAGCCGCAAAAAATAATGACATCACTGTTTAATTTGCTTCGACTGTTAGCTATACTCAAAAGCGGTCAATAAACGAGTACTTAGCAACAGAGTACTCGTTTATCGATTAATCTAGCAACAGTTAATCTTGCAATGGTTTCGACCCACAAAACAAATGCTAACAGCGCAGTAGGCGTCAACTTTATTGTAAATGAAGCGACAACATTTAGTACGGATATTGATGTCACAGTACAGCTATATAATTGTTGGCAGTATCAATTTTCGTTAATGCCCTAGAGGCGTAGACAATGAGCTATTTGTATTTCGACTATAATTATTTTAAAACAATCGCAATTCGCTCGAAGGTGAAATACTTATCGAATTTCGTTACTGGTAAGAATCGAGAAGTCACGTTTTGCCTTACATGCAATCCAGTTCACTATTCATGCAGTGTACTCCAATGTGATCGAGACGCAATTTTCTACGCAGTCGTTGCATTATTTTTAATAACATGTGTAAGGCATTCAATCGTTTACCCGCAAGAAATTTTATACTTGTGTAAGATTTTTCACCTATTCAATCACATTAAACTAAATTGTGATTTGTATGATATTGGAACAGTGCGGCTGCATTGGAACTGGCGGGTAAGCCCGAAATATTTTTTTACATGAGAATGCAACTAACGCGATGATGAAGTCAGTATATTTTTTATGATAAACCTTCTTCGCTAATGCCTATTGGATTAATGATACACAGTACTTGTAGAGCAAAGACATTTCTACACACAGCATTTTACGTTTACGCAACTGACCAACACCCAAATTCATTATGCGAATTTTTTGCCGTGTTTTTTATTTCGCCTCGCACAAGAGTAGAATAAAGTGGATTAAACAGGTTTGTTTTTGTATAAACTTTTCATGGTGCAGATTCAGCTTGAAGCCCACGTCACGGTATGATGGAAGCGTTTTAAATTACGGCCTACAGGTTTGTGGTTATTTTTTTGTATACGAACGTAAGTACTCATTACTTGAACTTAGTATGCAAAAATGAAAAGCAGAAAATTAAGTAACATAACTTGGTTCATAAATAATGTCCCGTTTTTTTCATTATGTAGTCATTTACATACTTAGAATTATATCTTTCACACCTAAATTACAATTACAATTATGGATTCTCGTCGTAAAATCAGTTCGATTCAAAGATATTAATGTAAATAAATTGTTACGTTTTAATACTTTGAAAAGATCATTTGAATGTCCTTTGATTTTTTCTTTATTGCTTCCGTTTACACTGTCTATAAATAAGAATTTTCAGTCACCTCTGAATGTCGGTCCGAATGTTTTGTTGAATAACATTCTTCGTAATTCCTCAATTTATTTTTAATTAACGGAATACACAATTGTGAACTTTATTTCTCTCGTAGTGGGTTTTATGCTCAAACTACCATTGTAACCATGCATGTCTTAGGACTATCTTCCCATTCACTATTTACGTTAAGTAACCATATGTAACGAAGACTACCTTTCCCCTTCCTTTCTCGTTTCCATTATTTCCTTTTCCTTCTCCGGTCTCAGTTACAGTGACGGCCGTTCATAGGCCACGGCAATTGCTTAACATCAAGTACGATGTATCTTTATTTGCTTTCAAAGAAGCAGGAGATAAATGGGTAATACAGGTAAATAAATGTTTGCCTTTAAAATGCATCCTGGACTCCATAAAACCTATAATTTGAAAATTATACAAGTGGTAATCATTTAGAACACAAATAATTACACCTCTCTTAGTGTACTTACTGTTGCTATAAATAAAAACTGTAGCTGTATATAATATATATATATATATATATGTCGCCGCCAACTAGCTTAATCAGCCGTTCAATTAACTGCCTAGGCAGTTGACTAAACGGCGCCATTCAATGAACGACCTGAATGGTGTTTAGCCTAGTCATTAAACGGCTAGGTAAATAGCTTGGATCGAAGACGTTTAATTACTTGCCTAGCCATTTAATTAAACAGCTATGAAAATGTTTTTTTTGCAGGTATCAAAACAATAAGTCGGATTACGTAAATATCTCAATGAACCTTGAAAATTTTCTGTGAATACATCTCTGCCTTCCCCTTCGGGGATTTACAGGTGTTAGTATATGTAATTTTCTGTCGGTGCCATACTGTACGAATGACCTAAGCATTAGCCAGCCAGGTTATTAAATGTTGTAATAAACGTTATGGCTGAATATCATTCAGGCCGTTCATTGAATGGCACCGTTTAGTTAGTTGAACGGCCCAGGCAGTTAGTTGAACGGCCGATTAAGTTATTTGGCGGCGACAAATAGATGATAATAATTTTATGTGATATCAAAACAAGCATTATTCGATAATTTTGCACTTCCGGTAATTAAACTACATTATTTGTCAACATAATATCTAGACCTCAATCCCAAATGAAAACAAATTGCACATCAAAAGCCATTTATTTACCCAACAATTTACCTCATCATTTGTTTGGCGACCGATTACTTAACACAATGCGTGCAAATTCGATCACGATAAAACCAATGAATCGACGGATTGTTGCGTGTTATCTGACGCCCGTGGCATTGAACTTCGTAATTCTAAGTGCGAATCTGGTACACTTCAACACTACATTTTAATATTACTAGCGGTTATATTGCTGATAAACCATCTCCTCCGGACGGTATATGCTCAGCATAACAACAATAGCCGGCCGTGTCTAACTTCGGCGATGATGTCAGCTTTCCTTTAATGACCGCCCGGATCGCCTGCAGCATTCACGAACGAAAACAACTGGATTTTTTCTCTTTAACATAAATTCATACCGATGGTTACAACTTCGAAAAAACGAACTTGTATAAGATACTTAAATGACTCCTTTTCTTTTCTACGTTGTTACTTTTAAGTCCATACGATGCTGACTAGTAGTGTTTACATATCGAAATAACTTTATGTATACTGTTCAACAGAACCGGTTGTTTTGCAATTCGGCACGCGTGCGCCTTTGCTCCCATAACTGAATCCTGTCCGGCCCTTGAGAGCCTCGCAACCAATTATTAACATAATGCCTGCCAAGAGCATTATTTGGAGAACGAAATCCATCATGAAAACGATTGAAATTACTCATTACTGCGGCTTACGTATGCGCACATAGTTGAGTTTCGACAAAACCCGAATGTGACTACGGTTGATTCCTGACCGCAAGCTTGAGTTACAAAATAAATGTTTATCGTGCTTTGAAAATCAGGAGCTGAATTTTTATGTAATAACAATAAAAAAAGAAATCATCCTAATCGGTTTAGCCATTCTCAAGTTTTGCGCTTAGCATGTTTAGCAATCCATTTTTAAATTAGAAACTAGGAACAAAAGCCATAAAAAAGGATTATACTCAATAATTTGAAAGTTTAGGTTTTTTTTTTGTTTATTCAATTTCTGCCTGATTGATTGATCCTACAATTTTTTTATACCACCGAGGTGGCAAATGTGTACACGGCCAACCTGATGGAAAGTGGTTAACTGTAAACACAGAGAGTTTCTGTGCCGTCAGCTTAGAATACAATGCAGGAATAGCCTGGTCTTTGGACAGCACAGAAATTCTCCAGTGAGCTCTTTTGAACATCCAAATTTCTGCTGAGGCAAGAGAAGGTTTGCAAGAACTAAACAATTGTTAAGTAATGGAAAATTTATCAAACGGTTTCACCGTACCTACAGAATATTTATTTATTTCTCTTTGTATTGTTCTACATTAGTTATTACGGATTTTTAACTTGCTCCTCTAATAAACTTTGTTGCTTCAATAATTTTATGTGCTCATTAATTACAGTGTAAAATATACTAAAATAATTATAATTAAAAAACACTGTTTAAATTAGCTCACCTTTATTCAACTGGAGTTTAGTTCTCTTTGCATATTGTACTCAATTTGATACTAAAATCTGTTTTCAATTGAATAGTAATTATAGTTTGAGCATGGACCGCTTACAACTCACAAATTGCAGGGTTTGCTGTAGCAGACAACGTGTAGCTGCGTGCTGCTCCTCACGATGGTGCATTTAGACACATTAATTTTATGTAATCGTTCTGCAAAATGTTAAGGCTTTACAGCTTACCTCCAAATGTCTGTAGGTACTCCGGAGTGCATGCTAATTTTCGCCTAACAACTGCCCACTTAGACAACTGGCAATTCGTTAGCCGGTGTATGGTAGAATATAATGATTGACACGTATTTTGACATTTATGACGTTTATGACAGTTCTTGACATAAAATATCGATCCCGTATTCTATAATCGATCTATTCTATTCTATGCTAAAAATGTTTTGCCACTTGTCTAGTAGGGCTGAACTGTGAAAGTACTGTAACAATATTTTTGCATTTTCGATATTTCCAAGATAAGCGAATGTAACCAGACAATAACAACATCAGCTGAATGACATTGATTTCTCAAATGAAAGTTGTTGTGCACCAAACAGACAACGAAGTTAATTAAATTCATACTGCATAGTATCCTGATAAAGAGCTAAGGTCACGGATTCAATTTTTGAGAATGAGTTGCAGTTTTTTTTATTTTAAATTAATTGATAATATTTGTGTGATAGAATTGATACATGTGTTTTAATTTAAAAATGAATAAGATAAAATTTAAAAAAAATCATAGAATTACATACCAAAGATTTTCGTAAAATCTCTAAACTGATATTTTTAAACTTGACTGCCTTATTTTCCATACGAATTGGATAGTTTCTACAAAATAAAAAAGGTGGTTATAGTCAATTTTTATTCAGTGAAAAAGTCAGTCATTCAATGAATTTGTCAAAATATCTCGTTGTGACAATCAACTTTAACGTTTTAAATATATGTTGTTACCAGCAAAACTGAACTTGTAATAACCATTAATCCTGAGCGTCAATACAGTGTTTCTAACTTTAATGCGAATTATAATATGTCTCCATTGTAGAATATAGATTAGTTCCTTTTAATTACATCTTCCTTTGGGCTTAATTTTACACTAGTAAAGTTGTAATAAGCGATGACATAAATTCTTCATGGTATAATAACCTGACAAGCATAGTTACTCGATTCTTTTTTATCCACATTTATGTATTGTGGACTAATTTTAGGTACGAAATGGTCGTCCTCATTTTGCATGCCCAGGGAATGATCAAAGCGTATGCGTACGGTATGAAGAACGGTTCAAAGTGACATACTACCTAATTGGTCAAATTACAGAATCGGCTTAGTCGTGCGACTGTCGTCCGCTTGTTACATGATGTCGACCGTGATATTTATGCGATACAAATATCTGAGGAAACTCAAAATATCCTTGCGAGCAATGAGAAAAAAAAACATTTCAAGTAATATTTTCGTCAAACACTAATTTTGCTTACATGAAGAGCTATAACCGATGTTTTTTAGGTTTATTAACTTTTATGTATACTTTTAATTAGAAAAATAAACATTCAAGACGGAATTTTAGTCCGTGACGGATTCATTCCATGAAAATAGTCTTTCCAAAATTGTGTTCCCTGACGACCCATCCTCGTTGAAAGTCTTCTCTACATATATACCTATCTCTCGGCTGAGATACCAACTATATCTACAGGATTTTTTAAGTACTACTACAACATAAATGCGTCTTTATCTACTTACAACTTTTATTTTTGTTTGTTAAATAAGTAATTTGTAAGGAACAATTAATTATTTAAGAATACCTCGAATAAATAATCTTATTTACCTAACGAGGAACTAGATGAAACATCTGCGACCAGAATTGAAACTCAAGTATAAAATGCGTGCAGAGTCTTGGTATATTAATCACGAAACATTTGATTATAATCATGCAGTCAAAATGAACTCTTAATTACCAAAATATATTTTTTCTTCAAATGAATCGAGATCAATTTACGCTCCCGGGTTATCCCCAGAAAAAAATTATTCCGCTCAGTTGCCAAACGTGATCTCATAATAATTTTCCTCTTGTTCAATTTCAATTAGAGCTAATTGTTACTTTACCGAGAAGAGGATAAAGTAAGGAAGACCCCGTCACATTAGTCTACGACTGTGGCCAAATTTAGTTATCTTCTCGTTATAGCAACATGCGAGCAACTGTTGCGAATTGTAACTAATGACAGCAATGTCTCGAGGCGATAGCAGGAGTGCAACTGTATGATAAATTGTTACCCAACCCGTTCGTTGATTCTTGACGTTGTTATATATCCTTTTCAAGACGTAACACAAGCAAAAATTACTAACTGAATATTAAGAAACTACGTTATTATTCTGTAGATGAAATACCTACTCAGAAATGTTAAATATATTTTTATATGTAATTCTCTCGCTTACAACACTGAGTGATCCAAGTTTATTATGTGTGAAATATTTAAATGTTTTCAGCGTGTAATAATTTCGTAGAATTCGAATGGACCGCAAGTAGTAAGAATGCAGACGCGTCGCATTGTTTTAATAGTAGTCAGAACATAAACATAGTGTGAGAATTGCTCCCACTGCCCATAAACGGGTTCTCACGGGCGATCCCCCCTTGCACGCACATCGTACTACGCGGACACCTAGTACTATACCACTTTGAATATTCAGCTCATATGGGAATGTTTGGGATTTTTCTTTATAAAGTGGCATAAATATGGTGATTATACTAAACAAGTATAGGTACCTACAATGTAATTCACATGAAAAGTAGTTCTAATGCGTAGGTATGTACACTTTCATTCCACGTTTTATTTTGATTCATTCATGCGCATATTACTAAACGTTGTAGGTACACCTAATACAATTTTTGCTTTGCTAGACAATGTAATGGTATTTGAACTGAATGTAATACAATATTGGATCGCGTAACCAAAGTTATGTTGTAATGCAGTACGGAATTCATTCAATAAATATTACAACTTTTAAAACCATATAGAGCAATCGCAAACAAAGACTACTATTGAGCTACCGTTATGTAGACACATTTGTTTATCAACTCTGCAATAAACTAAAAAAGAACAAGATGGTCCTTCCGGAGCTATTGGGACTGAACTGGTTTCAAAAGCTTAAAACCTGCGTGACCATTTAACGAGAATATTGTTTTGGTTGATGGAGGTTTATTCGTACAGCTAAAGAATAGATCTGAGGCCGTGTTTCTCTAGATAAGAGCTTCATGTTGTCAAAGGTTGGCATTCATGATAAAAAATAAAATATTGCCCTACTGTTTTTAGGATAGGTACTTGATTATCGGCATCAGGCGAAACCTTTCTGAACCAACTGTCTCATATTACACCTATGACTTTGCATATTTCACTTTTACGTTACCATTTTTAACTTCAAGTGCAGCGTAATTTTCCTCATATTTGCGGTTATTATGAATTTGATTCATCATTGCAATATTAAATTTTCCTTATTTATAATGAATTCACAGAATTCTTGCAGAGTAATTGCCTTTCGTGTGGTCTATAACCTTTACGAGGTTCTTACGATATGTAATTAAAATGGACCGACATTACATCTATTTTGGCCTTTTCAGTATTCGTGTGTGAAATATTGTAAAATTAATGAAGCATATAATTTTCATTTGGAGACCTTTAACTCTTGAACGTACGCGTTCTATTTTTATATTACTTAAGTGGCAAATTAGTTAAACCGTATGATAGCAGTCGGTGAATTGAAAATTTTAAGCCCTTCATAGTAACTGCGCTTATTGAATGATTAAAAGTATGCTTATTAAATAACCGATGGATGCCTACCATGACTTTGCTGAAATTCAGCATCAATCAGCTGCTGAATTTAAGTCCACAGGTCAGAAAAGTTACCAGACCCAATTGCTTCGGCAAGGGCGACAGCAACAGTATTTCAGCCTAAAAGGACAGAAAGCAAGTCCTAATACTCCTTACAGTTACCAGGGCCCTATCAACATCCTTGAGGCCCAAGTCAACCTTGCCTGCAATTTGGAGTACCAGCCGAATAATGGTAGAGACTCCAGCGCTGGCTTTACTTTTAGGATTGGGGGAACATACGACAGTCGCTCCCGGTAGAACCGAAAAAAAACGATAAAAACGAAAAGAAAAAACAATAAGCGTACTTCGGGTACCAAAATACAGACTGGCTCTACTGAGAAATCGCCATGAGGACGATGATGATAGTTTTTGCTGCACCCATTCAGTGCTCTATTCATATCCATATTGCCTCAATGACATAAAGTTGTATATTAGGTAAAACCTTGACAAATGCGTCCAAAATAATTTTTTTCCCAATTTCTCAACAAAAAATTTAACATTGGGATGATCGATTGATATAATCATCAACATGAATGCCAAATCGATTCAAGGAAGATAGAAAATTAAACAATCTTGGCAATGAAAACTGCTTACGAAATAAAACATACTTCGTTATTAAACTTTGTAGTACATATCCGACTATCCTCCTAAAGAAAAGCGACATTATTATGCATGTTGTAATAATTATGTCTACGGCTACTGTAATTTAAATCGATCTACACTATATTATGCAATGGATTGTTGTTGTATTGTCTTGAAATGCGATACTCAACAATGCTATGTCGGCTGATAACGTAACAAATGGTCTATTGCATTCTTTCCCATAGCGCAGGTCAGCAAATACCAGTCTCGAATCACTAGTACGCTCACGTGACATGGTTATACTGCATGTAATTAAAAGCTAAAATCGTCGATATGTTGATTAAACTCTTTGTTTGTTACGGCAAACTTGAAATCTTTATTAATAGCCTTAGAAAAGCATTATTACTACGTACGCAAACACTGGTGTACTATTTTCTTCAACCGCTGGTCAGTCTCGGCATGGGACATTTTAACTACTGGGGTATGTTGTCGATGACGTAATTGCTTCTTATGTCCGTTTAATATTATTCCAGTCCAGAAATCCAGCGAACCAATCCAGTCCAATATTGGCTAAATTCACTATTCCTGTGATGGTTCACATTATTCCAGTAGCATTCCAGCATCGGTTTCGCTCACTGGACTGGAATGCTACTGGAATAATGTGAACCGGGCGTTACAGTGGTAATGTTTTACAGGTAGGTGGATCTATCTTGTTTCTGTCAGCCGAATCATTGCACGTGTTCCTTTATTTTATTATTAAAATAACATCATATTTTGATTTTTTCGTCGAGCTTATAAATATTGTATAACTAGAAAGTAACCTTTAATACTTAAATATTTTCACGAAATAGTTCCAGAAATGTCTTCAGAACGCACTAGATAGTTATACTATATAAGCTATTGTCGCTTAGGTTTAACTAATCACAACAGCCCTTATCTAATCAAAAATGGTACGAATGGTACCTACATCCACAGCGGTCTGTATAAGGGCCGGCCTTAACGAATGACGTATAAAACAGTTGTACTAATATCGTCAAGTCACTATTTTGCACGAGACGGGTGTGCCGCAATTGCGACCACGCTCACCAGTTCGTAATGAGAATAATGATTGAAGCTTGCGCCATAGATCAGTATGAGCGCGTGCACGGCTTGTCGATAGCGGGTGTTGGAGATAAATGCCCTCTTCTATCTCCGACTGGCTGCAAGTAACGCAGCGCTTAAACTAACAGGAACACAACGTTCACTTACCCCTGTGATGTCCACCCAGCACCTGCAGAACCCTCGCAAGGCGTGTATGTATGTGAGGTGTGTAATTGTGTGTGTAATGCGTCTGTTCAGTGTTTATTTGCCCGCAGATGGTTGACTGGTCCTGCACGGTCGACCACGATGCTGATCTGCTCCAAGCTTGCCAGCGATCTCCCCAGTAGGCACACCACACACTCCGCAGTCCCGATTAATGTATATATGTATAATTCCCAAATATATAAAAGCTTAATCTTCCCAAATTAATACCCGCGTCCACGCAGACGATTCAGACCCCGTATATCCAAGTGAGTGACGCAACTGACAGTGGATGACACTTAACTGTCATTCAGCTGTCATCGAAACTTATAACTAATAGTTTGGACACTAGTCCTTTGGCCCAAACAGTCACCCGCCCGAACAGGTCCCAACCTGTTCCTTCAGACCACTGGTAAACGAGACAGTGTTGCTACCGCTCGCTTTAGAACTGACTCCCCAACTCTGACTTCCGCGGACCGCGGGGTCCCATCCTTTCCGGGGAACAAGTTAACGATGCGCCCCCGGCGCCATCGCAGTGGCGGTAGGTTAACATCCTTAACCAGCACTAAGTCTCCAACACGAGGAGGGGTAGTCTTGTCAGTCCACTTAAGGCGCTGCTGCAACAGATGGAGGTACTCGAGCGACCACCGCTTCCAAAAATCTTGCGACATCTGTTGTAACATTTGATACCTGCTCAACCTATGGAGCTTCACCCCCGCGAATGGGTATTCAGGCAGCGCGTTAAGTGGCCTCCCTATCAGAAAATGACCCGGAGTCAACACTTCCAAGTCATTCGGATCTGAACTAATCTTACACAATGGTCGTGAATTAAGAACTGCCTCTATTTTACAGAATACAGTGACGAGTTCTTCAAATGTTAACACGGTTTGCCCTATCACGCGTAACAAATGGACCTTAGCAGACTTGACTGCAGCCTCGAAAATCCCACCCCAGTGGGGACATCCCGGGGGACTGAAGGTCCACTCGATGCCCCGACGGGAGAAGGCCGTTCCGATGTCATCCCTATTTACATCGAGAAATTCCCTAATTTCCTTAAGTTGACGCTCCGCACCAACGAAGTTGGTCCCATTGTCGGACCGGACCAGAGACGGAAGACCCCTCCGGGAAACAAACCGGTCTAAACAAGCAATGAATGCTTCCGTCGTAAGGTCAGCGACTACCTCAAAATGAACGGCCTTGGTGGACAGACAGACAAACACGCAAAGATACGCCTTGAACACCTTCGCATTCCGAAGGCGTGAATTCCGAATCATAAACGGCCCAGCGAAGTCCGTGCCCACTCCCATAAATGGTCGAGCCTCCATCACCCGATCGGGAGGCAGATCCCCCATTTGAGGCTGCATCATGGATGCCTTCGTCCTGTAACAGGGTAGGCATCGAAACACGACGCTCCGAATAATACGTCGCCCAGACAGTATCCAATACTCACGCTGTAGCGTGGCCATCAGCGCGTTGCATCCTGCATGCGCATTTTTCACATGGCGGTCCATCACCAATAGCTCCACTAAGGGCCCTCCCTTAGGGAGTAAAAGCGGATGACGTGCCGCATACGGCAGGTCCGCATTCCGCAGACGTCCCCCGACTCGCAGTAAGCCCTGGCAGTCAATGAAGGGGGTGAGGTGCGCTAGAGCACCCTTCAGCCTGGCACGACCCGTCACCATGGTTGACATTTCCTTCCCGAAATGCTGCGTCTGTACTGCCTTAACCAGGCAGGTTAACGCACCTTGGCGTTCGACAGGAGATAGTATGGACGCCCTCGTCCGCTGTGACCTGGGAGCTCGACAATTTTGAGCGAACCTCCGCATCCACGCGGTCACATTGATCAGTTTGTCCAGTGAGCTGTACCTACCCAGGAGGAACTCCGCGTTCAACTCCGGCTCACTGACCGTGACGTTGACGTAAGTCCGGTCTTCCAGCTGGGCTGTCGCCACTACTGGGTTGAGTGGCCACTCCGAGGCCCCTCGGGTCAACCACCTTGGTCCCCACCATAACGGGTGGTCCACGATTTCGTGGGCCTTGCATCCCCGTGATGCACAATCCGCTGGATTCATTTCACCCGGTACATGCCTCCATGTGAGAGTAACCTCAGAATCCCGTATCTGAGATACTCGGTTCGCCACGAAGGTCTCGAGGGTGTGAACTGACGCCCGAAGCCAGCATAACACAATCTGGCTGTCAGTCCAAGCATACACCGTCTCACTGAGATCCATCGTCCCACGCAGAACCGATGTCGTATGGACCAGCAGTCGTGTTAGGAGGACTGCTCCCGACAACTCCAATTTTGGAATGGTCATCTTAGACCGCAGTGGCGCGACCTTGCTTTTGGCTACCACTAGCCGCACGTCTACCTCCCCGGAAGACGATACCGTACGCAAGTACACTGCCGCTGCATAGCCCTTCTCGGAAGCATCGCAAAACCCATGGAGCGTTGCTCTGCATTTCCCTGCAGGAAGCAACTTCCGAGGCATGGCAACCCGATTGATCGCGGGCAGTGCCGAGAAAAGGTCCAGCCAGTCCCTCAGCAGATCCACCTGGATGGGCTCGTCCCAGCCCAGCTGTGCCGCCCACAGCTTCTGCATGAGGTACTTCATGGAGAAGATGACTGGTGTGATCCATCCGTTTGGATCAAAAGTCCGTGCGACCGTAGATAGTACCGTCCGTTTGGTCCAGACCTTGGGAGTCTCCAACTCCACCTGATAGGTGAACACGTCCTGGACGGGTCGGTACTGTACCCCTAAGACCGACAGTAAATCTGGATTGCCCGAATCCTCAAATAGGTGTGGGTCTTGCTGGAACTCGTCTGGCAACCCCGCCAATAGTTCCGGTGAGTTGGAAACCCACTTCCTCAACTCATACCCACCCCTTCCCAATAGCTCTATGAGCTCATCCCCTAGGGCTAGAGCCTCCTCGACGCTGTCTGCCCCAGAGCAGGCGTCGTCGACATAAAGATCCTGTTCCAGGATCGTTGCTGCCCGTGGGAAATGTAAACGTTCCCGTTCCGCCAACTCCCGTAGTGTGCGGATGGCTATGTACGGACTTGACCTCAAGCCGTAGGTATTCGTGTTCAGCTCGTAAACCTTCACTGGCTCTTCTGGACTCTCGCGCCACAAGATCAGCTGATACCTCCTGTCCTCCGGGTGTATCACTGTCTGACGGAACATCATCTTGATGTCAGCCACAAACCCCACCTGGTGTCTCCTGAAGCCAGTGAGGATATCCGAAATGTCCCGATTGAGCTTCGGACCCGAGTGAAGACATTGGTTAAGTGAAGCCCCGTTCGACGTGGGTGCCGATCCATCGAACACCACACGTATCTTTCCCGATGGAGTCTTCAGGACAGCATGGTGGGGAAGGAAGCAATGGTCTTCCGTTCTCCAGTCCACCCCGGACACCGACATGTGTCCCAAAGACTCGTACTCACGCATGAACTCAATGTACTTCTGTCGAAGTACCGGATCGCGTCGCATCCGACGCTCCATTGAGATCAATCGAGTCTCAGCTGCATGGTGAGATCTCCCCAACGGCGGCCTATTAGCCCTAAAAGGCAGCCGCGTCACGAACCGACCAGAGCGGAGGCGCCCAGTATTGTTCTGGTAGAACAACTCGCACTCCTTCTCATCTGGGTCCTCCCGCCGAGCCATCGGCGGTTCTTCGGTTTCCCAGAACCTCTGCATGACCCTGACCAATGCAGAGTTCGCCATGACACCTTGGCACTCCTTCGGACCTTCTACCGGCAGGACCGGTCCCATGAGTGCGAAACCAAACTTGGTGTCGATTGCTACCAGCCCCCCTGGCTGTAGCACCCGTTTCCCTGTCAGCAACAGCTGTCCCAGGACATCCGTACCAAACAGGATGTCCACCCGACCTGGGGTATCGAAGGCAGGATCCGCCAGCCTTAGGCCCGTGGTCATAGCCCTTACCGAAGGGCTCAGCCTGGTCAGTGGATGATGGCCCATCACCTGGTCCATGACCAAGGCCACAGTCTTCATGCCCCATGAAGCACCACACGAAGACGAGTTCCCAAAGGTGAACTCTGTTGCCCCAACCCGGTCCGTCACCGGGTTGTTCCCTATCCCATATAGGGTGTGTGGAAAATGTTGTATGTTATGGCCCAACCGTTTCGCAAGTCCGCTCGAAATAATGCAGCCCTGGGCTCCCGAGTCCAGTAGTGCGCGGACGCGTATCATGTTGCCCTGCCAGTCCCAAACACAGACCGAAGCTGTGGGCAACAGCACTGTCTCTGGGTTGGTGGCAATAGGTGGTTGGGCCGACCCGTCCTAGCGTTGGCCCCCCTGGGTCCAATCCCCATGGTGGGCCTGGCGAGCAGGGTCCGTATAGGCCAACGGGTCCCACTGCTGCTGGTATGGCGCGCGCTGACCCGGATGTCTCCCGTACCTCGTCTCATAAGTTGCCCCCGGCGGTAGGCGAGGCGATGGGGTGAAGGGCAACACCCTAGGAAACTCCAATAGAGGGGGAGAGAGTCGAGCCGACCCGGAGTGCCGAGGTTGCGGTGGCGCTTCCGTCACCGACGGGCGACACCCGCCCGTGCCCCCATGCCCCCACTCTTGGGTCAGCAGACTGTCCCCATGCTGCGCGTTACATGGTCCCCCTGGACCCCCCGAACCCCCGAAGGGGTTACTACCAGTCCCCCTGGTTGAAAGTTAAGTTAGAGGGGGGGGAGGGCGGCTGTGACGAACTCGGAACCCCCGACGCCGTCCACCCGCCCGTGCCCCGCGGCACCCCTCTCTGCGCGTGCCCCACGTGCCCGCGATCCCCACGGTACGCGAGGTCAGACTGGGCTTGGCCCCCCCGGGTAGCCCCCCCCTGACCACGGTCAGTCCTGGTGCCCCCACGTTCACCCCGAACACTCTTGGCCCCCCTGCCCGAATCCGACCCTGGACCCCCCTGAGTCCGCCCCTGGCCGGTGCACAGCAGTTCGTGATGGTCGCCGGAGCAATCCCGGCAACGGACTGGCTGTGGGCAGTGCGTTGAGAAATGGGGCCCCAAGCAAAAGAAGCACCAACCCTGCTTCCATGCTGCCCGCCTGCGTTCGTCCTTGTCCCGGGAGGCAAAGTCCCGACATTCCCCCACGGTATGTCGAGGACTCTCACAGTAGGCACAACCCCGTGCCGACCCTGACACGTGGGCTACCGTGAGTCTGGCCCGGTCACGCCGACGTGTCGCGTTCCCGTCGCTGTTCCGCGCGGGTGACGGGTGTGAGGAGGAAGCCGCTGGACCCGTGCCAAGCGCTTCGGCCCTCGTGCATTCCGCCTCCAGGAAGTCCTGCAACGCAGTGAAGGTTGGCAGTTCTCGGCTCCCACCGACCTGCATTTCGAACCGGGTGTGGACATCTACCGGCAGGCGGGAAATGGTCCAATAGACCAACATATAGGACCAGTGGTCCACCGGCAGGCCCAGATTGCCCAAAGCCCTTACGGCCGCGGTGAGAGGGTTGAGCAGCTGCCCTCGCAGCTGTGCCACTCTTGCCACCCGTGGCAAACCAAATAGGCGGCCCAATTGAGCGTCCACCAACCGACGCTGGTTCTGATACCGGTCGTGGAGTAGCGCCCTCGCTGTCTCATATGAGGCCTCCGTGACTGGAAGGTGGGCCAGCAGATCTCTAGGCTCCCCCCGGAGCGAAGATACCAACTGGGCCATCTTATATGCCCCTGGTAGGTCCGTACGCAGGTGCACCAAACTATCAAATAAATTGATGTAGTGGGGCCATTGGGTGAGGTCCCCGTTGAACGTGGGCAGTTCAATGTTTGGGAGCCGTGAGACAACCCCCTGGTTTGGCCCCTGTATACCCCCACTGCCCCCAGCCCTCTGGTGTTTGAGTTCCTCAGCCCGCTGCTGCACTGCATCACCCAACTCCGAACACTGATTGACATCGGCCTCGATGCCCTGTAGCAACTTCTCATCGGTCGACGACTCCCTTAACTGACCATAAAGGTCAAACACCACCTCCAGACGCTCCTTGACCTCCGTGGCCCTCAGGAGCAGGGCGTCCTGTCTGTCCTGCCTATCCACCAAGGCTCCCGCGGTTGCAAACCACCGCAACTGTGCAGACAACTTGGTGCGAGGAGTCGACATTGTGAATACAATACAACAAAATTCCTTCGGTACCTACTTACTAACGGAACCTACTTACTTTTCCAAGACAGAATACAAATTGAAGTTAAATGTTACACCTAACACAAGGTACTACAATTAAACAATAATGTATTTCAAACACAATAGGATGAAATACAAGTAGGCATATACATAATAAACTTAAAATTAACAAGTAAAACTTAAATTTACAATAAAATATGCAATATAAAATATGCACATCCAAGTACCCACTTTTAAAAAATGTAAATTATTTTTATGCAAATCTTATTTTATTATTGCATAAACCTATATTATGCAGTGGAAGACACTATGGGTTCCAGAATATATAAAAAACCCGCTCTGCTACCAGCAAATGTTGGAGATAAATGCCCTCTTCTATCTCCGACTGGCTGCAAGTAACGCAGCGCTTAAACTAACAGGAACACAACGTTCACTTACCCCTGTGATGTCCACCCAGCACCTGCAGAACCCTCGCAAGGCGTGTATGTATGTGAGGTGTGTAATTGTGTGTGTAATGCGTCTGTTCAGTGTTTATTTGCCCGCAGATGGTTGACTGGTCCTGCACGGTCGACCACGATGCTGATCTGCTCCAAGCTTGCCAGCGATCTCCCCAGTAGGCACACCACACACTCCGCAGTCCCGATTAATGTATATATGTATAATTCCCAAATATATAAAAGCTTAATCTTCCCAAATTAATACCCGCGTCCACGCAGACGATTCAGACCCCGTATATCCAAGTGAGTGACGCAACTGACAGTGGATGACACTTAACTGTCATTCAGCTGTCATCGAAACTTATAACTAATAGTTTGGACACTAGTCCTTTGGCCCAAACAGCGGGAAATCGCTAATACTTGCGTAAATACGGCAGCCTTTACGTTAGATACACCTGATCGAGACTGTTCTCTGATGAGTTATTATGAGCCGTAATCAAATTTAATGCTATTTCATAACCACCACCATTTCGTATCCGGTATTGTCTACAGTAAACTAAGGAAATGATTGTACAAAGCATTGAAAAAATTGAACGTAAATTACGCTTCTACCATTTATGCAGCCAACGATTTCATAGAAATGACAAGTGGGTCATATTGCATCAATAGAACTATGCACGCGAACGTTACACCCACCATGGTGCGGTAATTTTCTCGCATCACGAGCAGCTAAAATATATGCAGGCTAAACACTTCACAGGGAGCCAGTTACGCTTGGAACCAGCCCATTATCTAACAGAAAATTGTGTTATTGATATTACTTATACCGAAACAGGTATAATATTCCTACTTCGAAGTTAACATACTTGTACATAGAATTAAAAAAACTTGTACACGTATATATTTGTTTGATTAATATGGCAGGATGGAATGAACAATTGATCGAGTAGTCTTACTTAATTCCCATTGCGTATAGACCTGTAATTTACGCACTAAAAACTATAAGGTAGTTAAATTTTAACGAATAATTGTTGAAGTTGTAGTTGTGTGTCTTCTACGGATTTGCCGCAATAGCATGCCTGAATGAGTTCTACATTTTTAAGATAATTCAAAAAGTAACTGCCGAATTCTCTGTTAAATGTGGAACAGTTCAATTGTGGAAGTAGTTTCCGCCTAAATGATGTCGCTACTTTATCCCTATTAAGCTTTTCTTGCAGATTAGTAGAATCTCCAGAGCTGCTTTGGACAACTCTTATGTTAGTGCCGGATGTTGTGCTAGTAGATGTAGACCAGGATTATAGAACCATAGTGTTGCAAACCAAAACCAATTCCAGCAAATTTTGTGCCGGCAAACTAAATAAAAATTGTCTTATTATGTCATAGACTCAACAAGAATGTAATCGAAAGGTCGTTCTGCCAACTAGTCTGCCAAAGTTATTAACATTTTAGTTTAAGGATATTGTTAAGAGTGGTTCTGCTAAAGACCTCGTAGGTACGTTATATAGCCACGTTTTATTCAAAAATGTATCTTATCTGTGCTTTTGAGTGTATCTCTTACAGCAGAAGCGTTTTCGATCGATCAATAAATAACAATATTAGAGGGTAATGTCATCTAAAATCGACGAAGACATTGTTTACCAAGTTTTTCCAAGAACAGTCTACAAATACTGAGAATGACTGACAATTTGAAACAAATTCTGACGTTTTTGACACTTCACTCTTTCGCTCATCACAATCTGTGTATTTGTGAGTTACTTGATATTCAGTTCGGGCAACTTTGATATTTTAAACAGAGGAATCTGTCCCATTACACACTGACATCAAAACCAGTCGAGCGTTAAAATCAGGCTTAAGTAGTGGTTACCAAATGCATCATGCTAACTAAACTTTTCCTATTACAAATTTAAAAGCAGGACACCAATCAGGATGCATGTCTCTGAAACGGTTTCTCAGAAATTAAACACCGCCACATCGAGAAACCGGGAATTATTTTCTTAGAAGCCGTCTTGTTCTCCCTCACGTTTGACAAAAAGATTACAAAGAGAGACGCGATGACACTTGGTTCTTACATTATTACTATGTGACATGTTATTTATTACTGGCTGAGTAGATTACTGAAAGCATATAATCTACAGATTAACCTTATAAACGGACCTTCTCAATATAATTGTACTAACTTCCTGACTTCGCTATTGCGCAGATCGTCATCCACGGGTCGACGTACTCTGTATTAAGAAATTCGATATGTCGTCGTAGATGTTCACAACGCTCATGGAGCGTTGCGGCGAGCGGGTCAGATGTTAGAAGGCCCGGGAGCCTGGAGTTCATTACACGAATTCCGGGCATCATTTGTACCGATAGCAAAAACTCTTTTACGTCATTACGCTGTTACTCCGAACGAATGGTGGGAGAGCAGTTTTTGTCCTCTTGTCAGATCGCTCTATCCATCAGTCCGTCACGCGGACGTTGACCGTGATTCTACTTATATTTGGGTGTTCAGCTACACATCTCACTCGTGAACTTTTTATAGCTGTTGAAACTATTAATGTACAATTACTATGGTCTTTTAATTATACGGTTGTAAATTTCATGTCATTTGCCAAATTTGTATAAATAACCACAAAAAGCTTGTACAACCGTTCTCGCTCCTACCCAAACTTTGTATTGTTCGTCATGTGCGAGAATGCATCGTAATTTCTTTGTATTCTTTCTTTTCTATCTAAACACAACTTATCAATCATAATCAATTTTTCATTTGTAAATGATGTATAGCCGATGGTGGCTTCTCGATGAGAATCTTCCCGGCAGTTTTTCTTTGTGTTGAGTTTGCCACAAGGTATATTTCCTTATATGGTTTATGGCTATCCATCACACCTTCAAAATGCAAATTAAGGTGTGCAGGCTGTGCGTGAGTTGTATATACATGGTACAGATAGCGTTGTGAACGGATATCGGGCGGGCGGCGAGCACGCGGCGCGAGCGCGCCCAGTCAGAGTGCCGCCGCGCCGCTAGACGCACGCGCGACCTGCACGTGCTAACTACATCTTTAATATACGACCAGCTCATCACTCAGCTTTGAGTCCTAACAAACTTTGTTTACTACACAAACAAACAAATGATGTCAGTTTGCATGTACCTCTTTTGCCCCTGGTTTTTTCTCGTGATCTACTTGGGTTTCCTTATGCTGGACGTGTGAGATCGGAAGGGTCTGTCGTAGTGGTTCTGGACGTTGGAGAGCGCAGACGCGGAGTTGCGATCGATAAGTTCGGATAGCGCGGCCGGTCGGTGTCAGGCGTGCGCCGCGCGGGGTAACACGCGGGTGGTTTTGGCGCGCTCCGGCGACGGTGCGAGCGGTGCCGCGTGCCGGGAGCGCCGGTGGTGTTATGCGGGGCGGGTGCGGCCGCCACCAGGCCGACTGTTGAGCCAGCTTTGCCGGCCGTCACGATCGCTCCGCACGCGTCGGGCACGCGGCCGCGCGGCGCGCCCGCCATGAGCGCGGCCACGCCGGAGGTGCGCGGCCCGCCGGCCGATGCAACCATGCCGGCTGTCGTATTGCCCAGGATCAAGCCGGACCTAGGACTTAACGATGCGACACTGTTCGCCGTCTACTGCTTCATTAAAAATTTTATTGGGTGAGTCCTTTTAAACGCTATCGCCCTTTCTCACTCTCTATCTGTCTTTCTTTCTCTCTCTATTCCATGTTACCATTTTCCTCGTACCAATTCTTATGCAACCGACCAAACCTGTGATCTTGTGTCTGTATTATTTTCTAAAGGTTCCATTCTACAACAGTATTTTAATAATCTAGAAATTCTGCACCTTTGCATCGCTTACTGTGCAGCCAGTAAGTATAGACCTAAGACTACTGATGTAATTAATGAATCAAAAGATATTTATCGCCTGATAAGTAATTGCACACATGACAAATATGAAATTGGCAAGGCCGTGCATAATTCATTATCGACCCTTTGGTTTGGAGCTAGAGCTATAACAGAGACAGTTAAAACCAACGCTTAGGTCAAGGATTACGACGAATTTTTGCGTAGTTACAAGTTTTGTTTATAATAAGTACCACATTTTTAATTCATTGACGAGCAAAATACTGAAGACTCTCTGAGAACATACACTTAACTGTTATTCTTCTTTACAACACAATAGCTCAGCCTTGACTAAATGCGCCATTTGGAAAATCACTTGTTTTCAATCGGTTAGCAACAAAATAGAATGTACAACATATGATATATTTATTAGTGGCCGAGAACAAAATATTATTGTTGGCTACTAATATCAAATGATTACTAATAATCCAAACCACTAAACAGATTTAGCGTAAGTACGCTCGACCTCAATAGTACTGATATGACATCAATTATTTCACTAGTTTTAAATACATATTTATGTTCATGACTGTATCTGTAAAGATAACATTTCCGAAGTTCATTGACCTAGTTATATTAACTGTACACCTGTTTATTTTTAATATTACAACTTGATTGGCCACTGACAGACTATTACTAAGCTTTTCTTGACTAATTGAGTCCATTCCCGATAATTCCTAAATTGTAAACCAAATACGAGCACTGATGTAGGGAAAAACATTTCTCAATGATACCGTCGGAGGTTTTTATGCGAATGATATATTCGTATTCATTATTTATATATTCATTATTGAAATAAAATTATTCAATAATAATATCACGATTTAGTGGTATTCTGCACCTCACGTTTCGGTTGCTTTTCAGCAGCCGTGGTCACGGATTAAGGATATTTTTAATTTGCATAGCCTTACGGAACATTCGAAGCAGAAATCTATGTTCTCTAGCGAGTATCTCTAGTTTGTCAATTCTTGAGTTAGTTAGTTAGTTAGTTAGTTTGTCTGGGCGGTTCCGCACTTAGCCTCTTGATTGGGCCATTGTGCGTACCATCTTACCTCTCATTCCAACCAACCCAGATCCTCCCAAAAAGCCAGCAGCCTTTTCAGGTTTCCACATGCTTCCCGGAGTGACGCTGGTGACTGGAGGAATTTCGCCCGTTGTGCGGCCACGCTCGTGCACTCTGTAAGCACATGCTGTGGCGTTTCTTCTGCCCCCATGCAGCCTCTGCATAGGGGGCTGTCCGTCACACCTATTGTAAACAGATGCTTGTTTAGGGGACAGTGACCGGTCAAGATGCCTGTGACCTTGCGGATTTGGTCCCTTTTTAGCCTAATGAGGTTTCGGCTAAACGTTTTTGATGCTACCGGAACTGCATTCTTCGTTTGCCTGCATCCTTCAGTGTTTGTCCATTCTGTTTGATGGGTTTCTTCTGTACTTTTTCGTAGCCAAGTTTTGACCTGTGCTTGAGGTATGGGTAGTATTGGTTCCGGTCCATATACTGTCGACCCTGATCCTCTCTTGGCCAATTCATCGGCTGCGTCGTTGCCGAGGGAGTTGCTGTGTCCCTTGATCCATTGCAGCGTGACCCTGTTCGTGTTTGCAATGGATTGGAGTGTGTTATGACATTCCAATATGAGGACAGAGGTTATGGTGTTGCTTTGGAGAGCTTGGAGTACGGATGCACTGTCTGAGATAATCTTTATATCTAAATCTCTGACATCTCTGGCGGCAATCGTCTCTGCTGCTCTCGTTATGCCAATACATTCGGCTTGAAATATTGTGCTTAGTTTGTCCAAGGTGGTTGTTATTTTGATATTTAAGTCATTCGAGAAGACGCCTGCTCCGGTGCCATGCGTGGTTTTGGAGCCGTCTGTATATATCCTAACTTCTTTGACGCCAGAGCTATCTATTTTTTCTTCCGAAAGTTGGATATGATACTTCCTTTCGAAGACGTGGTGACATGGTATTCTGTCTATGGGAGCCTCGAGAAGTGGTATCTTCTTTAGGATTCCCTGTAGAATTTTTGAGTGCTTTGTTCCATTATTCTCTTTCCAGAGCCCATTATTTTTCAGTCTTAAGGCTGTTGCTTTGGCCTCCTCCTGTATGATGAGATGCAGCGGTCTTAGGTTTAGGAGGTGCTCTAGTGCGACTGATGGGGTGGTTCTCATGCATCCAGTGGCTGCTGTACTCGCTAGGCGTTGTAAACTCTGGAGCTTTTCTTTCACAGTGATCAGTTCTGTTCTGGGCCACCATACAACTGATCCATAGGTTAGAGAAGGTCTGATAATTGCCGTATACAGCCAAAGTGTTATCTTTGTGTTAAGACCCCAGTTCTTACCAACGAGTCTTCTGCATTGCCAGAAAGTTATACAGGCCTTTTTCATCTTAGCATTTATATGGCTAGCCCAATTCAACTTGTTGTCAAGTATGATGCCCAGATATTTAACTTGAGTTGTTAGAGCCAGTTTGGTGTTAAATAGTTTTGGTAGTTGTAGTTCTGGTAGCTTTCTTTTGTTGGTGAAAAGGATAAGTTCTGTTTTTTTCGGGTTTACTGATAGTCGGTGTTCTTCGCACCATTGTTCCACAATCTGAAGGGCTGAGCGCATGATTTTGCATAGCACGTTCTCAGCCGTTCCGCTTATCAGTATTGCAAGATCATCCGCGTACCCGATGGTGGTGTATCCTCTCTCATTTAGTCTCTTTAGGAGGCTGTCTACTACTATATTCCATAAGAGTGGTGATAGGACGCCTCCCTGGGGGCACCCTTTGACTACTTTTGCTCTTGTGGTAGTGCTCATCACTATCTGGACCGCTCTTTTGCTTATTAGCTGAGTGATCCAGTCCCTTATAGTTGATTCTACTCTACGCCTTCGCAGGGCTTCGTTAATGCTGCTGTGTGCCGTTTTGTCGAAAGCCCCTTCTATGTCTATGAAAGTAGCTAGTGTTGAGGCTTTATTTGTGATAGCCGATTCTATCTTATGCACTACCATGTGCAGTGCAGACTCTGTTGATCTACCTTTCCTGTATGCATGTTGCTGAGGATGAAGTGGGTTGTCTTTTAGTGTTCCATCCCTTAGGTATCGATCTACTAGTCTCTCCAGCGTTTTGAGGAGGAATGATGTGAGACTAATGGGCCTGAATGATTTGGGATGTGTGTAGTCCTCCTTACCTGGTTTTGGTAGGAAGACTATTTTTGCTTCTCTCCATACTCTGGGTATATATTTGAAAGCAATGCAGGCCCTGTAGATTGGAAGTAGATATTTTGCTATCTTTGTCAGTTGCCATTGTAGTAGAGCTGGGAATATTCCATCCAGCCCTGCAGACTTGAAAGGTTTGAAGCTTTTTATAGCCCATTCTATTTTGTCTGCAGTTACTACCTTGTTTGCGATTTCCCATTCTTGGGTTGTTGGTACACTGTAGTGTTCCGGTGGCCAGTCGATTGAGTTGGTGAATGGTGTTACCTGACAACCAGGAAAGTGGGTTTCCAGCAGTACTGCGCTGGTTTCACTGTCCGTTTTGGTGTAAGTGCCGTCCTCTCTCTTAATTGAGCCCATGAGGTTGAGTTCCCCCTTGGCCAGGACTTTCCTTACTCTTGCGGCTTGGTTTGTCGAATTTATGCTACTACAGAAACTCTGCCATGCCTCAGTTCTTCGATACCTGATGCGTTTCTTGTAGTGCTTTTGTGCGTTTTTGTATTTGTCCCAGTCCTCAGGGATTCTGGTGTTTTTTGCTCGGTTGTAGAGCTTTCTCAAACCTCCACGTAGTCGTTCGAGTTCTGGCCCCCACCAGGAGCTCTTTTCTGGACCTTTGGGTGTTACGAATGGACATGCTGGCTCATAACTTTCCAGTAGAGCTGCAGTGAAAAACTGTACATTGTGTTCAATGTTATCCGTACTAAGTGTTGCGTCGGGTAGTTGTGAATCACTTAGTCTTTTGTTTAGTGCGTTGGTGTACCGTGTTATATCTGTTTTACGGGGGTTACGATATGGGACAGGGTCTGCTAGTTTACATTGTATTTGAAAGCAAATTCGGCGATGGTCTGCAAAGGATGGGTCCTTTGACACGTGCCAACCCTTAATAAGGTTGGCTGCCGAGTGTGTTGCTAGCGTGATATCAATGATGGTTTGACACCATGACGTTACGAAAGTAGGTTCCGTGCCTACATTCATGATGTTTAGGTTGGTTTGGAATAAGTATTCAGTTAGTAACTCACCTCTCTTGTTCGCGTCCTTACTTCCCCACAGAGGATGGTGAGCATTGCAGTCTGTGCCGATGATTAAGTCCCAGGTGTGAGCCTCGCAGTGTTGTACCAGGTCGGCTAGCTCCTTTGGAGGTGGTTCACCTTCGCCCGGCATATACACTGAAGCTAGTACTAGGGTGGTTGGATTATCTGAATGGATTTTCACAGCAGTGAGATCTCTAGAACAGAATTGGTTAAGCAGAGTGGTGTTTATAGCGTTAGGTGCAAAGATGCAGGTTCTCGGTTTTTCAACCGTCGTATCTCGTATTAACTTACCGCCTATGTTGTTTAGACCGCAGATTACGTTCTTATTGATCCAGGGCTCCTGGATTAGGGCTACGGTCTTTTTATTTACCTCCAGCACTCTGCGTAGAGTGGCCGTTGCTGCTTGTTTGTGCTGGAGGTTTGTCTGGATGACGTTTATGGGATCAGGGGCTGGTGTGGACGTCATCGTCATCGTTGACGTGTCCTCCCTCTTGCAGCGGCGAGCTAGACTCCATCTCGCTCTTGCTCTTTCGAGGAGCCTCTGTTGGCTCTTGAGCTGGAGTCCCTGCCGCTGTTCCTTCCCCGGCCGGTGCTTCTTCTTGAGAGAAGAAGCGAATGTACCCACTTCCCGACATGTGAGCAACTCGGCGGTCCCTGGTGGTTATAACATCTTTCTGGTCTTCGGGAATTCCCAGAATTAGGTGTACCACCTTCTCTTTTGAGTTCGGGTCGGTGGTTTGGTCATCCACTGTCATGTCGTAACACTGCCAGGTATCCACTTTGTACCACGGATTTTGGGCACAAAGCACTCTGCGCAATGTTACGGCTTCGGTAATGCGAGTGTGGAGAAGAAGCCCGGCTTTCAGCCGCTTCTTCAGGTCACACTGCTTGACTACGGCCAAGGTGGTTTCCGGTATCGGGGACGTAATGCTTCTTACAGCTTTTTCAAGCCAGGTAAGAGCATTCACGTCTTCACACCACATCGCCAGCACCCCTTCCAATAGGAAGGGTCTTCCGCGGAAAGATGGAGCTTGCGCACCCGATACTGTTGACGACAACACCGACTGTAGGATGCTGTCGTCAATAGCCTCCCTCAGCTGGTCTGCCTGGGGTTTGGTAAGGTCCCTCGGCGGAACGGTAGTGACCGCTACTCGCAGATGCGACTGACTGGCATCCGCGTAGCTTACCGTCCGCTTGGTTCGCGGGTCAGTTTTCGCGCGTTTGGCTTCCCCTCTGGGGGACCGGGTATCGTCCAGACGAGCGCGCTTCGAAGAAACACGCTCGTTCTGGACGGGCCCCGCCCCCTTTTGTTCCTTTTCAGGAAAATTGGGAGCCATCGCAGCGTTCCGTTGACCCCGAGCACCCCTGGGTTTCCTCTTGTTCTGCTTGCTCGGTGGTGGTGGAGGGGCTGCGGCTACTGCCGTCCCCTTTGAGGTGGATGGTGTGGGTTCGCGCTGCGTCTCCGCTGCTGCGGCACCCAACCCTGTCGTCTTTTTTGTAGGTTGCAAGGCCTCCCTTCTCGCGCGCCTGTTGGGGCGACTGCGTTCCGTTCGGCCGAGCCCTTTTTTGGTAGCGGCCGCTGTCGGCTGAGCATCCCTTTTGCAAGGGCGCTTGTGACCGACAACGGTCCATTGTACGACACTCGTGGTGTTCGTTGCAGGTATAGCCCCCGAGAGGCTGGACAGGTCCAGGCTTGAGCCCGGTCCTGAACACAGGTTGCCCCCCCCAGAATACGAGGGGCAGACTGAGCGAGGCTCAGTGAGGGATTCTCCGCAAGCGGTACCCTCCTGGGGTAGTGAATTTTTGTCCTGTGCGTTCATTTTTGTTTGGGGCAGAGGTTTACTCACACTTCCTGCCCTAGGTGAGTGTGGTACAGCTTTCTGGGGGAATTTAGTGCCCCACGGCAATGTCTGCCGGGATGTGGTTTTAGGCCGCCACGGTTCGGCACAATTCTTGAGTTATTATACGTGCTCATCTACCTACAGCAGACTTCGTTTTTATATCAACTTATTTTTATTTCGATGACCATTTCTGGTAGGTAAGTAACGAAAATCAATATTATGTACAGGTTTTTTATTATTCCATTGTCATCAGCGGATAATCCAGTTCCATCTAAAGCTAGTACTTGGTAGTAATTTAGTGTATCAGCTAGCAGGTGAAGGTTCCCTTGGTCCACGAACTCGTCTACGTCTCTAGTAACATTTCGCCGTTCGTTTTGTAGTAAATATTCGTTTTATGGCAGAAGTACAATGAACTTTATAGACCCTATACCATATTTTTTTACGATCGTTCTTGTTTTAAGTTTCATCGAGATTTAATTTGAAAGTACAGTTTTAAAAGCTAGTTACGACTTGCGAATTATCTTTGAGCCAATCACAGAACTTCGCGCTGAGCCTTTTAGTACTTGCGTCTAGTGCTCTAGTTAATTTTCTTTTTACCATAAATAGCACATTATCTGCTGCTAATTGTCGGTAATAAAGGGCGGACATTTGCCGTGCCGAACTTTGTTGGGAGAAAGTTTCGTTTAGAAAGTACGCTTTGTTTTGTTTTCGTGTTCGGCTATTCTGGTCCTTGGTCGATAAGCACCCATTAGATATACCCAGATAACTCATTGTCTTAGGTTAACCCACTATCGGACTCCGTTAGTCTTGGCAATCTGAATTACTCGGTCACATTTTCTGTAGAATTCGCAATTAACATTCTGAGTTTCCATTTTGCATATCTAAGCAGATTGACGTTCTATTTACCGGCAGCTTGATCGAGTGCATCGATACACGTGACTGTGGGCGCTATGAAATATTAACTGCTTCAGTAGAAAATATTCTTTCGTACGCACGTGTATGTAATAAGGTAGTTCTTTTTTATGTTGGGTGTCTTCCGTTTTGGCCTGAACACGATTTACGTAACTTCACAATATTGATGCGGATATTTTGATCGGTGGTTGATTTTAGATGCAAACTGTTGCTTTATTGAAGCGGGCATCATCACTTTCACAAAAAGAAAAGGGAAAGTCTCAATGGCGCCCGTTCCCTTGCGGTCAGATCTCGGGCTATCGGCCGGCGCTAATTCCTCTTGTTTATTTCATTTCACACTAATGGTTACACACTAATCTATGTCGATTTCACTACTAACATTTTATTTTTTAGTTAAACTTCTCTCACTATTGTATGATGTCCTGGCAGTCATCTGTTATGAAATATATGTGAATTTCACTAATAATTACATAACATCTATAAATGTAACTCGTACTTTTATGGGTGGTTATATAACAAATAAAGATCATATCGACATCACGTTTTGTGATTTTTATCTTTATCAATCTCTGCTGGGGATGCTTTCGACAATCCATTCTTGTCACATTTTGTTTTACATTGTCAATTCCATCACGTGAAGCCGTCTCCTTTATTATGTTTTGTGTACATCTGAATTATGACGAAACTTTTTCCGAACAACGATATATTTAATTATATTATCGACAGAAGACACACGTATAATGGAAACAAATACTTAAAAAAAACTCTTTTTGTAGGAAATGATGAAAATAAATTAAGTACAGAAAATAGAGGGCATCTTTGACCAAATCAGTCCAAGAAAATATCACATACAATGACAATAATGAATAAGATTCATCACGCTAAAAAGTTACGTATTGTTAATTACCTTTTTTTATATATATCTAATTAAAATCTTAATATATATAAATCTCGTGTCACAACGTTTGTCCTCAATGGACTCCTAAACCACTTAACCGATTATAATAAAATTTGCACACCATGTGCAGTTCGATCCAACTTGAGAGATAGGATAGTTTAAATCTCAAATTATAGTCCGATTCGCGATAACCGACATCCACGCGGGCGGAGCCGCGGGCGACAGCTAGTATAATATAATTATAATTTTATAAACGAATTTCGTAGGTATTTCAGCTCGATATGATCTACAATCTAAGGTAATTTACGGCTCGAGCATAACAAACGCATCACAAAGACTACCTGACTATCCATACTATTTTGTACGAAAAATTGCGATCTGTCCTATGTTCCAATCATATGCAGTTGTGACATTGAAAACATGATTTGCCTTAAAAATAAGTAATTTCAAGTCTCTAATGTTATCTTCAATAATAACTTAGATGCTTGTGATGATAAAACCCTACGTATTGTTTTATTGATCGTGCTGTTTTACTAAAAAAGAGGATTCAAAGAAGAAGAAAAAAAGTGCTTGAGCTCATGAAGCCGCGGACGCAACTTGTGAATTGTTATTTAAGATGGTATAATATATAAAATTCATTTTCCTCCTTTTACTTTTTATTACACTTTAAAGCGATAGCTAAGAAGCGATGATAGTGCTTCAGTGCCTGAATTCTAAACGCCGATTCCTATTTTCTCTTTGCATTGAAATTGTGTTTTATTGTTGTAAACAATGTTTTCCGCAGCTCATTAATGTTGTACTGCATAATTTATACATTAAACGCCTGATAAAATTGACGAACGACAGTCATGATCTTTTTAAAAAACGTTTAAGAAATTGTTATGCTTTGCTTTTAAGTCGCGTCGTTCATTTATGTTTGAATATTTTAAAAATGCATTAAATTTGTAAAAGGTATAACTCGTCTGATGATTAGCTCTTCTGATGATAAGTCATCGTAATCTATGAATGTGTGAAATATCAGATGTTAGTTGCACGTTACTGACACTGAAAATCTCCAAAGTAACTCAAAGACATTAAGAATCATTTCAGCTCCTCGTGTCGGGTGACGAGCGAAAGAATCGATTGAATGTCTGAGGGACAAAATGAAACGATTTCGCTTTTTGGTATGTTCATGTCGAATGCAATGAAATTTTGAGAAAATATAATCAAAGCCGTTGAATAAAAAAATTAACAAATAAATTATTAGATTTTTCAATTCGGTACTGCATGCTGTCTTTTAAATTTTATGACAGCTTATAGCAATATAAAAAATTCTCGCTGTCCTCTAAACTGTTTGGCCTTCTCAATCGATTGAATCAAGTAGAATTCTAAATGGAATTTATGATCGAATCGAGTGCTGACCACTCCATGTTCTGAATACAGACTTCGTTCAAGTATTCAGGCAGCGGGCGCTATCGTGCTTATATTGTAAAATTATTCATCCAAACGATAAGATTCGGGAGAATAAATATAATTACAATCCAGCTACCAAGCTTTCTCTGGAGCTTCTTGAGAAACAATATTAAGATTTTCACCGAAAAGATTACTTATTAGCGAACTAGTATTATGAAAATGTGTCTTACGTCCAACGTCTCATGTTGTTTGCATTAATACGTACCTTGCTACAAGAGAACTGATCGCCTTTACTCGGTAGTCCATTTGATCATTTCACTGACTACCTACAAATGCAGATCAATTGATCAATATCTGCGATCAGATTAATAAAATAATTACAAGGTGTCCATGATTTATATGTGATATGGTCGATCCAGAATAGAAGACGAGTTGAAAGCTTAGATGTTTATGAAAATCTGTGTAATATTACACTGGTTTTTAAAGAGATTAATACAATTAATAGTATTCAATCGTAATTCGCTGGTCACTGTCGATCAGCTGTCCGTTCTCGCTACGATGCGTTTTCATATGATAGGAGATAGTGCGTGTTGGTACCAACTGTATACGTAACTGTGGACTTGCGTAACTATCATATTGTATTCATAATACTTTTCAGTCACTCGCACCGTTATTTTATTAGTATCATTGCGCTTTTATCAACTGCTACATTGTCGATTTTATTTCTATCTACTTCAAATGATGCTATTTTAACGAACCTTATAATTTTTCATTGCTTCACATAATGAGAACCTTCGTCTTCATTTTATTTACTTACATTTATTTAGTTTACATCAGAAATGGAAAGTTTATAAGGTGAAGGGTCAGAAAAAACACCATCAGAGAGTTACGCAAGCACGCTTGCATCTGCAGTAATGTGCATATGCCTGTAGAGTATGACTTACTTGTTGCGCTTACTTTTACAATTGCACAAACCGTTGCCTCAACATCGCATCACAAAAACCAACATACCTTAATGTTTGTATTTCGAATTTTAAATGAGTGTAATCAGGGGTTTGATGCTTAACAGTTGCACGATTAGCCAGGGATCTCATCTCGCATATTGATTGACGAGTTGCCTTGACGTGCTACCATGGCGCCACCCTATTAAACCGCCCCTTTCACGCAAGGACGTCGGGAATAGGGACGCGCGCATACTCACTACTACACTCAGGGTCTCCAGCCAGTGTGTATACGGCTTTCGGACAGAGAGCACGTTTTCTCTCATCTACGCGTTACTTTGACCCGCGAAATTGTTTAATTGTGTTTTTCTTACTTAGAAGTAACATCTTGTGCCCTGGAGGACTCCCTAAAACACCATTTGTAAGTACCCCATTGCATATAAACTAACAGCAACCCTAATACTTAAACTAGGTCAAGCTTCCGCGTCCTCGGCCCTAAACGTTTTTATTTATCAATGGGCGTGTTGTTTTAGTACGACTCGAGCAATTGTTCCAAGTGATATATTTATCTGTTCTGTTACGATGCACCTCAGTGCTGTTGCAGTGCCAATGGTGACGTCATTCTTTAAACATAGGGGCGCCATGAATACGGACGCAGGTTGGTATTTCCATTCCCGGTCAATTTGCTCATTGATTGCTCCAACAAACGTATAAAGCGTCACCCCAAAGATAACCAATTGAAATGAAATTTGCCGAAATAACAAGAAACTAATTGTAACTTCATATTTTGAAATGGAATTAGAACGTTACTGAACAAATTACCAAATTCACCTTTTTATACTTCGTTCCTTTGTATGTTCTTTTATTTCGTTGTCTGAAGTCTTTGTTTGGCATTAAACACATTCCCCTTTTTAATTTGTGCAAACCGTGCACTAAACTTTAATAGCCCATAACGAGGCAGGACAAAAGCTTTGGGTGAAATTCATAAATATAGTACGTTCGACGAAATGGATACAAACAAAGGCAGCGAGTATTCCAAATGTACAATGTGAATTTCGTTGGGAGGGGACTACAACTCGTGGTTTTATTTACTTTAAAAATCATCGGTTTGTAGAACCAATATGGACAATAGCAGCAGATAAGCTACAACTCGATTGTATCTATACTATAGTGCAGTCAGTGCCAGTAGGTAATTGATCGGACTAGTTCAGTTACTCACAAATCGTGCGACTTGCGCAGTGGAACAACCAAGAGTTAACATATATTTTTCTGTAATATCCCGATCGAGATAAAGAAAGTTACAATTAATGATTAGTGAAGTAGTAGGAACTCAAAATACTTCCTCTTCACTGTTCTCAATTGTGTACGAGTAGGAACTATAAGCCGTGCTGATGATTGCGCTCGGATAATCTCAATCTAATCTCGCTCCCTCTTATTCGGAGAAAGTTGTTATCTAAGGACACGTGCTGCCCAACGCCGACCGTTCCTTCTGTGTTCATTCCGCATAATAATTACACAATCCCCTATTTAACAAATTATCTCATTACTATCGCTCTATTCATATGTATTAAAACGTAACTTGCGTGTTACGAAAACTTTTTGTTTATGAACTTCCACCGTTCTCATTATTTGATCTGTATCAAGCAACACAGCTGTCCTCCAAAAATAAAATCTGTTTTTATACTCGGTCGTAAACTGCAAGATTGTTGCCCAATTGTGAGGAATTGCTTACTTATAGATCTGTATTCGGAACATTGTGTTGAAAGTACCAAAGCATACGGTTTTATTTTTATAGCAAGCAAGACGAGGATTACTGAAAAATTCGTCAGCATGTGCAGATGTTGCACTTACTTATATTCGCACTTATTTAACACAAATATTGCCTAAATATCATACAGACGGAACTGACCGAGTAGTCGTTACCTAAGTGTTGAGTACCTATGTATGTAATGTCGTCCAAGAATTTAAATCAAAGATTTAAGCTACCTACTTGTGAAATAATTTATTACTGTTACACTAAAAATGTTTTTAGTTATTCAACTAAGATTTTGTGATGTAAAAATTACGTTTCGTTACTCTCGTTATATAGCTGCGGTGTGTGCGGCCGTCCACACTTCCTGCGGCGCGATGGCACCGTCAGGTGGTGCTATTTCTACCTCTCCATGAACAGAGCCATCAAAATTCATGTTCAAAGTCGATTATTTTAAAAACCGACACGGAACCGAGCTTGTTCTCGTAAATTACTATTCAAGGATTCCTGACGCGGTTGCATACCAACCTCGAATTTTAACGTGATTGTTTACACAATCGCATCTCCATATGTGCCTAATTCCCCTCTAAAAATACTTGGAGATTTCCTATAGCTATGTCAATCTCATTATTCACTACGTCCTTGGTCCAATTGAGATGCGTAACAGCGTCCCATTAAATCCAAGACTTTGTCACGAACCCCGAACGCTGCTTAATATGACCTGGTTTCTGATCGCATTGTATTCCAGTGCAACATAATTTATGACCTATATTTTGTCAGTGTTCTTTCCTGTGTGCCTAATTAGTGATTCACTCAAAACATTGCTGCCATAGCGTGATTGCCGGCCTTCACCATTAAGATTCCATTCGATTGTTACGGCAATCAAAAATTTTGAAGTATGGAATTCATGGAAAGTGAGAAACGAAGAGAAACTAATCGTATCAAAGCGTGCGTATCATGCGTCTCGAAGATCCCGCCTAAATATAAACATGTTTATTCCGTCTCATATACACCACCTTGCGCTCTCATCGGGCACTTATAAAAAGCGGCGGCGAGGTCAAAGCATCGTTCGGCCGACAGTGTGGAACCCGCACGCGCGTTGTTACGACGCTTGCATCGATATCGATGCTTTATTATCACGTGCAACAGCGACGTCACGTATGTATGCAACAGCCGAGCCAATGGCTCTTGGCAAGTTGGTTGCTTTAGATTGAGGTGTACGTCTTCACTAGTGTGCGTAGCGCGGTTGAATTCACTCGTGTCCGTATGGTGCAAAAGTTAATGGCGGAGCTGAAGGTGCTCATAGGGAAAAGAGCACCGGCCGGGGGTGCGGCCCCCGCGCCTACACCGCCCGCACCTCCCGGCCAACAGCAGTATACACGAAAGGACCTCAAAGCAAACTTAAATAGGCACATGACTATCGTATTAGACAGGTCAGTAGTAATAAAACGAGCGTAACTATTATTTTTCCTTAGAACACCACCAAATATGACAATGTTATTTTAGATATCTAATAGATGTTTTTTGATGTATTAATTATATCGCCCGATAGTGTCATGCAAGCAATAACAGATAACGATTTTGATAAGGGCAGGGTATCATGATAGTGAAAGCATTTTCACACCGTACGATTTACTTGAACGTGTTATCGTGATGTAAACGGGCCGTATTCCGAACATTGCGGTCGGCCATAACGTCGATACTATTGAATATTTTATGATCGTTTTATATCTTTGCCATCATGTTGAACTTCGATATATTATAATACCACAAATTGGTTGATAATATTTGCTAATAAATTTCAAAGTTGAGAGATGTGGTATTGTCTTCAATCATAATGGCAACAAACTCAACCGCACAGTGATTTTAGTTCTTAACCTTTGCATTGGATTGTTTCAAGAGGTATTAAATATAAATTTGTATAAAAATGCATTCTGTATGCATAAACAACAACTGCTCACAGAATCTAATTTAACCTTAAACTTGATACAAACGTATTAACATTCCAAGGTCATACACGCCTACTTTTGTTACAATTAACTTAAAATAAATTAACTACATACTTTGTTTAATAGTTAAAATTAGAAAATTGATAAAAAGTTATTCAATGCATTCTATTTTATATCTATGTATTTTATTTATTCTTTTACCCTATTCATTGGTGTAATGTGTAGCGACAGAAGTTAAATTTATAAACGAAGTGGATTCGTTCTATCAATTTAATAGAAATTATGACAATTTATAAACGTGGTATCCACAGGTATTCTCATTCAAATTCAGAGCCTCAGAGAAATACTTCCACCACACCACAGAATCCGAAGTTAAACAAAACTAAGTACCTACTTGTTTACGGTCGAGTCGACAGAATTCGGCGGAGATCATGGTCGGTAACATCTGGTATTGCCAACATTCGCATTTTATACTTACGGACAGGTGAGCCTGGTCATGTGCTTAGACTATAAAGTAGTAAAAATATTGTAGCATTGACTAAAAAATACTCAAAGATAAATCAGAATGTGTTTATACGTTCTGTGTGAATAACTTTAATCAAAACTGAAGGCCTTTAACCTCATTGCGTGTATAACACGCGTATCTGCTTATTTCTATAAACACTCGTTTATGGGACGGACTAAATGTTACACAGGGATATTATGACGGCGTTGAATATAAGCAAATCCCGAAATAACGACTATGATTAATGATTATCTGCAGGTAAATCCCCAAATTGTTGTGAACGAAACAAATGAACCTTGAATATAGAAACACTAGAGAATTATTACTTTTTCAAAACAACGAATAAAGTTTACTACTTGATACGCGTTATATTTTATAGGCTTAATGTGCGTACGTAAATAATGCATAGTGAATGAATAACTTTCAAGGTAGTTACTCTATTTCAAAACATAGTTTGCATATTATGAAATATTAACTCGATAACTTTCATAGTAATGCCACAACTCGCGCTTATCTTTTTTTTACATAATGTTGAATAAAAACTGATATATATTATTTCAGTAAATTATATTCATTATTATATGTAGTTTATATTAGACTAAAATATAAATGAATCTCGACGTCCTCCACCTTGCACTGCACATAACCTTCCTTATTCAGTTTCGTAGGTACCTACTTATAATTTATTTCTGTAATACACACTTAACTGAGGTTTATTATTAGTAACAATATACATAATTTCATTACATTATTAAATTTACAAACTATTGAATTTATCAATAAGTTAAAATAAATTATTGGGGGTCAATCAAACCTTCCTTTATTTTGACAAACTTACATATTGTACAATCCTATCTATTGCTATAAAAGCGAAAGTAGCTTGGTTTGTTTGTTACGCTTTCACGCCTTTACTACGTTATCACGAAATTTTGCATTCTTATCAGAGGTATGGAAATAGGCATAAGTACCTTCCATCCAGAAATAGAGTACATTTTCTTGGAAATAGTAAAATCACTTAAATAAGTTAGAAAATAGACATCAACGCGTGCGAACCCGTGGCCATAAAATTATTAAATTAAATACCGAGAAACTAGTAGATCATGTTTATAAAAGCATAATAATTTAATAACATACTCGTAATATATATTTTATGAGGTGTAAATTAATATTGACACGCACATGTTACATTATAGCCACTTATTTTCCTAGCGATCTTTATTACTCTTCAAAATACTAATCAACTGACCAGAAACATTAACAATACTTACTAGGTATGTTTTCATATTCTGATAAGAGAGGAAATACTTACATTTAAACGGAGGCAACGAGGAAAATGTTGTCTTTTATTTTTTTCTCTAATAAGTTATTGCAACACCATTAACATGTGATTCAGACATTTACTTAATTAAGCCTAAGTAAAAATAATTATAACAACCACATGACAATCGTGTGCATCGATTTTCATAAAAATCACCAAAAATTTTGAACATTAGACGACTATTTAGGTAACTACCCATCATGTCGTATTTTATCGAAAAGATAAGCTAACCGGTGTAAATGAAAATATTTAACAAAAAAGTTCGTAGTTAAAATTAATTCCAGGTTTTACAATATTATTTATACTATATTATACATATTTATCTGAATTATAATATGTATTTCACGCTGCTCACATTACTATTATACATATCAAGATAATTGTTTCGAGTTTCTGATATTTTGAACGAAAACAATGCAAGGTAAATATCCTGATATAATATCTAATAGTAATTCAGGTTCAAAGACCCAAGCTATTCAGTGAGCTGTCACTGCGAACACCATAATCACGTTGTTGGACGATGGTTTAAGAATGGACTTTGTGATCTACCATTGAACTCTGTACCCACTATTATAGGTATAATGATCATTATACCACTTTAGCTGACCATCATTTGCGTCACCGTCACTGCATCCGTGTACTGTTTTTTATTTTAATTATATTACAATGTAGGTACGTATATCTGCATAAAAAACAAGCGTACATGATTGTTATTTTTTTTCTTGTCACTAAGGAACTAAATTATATAACATAATTTTCCATAGTTTAAACTACTATGGTGGATTTTTTCACATCCTTTAGCGGTCTAAATAATCAGACAAGATCCAGAAACATCGATGGAGTTAGCATTAAATTCGCATTAGATCAGTCTCTATTAATATCTTACTTTCTTACAGTAAGATATAAGTAATTGCTTGCTGGATACTAATTGGAAGGACCGAGAAAATTGTGTGACGAAGAAAGACTAAGGATATTGATTATGCAAGGGAACTATCTAATACCTTTAACTTTTCTAACTCATTAAAACTTTAATTAGATTTAAGTTACAAAAATTTTAAGCAACCCCTTAGCGCACCTGTTCGGTTAGCACTTGTATGAATATTATCGTTTGTATGCTCTTCAGGAAACTTTAAAGAACAAAACAATTCCTATGTCTAGTGAGTTGAAAACTCCTTTAGACTCTGATTATAATATGGCTTTCGATTCATTGCGCCCAACCTCTGAAATACAATGCAACATTGTAACAAATTATAAGTCTGTCTAGTATAATAAAATAACGCAGATACACAGCGACAGCTTTGACCAGCACCTACATAAAATCACAACTAAATCACCTTAGCAATTAAAGTTACAACGCAACGTAATAACTGCTTGTTTACATGTACAAGAAGATCGTTCGTCGAATATAAAATACCAGGCTTGACAAGAATATGCGAGTCGCCAATATTTATATCTGTTCGGCAATGCACGTTGGAATGTGTCGAACTCTTGGCATCATCGGTCACCTTCTGATGTTATATCGACTAAAAATAATGAATATGCTTCATATATCAATCTCCTCTCTAGTTCTCCTAGAAGCTTCTGCTTTTTGAACTGTTTCAAAAGAACTGACATCAAGTACTTTGATGGTATTTAGACTCAAATTGAATAACCTCCCTTAAGGACCTATATCTTACTGTAGAGCACTGTAGTAAAACAATTGATCATTATGTTTCTGTAATCGCATGAGATCACCAGAACTCAATAGGGACTTACTGTTTTAATATCTAAGGCCCAGCCAGTATTAAGCGTGGTTATATCGTGTATTTTGTTCAAAAACAGTGCATGTCACTCCCTCAGTGCAGCGTTTTCAAATTAGTAAGTGAGTATGTGTGTCACGATTCGTGTACGATTATGAGTTTATGACAAACGTCCGCTTTTATGTTTCCACTATAATATATTATTGACACGATTGGTCATTCGGCGAAGGCTGCGTGCCAATCGCTTTAATGCACTTGTAAAACAAAATAGTATTATGTGCAAGCAGTCAAATGATGTTGTACATTATGCTATACTGAACTATCAATAGCCTAACATGAAATTTTATTCTTTAACTCAAGATAAAGTTTAGGCTTTATTTTTCATCGACATCCGCTTAGATAAGCTCTTCATTTATTTTTAGGCCTACTTTTAGTATCCGTGGAAAAATATTGAAATGTACTTTTATTTAATCCAAGATTGCTCAATGTCGAATAACAAATTAGATGAACGTACTCGTAACCTACAACCAGTCTATGATTAATTTCTAACAATGTAGAAGTCTGCGACTGTTTAGAAATAACGGATCCAGAGCGATTCGTCAGATGGCCTTGTGCTGTATTGTTCCTAATTATTAGTTTGAAATTTATACAGCACACATTCAGTGACACTCGTCGATCTCTCGAGCAATCGATAACATCGTCCTATACATAAATTACATTGGACACCTGCAACTGTTGGCACTGATTTTTTTGGCTTGCCACCCAGATATTAGTTCTGAAGAGCCCCGACTTTTTATCTGGTCATATTAATGTACGGAGCGTAACTTACTGAGCATAATATCTAATAGTCTTCAAGAACTTTGCCTTGAACTTGACGACAACTCTATGTACAAATGAGCCGGATAAGATAAATTGTGCTAACTCTATAACCTGATTGGGTTTGTTTGTGGTATACTACGCAATTTGAACGGGATTAGATAACAGTCATGTAAATTATAAATAAGTACTTACAATTACGCGGTGAAGGTTTATAGAGAAAATTTCCACGACCCCCATTATTTATAGTGGTCATCACCTGGACGGTGTCCAGAGGAATGTTGGAATGACACTTCGAGGCGACTGGTAGACACATGTAAATCATACGACGCCCGCGTATCATCATTCACCGCAAATATCGATATCTTCGTTAACGTTCGGATTACGCCGGACGGCGGGGGTGCTTTGTAGTGGTGACCGCAGTCGCATGCGCTGAGCCGCCCGCGCACGGCCGCCCGCCGAGGCCGCACCGAAGCCGTGCTATGGCACACAGTCTAGGTCATTACACTTATTCGCGTGTATACCTTATCGCGTTCTTATTATCGCATTAAACAAATTTCATTCAAGTATCGATCCAATCCGTCGGCCGTAGTTAAGGAGTCTTGAATTTCGTGCGGCGAGCGCGAACGGTCGCGCGTGTATCGCTCGTCCGTCGGATGACATCAGTTAAGCCAGCAACGTCCGCTGGAAGCAATAAGCGCTCAGTGTCCACGCCGTGGCCGTGTCGGACGCACGAGAAGCTTCATGGAGGACGCTCGGTGCGCGACATGCGAGGCCCTGGGCCGCCGCAGCCTCTCTACAAAGCTTCTTCAAGTGGCGACCGCGCAGGCGCACATGAGGACATGCTCACACGCTTCCCCACCTGAACAGGTGCACGACTCCGATCTTGCGTCGCGGGCTCTTGCCGCCAAACGACGCAAGTCAATAGCCGGCTTCAAGCTCAACTTAACGATAGACTCTCATCCGACGTCGAAATCGACGACTACCGAGCAGCCTCGATCACCTTTCGCTCGAAGGAATACATGGTGCTCGTAAGTGATTCACTGAATTCAAATATTATTATAACTTCCAACTTATATTCACTTTTGTTTTGCTAAGATGACAATCTTCGCACACATTATTTACTATCAACATATCCTGTTGAAAACACTTGTCAATTTAGCATTACATATCTTATCTTTGTGTCGTTATCAGTTGTAGAGTATGAGTTTGTTGTATCGATGATCTGTTCACATTTTTTCTCATTATCTGTATAGCTTGAGAGTAACACTTCAGCTTTAATTGAGTGCAGCCGGTACAGCCGTATTCTTCGATATTTTGGCATGGACCTAACCTTGAACAGATCTGCTCTTAGATATAAGCACCCTCGAATTTATATTATACTCAAATTGCTCAACCTATCTATTGAACTGTAAAGTGTATATTATAAGTAGCCACTTTGATAATGATCTTGCGTGATTTCATAACAAATAATAACTGATTATGCTGTGGTATTACACACTACGCCACGTTCTATCTATTCAGAAATCGATTTAAGTGATTAATGACACGATTTGTGCTCTATGGTCCTAATTGTATACTGATTAGATCCAATTATCGGCTCATATTCAATTAATCGAAACAGGGCCTGACCGCCAAACTTTTTCAATTAGACTGCGCAAAGGCTATTTTCATGTGATAAGGAAATTATATGCTGTCGTTACATGTTCAAGATCATACAATACTGACAGCATATTCAGTGTGAAACGAACTATTTATGAACATATCCTACTCCGGTTCAAACTTGAATGAAACACTATCCAATAAATTGATACCAACGGAAATTTCAATCTAACCGACGACTTTGAACCATGTTAATGCAATAAAGAACGAAATCCGGAACTTGTCACTTAAGAGAATTTCTTTCGATATAAGTACCTAACGATGCGTGTCCACATTGAATACTTCCTAACAAGGAAAACAAAAAAAAATGCAAGTCGATCTTTGTTGAGTATCAAGTTCGCTTATATTAAAGCTTTAATAATGCATTTTTTTGTTTGTAGAGCAACCACAAGTCCTTTCCGCCTTTCAAATGTCTTAATGTACACAAAAACAAAATCACAATGAATTTTACTTTACTAACTATCAGATAAGTCCAAAAATTTATTAGAAAATTCGTAAGTCGGACTAATCATGCTGAGCATTTCATAAGTGTTCACAGTAAATCGTAGAAAAGATTTAGCTCAAGTTTTATTCCTGGAATTGGTTCCCATTGATATCGGGAATGGGATCAGAATTGTGCGTAGACAGAGCCGCGGGCAAAACATCTATACAGAGATTAAAAGGCCAAACGCTGTCAGTACTTAATAAACTACTCTTTGTTAATCTGAAACCCACGGCAAAAACAATACACTCCATTATAATTATTTTAAGTACTCATAGCAAAAAGTAGTACATGTACAATAATCGTATGTTTTTCTTACATAGGAATTATTATATGCCGTCATTTCTTCATACAAGGTCGAAGGTTAAGATGAATAAACACCATTATGATAAATGATGGTACTATATAGGTGGTTGATTAAAAATGCGCATGTAAAATGTTCTAGAATGGTGATCAACCTTTTTGCATGTTTGTATTTATTTATCACATCCTTGGCTGTTGTATCTTTTTTATCTTGTATCAGTGCCACCAGGCCGATTTCATCTATAACATTGATAGATTGTTAGGAATGCGATTTTATAGATAATTTATTTTGAGTTATTGCCAATACCTCCGGATATATCTAATATCTTCAAAGGTTTTTTTTTCTTTACCACACTGGCATTGAGTACAAGGACCAAATGACTGGTGGTAAGGGCTCCAGAGACAGAAACCTCACAATTTTTGCCGTGTCGGGGAGAACTGCCTTCTGCATCAGACCGTTAATCCAGCTGCCTAAAAAGAGCCTCTGAAGGTGTTGATCAAGGCTTTTAGCAATTAGTTCATTGGCTGATATGACTATCGGAAACATGAGTACCGTATCATGTCACTCTGCCGGACCAAAAGCGAATCCGAATTTACCATCTGACTTAGCAGCCGAACTATAATGTTGTAATTATCTCGAGCTCCATAGAACTCTTCGATCTCAATCTTCTACTTAACTCTACAGATGATCTTTTATCTGATATGCACTTGTCAAATTTTTTAAAATTTTGCGTTTTATCTCGTATTCAGGTTTTATCCTTTAATTTACGCTACATCTCCACTACATATCCTTGCATGGGGTAACAAAAATTGAGAATTTTTATAACTACTAATAAGACAGTAATAAACAAGCCTATGTTCCATTTGAAAGTAAATTATTTCATGAGTTAATTTCCGTCCACAAATCACTTGGGTGCTCCAAATGGTCAAGGTGTCACTTGCTCGATATTACCTCCAAAATGAAAGGAGAGGGAAAATTTATGAAGACAATGTAACGAACTGCTTCTTTAAGTGGATCTGAAGTGCAATTTTCCAGTTGATCCGACCTCTGCCAAAGCCGGAAATAGCAACAACTCCTTCGAAGATTAAAATTACAGTGACGTTGCTATTTCCTTCTAACATGGACACATTCTAGGTTCAACTTTATCGATAGATTTAATAGTTCTCATTAGATGACTTGACTTTTTTAATTAGCTGAATAGATAAAGTTCTGAAAATGTTAACACTTCTATCATAATAATTTAATAAAGAAGCAGCGTAGAAAATATTAAAGCTAGTTGGTCATTCATAAATTTTGTGATTAACGATTACGTAAACTTACAATGAAACATCACTCATTGGCCAAGATTTCGTTTTCATCCTAATGACTGTGCTTTCTAAGAGTTCAAGTTTATTAATAACCTTTTAAAATCTTTCCCTGCCGAAAAATTAATACGAATCCATTGAAGTGGTTTTTTGAAGAAAGTTTTCTATTATATCCTAATGTGACTCTAACATTTAACCTCTTATTTAAGTAACAGACATTCATTACCACTGTTCATCTTACATAGACACGAGGATGCCAATTTCTAAAAAAAACAATGACTACATGTGGCGTGCCGCGTGACCCATTAAAACTTACCTATTTCAAATTCTATATTTGAAATTCAAAATGAAGTCTCACTTTTAGCCGTTATTGTTTATGGCAGCTAGTTTTCGGCCATGATGAATTTTATGATCCGTGCAAGTTTCGGATTAAAAATTATTTACATAGTGCATTATAAACACAACATGTGGCCACAATATGGACCTGTAATAGATACTATGAATTCGTGCAAAGTTGTCAGTAATTGTTTTGTTATTATAATTAACGTAGTGACTCAAGGTTAATGTATATCGCGTTGATGTCAAATGTTACACAATGAACATTTAATTCATCTCTATGTGTAACAATATCACGTTACAATCTATATAGGTATACTTTGTATGTATATTGTTATTTCGGAATATTCTCGCTTGGGCAAAGGCTACGTCATTTCTTCCCATGGGGTCGTACACGGCGATTAAAGGATAACATTTTCCATTTGATGGTAAACTAACAGTCTATGACAGGCCTAGATAGGGGAATTGAAATAGGTGAAATTATGAGGGAACTGCAAATATCTTCTTTGTGTTAAAACAAAGACCAAAGTAAAGTGAGTCATTCTTTGCTTGTGTTCTCCTTTAACCCTTTTCAAGGTAAAGAACTCGTAGTTTGATTCGGTTCATGTCAATGCACTGATCTGTTATAAACAACCCCACTACGCCTTGAAGCCCAGTTCGATGCCTTAGTTTACTATTAATTTTCATTGTATCCTACTATGTACTTGGAAACTTCAAAATAAATATCCTTCTCCTTTCTGGCTTCGTCATCTTTGACACACACCATTTATTTTCAATTTTTAATCTGCTATTTGTATCGAATTCCCCTAAATATAATGCAAATAGGATACAGTGCCATCAATAAATATTAAATATTCAACATTTTCTACTACGACGTTACGTTAAGCGAAACTTGAACTATGCAGAACAATAGACACGGAAGCGTTGGTTGTAATGACTGTAGCAATTATTTGATGACACTTGTCTAGCTACCTGGCTGATAATAGGTACCTTGTTGAGACTGCCTCTTACATTAGGAGCTTATGCATTACCTGCTGTCCTCGCCAACTCTTTTACTGACAGTTTTTTTACACAACAATCGTTTTCGTGTATGGATTTGGCTTGAATAGTTAAAATAATCGATACACATCAAAGCTCAGTGTAATTAAGGGTAGCAAGTGGCATTACTCCTTGTTCCTGCCTTGCACCCCAATTATTTGTGGTGTTGTATATATCTGAGTTCATTGACATGAGGGTTGTTTATTTGTTATAGATGAAGTAAAAACTCAGAAATATTCTGCGGATTAAAATTTAATTGGTTGATCTTGACATTGAAATTACTGAGACCACTTAGTACCTACTTAAGTTTGTGGTGTGTGAAAGTACAAATAATGTGACATAATTTAGGTAAGTACAATGTTATACAGAATAAGGATGGCGATCTTTTGAAGCCGTAGCACATCCTAAAATATCCATTTGCTTTGTGTTATTTTCAGTAACTCGTAATTGCAAAAAAGAGCAACCAAATCTGGTCGGCCTTGAACCTACGCGATAGATAAAATTAAAGTAAGCTTCAACATTAAATTCGAGGTGCGGTGACTGTTAGATTTATTCTCGTTTTTGAGGTACAACGGGTGTGTCGCAAAAGCGTTGCCTTGGTGTTTCGAAGCGCCATCGTAGCCTGTTGGTAGAGTCGTGCGCGCGCCACTGGCTCCGATCCCCTCCCCCGCCCGCCCCGCCTTGCTGCGACCGGCCCGGTCCCAGTTTGCCGCAACGCGTCGATCCGGTTGCCCGTGCACCGTCACTGACATTTTTTTACCATTGTTACCTCAGCACGCACAACGTTTTCAACGCTCAAAACAACAAAGACGATTCCGTTAAACCCGACGGTAGGGACTCTGAAGGTCCCGAATGTTAAAATCGATAGGCCAAGTGGAAATCATGCAAACAAAACTTGTAAGTGGAAGCTATACATCCATCATGAACAAGCAAGATCTTCTAAGAGAAGTCGTGGTCAAATACATAGACTACTTCTACCCCGTGTGAGTACAGTTCTATTTATCATTTTGTCCGCAATGAGTTTTCGATAGGACGACGCATTGCGGGCCTGTAGTGTTTGCTGTCAATCCGTTGGAGTGACGGTGTGTGAAGGTTCTTACAATGCTCGGCTAATTACCGAGCTAGTAAGTCGGTGAAGGTTCCATGGCAACGTGGCCGGCTGCAGTCAGACAAACCGTTGCGCCTGACGTCAGCGCCGCCTATTGAACTCTCTAGGTCTCTCTATCGTCTGACTATTGTATCGATCCGTTGCACTAAGCACCATTATTCTAAAGGTCTAGGTCCGCTTTATTCAGAGAACTTAATCGCCTTTTGTGTTATGTTTTGAAATTTTGAAGCCATTTGTTACAACAAAACATGTTTTGAAGTTTTGGTTTAAATGTATGAATTTTATTCATAGTGACCACTAAAATTTTCTTATGACTAATCCGTACCTATAGTGTCTACGGTATTAAAATGCAATAAATTTTTCTTATCCTGTACTGAATACTTATTCTTAAAACAATTTTTCATCATTACTATGGTGTTTTATGAAATGGATAACGTTATTGCTAGGTACAACATTTCGTGTGACATAACTAATACGATATTCCTCTCGTATCTATTATAACCCCCCTGTGTCCAAATGGTTTTACTGTATATGTCACCCTACCAACAATTGTGCTTCATGATCATGAGCGACACGTGAACGGAACTTCTTTATTATTTCACGTGATTTAGGTTTATGGCTAGATTTCGCCAGTTTGCATTAAACGTAAACGTCCATACTTCCTACCTAATCAACTGCAATGGTAAACATCTATCGTCTACATACCTAACAATTCGCTCAATTGAATTTGTACAGCCGCTTATTTTAAGACTAATTGAAAGGAACCGAGAGTGTATTATGAAACTCGACTGCAAGATGTAACGCCTTTGAGGCGGTGGCGCCAACCATGTCGACACGATACCCAACGATTTCCCTTCAATGACCTTGTGCGCACTCGCCGCGGCACTCGATAACAATATATGCAGCATACTGTTGGTAATGCTGATGATCTCCATGTAAATACTGACTGAAATACAGCTTTAAATCTGCATAAGGACCAGCAGACCACCAATCAAAGCAAGTCAACCGATTCGGTTCATAGGCGAACTGTCTCCAATACGTCTTTACTAATTGAAAGTTGACACATATTTAGCAGTAGTAGTGAACAAACAATGCGCGCTGTAAGTAAATACCGTCGTGACTAACACACTTAATTTTCATGCGACTCGCATAATTACTTCAGCGACCTTTGTTTTCTAACCAGTATTGTTGCCGTGTCAATCACTTAAATGCAATTGTTTCATACGTGTGATTCATCATAGGTGTTAAGTCCGTAAATAGTAATTATATTTTGATAAGGTCCTCCTATCGTAACGATGAGTTCTTAAGTAATCTTCAAGGTAATATAATTTATGATTACGTGATAGTAGACATGTCTCTTTTGTTATGCATTTGTAAATTTTTGTGCGTCTTGAAAATATTACCATAACTATCTAAAAATTTACTTCTGTATAGTTAGTTCATCTTGTCTAAACTATTTGAAGAATCTTACATTTTGTATCAAAACAATTCACTTATAACAGTTTTGATGGATTTATAAAATATGCATCTGGTGGCTATTTGCGTCGAGTTCAAACAGACATGAAAAGTTTGTTATTATTGTTTTTACTCAAAACGCTTAAAGTGATTTTGTTCTCTCGATGTATACAAACCTCCAAAATCTGACGAAGTCTTTGTTCGGAATGTTTAGGAGTGCAGTAGAGTCGAATATGATCTACGCAAGCGCAAACACGCAAGTGTGTGGCGACAAAACGTTTATCTCTATGTTTGCTTCGTCTATTTACTTAACATCTTTTGAAAACACTTTTTCATTTATGTTTTGTTTAACCACTTATGTTAGTATAAATTATGTATCTAGTTTCACCATTTACGAGCGAAACTATGCGTTTCATTCTTACAGTTATTAGGTTCATTTTAGTTTCAAAATCATCTAAATAGATCTTCCAACACCTTTGCTTGCCACGTAACAAAACATTGTCGACAACCAGTTGATATTATGGAAGTTGACAGGGGACAGTTATATTGGGGAATAGTTTCTTACACATCCATAGATAGAAAGCCTGAAAGATGCTAGAAAAAATAAAATGAGATAAGGTCTGTTTATAATTGTAATTATCATCGTTAGTTGTGGTCTTCACAAAGAAATGTTGTCACTTCCACGATACTTTCTCCGCTTCTCCGGTTTCACCGTCTTATGTTTCAACTTTTTCATACGCCTCTGCACCGCACGTCGGTGGTTTGCAATTTTGTCAACGTCCAAACTTGCGTAATCACCAACAGAAAACCAAAACATGTTTCTGCAGAGTTCTACCTAGAGAAAGCGTTTCTTTTTCATAATATTGTCACTCGCGGATATTAGAGTAAATATACAAAATTAACTTCTAATTCATCATCTGATTGCGTTTTAATCGCGGGTGGTAATAGGCCGGGTGCTCATTGTTGCGGTGGCGGTCATGTGGTCCACGGCCATTGTTTTATACCAGAGAACTTGGTGGCGAACCGGTCGAAATCGATCCGCGACGCAGTCTTCAACGGTTGAATGGCTTCAACTTTAACGTTGTGTTGTTTACCTCGTTGACGCGACACGGAATCCATCGTTGGAGAAAGTCAAGTACACAGTAGTCGTACGATGTGCCACAAACTTGCTACTGGACGATTACACCAGCGAGATTGGATCATAATGGGTAAGTCCGGCAATCATGGGTGGTAATGGTATCTCTCCAATTGTTAAGTAGAGTGTGTCGTCATTTTAGCACTGCACGTGGAGATATCCGCGTGCGCTACTATTGACACGTTGCTAAATGCAACTCGCCATTGTTTTGCTGTTTGCGCACAATTTGTGCTAGTAATTGCCGCCTAATGACAAAATTATATTTGTAATGCAGTTTCGGATTTACAGTTACCTACCAGCGAGGTTTTAGACCTCGACGATGGTTCGCTGACTTGTAACGTTACATCGCTTTAAATTAACTTCTTTTTCTCAAATCTCGCTCGGCGGCCGGCTGTCTGAACGGATCAATAGAGGTTTCTAGGTCAAGTGTCCACATCTGGCGAGTACTTCTTTTTAATTCTTCAAGTACAACCGATACGCAAATTATTTATATCGCCGCTAGATACATTTTGGCTGAGCGTGCTTACTCTCCTATTATAATATTATACTATAATTGCGGTATAAAGGGTACCAACCGCACCACAAATCAGTTTTCCATTGTTTCCTAGTGTTGCTACAAATACCGATCAGTTCAACTGGCAGGTCAATGCTTTTGCAATATTTATCCATAGCACTTGGCGTTAACGTAATCATCCGACGGAAGCTTTTCTCAAAATTACCGGTTCTTGCTCATTTATTAGTTAAATAATTACATATCGAATGTGCACTATCTTTGTAACCTATCATGAGCCCTTGCACCATCTTTGTTATTACACTAATACGGGTGCAAGCGTCCGCTGCAATTTTTCACACGATTGTTGCTGCGATTTAAAACGTTAGTACGTTTCGATAACACAATTTATGTTCGCATTCCAATACCGCGATAATATAATCAAGTTTTCGTTTACGCAAACCATAAATCTCAGTGCTAATTTCGTTTGCTTATGTGGAGACAAACACTTACACGCAAAGCGAATGGATAATATCGCGGCAACCCGCATAGGTAGGTATTCTATATTAATATGGAAAATGTAGAAAAGCTCCAGTATTTGCCAGATGAGGCATTCCTTGTATAAATTAACTAGCTGACCCCGCGAACTTTGTACCGCCAATATTTTTCCACCCGCGTGGCGTTAGATTCCGTTCCCGCTGCACCCTCTACTATATTAAACATGTATTATGCATATAAACCTTCCTCTTGAATCACTCCATCTATTAAAAAAACCGCATCAAAATCCGTTGCGTAGTTTTAAAGATTTAAGCATACAAAGGGATATAGGGACAGGGAAAGCGACTTTGTTTTATAATATGTAGTGATGATGTATTCTTAAATATAGTATAGATATTTTACGTATAGCCTGCTAACGGTGCCTCCCTCTTAGCTAGGAGCCAGAGCTCGAAAGAGAGATTTGGCATGCTACCAAGTGTTCGGTATGAGTGACACTTGTGGTGTCTCCCACGATTTATTTTGTAGGTATAGAAACCACTTGCCATACAAACTTGAAGACTAGAAAATTTGGAGGAATTTATTCTTATAATTTTACCTGTTTGTATACAGTGTGTACCGTCATAATTAACTTTATCGTAATTTCTTATACGTTATTCTTCAGCACAATAGACACCTAATTTATTCTACTAATTTACTTGTTGTTTTGTCTTTTAGTACTCCAGTTTTTACCACGAATATCGTATTTTTTATTATTATGATTAGTAACCACAACAATAAACTAAGGAGTAAAACCTTTTTTTAGAAGTAGGCACCAAGAAACCTGAAGAAAGTCTTTACGGGCTGTCAGGATTTGATGAAATATTTAAAAAGAAATAATTCAATATATTATACTAACATCATTATGAGAATAATAGAAGCCTGAAGGCAATTTTCAATTATTTAACAGAATTGTATGTTTTTAGATTCAAATGCAATGTGCATTCGAATCTAGAAACATACAATTTACGAACATATAGGAAACGATCTGCAAAAATTTATGAAATGTTAGAATCTTTAGATTTAGAATATGACTTAAGATAATATCTTGAAATTGGTAATTAGATGGTTTATGGACTACCGCCATATATCCATAGATATACATAATAGTCAATGGATGTATCTTGTTTTAGTCAGTAAATTAGAGATTTAATTTGGGATTGTTTTATTTATATATTTTATTTTTGTTACAGCGCATCGGGCACAAGCGCGGTGGCCATCGACAACAAGATCGAGCAAGCAATGGTAAGTTGTGAAGCAATATAATTAAGATTAACTACTTACTCTAAGACGTCGATATAAAAACATTGCAGAAATAACTGCACATAAATCAGCAACTAGCTGTGATGTTTATGTATATTTAGTTTATCTCATGCTATTGCGGGCACCGAAGACCATTAAACATTATTTTCTATATTTAAGATTATATATGCATGCCGTCATGCATACATCACTTCTCAATACAAAAAAATAAAGTATCTGCAGGAAAAAAACACCAATTACGCGCCGGTTTGCCTAGTAATAAATATTAATAAAACGATTATTTACAGTAATAAATAGTTTAGGTAATACGAGTACAATTTGCAGTACAAAAGCAAACCGGATACCCTTACCAAGTACATGACGCAAGAACATTGTATCTTCTACCCGTCTAGAACTGGCTCCTGTTCCATACAATGGACTGATTTGGCCTTAAAAAGTACTAATCAAAATTTAATATCAACCTTATAGAATATATATACATATATAAGTATATTCGGTATGGTTATCCCGCCTTTAGTCCCTATCCTTTTTCCTTCGTCTATCACCTTCACCGCTGTTTCCCCCAGCTACCTAACCAGGTTTGGTAGGAACCTAACAATGTCATTTTGTATATTCATCTGTAAGAGCTTAGAAGCCTTTGGCAACCCAAGACCTTTAAATAGGTTGTTGAGTTATTGAGCTGGTATACCCCTCGCACTGACTTCCTTGGCCTATACTGTAACTCTATAACCATTTTATTTTTAGTACGGGTTCTTAAGGAACGTTACTTTCCTCACAAGGCTAACATCCTTAGCTATTGCTCTCGATAGAGTCGTTATACGTGGTGGGTTTTCCTCGTCGAGGATTATTTAGTCTGCTAGATCTTTATGATTTATATTTATTCCTCGGTGTGACGTTCATTCATAATATTACTTAAATGAAGTTGATGTTAAAACTATAACTTAACAGTTACTCATGATCGACCTACGTCCGTATAAGTATTGTCATCAACATTAGAACCTCAATAGCCATAAAGCTCTTGTTGGACCCTATTCTTCACGGTTCTTTACATTCTAGAATAATGATTTTATTCATATGTCTCAAAAGCCACCGAATAAACGATTTCTATCGTTTCATTCTTAATCCACAATAACATAAGTAGCAGAAACATGATTGCATTTTAGAACAAACGCACTTGTCACAATAAACCGGTCCACCTTACCATCTCAACTTTGTATTTATTCTCTTTGTCAACATACCAATGACCCCTGGCTACCTCGTTCTCGGTAATGACATTCACATCTTAGTTTTCTGCTTTTATACAGAACTGATACGATACATATATAATTAAATTATTGTCACGGGTATTTTAAAAAGTTACTTAAAATGAACATGATTTTGACAGTAACTTCACGAACCTTCCAGATAAGCTTAATGACATGAGTGAGAAGTTGGTTCGTTGTGATCCAACCCGCAGTGTCTTATTCGAGGTCTTTTTACTGGTCCGGACCCAGGTATATTGTGTTGTTGTATGTTGCGTAGGTTTACGGGCATATCATGCTGTGCTGCGTCAGTATCACTTACCTAGCGATGGGTTTACACTGCATTGTCCTATAAGCTTCTACCAACGCTTAACTGGTCAGAATAGAGACTATGGCAACCTCAGAGCGTAAGGGCTGTTATAGGGTCATCCCTGGGGTATTTGGAGGCGAAAGTACTCTTATATCATGGACCCACACCGCTATCTTAGGCATCTTCTGCCAGATAACGTCCATGAAATTGAATTGGAAGGTTGACTAGCTGAATCGTTCAATAGCTGGTGACCTGAGTGTAACAGGGATGAAGGTCGACCTGTCAGTAAAGTCATCAGAGTGGAATCGTTCTATTTTTGTAAACTATCAAGGAGGTGCACAAGTACACAGTCTTCACGGTCAGCTGAAACGCTCCTTATTATAAACGGAAGGCAACGTCTCAGAAAAGAGAATGATATACAGCTGTAATGGTGACTTGGTGACTATTACAGCAGTAGGTAGATACAGCATGCATGATATACAGCAGTATATCATTAAAGTACTCTTTTTCTGATTCTAACTACCTGCTGTAGTAGGGATATAGGTCTAAGCAAGTAATGTTTTATAGCTTCGGTTTTCTGTGATTCCATTATATTTGTGTAGAGGTGTTCCTTTAATCATATAATCTTATCAGAGTAGACAAGTAAACCTTAGGATAAGGCTTATGACAAATAAAGGTCTCATGTCAGCTGCGCAAATATTTTGAAGTTGTAATTTTCCTTTCATGCTACATGTAGTACGATTTCCACAGTACGCTCGTTGCTACGCAGCATGATTCAAATAATACTTTAATAGGCAAAGTGCTTACGTGACTTGTTAAGCAAAAGCCGGCTTTAAATCTACTAGCCGCTAGTTATCATAATTGACTATAATAAGGGAAACGGTGAATGAATGGTGGTCATTAAATGACTGACCGTGATAATTCTGCATTTTCAATTATATACATAGGCATAGGTATTATTCATGATGCGCAAAACACAGTTGTGATGAACTGTGACAATAAGCCCACTGGAAATGTATTTACCATTAACCCCAGCAGGAATCCTGACAACTGCAAATTGGGTATAAAACAATGTGCCGCAATTGAAAGGCTGCACCGTTTGTTTCAATTTGAAAGAGCAATCCCTTTACACCATACCTCCAAGTAATAAATAAAATGTATAAACTTAAGCATTATATAAGTGGGTGTGTTATGTAGCAATATTTGCCAGCTTAGGAGATTATTTATTACAAACTTTTTAAGATATTTAAACAACTTGTAAGATTTGCACCATCATTTTAATTAACCACTTGAAATATGCCTTTTAATCCCTTGTCATCCTTCCTAACCATTAATTATATCTGTTTCATCAAGCTCGTATCGTAATATCGTAATGGAAATAGATCATGAACTTGAAGAAATACTGGAGTATCTTAACCATTTGTCTGAAAAATCTCTTCTATATCTTTTTGTACGTAATTTCAAATATAACCACTGATTACGAATAAGTACTGAAACCTAATCACAAAAACATAATTGATATCGTTATTTACAAGTGTGCAATTATTTTGAAAATCACCAATTACATTTCTTACAATGTAAACGTTTATTTTCTCAGTATTCAATCTTCATCGCTAGAAATCCATCGGTTGTCAATCATTAGTTTTTACTGGATGTCGCCATAGCATCTTAGAGATCCAGAATGTGCGATCTCAGTCGGCCACGCGAGTTCCGCATGCTTTGAACTCTTGTAATATGTACATAGAACATTTTATAACCGGGTTTGATGAAGCCGCGGCCCTTTTTAATTTAAATTACAGTATTCAAATTAATAACACGCGTGACCAGCCACAGCACAATGCGACTTATACAAACAAAAATTAAACCATGATTACTGATGTCTGTCAAAATTCAACAAACAACCAGCAAGTCAATGAACTTATAAATTTACGAGTATTGGCAAGCTTACATAGGAATAATGTATATAAAAACTTTATTTCAATTGAGTCTATAATGTAGTTTTGTATAGAACACAGCTTTAGGACAATAAATAACATTCTCCTGGAATAAAAACTTGTGAGAAATATCGGTCAATCGAACCATTAGCCGACATCGTAGCGTAGATCCTACATTAGCAATGACGATCCACATAAACACGCATGTGGAAATTTCGTAACGTACATTACAGTTTTTCATTTAAAATAACACGGTAAACGCGGTTTGTTGCATAAAGATGTCATCTCCTGAGAGTTTATCCGTGTTTATAATAGCAATAATCGAGGAACATAATTACCGTTATTAATTCGGTATCACCATTTGAATCACTAATGACTTCCCTTTTTTAATGGCCAGGAAACGTGTGCCGTTCTGCCCTATAGCATATTATGCTATGAGATCGTATTTTACGTCGATCGTGATGATTCGTGATGGAATAAACTAAAATGGTTTTCAAAAAATTGTGTTAACGTCGGTTCTTTTTAATAAGCAACCTTTGGTGGCTTCACTACCAAATATTGCTACATTTGAAGCCACTTATGTAATTATCGTACGACAGCGTAACATATGTCTACCTTGGACTGGACTGTATGAGTATAATATCACTGATTTTATAATTTCTTATACGTTCCTTTTTATTTTAAAATCGAATCTCTGCCTTGACTTTTAAAATCGCAATTATCACTAAGTAGGTGCAACTTTTGCAACAGATTCCACATCCACCATCAAGTACATCTGCAATCGCAATTGAGATTCATCGTCGTGCACTATTGGACGCGTCTCACATCGTCTATAATTAGCCGCCGCAGATGGCCTCAAGCGATTGACCCCAATCCAGCCCTAATGCTCACTACCATCGCATCATAGTATTTTTATCACTCCTCACAATACGCTAGCGTTGTTTTCTAATCTCCGTATATGTCTTTGGTAGATGTCATTATTACGCAAGAGAATACATTGTTGCGGGTGTAATATACACCACTAATAGCTTTAACTTCAATGCCATTCATTCTCTTTCTCGGTAGTGTAAATGCTTATTCAGAGCATCTGATGGAGGTACAATCTCACTACAAATTTCGACAAAAGTAACATTATCTGTCACCCACTAAACACACAAGTTATAAAAATAATTGTGATAATTCCCGCTAAACATGGAATAATAATCCGGATAATATAAATAATTAAGTACTGAATGTTTACAAATTATATAAGCCAATTTTAAAAATAATTGTGTGCCAAATACCAAAGATCTCACGAAATTCATAAAACACCTTAACACAACTGTATTTGATCTCCCTGTGGCACTGAAGTAAAAAGTGAAATTACAGAAACTTAGGATTTATATTTTGCGCTGCGCTCAAGTCCGCTAAACAATTTATTATGCATCAGTTTTGATGTATACAGTAGTTTGATAACATCTTAAGCGTCAAGTAAACGTGGTGTGACCAGTATTTAAACCGGTCCACCTTGAAGAACGCCGTCTTACATGGCGCACGATGAATGTACACCTGCAGATTGTATATAATTTCAGATTCTGTATACTGGTTCACGCCGGTTTTCGTAATATCTACACCTAACGTTACGTCACTTCTCTAGATGTGTTTACGCGTACCGCCATATTGATGTGTAGCAGCCATAGTTTACACTACTGACCCGGTTTCACGCATCTGTTCAAATATAAATCTCTTTGATTCTGGTCAAGCGTATACAAACTTTTTATTCTTTTAAGTTTCACTGTAATGATTGACACAAGCGTCGTTTGCCATCGTATGATTTACTAGCGCAACGCCCCGTTAGGATTTTGTCGTGTTTCCAAGATGCCATTTAGCAAGCTATGAAGACAGTGTTTATTTCTCTAAAGGTGCGTGTGGAAATTTTTATTTGCTCGAAACGCCACTGTATGCTAATTCCCTTGTATACGTGATTTGCATGAGCCAAACGTGACCCGACGGGACTTAGCCGGCCGAGAATAGACACGGAAGGAAAGCCGGCACCGTTGCGGAGCTGGAGTAGAGACACGTGCTCCCTTGATTATGTGGACAATTCTCGCTCGCCCACCAACTGGATAAAGAACCAGATACCTCGTGGGGTCACACGATTTGATCGTATTGCATGCTGCATGTAACCTAAAGTAGCAACAAGTAATTTGCAACTAAGAACGGCTCCGAGAGAGCACGCGCCAGATCAAAATTGCATCACGAATCCAGGAAACGTTAGAAAAGTTTTCTTGGAAAACAAACCTGTTCCATATAATGAAGTCGTTTTTGCATCTCGTTCGTTGCTAGTGAGATGCCTCTATGTTCATTCTTGTGACAGTCTCCTACCATATCCCGAGCTCTGCTAACGCCTAATAAGGAGCTTTGACTGAAATTATATTAAAATGTGTGACGAAAAGTTATTTTTTTAATACACTATATACTCAATTTAAAAATCGTTCCATATATAATATAGTTAGGTTTTATTTATAACCAGTTATTAGAAACTTTTTGATTATGTTTTCATTTTCTATTTATGTATCGAAAATTAAAATTAAAAAAGTATTTTTGATTCATACTTACATTCAATGAAATAAGGAGGTTATTAAACCATACCTGTTATCTGCTATCTGTATTTTGTTTTGCTGATTATTTCTGCTTTTAAATTCAAGTTTTGTTATCTACGAAACTGGTATATTTCCTATCATTTTATCCAACACGGATATTATAGCTTAGGAAATTTACCAGTTTCAATGATCTACCGATTAATAAATACTGATAGGCAAGAACTAAAGAAATTGTAAACAGTTTCGATAAACCTTTTTTTATCTGAAAATATATAATTCGTTGGTAACAACGGTTTTTATGATCTTTGGATGTTGTGATGGCCATATTTCAAATGTTGCCAGTTTATTACAATTATACTTTTATTAGTAACTTACATGAAGTACTAAATAAATTCAAAACATTACGGGTTTTCGCTAAAAATATTTTGGTTATGTTGGTAACACTTATGACGTGCAGTAATTTGTGATATCAAAATGTACATTTGAAATTAATGTATGTATTTATATGCATATTATGTATTTTATTCATCATAATTATCATATTTTTTCATCTTTCTGCTATCTTATTTGCAATCCAGAGCACATTTTATTTCTTAACACGAACTTTGTGAATATTATATTCAAATTTAAAATCAGTAGCAGCACGAAGTTTGGAAAAATTACCCAGTTGACGACAATAGGTTCGCTCCTATTACATAAAACTGATAATAAATACAATGCTTTATATCCTCATAATAATACTATATGAGAAAAGCTGAATAAATAGTTATTAATTTCTGCAGTTATACATTATTCGCATGATGTTACCTTTTATTAATATATATGATGTTTATTTGTCTCCGATACTGACTACCTACAGCTATTGCAATGACATCACCTTTGAGGGTCAAAAGACAAAGCTTGATTACGGGCGTGCTTGACCGCTACTTTTAAGTAAGCAATGCGATAAAGTTGCTACGTCTACTACATCGATACTTACTTGTTTATGTTTAAGTATTAATTAAGTAATATAATAAAACTGCTTAAATCAATAACAACAGATATTAAAGCAACTCTAGAGTACCTAAAGAAGTCGGAAGAGAGTGATTATTCTCCTGAACTTAATATCAGAAATGATTAACAACAAAGATAAAGTTTGTCAACATTAACAGACGAATAAAATATCAAGGAATGTATAGTATATAGCAAACATTCATATAATTTGTTTGAATTGTGTCACGATCATTAATATACCATTGTCTCCAGCCGTGAAAATATATTAATATATTACGAGTTTATAACAGTTCCACCAACCAAACAATAGTAACATACGTTCCTAAGAACATTGAAACACATGGTCTTGAAATACCTTTGTTGTTTATTCGCTATTTTCTATTTGCAAACCTTATATTCAGAACAATTTACGTGGCCGTAAACATAGGTACTAAATTAAGCTTTAAATGTAGTTGATTGAATTTGTTGAAACTTCTTGATGGAACTTCATTTTACTATTTTTATATATTATATTGAAACACACTTTACCAGTTCCACACAATTATATTTAATTTTGTCACTGTATAATGCTAATATTCAAAATAAATATGTTTACCTGAAGATGAGTTAATCGAAACATGTCGTATTCAAAAAAATCAAATATTAGCATTATACAGTGACAAAATTAAATATAATTGTGTGGAACTGGTAAAGTGTGTTTCAATATATATAAAAATAGTTAAGCTTTAAATCCCAAAAAGACCATTGTTGTTTGCGTGTAGTACAATTTTGCTATTATTTGCATATTACATATCATCACAAAACCGCCCTGGGTCAGCCGGGGGGCGAGGGATATGTCGCGAGACAACCTCACCTTCGGCCTAGCACAAAGACCCACAGACGGTGTGCGGTTTACATAACCTCCCCCTCCGGCTCCGGAAGGTGGGAGGGGGGAGCGAATCTGTGGGGATTTCCCGCACGTAAAAAAAAAATCATCACTAAACCAATAGTCATTATACTATTTCAAGCTACTTTAAAAACTATTTGAAATGTAGTTACTGCTGCATCCTTCTACACTGTGAAAATACAAAGTACATAATAGTTAATATTCTTTAGCGTGTCTTCGAAGTAACTAAAGACCATTTGCAAACAAAATCTAGTCGTATTTATCTTCATTTCATTAGGAAAGCGCGTGAATATGTTAGTAAAGAGATGTGAAAATCTTAGTGAAACAAGTGTGGAGAACTTTGCCTGTGCGACCAGTTTCGAATGCTCTTTGGAAAATTGGTAACCTGTTTTGCAGGTTTATACATATTGATGAATTACAGACTGCATCAAGTAGTAATTCAGTTACATTAGCGAATTTCGTGTTGATTAAAATTCTTTCTTTCGTCCATGGTTCTCAGTATTATAGTAAAGCATAGTCAAATGAGTCTACCATTCGGTCTGATATGTATTGTTAGCTGAATGGTTCCTATTAAGTATATGACTTATTTTCGTGTTCCGGCGGCTGTTGTCACACACTATACACATGTTTTGTAATGAAATAAACAGCTCCGTTTTATAATAGAGATGATGTCACGAATACAATAAAATTAAACTCGCCGTCTGTTCCAACTGTTTACAAGTTATACACAAACCTGTTTACCCACCTTTGCCTTTCAGTCGTCACCTTCTTGTCATATTATTTTGATAAGCTTGTTGTTGCTTGATAAAAAGAGGTACTTTTACGTAAGGACGGTTATTAGTCGTATAAACCTATACAAAATGGTAGATTTCATAGATACCATTGTTGACTTGTTATTACAGTATAAATATCTGTTGGTTGGATTTAATTAGAATCCAATATAGATTAACTCGCGTCATAAACATCAAAAATAATTCTACCTAGAGCCTATATAGCAGTGGTATTTTACTGGTAGCGTCCGGTTATAATTAAAAACAATGCGACAGGTTTTAACGTATGCCCTTGGACTGGTTATATCATCGGCCGTTGTATTCGGTGCGCCACTGCGCAAAAAGTTCACTGCACTCTTTACGCCTGCGCTCTTTTAATTCAGCAACCTTTTCAACAATATTGCTCAGTTTAAAAACTACTGACAGTTCTGCCTAATTTACGTATTTTTCGCTTTCATCAGCTCTGTTTAGCTAATTCACCTACTGACATAAAAAAGACGCAAACAAGATAAGTGGTGTTTTACTTTGCATTTCTAGTACTAACCATAGCAACTACTTATATTCACCGTTTTCTTTTTTCAATTGCCACTGAACTTTTCACGTTTCTTCTGAGCTGGTTTTCAATTGATGAGCAATATTATTCTAACTTGGCGCCCCATCAATCCGGCACTGACCGGTGTAATTTCAGCAATTGAAGGTCGCAGCACCCACGCGATATGGCATGCATCGAATATAATTCACAAATAACAGTTTTTATTTATATCCTGTTTTATGTCGATGTTTATATCCACTAGCCGAAGGTTGTGGCAACCTATTCATCCAGTCTTAAGTATTCTCTGAGCGAAAATTGTTGATGTATTGGTCCCTTAAATTTTGTATTTCCACTGTTATCCTGGATTGCGATGTGATAAAAATTGCTGGGTTTCTACTTTAAAGAAAAAACGCTAATAAAATAAATTATGAAAAAATATCTAAGCCTTCTGTGTCTTCATAAGTGACTGCTGCCTTTTGTGCCATTGCTCTTATTTTTCTATGCCATTATAATTATTAAGACAAAATTCTGTCATAGAGCGGTATCAAAACAACAAAATGTATAATTAGTTATGTACCGAACCGACACACATATTGATTTATTTTTATCGTCTACCAGGCACGGGCACCTTATTAAAGGCGAAAAATTTCCAATGAAGCTTAATTGGTTCGAGTAAACAGATGACTGCCAACAACATAAATATCTAAGTACCTACTTGTGTGCCTGCTTGTCTTTGTTGCAATACTGGCAATACACCTGTGTTCGTAAACTTTACTTTTGTATTACCTTTACCTACACTAAGATGCGTGTCATGTCACTAATGGTGTGGCGCTTGTTTGAATTATTTATATCTTCTCAATTGAATGCATATTAGATGAGTATGGAAACTTTTTATTGTTGCAATTTACTGCCGTCGACGCAATTACTTTATGCCTACATCCGCATACCTAGTGCGTTCGAAATTATTGATTTTACAACTTTATTTAATTGCATTGGCTTTTAATAATGATAATGTAAGTAGATAAACAATAAATCAAGATGCGGTTAATGTGAATTATATAGATTTGCCATTTTCACCTAACTATAGGTGAAAATGGCAAAATATTAATATGTCACATCATTATTTATGCGTATGTAGCAAAAAATCTTAAAAATAAGGGATTTGTTTATATCAATGTGGGTTGTGTTGTTGAGTTCAGGGTGCACGGTCGGATCGCGTGGCGTGATGACGTGTTCGCCGCCATTTTAAATAGAGCGAACGCACGCGCAGACCATCAGTCGCCCGGTAGGACTTGCGAGCGCGAGTCGCACAAGTTCTCTGAGTTTTCATTATCGTGAGTTGAGCTTCGAACGTCGCCGCCGACGCTCACACGTTTAGTTACCAAAAAGAAATCATTTCAAATATGATTGACATTTTGCAAAAACCTAAAGATGGCTGCCTGTACGAGATCAGACAGAAAGGACAAAGAGACACCTGTTACGTGGTCGTGCCTAATACAAAAGTACGCTTTTATCTTATAACACAATCTTTTTTTTTTGCAAATGCTCACTACTTTGTAAAACTCATTGCGTTTGGAATTCAGATTTCGTTTAAATTCAGTCGTGCATTATAATTTCGGTCGGTTTATTTCGGTGCCCCCACGCATAGTAAATTTAATTTTTATTTTCTAATAAGTAATAAAATAAGTGAACACAGTGCAAATAAGTGACTGATGATTATTTAACAAGTGAGTAACAAATTTTTCTACATTGTTTCAGGATCTGGTTAAGAGCCACTTGATGTTTGCGGTGCGCGAGGAAGTGGAAGTATTGAAAGAGCGCATCGCAGAACTCATGGAGAGGATCAACCAGTTAGAAGTCGAGAACACTTACTTGCGGGCACACGCAAGTCAGGACACGCTGGCGCAACTGCCAGCAGCGGCGGGAACGAAGCCACCGGCGGCACCGCAGGGCCCACAGCCGCCGGTGTCGTAGGCCGGCGGTCTGGCGCCGCTGAACTCGCCCGCCGGCCACCGCCGGCCCCGGCCGCCTCCGGCCTCGCCCTCGGCGCGCGACCCCGCCATCGCCTCACGGACGTCACTATGGCTGTGCTATGTTAATTCGTAGGATAACAAGGAATGAGTGTTAAGTACACCGGTCGAGCGCCGAGGGACGCAGCGCGCACGCCTCGCGCCGGCGCGTCTCGCCATCGTATATCACACAAGTGTCTAGTTGCTATTAGCGCCGTATGCGCACACGCGAGCAGGCCGCCAATCCTCCGGGATGACGGCGGGCTCTGGGCTTTTGGCCTTTCGACATTATGCTTCGGATTCATAGATATATATTTTCTGTTATTCATACTTAGGGTGCAGAATTTCGTGCTAACTGCCATGCTTTTGCTACGCATCTCGGCAACGAGTCTTTAGTATTTCGATGTATGTTGGCTATATTTTATTTGATTTAAACGTTTAATAGCGCTATCCACGTAATGTATTCCATTTAAGATAAATATAAGACGTGTTAATATTATAAAAATGTAATGAAATAGATGGATATTCCTATGCATTGAACAAGGACTGTGTGTTAATTTATTGTCTATGTATTCTTTTTAATTGTAATATTAAGTTATTTATCACGTTCTCCGTACCTATATCTATTGCGTTGCAGTTAAATTGCAAGTGTTCCTGTTGGACCGAGAATAATGATCTGTCGATAGCCGAGTACTGAATGCGTTGTGTGAAGTTCGTTTTAGTTGATATTGTTATTAATTACATATTTACGATTAAATATAAATGTTTGGAGGTATGATAACCACAGTTTATATGTAACGTTTAGATAGATAGATAGATCGTTGCGAGCATGTCCTCGTGCGATTGCTGGCTTTAGTCAATTTTGCACGCTGAAACCGAAAAATATACTATTTTTATTCCAATCTATGATAATGGAGGTATATAGTAATTTAACATTGTATTTTTTTAATAATTAAAAATTGTTTGTATATAGTACAAGTTGTAATAGAATTGTGAGTCGGAACGATGTATATAAGGAAAGTATGTGATTAAAGGAACCGATTCCGTAGTGTACCTTTGAACGATGGTATCAGATGTTATCGCAAGAGGTATATCTAAAGTTATAATTTAAAATATTCGCTGTATTTAAATAGCTTGATTGTTTAACGTTAGACAAGCGAACAAAGTGGCTGGTGACTGGTTGGACTGAAGTGGGAACATGTATAAGTCAGGCTCCGATGTTTGTTTAAAAGCCAAAGTTTGGAAGGCGTGTCCCAGCGACTGATGAGTGACTATTTTACCTATAGAGTAGTATTTTGTACAACGCTACTACATACATATTTGTATAGACGATTTTTGTTAGGTCTTCATAATTATTGTGAATATACAGTAATTTACTTCTAGAAGCATTACTCTAGACTTAGATATGATGATATAAACTATATTATACGATACAGAAATTTGTAAATATACTGTAAACAAAAGTCCATTGTAGCTTATGTTGACCAGAAAGGTTCCTCATACACAATAAATGCAAAACTACTCAATACATTGTCTTGTTAATTATTTATTGATTTAACCCTGAGCCTTTACCACTAATAAATGAAAAGCTAGACTAGAGGTAGGTACTAACATTATCGAAAATTCCATTGAAATGAAAAGAAAATTTGTAATGGCGCACGAAAATGCTAAATAAAGATACTTCCGCGGAAGTACTAATTATCGGTACTTCGCGGAAGTTCTCCGACATTACATACGCAAATGAGGTTAGTGCTGAACCACTAAAGATCGATTTTGTCACGAAACTCATTTGAAATAAATACGTCACAAGAGAACATTTATTCTCTCATTTTGCTTGATTCAGTACTCCTTCCATAAAGTCCTAAAATTCCTTTATCTTTGGGCTGCCTGAGCATATACCCACAAAATGAATAAATCTGGTAAGATCAACCTTCAACCTTTTCCGACTTACGCCAATAGATACTTCATATCAAGAATAAAAACCGGGATAGCTATTAAAACCAGATTGATTAACCACGTTTAGAAGACTTCCTACATCTGAAGATTTCTTTCAGCCTTATCTTCATTTCTGAGCAACAAGTGAGTACCTATATGGCAGAATTTAATCAGGGATAAGGTTTGTATCTACCTCTGGATTTTTTCATCCAAAACTCGAAAATCAAAGCGGCGTAAATTGAAAATACACCAATGCCCTGTTATACTTCTGCAAAAAAGAATCGTATTGACTTCTGATACTAGAAAGAGGCTTCGTAAAGTAAGCACAGAATAAATATTAGTACTACTTATGTAACTCGCAGTGGGTGATTTCGCAGGGTAATTTTTCTCAGGGGAACTGGTACTGAAACAATACAGGGCACGCCGTGATTGCGGCGGTAAGGCCCATCATGGGGGAGTGGCTAGAGAGGCCACACGGGAGCCTCTCGTACCGTCAGACGCAGATGATAACCGGGCACGGTTACTTCGGGCGGTATCTGCATCTGATGGGTATTGAGCCAACGCCCGAGTGCCATCACTGCGACGCGAGCGTGGACTCGGGGCTGCACACGCTCACCGAGTGTCCGGCGTTTGAGACGCCGAGGCGGGAGCTTGTGCAGGCCCTGGGGGTGAGAGTGCTCACGCTCTCCACCCTGCTCGCGGCGATGGTCCGCTGCGCGGATGCGTGGGCGGCCAGCGCCTCTTTCTGCGAGCAGGTCATGCTCGCGAAGGAGACAGCAGAGCGGGCGCGGCGCGGTGAGCGAGAAAGACTCGCTGACATCGCTGCTCGCGCCCGAAGGCGGCTCGGGCGTCGGAGGGCTCTTACAGACCTCCGCCCCCCATGAGCGCGGGCCTGAGGGTGACGGGTGGAGCCACCCGTCACCCTAGCAGAAGCAGGCCACGGCGGCGGCGCGCATCGTAGGGCGATGCGCGCCTCCCCACACCGGGGTTGAGTCGGGGACGGCGTGGTCCCCACCTCCCGAGGAGGGCCAGACCGAAAGGGATGGCCCTGGGTCAGCCGGGGTGCGAGGGATATGTCGCAAGACAACCTCACCTTCGGCCTAGCACCACGACCCACAGACGGCGTGCGGTTTAGTCGGTTCGAGTCCGACATAACCCACCCCTCCGGCTCCGGAGGGGCGGGTATCCGTGGGGATTTCCCGCACGTAAAAAAAAAAAAAAAAAAAAAAAGGTACTGAAACAATACGGAAGTCTGTACACTGCATTCTCTCAAAAAAATAAATAATAATAAAATTTAATTATTAGATTATAATTTTACAACTACATACTAAATTATAGTAATGAATGCTGAAACTGAACTAAAATTATGAAAATTGATAATCATTATCATTTTTCCACCTTAAAATTTTAATTTCCCTATTGATCGATCAGTAGGACTGAGCAGTAGGACCACGGGCAACAGGTAATTTACTTCCCGTGGTCCAACCAGTTGGACATAATTTCACCGTTGTACCACGGGTCATAATCATAGGTACATATTTAAAAAAACAGTTGAACTAAGGGTAACTTTACTTCCCCGTAGTACAACCAGTTGGACATCGCAGTTGTACCACGGGTCGGGAAAGGCATTTATTAGGCAAAAATGTCACGTAAATAGGTAGGTACTTAGATTATTTACGAAAACAAAGTGATAAGAAAATAAACTTGTTGCTTGAAGACCAGAACAAAAGTACCTTCTCACAAAATGTTTATAAAGGCTTTAAAACATGGTTGGAGCCTTACACCACGCCTGTAACAATTTGGTTATTTATTATGTTAAGAGAAAAAGATAAATCGCTCTGTTTACAAAATGATACCAAAATACCAAATCCCTCTTTTTACAACGTAGAAACTGAAACCGTAAATTAGATAATAGGGAACAATCGTTTTTCATCGTCCTGGGGTGCTTTAAACCTATTTTTGTGTGAGCCTATGTTTTGTAATTACTAAGATATTACAAAGATTATGTGCCGCTCATTGTTTATTTACCTCATTTTCATTATAGTTTAACATAGTTTAAACAAGACTTTGCCACAAGGAGCGCCATCTAATGACGTGAATACTATCCTATATATACGAAGCGGTCCATAGTCAAAACCACTAGATGGCGTCATATACTATACATATAATGTTATTCCCTCGCCATCTCTTGACAAAGTTGTGGGTTAGCTTTTTATTTACAATGATGTGAAATGACCTGGTTAATCGAACTCTGTTGAGATGTCACTAGTAACCTGAATACAAAAATTAAACAATAATTTAAGTTTTCCAAAATATACCTACATAGGTAAATTAGTACGTCACACACCAACATAAAAACATGGAGACTGGAGTAGACGGAGGACAATCTCTTAGGGGAGAAAGGTTGAAAAAGTGTCCAGCTGTATGCACTAAATAACAGTTCAAAAACCTTCCACAATGGCGCTGGTGAAGGCACAGAGCATAGATATAGTATTTTAATAATAAATCTATGGCACAGAGTATGGTCAATGATAACATAATACTACAGTCCGTCAAATCTAAGAAGTACCGTTTGACAGTTCTGACAATTGAATTATAGGGATGGGATGAAAAAATCGATTACTATAATATCCGAACTTTAAGAGATCGATTACTATAATATCCGAATTTTAAGAAATCAATTGTTATAATTAAATAAAAGAAATGTTTAGGATATTTTTTTATTCACTACTAGTACTAGTATCGTCGTCTTCGTCATCATCGTCATTTAAATTAATGACCAGTTGATTGTCCATTACATTATCAAAGTGTACGTCTCTTTCGAAGTCGTCCATTATTATTTTCTTTGTTTTTTGTACTACTTTACTCCAATCTTCCTGTGTAACTTGGGCACATGCTTCCTTTAATAAACCTTCCATTTTCTTGACACTGAAGGGTGGTTTTGTGTTGTGTCTTGCTGCATAACCTGTAAAACAATAGTATAATATATAGTATAACAATAGTATTTGATAGCAGACGAAAACCATTGTTTAAATTATAAATGTTAGAAGTACTCGTGTTATTATTATAATATTATAAAATATTACCTTTAACTTGGGCCCAAATCAGTTCAATGGCATTATATTGGCAATGGTACGGAGGAAGTCGTATGACTTTGTGCCCGTGCTCTTCGGCCAATTGGTCAATTACATATGTCGGTTTTGGTGGTTTATCCAATTTCACTAACTGTAATAATTCAGCTTTTAATAGTGACATGTCGGCATCCACTCCTTTTCTTTGCAGCCATGCCACCAAATCTGCTTTCTTATTGGCTGACGTAGGTGCTTTATCAATTTGCACAGAGTGGTATGGGGCATTATCCATTATAATTGTGCTGTTAGGAGGGATATTCTGTAATAAATTTAAGAACCACTCTCGGAACCTTACTGCGTCCATTTCTTCATGATACTCTTTAGTGCTTTTGGATTGGAAAGCTAATAAAGAGTTTTCCACGAAGCCTGTAGACGCTGACCCAGCATGGCATATTATGAGGCGTCCACCTTTTCCTATCGGCACCTTCGAGCACGAAGCTTCAGAATCATCAGTCCATGTTTTCGGCACAGAATGGTTGGAATTTAGCCAAGTTTCGTCCAAAAATATTACATTATCCCAGTTTATAATTTGTTTAACTTCGCGCAGGAATGTTAGTCGCTGCATAATTATGTCATGTCGCTCCATAACAATTTTTCGTTTGTCAACTTTTTTGTATCTGAAGCCAATTCCTGTTATTACCGTTCTCAACGACTCTATGCTTCCCTTATACAGCCCGGCATCTTTTAAAGTTGCACATAACTTTGCCAATGTTGGAAATTCGCCTCTTGTAAAATACCCGTATATATGGTTTCTAATAGCATGACTATCGAATTCATCGATGCCTGTCACAGGTTTATTTCTTTTTCGTTTTTTCGGTGTGTGAAGTACGTTACTGTCACTCCCCGAAGGCCCATATTTTTCACTTAATATTTTGCCAACGGTGCGGCTACCAATACCGAGAGCTTCACCGACGCGATCCCGAACTTGTGTAACTGGCAGTAGAAGTCCACCATTTTGAGATTCACGCTCAAAATACTCGTGTAATTTCACCACCAATTCACGAGCCTGGCTGTTCAAAGTACGTCCTCTTTTCGACATTATTAATAAACACTTGCTTAGTTCGGAGTCCAGTATAAATATTGCCAAGGTAAACGGATAAAGAATGATCAGTCCAGAAAAGTAATAGCCAAGTCACAAATTGTAAAACACAAACGAGAAAGCAAGTACGCGCACAGTCAGCTTCCAAGATGGCGAGAGACTGCTGACGCCGAACCGACCGAGCGGACCGCGTGCGCTTGTAGTTGGCAGTGTTGCCAGAAAAAAAAAATTGTAGAGACTTGGACACCTGCGATTTTGCCTATTGACCTAAAAATAATTAAATTAATTTATTTTAGGGTATCTGTGTATTCAGTGCATTATGCGGTCGCGCAGTAACGTCGTTAATTTATAACATCAGGCAACAACATTTTTGTGAATGGGTTCTACATACCTTATTTTTATTAGTTTTAGACGTAGAAATAAGACTTAGAAGAAAAAATTGTAATTGTAAAATCAATGGATGTGCTTGTTAAAAATTTGTTTATTTCTCTGTAATATGCAAACCCATACTATCATACACAAAAATAAATGTAAAAAACACTATCCCTGACTCCATTTACTATTTCGACAGCGTTAGCGCGAGAAACCCCGACTTATTTGGGCGCGAAAATCAAAAATCGACAAATCGCTTTCGACAACTTTTTAAAGAAGCAAATATATTTGATTTATAAATACGTATTTTTGGTGAATGGGTTTTATCTCATATTTTACGATTACATAACTATTTAGTTATGTAATCGTAATATGTGAGATAAATCCCATTCACATGAAAAAATATTTGTTTGGTTGTCAAGTGTAATTTGTAAATAATACATTCGATTTTTCGTATATGTAAACGATTTTTTTGCATACAAGTGTATCCGAAGAGTCGCAACACTACGTGCAGTGACCTAACTACGTAACTTTGTAATGCGGTCAAGAATATAACTATTAGAAATTATTTACTGTGTAAATATGTGTTATTTTGCTTTGTTTGAAAGTTTTCAATTACATTTAGATATTAAGAATTGTACATTTTTAGATACAATAATGAAATCTTTCTAAATTCATGGTTTTATGAAAAAGGTTATCGAAACTGAATAATGTACGTATGAACAAAGTTGTTTCGGTTTGAAAAATATGAAACGTCAAACGGTACCTCTTAGATTTGATGGACTGTAGTAGATAATTATTGAGAATTTCAACAACTTACGTTGTTAAAAATATTGTAGTAAATATAACCTTAAAGATAACGTACATTTAGAGTAATTTTATTTTGCAAACTGTAAATAGTACGGTTATTGATTTGATTTTACTAGAGATTGTCCTTGAAAGCTGAAACCTGCCATTATTAGATTATTATGTAGTGCTATAATCCGCACGCTGAATGATGATCCCTATTGAAACGTCGTTTTTCCCCTCGGGGGATCAACCAGCCTCAGGGTGGTGCCGGTCAGATGATCAAGCACCACCTTTAGTATTAATGGGGTGATAGGGAATAAATTATACAAGTAATGGTGAAAATATTTGGTTTATTGTAAACCTATACCATATAAATTGTGCAGTACAGATACAACAAGCCGGCACGGCTAATTAGATGCTAACTTAATTAGCTAAGACTAAATATCAGTCTACACACAGACTGAAACACAGGGTCGTTGGTAGCGGGTTCAGATTTGGTATCGCTCATCACATACACTATAATATTGACAATCCAGCTAACTACTGAATGCTACAGCTAAATGTGAACACCGGGAGTAGTCGAATACAAGCGACTAAGGATCCCAGAGGTACCTTACTCCTGTGAGCCGGGGATGAGGGTCTTGCGCAGCTACCAGGCTATCGCGGACTCCATCCACCACGGTCTCGGCTTATACACAGCTTCGCGGCCCCTACGTGTGAGGGCCCAGTAGTAGCGTCACGATGTCAAGAGATGAGGTGACGTGGAGGTCACTAACCTCTGAACACATCATTTCCAAACTACGCAATCTTGAGATGCGAGTTTCATTCAATTAAAGAATAGGAAACAACGACAAGAATGAAATGTAATTAACACAAGAAAGAAGAAGAAAAACCCATCTGTAAAGAGAGAAAAATACATGTGAGTATTTGTTACAGACTTAACCTCAATGTGTGTCGAGGTCATGAATCAGGTACTTACGTGAATAATCGAACCCTGTTCTTGTAGACAGGATGATTCAACCCGCCGAAATCCCGTTAAGATATTGTGTTATGAATTGGACCTGGGAACGAAATCGGGTGAGAAAATATGCACGTGGCGTACAAGGATCTCAAGTGAATCGAACTGATGCGAAATACATACCTGAACATATTTTATTTATTTTATCATGACTGGATCATGCTGAGGTCACTGGATGACCATGAGCTCAAAGCTCCAACAATTCGTTGAGAACTTTAGTTACCACCCGCCCAGTCAGCGTAGTTTTCTGGCCGCCACCGAGGAAATGTCCCCATCGACAAGATGTCATAGCTGTCATTCCCAAGGATACCGACATCCTGTCAGTGGCATGGCACAGGGTCCTTTTGGACCCAAAACTGGTTCGTTCGCAAATATCGATTAAAAATTAAACAAACATTAATCACTAATGTTGCCACGTTACAATACCCCCCTTCCAACGAAAGGACACCGCCCCGGTGTCTACGTACCCGTACTCACGCACGTAGGTACGGTACCAATGAAAACGAACACCTAAGGAAAGTGGCATCGAACATAGTATCCAACCATCACCACGAAACACACAAAACGAAAATACAAGAAAATAACATACTTAGTGAGTTATTTTAAAACCAAAGAACACTAATGGTTGCTAGCATCCATTCGCTTGCAATCACTCAAACAACAAATGTGTAAACACTGCATACCAGTGTGACACGACATAGTTTCCACACTAGACAGTGACCTGTTTAGTGGCATTTTCGTTTTAGGACTATTTAAAGAGTCACGACCCGCTCTATAAAGATGAAATTTTATCAAGGAGTTGTCCATGACTGTTGACGCAGTCACTGACACATACACAAAAAATACTCAAGCAAACAAGTGGTTGGTGACAAAACACCAACTGTATAAAAATACAGACTTGCAAAAAAAACAACGGTTGCCCTACCTCAACGATTTTGAGAGTAGGAGCCAGAAATCGCCTTGCCATCGTTGGTGGTGTAATCACACATCCACACAACACGTATAATACGGGCTACGGCGTATGAGAACCCGACGCACCAAAAGTACGCACTATATTTTGATATCCTTAATATGCCAAGTACCAAGGTCCTTGCCATCATACCCTATAAGCTCATAGACCAGGGGAGAGAGAACCTTCTTCACAATACACTTAGTATATTTTGGGGCCAACTTGGAAGCTTTATTTTTGTCAGCATCGCTTTGTATGTACGTCTTCCGCCATACTTCCTGACCTTCGCGCAATACCACGTTCCGCCTACGCGTGTTGTAATATTTAGTATTTGTTGCATGAGCCTTAACAATATTCTCACGCACTTTCGCGAACACTTCCTTTAGCACACCGAACTCTCCCGCGTATTCGTCTCTCGGCATAGCGATATCATAGTCGCGACCCTCCGGTTCCCTATAGAAGGTGCCGTTTATAATCGGTTCCCGACCGTGAACTAAGAAAAACGGAGAAAATCCCGTAGTTTCATTAACAGCGCTGTTTATGGCGAATTGTATCTTGTTTAAGTTCTGATCCCAATTTCTATGGTCGTCTTTAACATAAGAAGATACTGCTGTCATGACAGTTTTATTATACCTTTCCACCATGTTAATTTGTGGTGTGTACCTAGGCCCGTAGTGCACTCGAGGAATATTGTATTTCTTTAAAAGACTACGAAACTCAGATCCCGTGAATTGAACCCCATTGTCGGTAATTACGGTTTCCGGAATTCCATGGTTAAGAAGCACATAGTTTTCAAAACTCTTTGACACTAAAGCACTAGTAGCACGGCGTAAAGGGAATAACATAGTGTATTTAGAAAAGCAACAAGTTACTACTAAAAGATGTACAAATCCAGAACGCGATTTCGGTAACGGTCCTACCAGATCTATAGACAAAACTTGAAATGGTCTAAAGCATTGTTTTGGTCGACCCATAAGGCCTGGCGTAAGAGTTGTTTTGTGTTTATACGCCGAACAGGTACTACACTCCTTTACGAAGTTGGCTACGTCACGGTACATACCTGGCCAAAAATATCTAAGACAAACCCTTCTATGCGTTTTAAAAACACCGAAATGGCCTGATGTAGGCGGTACATGGTTGTCAGAGATAACCTGTGCACGACAGGACTTTGGAACTACTTCCTTCCAATCAAACTCTTGAGTCAACGAGTATTTACTTTTGCTATATCTATATAGAGAACCATTTTCAACTCTGTAATTGGGAAAATTTTTAGGACAAGTTGTACACCCATTAAAAATTTTCTTGTACCAGTCATCATCTGTTGACATACCGACAGGTGCATCGACAGCATCTAGTCTAAGCAATCTAGATAAGGTATCTGGTACAACATTGTCTTTTCCTTTTCTGTGTTCGATAGTACAATTGAACTGAGACAAACGACAACCCCAACGGGCCAGTCGTCCGGTAGGATTTTCTAAGTTCCTAAACCACTTAAGCGAAGCGTGATCTGTAAAAACAGTAAAGTGTCTTGTACCTAGATAAGGTTCAAATTTCTCCAACGAGTAAATCACGGCCAAAGCTTCGCGTTCGGTTGCACTATAATTTCGTTCATTGTGGTTGAGAGACCTACTAACGAATGCAATAGGATGATCATGCCCATCGATCTTCTGGGTTAACATGCCACCTACCCCATAACTGGATGCATCGCAATGAACGGAAAACGGTAAATCAAAGTTTGGGCAAGCTAATACAGGTGCAGTGACTAAATTATTCTTTAGAGTGTTAAAAGCAGATTCTGCATCCTGGTTCCATTTGAATTTAACTTTGGTGCTGGTTAAAGCATTCAAAGGTGCAGCGATAGTTGCAAAATTTCGGATAAACCTACGATACCAAGAACATGTTCCTAAAAACATTTTTACCTCTTTAGCTGATTTCGGAATTGGAAATTCTAATACTGCGCGTACCTTATCAGGATCTGTTCTCAGTCCATATTCATCAACTACGTATCCTAGATACTTTAAAGATTTTTTAAAAAATTTACATTTTCCAAAATTTATAGTTAAATTGGCACTTCTAATTCTTTCCTGTAACCGCTTTAATAACAAGATATGGGTACTTAAATTTTCGCTTACGATACAGATATCATCGACATAACAAAATATCATACCGTCGGTAATGTCACTACAAAACGGATGTCCAAATAATTTATCCATCAGCCTTTGCTGTCGCGCAGGCGCACCGGAAAGTCCGAAAGGCATGACCTTGAAGCGAAACAGACCTCGGCCAGGTACAGTGAAGCTGGTTTTATCCTGTGAGGTTTTATCTAATCCTATTTGCCAAAAACTGGATTTAAAATCTACAGAACTAATATATTTAGCATTTCTGAGGCTATCTAATATCTGAGGCAGATACGGGATTGCATAAGCATCACCCTTAGTAACAGCGTTTAATTTCCGACAATCAAGGCAGAAACGTAATGTACCGTCAGACTTGGGGACCATAAGGACAGGATTATTCCATGGACTCTCACTTGGTTCAACCACATCAAGTTCTATCATTTTGTCCAACTCCTTATGAAGAGCTTCTTTCTTTTCCGGTGACATTGGATAAGGTCTACACTTGATGGGCTGTGCATCACCGGTATCTATTACATGCTCCATCAAATCCGTTCTACCTAAACCCTTACTCTCAAAGGAGATATCGTAAAATTCCTTAACTACCAGTTCTGCTAATTCTCTATCCTCTGAAGTCATATTATCCAAAGATTCAACTAAACTAATAGGTTTCTCAACCGGATTCCAAAATTTACCAGGTGTACGCTTGTAAGAAATTCTTTTGAATATTTCAGGCATCAAACTAAAGGCTTTCCAAAAATCTATTCCAAAAATTATATTAGAAGTAATAGTAGGTATCACATAGAAGTTAATAATCCTCGTTACCCCATTAAAGGTAACTGGCAAAGTTAGGATACCAGCAGAATCACACTCGGACCCATCTGCTACAGTCACTTTAGAAGCACTAGTGTCTACCATACTGTAACCCAAATGAGCCAGTTTCTCATGTGCGCCGTTTCCAATGACCGATACGGCTGCACCAGAATCTAACAGACCGCATAATGATAAATCGTAAACATTTACGTCTAAATATGGCCGAATATCATCATCAAGGGGCTTAAACAAAACCGAAACCGAGTTGTTACTTTTAAAGAATTTCGTCACGAAGTCTAACCAAGACTTGCTTTCATCAGACACGCCCTCTGTCGATGAGCGATGACGGTTTTGGCCAACTAGTTTTTTGGCACATTTTTGCAGTCAGGGCACGTACGAACAGTAAAACCGACTTTACCACATTTAAAACATTTTTTCTCCGAAGGAGCTTGACTATTCTTCTTAACCTCACCACTTTTATTATCCTGCTTGGTGTCATTGCTTGATTTCTTACGAAAGAAACGCCTTTTAGAACGCTTGGGTTGTACAGGCAATGGCTGTTCTACCGCGGTCACAGGTTTTTGTTTACCCTTAAAAGCAAGGTCAGGTGTCAAGGTTAACTTGTCCTTCGGTTCTGTAAATAAACTCGATTTGAGACGCGCCGCCTCAATTTTCCTGCAATAAGCCTTAAGCTCTGAAATTGAAGTGATTTTGAATAGTACTAACTGTTCCGTATAACACGGCCTTATATTATGCATTAATATATCTAGTTTGTCTTCCTCAGACAACGGCTTTCGTAAACGGGAAAACATGCAGTTCATAACTGCAAGGTAAATGTGAATGGGTTCATCTACCCCCTGGGTACGTGAGCGAATTTCACCTAAAAGACGATATTCAAAATCGACAGGTGCAAACTCTTCCAACAATAAGTTGCTAAGCTCCAGCCACGAAGAAACCTGTTCCTTTATACCTCTATACCATAAAAGTGCTTGGTCCCTAAATAAAGCAAAGGCAGAATCAAACAGCGCTGTATCACCAACCTTAAAAGCTAAAGCACGTTCATTAACAGACTCCAAAAATGAATGGGGACTGGACTTCCCGTCAAAGTGTAAGTTCCACTTTAAAATGTTTTTATTGGCCGAACCATTTGCAGAACAATCTGCAGTTCCCTCAGAAGGATTAGAGCTAACGTCCAACATTGGCCTGGTAAAAAGTTTCCGGACCCTGGCACCAACAGAATCTAACTCAGCTTGAAGCTCACCTGTATCCGCGCCTTCTCCTAAAGCAGAACACAGAAATCTTTTCATCCTATGGAAAGTGTGGCAATATAAAGCCCTAACCCGAGATAAAATATGGCTATCCCGAGTATTTTCAACTGATTCCAGCTTAGATTTCAATTCCTCGAGCTTAGCCTTAATTAATGGTAACTCGGACTTCAAGTCTAGATCTTCCACAATAAATTCCGAAGGACTGAAATCTGAGCACAAAGTTTTTAATTGCCTTCTTAATTTGTGGACGGTACCTTCAGGAGTCTCAGCTCTAATATTCACTTCATATACCAACTCATCTTTAAGTAAGGAATGTAAATAGACAACACTTAAATCCATTTTGGAAATTAAAAATAATTCTATGTCCAAAATAATGAGTGTGGTGAGCGCTTACCCTTACAATTAGAACCTTCAAGCATTTATTTCTCTTGGTATAGTATAGAAATACTTTATTTAAAGTTCACCTTCAAAATTTAAAATTAAAATATATTACAGGCAACTGGGCCCATACCCTTATTTCACAATAATGGGACCACACCTTTTGTTGATAATGGTCATTAATAACAACTAGAGGATTACACACAAAATGTTTACCAAGATGTTTTTACATCAATATATGACTATAGTATAGACTATTTATCATATAATACACAGTTTAATACACAGTGTATACAAGAAAGAAGTAAAATTTTTGTTTTCAGGTCCAATTCAAAACATATACATTTCAATAACACATTACATCAAGATGAGCGCTACCAAACCGCTAAATTTTCACCATATCACCACCATTAATTTAATGAATTGGGCGCCACTGAAACGTCGTTTTTCCCCTCGGGGGATCAACCAGCCTCAGGGTGGTGCCGGTCAGATGATCAAGCACCACCTTTAGTATTAATGGGGTGATAGGGAATAAATTATACAAGTAATGGTGAAAATATTTGGTTTATTGTAAACCTATACCATATAAATTGTGCAGTACAGATACAACAAGCCGGCACGGCTAATTAGATGCTAACTTAATTAGCTAAGACTAAATATCAGTCTACACACAGACTGAAACACAGGGTCGTTGGTAGCGGGTTCAGATTTGGTATCGCTCATCACATACACTATAATATTGACAATCCAGCTAACTACTGAATGCTACAGCTAAATGTGAACACCGGGAGTAGTCGAATACAAGCGACTAAGGATCCCAGAGGTACCTTACTCCTGTGAGCCGGGGATGAGGGTCTTGCGCAGCTACCAGGCTATCGCGGACTCCATCCACCACGGTCTCGGCTTATACACAGCTTCGCGGCCCCTACGTGTGAGGGCCCAGTAGTAGCGTCACGATGTCAAGAGATGAGGTGACGTGGAGGTCACTAACCTCTGAACACATCATTTCCAAACTACGCAATCTTGAGATGCGAGTTTCATTCAATTAAAGAATAGGAAACAACGACAAGAATGAAATGTAATTAACACAAGAAAGAAGAAGAAAAACCCATCTGTAAAGAGAGAAAAATACATGTGAGTATTTGTTACAGACTTAACCTCAATGTGTGTCGAGGTCATGAATCAGGTACTTACGTGAATAATCGAACCCTGTTCTTGTAGACAGGATGATTCAACCCGCCGAAATCCCGTTAAGATATTGTGTTATGAATTGGACCTGGGAACGAAATCGGGTGAGAAAATATGCACGTGGCGTACAAGGATCTCAAGTGAATCGAACTGATGCGAAATACATACCTGAACATATTTTATTTATTTTATCATGACTGGATCATGCTGAGGTCACTGGATGACCATGAGCTCAAAGCTCCAACAATTCGTTGAGAACTTTAGTTACCACCCGCCCAGTCAGCGTAGTTTTCTGGCCGCCACCGAGGAAATGTCCCCATCGACAAGATGTCATAGCTGTCATTCCCAAGGATACCGACATCCTGTCAGTGGCATGGCACAGGGTTGCCACGTTACACTATGACAGTTCGTTAGCGCTTAACATTGTACTGACGTCCTATCACATCAAATCCTTTAGAGGTCCATTAAAAAGACGAAAAAATCATAATTGTGTACAATTGTAAATTATAAAAATGAATATTAAGAAATTATTACGTAATGTTCGGAAATAATAGAAAAAAACTCAATGCAAATGTACATGGTACGTGCTGCAAAAGTTACGTCGTCAAGCTGTTATCGACTAAGAAGGGACACATCGATAAACAAAATATCGATAATTTGTTGGAAATATAAAACAAATGCTTTGAGTTTGTATTTTATTTATATCAATCTGAATCTGATACAGGGTCAATCGGATCTTCAAAATCTGAGTCTGAACTGCAGCTATCCGTGACGTTTATTATTAACGGTTGGTCAATGATATTGTCGTATTGTACATCTCGATCCCAGTCTTGTAAGCAAATTTTCTTCGTTCTTTCGACCACTTTTCGCCAATCGACAAACAAAATAAATCAACAAACAGGTAACAGAAAATCAACAAATAACACAAAACAGCGAAAACAGAAACAAAACTCAGCTAACAAAGAAAGACGTGGCGCATACAAGGCGTTAGAGCACTCGTATGACGCGATGTGATGCGGTGTGACAAGAAGACAAAACAGACTAACAAGACATGACATGACTGAATTAAAAAAATACGGTAGGTCTATGGCCTCCTTTTAAATACTTTTCCATGTAATCCATAATTGCCAGCTAATTATGAATTCTTTAAAATTCAATTCAAAAAGAATTTTAAATTCTTTAATATATGCAATTTGAATAAAAATTAAAGTATAGTAAAATAAAATATAATAAGGCTGTTACTTTTTTATCTAGTGTTTTATGTCCATCAATGCGCGTAGTCTTTTTTTCAAAATAAATAAATATTGCTTATTATGTTGAATGACCTGGCTGAATGACATGAAATTTGCCTGAAAAAACAGTATTTTATCGAAATTGTTTCGCATAACTAATACAACTGTCAGTTGAAACGTCATAAGGATCATCATTCGGCGTGCGGAGTATAATGCTTGTTTTTATTTTAATTGTACTTTTTTTATAAATATTTTTGGCTTGGTTACAAGCCTTTTCAGCCATGTCTTCATTTGTATGGCTATTATCTTCATTTGTTGATGGTGATGGTGATAATGATCTCTGATTCGTACTGAAAATTGTATTAAATAGGGTTACAAATATCTAGAATAGAAAAATAAATAAAAACTTTAACACTATCGTGTTCCATGAGTAAACATTAATTTAACGCGATCATGGTATAGATACATACAACCTTTAATTTGCCTGACGTTTCCACTAGGTTACACCGGCCGTGGCTCAGCGGTGCACGCTCGGCGTCTTTGAGTTCGTGATGTAGAAGGTTCCTCATTGATCACCGCATATTCATGAAAAATATCGAGACGACTGAGACCCCGACCGAGGTGTGCGAGCTCTTTGAAAGAGTTATTGCGCAGTGCTTCTTCGAGCACCTCTGGAGTGGGGTCAGATATGGCGGATCACCAAATGACTCATGCTGGCGGTGTGCGCTCGTGTACCGCCAAGTGCCTCTTTACCGTCATCTACCCAAGTGCGATCGGCCACGGTCGGTGAGAGATGTCGTACGGTGTTCCGCAGGGATAGGTCCTGGGGTGGCTCCTGTGGAACATCGCGTACGACCTTGTGGTCTTAAGTTTGTGGACGGTACCGCAGTCACGTACTATGCGGACGACGCGCTAGTGACGGCTAGCGGTGCTGTATACAGGCCACGACCGCGGTGGCCCAAGCCGGGGAACGGATCCGGCGGATGGGTCTCGAGGTGGCACTGCACAAAATAAGGCTATGTTCTTTCAGGGAACTCGGCACGTGCCACAAGAGGGATCCAGCCAGCCACTCCTATTGGCGGCATCAAACCCGTGATGAAATGTCTGGGGTTCATACTCGACGGCCGGTGGGACTTCGGGGAGCAACTCCGAAGTCTGGCTCCCAAATTAAAGCGCGCTAAAGCTCTGGCACGGCGGCTGCCCATCATGAGGGGGCCGAAAGACTCCTGCAGGAGACCCTAGGCAGGAATCGTGTGATCCATGGTCCATGCGGAAACTGCGTATCCCACAGCGCACGACGGCCATTACGGGTACCACACGACATCTTTTGACGCAGTGAGTTTCTACGCCAGATCACTACCCGTGGATCCTGGAGGCGAGAGCCCTTTTGGTACTATATCGGTACGGAAAGGAGGCGTGGAAGCGGGGACATGAACCCCAGGCAGGAGTGGGAGCTAAGACTTCGACAACCATGAGCAGAGCACACTGCAAAAGCGGTGGTAAGACCCACGACGAGGGATTGGCTAGAAAGGCCACAGGGTGGTCTCTCGCACCTGTTAACGCAGGTGCTAACCGGTCACCGGTGCTACGGAGTCCGGGTGCCATCACTGTAAAGCGAGCACCGCACAATATGTTGTTTTTAAATAAAAATAAAAATGTGCAAGCTTTTGACCTTGACGCTTGATCGCTGGCACTGGCGGGTCGTTCGATAGACTTGGTCATAATAGGCCATAGGCCATGTTGAAATGGCTTCACTTTGCTCGCGCGTATTACGTTTCTATGCGTTAAAATTTTATAATTCTATGGTCCTAACCTATACCATGATCGCGTTAACATTATAGAAAAAAAAAATTACGGACAAATAGCTAGAATTTACTGGTCATCAAAACGTAAGACTTTAAGTACAGAAAGATCTTTTAAGAGGGCATTTACTGAAACTGAAAAACTTGGTAGAGATTATAATTACGAACAAGCACATAGTACCTAAGCATAGGTTTATAGAAGCAAAATATAAGTTTTTTTTAATGTATGTATTATAGTATTATAGCTAATGTAAGTATTATAACTAGACTTGCCACTTACCCCAACTCCAAATCTTTAGTAGCTACAATCTTTGATAGAATTGTTCACTATGCACTGCTGACCATCATCTCTACTATACATAATAATCTATGCTGCTGACTGCACATTACGCAAATAAAATAAAATTACATATTACAAAGTACATGCATAATCCAGTGTTACCAACTCCTAGAAATGGAAGTCCCTAGACTCAACATCAAAAGTCGCTAGATCCCCACGGATAAACCCCCCGCTGGAGGTGGTTAAGTCAGTTACCATACTTGTTTGACTCTGATGCTAACCTTGTAATAGGTATATACCTACCATAATTATAAAGCTGAAGAGTTTGAATAGAAAAATTCTTTTTGAGCTGTATATAGCCCTTTTGTTGAGGAAGGAAATAGGCTTAAAATCATCACACTACACTAGGGGGTCAAGTAGTAACCATAAATATCACCCAATCCGGGAAATTCCCATACATTCGTTGAAAATTAATCAATTGTGGGCATAATTTCTTATAATGAAATTAAAACTTTGCATATGAATTTGGCGTTCTATCGAACTGGCCATTTTGATCTCAAAAATTGCAGCGTTTTGGTTAGGAATGCCAAATACAAATTCATTTTAATTATAAGCATGTCTATTTGTTTCGAATGTGATATGATAAGATAATTCATTTCTAATTAAAGGCGTGGCGTAGTATAGTAATATAAATTTGCTTTGACATCATTCTGTGCACAATATGGAAAACTTAAAATATCGCATTATTTTCGAATACGAGTTTCATCGTGGCACATCATTATTTAATAATGAGTACGGAGAAGCCATTGTTAAAGAAAACTCAGTTTCTGCAGCGCTGGCTACAGAAACAGCTCGAAGGATTAATGATTTGTACGGAGAAGCCACTGTTAAAGAAAACTCAGTATGTTTTTGATTCCAACGCTTGCGTTCTGATAATTTTGTCCTCCAGAATAGACCTCGTGGACGCCCAGAGACCCTATTTGTCAATGAGGATTAGAAAATGATTGTGGAAGCGGATCCATCTCAACCACTTCAGAGTTCTGAGAGAATCTGTAATGCTATAGTTGGAAACTATGATGGAAAAGCTAGCCGTTAAACAGCCGAGCTTGGTCAACTGCTCTAGCCCAATGCTGCTTTAGGACAACGCTAGACCACACACTGCATAACAGACGGTGGCGAAACTAGGGGGATTAGGATTGGAATGTCTCCGTCACCCACCATACTCCCGGACCTTTTTTTTTCTCGCTGGGAAAAATGCGTTACGCATTCCGTCTCGTCGGGGGACGAGAGGGATATGTGGGACTTCCTGCGAAGAGATTCCCGGTATACCCACTAAACGACCCAGTGACACTCCCGCATCGCCTTTCTTTGAGGGGGTCTGGGAAACCGGCAGAGCCTTTACGTCTAGTCCGGCGATTGCCCGCCTGATCGCAGCGGGCTCTTCACGCCCCAAGTACGGGGAGGGGCTCGAGGATGACTGTGAGTGCTTAGTCATCCTTGTACGGCGGGGTGATAGTAGTGCAATGCGGGAGAGTGTGCCTCCGCGCCTGTCACCCGCTGCTCATCACCGCGGGGTGGAAGGGCGGCCGTGTACCCACCCTCTTCTGCCCCTCCTCCGTCGGCGGAGTTGCGGCGCGAGAGGATCGTCCTCCCGTGCGTGCTCCGCCACCTCCTTCTGTGATATTACGTCCTCACAGAAGGAGGCGACCGACCGCCCACGCCTCCTCGCTCCCCAGCATGGCGCTTACAAGGCTGGGAAGCGAAACGCTCCTCCCAAATTTGGCATGAGCCATGATAGGGCCCTCGCCGCCTTCAGCAGGCGCGACGGGCTGAAGTGCCACCTGCTGTCCGGCGTAAGGCCCAGACGTTTAAGACCCTGACGCTCTCCTCCTTTGCCTCTACGTACAGGTTGTAGAGGCAGTGCTCGTTCGCCTGGTCGCATGTTCGCCGCCGCCGGCTCCTGGCGTACTCCCGCCGTTCGGCCACGCAAGCAGCCCGAAGCTCCGCCAACTCCGCCAATCACCAATGAACGACACGTTTGGGAGGCGGAGGATGAGACCGAGGCATGCTTGAATAGCATACCTCGGTCAGCAACCCTCTTAGCAGGGCCGCGGCAGCGTCTACGTTCAGGACATCTATGGCAGGCGAAAGCCAGTCCCGGACGAAAGCCGCCTCTTTGGCCACCTCCCTGTCCAGGTGGACGAGGGTCCACCATGGGAATGGGGATTGGCTCGGACGGGCCACTCTCTGGGGGCTCTGGGTGGAGATCTCGAACCGCACGTAGTGGTGGTCCGAGAAAGTCTCCACCATGTCCACGCGCTAATTCTCCACGCGTGAGGCTAGTGCGGGGTAGGCAAAGGTGAGGTCCACAATTGACCCACCCCATCGTCGCACGCACGTATTAACTCCCCCTCTGTTCAAGAGGGAGAGACCGGAGGAAGCCGCCTACAAAAAGCGCACGCCCGCGCGCGTCGGACTTAGCATTCAGGTCTCCCAGAACGGAGACCTGACACGGCGCCAATCTGCTGACCACTGCGGCGAGAACTTCAAGGAAATCCTCGAAGTCCGACAGTGGGCGGTTTGGGGGGAAATATACGCCTACAAAGGCTACTTCTCCCCACGCGGCGGCCACGTATCCCGGTCCTCTCTCCAAGAGCGAGAGGGGAGGCGAGCTCATAGAGGACCACGCCACGAGCGAGCGCCACCAAGCCGTCCCTGTCCCACAGCCAGCCGGCAGAAACTGAGAAGGGCTCAGCGACAACCGCCACGTCCACCAACCACTCAGCCATGACCTGCACCAGCAAGTCCTGAGCCGCTTTGCAGTGGTTGGTGATAGCTCTGGTGTGCCCAAGACCGAAGCACTTTAAGCAGTGGAATGGCTGGGCCTCAAGCGCCCGAACCACCGTCATACTAAATCCCATGGGGAGCCGCCTTTTGGACAGGACGGCCTTTTCCACGGCTACTGAGCATTCCAGCTGAATAGCACCCAGGCCACCGTCGCCGCGTCCACGATGACCTCTCGCTATGCCGTATCGAGTGGACAAAAATATTTAGATTATTGGCTCTAGAACTGTTTCCGCTAGGCCACTAGTTTTGTCGTTAAATAATTTTTGTTGTTTAAATTATTTTTAGTCTCTGAGACTTGAGCAAACGTCGACATTTCTAGCGGCAAAGTCGCTAAATTGGCAACACTGACTGTAGAAGAAGCTCGTAAACTTTGTAGAATGGTAGAATGCAACGGCTACGATGCGAAAGCTCTATGTCACGGACACATAATGCCCCGTCCAGAGCTCATGGTTTTTGCAATAACACATGAAAATCTTTATCAAGGTGATTGTTGTTGTTAAATCTTTGGCACCTTAGTCAAAGTATTCTTTCACTAAAGTGCCAAACATCATTATAAATGTCGTGAAAAACCATCTCTGTGGTTTAAGAGATTTTTATGTTTTGTTGTGTATTTCTAGTGAAAATGCTAAATCATAAGCTATATCTTAAAATAACACCAACGGACCCTGCCTCCTCCACAGCCACTGCTGCCAACGATCGATATTCAATCAGCTTTACCCAACCTACTAAAGAGCTTGCGATGCGAGTATACGGCAAAGATTAAAAGAGTAGATCGTAAATCGTATACATAACATAGTTTTTTCTGTTCTATGTACATAACAGAAAAAAACAGCAGCCACAGAGTAGAAGTCTCACACATTAGCAACATTGTTCTGACAACAAGCTCCCCGAACAGCCCCGAACCTATCCGGAAGAAATTGTTTACGTCACTGACGTTTTATGTCATGGATCAAATGTCAATCGACTTGCAATAACATAACAATCGAAACCGTGGCCATACATTACCGAGGCTTATATTGGTAATAATGAGTCTAAAAGAAATTCAAAGTAAATTATTACAGTGGGAAGCTGCAGATAATCCGCTGGCGCCTCTTACATCCATCCAAAGAGAGGCTATACTTGATCTAGAATCGTTAATACTCGGCGGTTCGAATGACTTAGAAGATGTTTGTATTTCATATAATTTTGGTTACCGTATTCTATACATAACTGTCATAACGTCATGTTGGACGATAACACCTTCCGTATCGCTGCTTGCCTTCGTTTAGGTGCTCCTTGCGTTTCTCCGCATCGATGTCGCTGTGGAGAAGAAGTTGGTAGCCTTGCCACCATGGTCTCTCATGCAGTAGGAGCGCGGGACGGCTTTCACGGCACGCGTACATCAATGACATAATCCTTCGGGCTCTTGTCACCGCCGGGGTTCCAGCCGTTTTAGAACCTGCTGGTCTGGTGCGCGATGATGGCAAGAGGCCGGATGGAATGTCTTTGGTGCCTTGGAAGATGGGTAGGCATTTGGTGTGGGATGCAACATGTGCTGACACCCTTGCGCCTTCACATCTTCCAGGGACTGGGGACTGTGCCTGCGCTGCTGCTGCTTCAGCAGAGACCCTCAAACGGCGCAAATATCGTAGTTTAAGTGATAATTACATATTTGAGCCGTTTGGGGTCGAGACGCTGGGATCATGGGGTCCAAGTGCCCGTCTATTATTTAAAGACATTTCCAAACGGTTAATAGACGCTACCCGTGACCAGAGGGCTGGTTTATTCCTTGCGCAAAGGATCAGTATTGCCATTCAACGTGGCAATGCTGCCAGCCTTCTGGCCACCCTCCCAGTTGACATCGATGGTGAGGAATTCTTTGACGCCTGAACCTGCTGGTTTGTATATATTATGTACTTATTGTTTTTATATTTTAATGTACATATTGTAAATAATTATTGTTAATAAATTCAACTGTCATAATCTTTAAGTAAGCTCTAGACTTATTTAGCAAGGCAGCTTAGAGTTTTCTTAGACCAACGGTATCTAGTAGGTACCTTAGTGTAGTTTGATCACCAGAACAAACGATTTGAAAGTTTTTCCAGATTTTATAATCATACGTTATTGCACCCATTTAAGGACAAGTCCCAAATCAAAGATGAAGAAACTCGGACAAACACAATCCCAACAGTGGACACCACATATGATTTCTTGGATTGGTATGAGAGTCTGTACGATACTAACTTAAAGGCAGCCAACACTCCATACGAGGCATACTACAAACAATTGGACGAAAGAAAAAATGAATGTGTTGCTTTGACAAATCAGGTATCCAATATGCTTACATGTACTGAAATAAGTATCTATAGTTAAATTAACTGAATATGTATTTAATTCAGTAAGCTACTATTGATAATAAAAATCTACACACTTATGAAAATCTATGTGACTTAATTTGATTTTATTGTTTTTATTTAGTGACAGTCTTAACAGTCTCATGATCATAAAAAAATCTCTATCAATCAGTCTCTGTTCAATTTTGTATTGATATAGCATTTTATCTTTTTCAGGTTGGTGCTACAATGTCTGACTTAGAGAAACTCTCAGAGCAATACAATTTTGTGTCAAATAAAACAAACGCACTGCACACTATGAGTGAGCAGTTGTTAGCGGATCAGAACAAACTGTCTAGCATAGGTGACTAGTTATTTTATTTTGGATTATTTAGCTAACCTTGTAATAATATTACTCACAGCAGTGAAAGCTGAAAATTTTTAAAAGGGGAAATACTTACCTATATTTGTCACATGCCAGGCAACTAAGCCAGCATCAACGTGTTATTGGGACTCCTCTTTGCTCCTAATTCATACTATAACTTCTATATTTGCCAAGAATTGGTCACGTCTCAGACTCCCACTGTGACATATTTTTGGTTTTTTAAAGTTTTAATGAATTGCTATACAAGCTAGATTGCATTATTGAATTCACACATAGTTTGGATTCTATATGTGCATCAAGTGAATACTGTGAGAGAATGATCTGAACATCAACAATGCTGTTCCTTCCTAAACATGTGTGGAATGTATGAACTGCTGCGGTCATCCCAAGCAACTATAATATGGGGTTCTTCAAGAAGGGCATTAGAAGGTTTATTCAGGGTCAGCAGCGCAAGTGTAATGCCCTTGGTGTTGCATACGTGCATCAACCACAGAAACCACTTCCCATCAGTCAAATGCTTTTCTGCCACCTTAGTGGAATAAAAAAATATCCAGCAGCCATTTGTAAAGGTGTGGCTTTAATTTCAGGTGATGATATCAAGCAAAAACTTCACTACTTCACCCAAGTTGAGCATCTGTCACAGAGACTCAACAGTCCTACAATGTCAGTCAACAGTGAGGCATTTTTCAATGTGCTCGCCAAGATTGATGAGTGTTTAGAGTACATGAGGACTAATGTAAGTGTTAATTTGATCATTTAGAATTTACCAGAGTTTATAAATAAAATACCTACCTAAAGAACGGTCTAGAGAATGATCTAGAGAACTACTACTAGATTAAAAATCAGCGCTATTCCACCTGCACTACAAATCGGACAGCATTAAGCTGAGAGGTGGCTATCAATGTGTATAGTTTTGTGCGACTCGTTTATTTAGATTTTTTTATTATTTTGTTTTGTTATTTTTTAGTTTAGTTTTGTATGTTAACAGCTAATGTTCCGCTTAACTGTACTCAATAAAAATATTTCTTTCTTTCTTTCTTTCTTTCAGAACAAAAGTAGGTAGGGCTATACATTTTTAAAATCTATAGCCCTACCTACTGAAAATTGACTTTGTGTTCCATTAGACTGGGACATTTGTTTTTATCAAATACACTCGAGAGCAATGAATCCGGGTCACTCAAAGAATCCAAAAAATCTCGGAAAGTAAGAATGCTAGGTTAATGCAATAAATTGTATTTAATAGACAATTTTATTGAATTAACCTAGCATTCTTACTTTCCGAGATTTTTTGGATTCTTTGAGTGACCCGGATTCATTGCTCTCGAGTGTATATCCAACGCGTTTTTCGATAGTTCTATTATGATGACTATGGCGCATATAATAAAAATGCCAAATACAGTCCATGCATCATTGGACTTATAAACGCATATTTTTGGCCAAGGCCACGATTCAGTTAATTACCACACCAAACTACTAAATGCATGTCCAAACTTTTCAGAGTACTTTCAAAGAATCCCACACGTACCTCGTCAAATATCGTCACCTACAAAACCGCGCAATCTCCCTCATTTATTCCTACGTGACGTACATATTGAACCACGCTACGGAACAAGTACTGGCCCCAAGTGACGAAGACCAGAGTGATCAGGAGACGATAGACACAGCGTACGCAGTGTATTTCGGCAAGTTCCAAGCTGCGGCACCCAAGTTGAGAATGGTGATAAGTGAGATTGAAAAGAGGGCTGAAAAGAATGCCGAGTGAGTGAATTTAAATTGTTTTTGAATAGTACTATTTTTAGTCTTATACAGTTAACAATTTTTTTTGTCTATTGTCACTGTGCTGAGTTTATGCGATAATTTATTTTATTGTGCGGAAGTATACAACCAGGAATTATACTTCGTGGAGCTCCTATTTCTGGTGCATTGACACATCTTTCCAAGTCAGAGCACGTTGTGCCACGAGCTCCATTCGCTCGCAAAGGAAGAAGCTGAAAAACATTGATTTAAAATGTATTATTTAAAAAAATCGGTTTTATGCACTTTACCAAATGGGCCTGGTCTTTAATCTGAATTACCTAGGTAGTCTCCAAATTACCTAGTTAATGTTAAGAACTTATGGAGGAATAACTTGCGATGTTCCTCCAACACAAAGGGAGGATGTTGTACATGTGGCGCGAGAAATTTCCATTCGCGATGCAAGATTTATAGTGTCGCAGTAATTCGTCTTGATGTCGCTAGATGGCGCTGGGTACATGTGGTATCGCCATCTCATACTCAAAAAAATTGCGCACTTTAAGTAACTTAGCCATGTAATCTGCAGAATACCTATTTACCATTGTCATTATACTACCGACGTGAACCCACTCCTACCACAAGCAATTAAGCTTAGTTGGAGGGGTTAGAGGGAATATTAGTAATTTTAGTTGCTAATAATCTTATTTGAAAAAAAAAGAAAGAAGAAACCTAGTTAATCTGCACTCTAACTAATTTCGCATATTAACGGTAACATATACACTTTTTATAAAAACGTATCTCTTTTATCGACTGTAAATAAATAATGCTTGTTCGTACAGTAAGTGTAGCAGTTTATTGTACTTTTCCGTCGCTGTTTAACCCTTATCTACCGGCAGTTACGCGCGCCTCCTCGGCGATTTACAGCGAGCATACGCTAGCGGACGCGCGCGGGTGGCGGGCGCGGCCACAGGCGGAGCGCTAGCGGGCGCGGGCGCGGGGCGGGCGCGGGACAACTGCTCGCTGGCTCGCGCCGCCTGCTCGCTGCTGGCGCACGCCGCGCGCGACGAGTGCGCGCTCTACGATCACTTCTTTAGCGAGCCGTCGCCGGCGCTCGAGTGAGTACAAATCATGGAGAAGGAAATGATTGCGGAGATGTGAGATGTGCAAGGTAATCGAGTCGCGAGCCTTCCATATGTCAAAACGACTCAATTGGTCTGTGACGTCACCATCTAGTTCTGTTGCGTTCGGTTATCATATTTGGTCAAAAGTCCAACGTTAAAAATAGCTTTAACCTGGTTTAAGAATGAAGTGTGCAGGACAAGGATGCACAAAGTGTACACATAAACAATTTCAACATTTAAAGGGTATAAAATTTCATCAGCAAGTCCACTATATTTATATTTTTTTGAAAAAAAATGCTTTACAGAACCATCTAGCGTAAAGAAGAAATTAGAATAATTAGTATTAGCAATTTTAAAAATGGTATTTTATTTATGAAGTGGTATAATTAGCTGAAATTGAAAATTAAAATAAAAAAATTGGACCATCTGTCGGCATAAGACCAAATCATTTAGGGGGTCTAAATGATTTTGCTATAATCCGAAAGATGGCCATATTTAAAAAAAAAGTAGTTGCTTTATTATTCTAGAATTCTGTGTAGCGCTTAGTGGCGAGTAGTCAAACAACAACAAACATTACAAGACCCTGTTTCTGTTCGGTTTCGCTATGACGCACTAGATGGAGACGGGGGACAAGGATGATGTCATGCCCCCGCGTCTCCCTTTCCACCCTCATTTGGTCACGCGTCACCCTCATTTGACAGTGGCATCTCCGCTACTTAATCATATTCTGTCCTCCGTAGTACAAATACATGCCACAATACACAACACACAGCAGAGAGTGTTTCGTTGCCGAGGAAACGACCGCCCACGTAATACTGGAATGCGAGGCAGTGGTCCTTCAACGATCTTAGATCCTCGGCGCAGTGACGTCGCTCCGTGAAGCCTGCGAAGCCCCCAGTAAGCTTCTGCCCATAAAGGAAAATAAGTGCGGACAAAAAAGTCCCTTTCCAAGTACATGCCACACTAATAAGACCTGGAATGCCTTACCAGCTCACGTGTTTCCTTCTTCCTAATGCCCGAATCTTTTAAGCGGGGCGTGAAAAAGCATCTAACGACGTCGTCAAGCTCCTCCATTGTAACATGCTACGTATCGGTAATGGTGACCCTCTTTCCTGAAACTTTGCCTTCAAGTTGTCGTGTACGTCATGTAGTCAAATTGATGTGTCGTATATTAAAAAAAAAGACGGGTTGCACTCCGGGAGTGCCGGCAGAAGTGAAATCTTTTTCTTTCTTTCTTCGTTATATACAGAGAAAAAGATAAAAAGAACATACCATACCATACCTATAATATAGCGCCAATCATAGAACCTATCACTCATTTTCTGTCAGAAGAAATTAATGAATTACAAAAAGAAAAAATAATCTCAAAATCAGAAGCCCAGATTTGAACCCGGTACTATCTGAAACCATAAAGCAATTACAGTCGAAGCGTTTTCCGCTATGCAACGAAGCTTCATAATATACATAATAAAATAACCAATCTGTTGCTAATGTTGTATGACGTCAGTCGTCGGTTACGGTTCAAAGGTCAAGTAATCCTGACGCGAGTTTAACACTTTTTACCCATCCAACGCCGCTAAAGAAGTTTTCACTTCAGAAACATGACAGTCACACCTCTTTCCCACTAGACAATACTGAAATACGTTTCGTTTCTTCTCCTTTCATTATTGTTATAATTTAATGTTAATTATCTGAATTTAATGAAATATAATCTGTTTAATAATCTTTTAAAATTACACCTAATAGCTGAGTAACAAATGACAAACGAACACACAGAAAATACTCTATTGTAGGTCTATTTGTAAGTACACAATGTCAATAATAATATTGCATTTTATGTTCTCTGTTTCAGCGAGTACCTACAATCGCTATGCAACGGTTTGTACGAGACGTTACGGCCCCATATCATCCACATCAATCACCTGGAGACGTTGGCCGAGCTGTGCGTGATACTGCGGGTGGAGGTTATTGAGGAGCAGGTCAACAACGACCGTGAGTACTTTGGATACATCCACTGCAGCGTTTAGCCTGATAGCCTTCTTTCAAGGTAGTCGATGCGAGCAACCATAATCTTGTAAAGGTGCATTTAGACCAAACGAACGTATGTTGATTCTATTCGCGCTACATCTAATTCCTCTTCTTCGTCCTAGCGTTAATCCCAGTCGCATCCGAAGCTTTTCAATTTGAAGTCTGGGTCCGCTTTTTACCAGTCTAACTGCGGATTTGGCTAAACTTCGTTACTTTCCGTGAAGCGACTGCCATCTGACCTCCACAACCCAAAAGCGATTTCGAAGCATTGCAGCTAGACCAGTTGTTGGATTTTTCAGAGCTCCAACTACCGGTAACGACTGCCATATGATAGATGTTTTTATGACAACCAGGACCGACGGCTTAATGTGCTCTCCGAGGCACGACCAGACCAATGCAAATACCCATATTCATGCATACAAATATTTGCACTGAGCGGGGATCGAACCCGCGCCTCCTGCGTAGCGGCTGCGTTCAATACCACTACGCCACGGAGGCTGTCTAATTATTTTAGTCCTAACAGTGACAGAACATTCTTTTGTTCTTTCTTTACAAACAAGGTTTCGGTTACACTAAAATAGTAAGAAAGAATGCTAAGAGCATTCGTTCTTAATGCTCTTTGGTAGCGGACCGCGCGTAGCGTAGAAGCGATGTCAGCACATTCCTTTCCATGCGGCGACGTGAGGCTGCGCTCTGTGAAGCCAGTTCATACATGTAGCTTGCTACAGTCGGCCACATATAAGCTTGTTCCACTTATAGATATTCCAGGTTAATATCAAGTGTTCTAGATTAACTAGTTAACAGTTCTATTGTAAGAAATAGGTTTGTGATCTGATCAGTAAAAAACATTTATAGTGTACGTAATCTTTTATTGAAGCGCTCCCACATAACTGCATAGGCGAAGCCTCTAAACCAGCGTTGCCATTTGGCAACTTTGGTTGCCATTTTGGCAACATTTGACCCTTGGTGGCAACCAAATGGCAACCAAGCTCAAATGGCAACTTTTGGCAACTTTTCGACTCGTCGCGTGATCATCAGTAAAAACCAAAAACATATCGAATATCTATCGCAGATGAACTGAACGCATCGAATTAATTAAAATCAAAACCTTGAACGCATTTTTATCCCCAATTGAAAACAATACATAATTAGTAGACAAACAAATTATACCCGTATTTCTACTCCTGAAAGGTTTATTTTGGTGAATCTAGAGATAAAAGTAATTTTATGAAAACTCTAAAACAAAATTAAATATAGAAGAAAGTACCTATGTGCACAGAGTAAGTAATATACTACGCCTATGTGTCTCTGTGTGCAGTGCAGTGCAAAGAAACTTAAAGAAAGTGAAAGAGTACTTTGTAAATTTTGTAATATACGGAAGAAAGTTTTCGGGGTTTACAAATACTTTTGGTTTTAAATCTATTGGTAAGTTCTCTTTTTATTGTTTTAATTTAAGAAGCTACCTATACTTATACCTTGAAAATCCAATTTTGCTGTATAAATCATCATTCATTCAATATTTAAAATCAGCGCCCTTTAAGGCTGGGCCTTTTGGGTACCTAGGATAGGAATAAGACGCTTTTTAGATTGCTCATAGAGTCGTAAGTTAGTGCGCGTGGTAATTTCAACTGCAAAGAGTATTTTTAATTTGTCTTCCAGTTTCAGATTTTGTCTCTAATAATGTAAATTTCAGCCTATATTTTTTTTAAACACAACGACTTACTGAAATTCAGTTAATTCAGTAACATTTCTGAATATTACTTTGCATTCAGAATTTATTCGTCTAACTAAACTAAAACTCCTGTCAGTTTTGCCGCGCATTTCGCGCGGGTGTCAAGCAAGACTACAAGCGCGATCTGTGTTCGGTGTACACAGGTATATGCATAAATACTTGAGCAACCACGCGCAGGGCACGCCGTGATTGCGGCGGTAAGACCCATCATGGGGGAGTGGCTAGAGTGGCCACACGGTGGCCTCTCGTACCGTCAGACGCAGGTCATAACCGAACACGGTAACTTCGGGCGGTACCTGCATCTGATGGGCATAGAGCCAACGCCCGAGTGCCATTACTGCGACACGAGCGTGGACTCGGGGCTGCACACGCTCACCGAGTGTCCGGCGTTTGAAACGCCTAGGCGGGAGCTTGTGACGGCCCTGGGGGTGAGAGTGCTTATGCTCTCCATCGCCGCGAGCAGCGGCGATGGTCCGCTGCGCGGATGCGTGGGCGGCCAGCGCCTCCTTCCGCGAGCAGGTCATGCTCGTGAACGAGACAGCAGAGCGGGCGCGGCGCAGCGAGCGAGTAAGACTCGCGGACATCAATGGCCGCGTTCGAAGGCGGCTCGGGCGTCGGAGGGCGCAAACCGACGTCCGCCCCCCATGAGCGCGGGCCTGAGGGTGACGGGTGGAGCCGCTTGTCACCCTAGCAGAAGCAGGCCACGGCGGCGGCGCGCATCGTAGAACGATGCGCGCGCCCCCCATACCGGTGGCGAGTCGGGGACCGCTTGCTCCCCCCTCCCGAGGAGGGCCAGACCGAGAGGAATGGCCCTGGGTCAGCCGGGGTGCGAGGGATATGTCACGAGACGTTCGACATAACCTCCCCCTTCGGCTCCGAAGGGGGGGGGGGGGGTATCCTTGGGGATTTCCCGCACGTAAAAAAAAAGAAAAAGGTATATAAATATATTATAAATATTTTTATTAAAATAAAAGCAGAATTTATTAAAAAAAACTAATGGCAACCTTTGGTTTCAGATGGCAATATTTGAACCTACAAATGGCAACCTGGGCTGATTAGGCTCTGGCAACACTGCTCTAAACTCTTGTTCTAGCTTTATGTTTGTTTGGTCTAAATCCACCATAAGAAGAAGTAAAAACATGCGCTGAAATATCGAACTTACGTACATGTCATGTGATACCGGTCCCCATTGAGTTCGGACGCGAACTATTTCTGTATCTGTTCGTGGCTACTCCATCGTTGGACTACTTCTGCTGCTGGCCAAAATCAGCCTGTCTTAAGGTAAAATTTAGCCATCAAAATGCAAAATCAATGACGCAGTAACGCAGTTGCAGACTCTCGGAACGCGGGTAGAAAGGTATATTTATTTCTGCTTGCAGCTGTTACTGTTTTGTGATTATTGTCGCTCCTGTATGGAAGTGATGTATCTGTTATGAATTACTGTTACGTAATTTATGATGGATAAAGTAGTCAAATTTATTTGATGAATATTAGCAACCCAAATTATCGAAATCACTAATATTACCTCTAAACCCTTCAACTAAGCTAAATTGCTTGTGCTAGGAGTGGGTTCACGTCGTTAGTGTAATGGCCAGGATTTGAACCTGGGACCTTCGATTTTAAGGCCGACTCCTTAACCACTATGCTAACATTAAGTGTGTCTGGCAGCCGTGCGCCTGGCGGCGCTGGGCGCGGTGGCGGCGGCGCTGCTGCAGGACGCGCAGGAGCGCCTGGTGTTCCGCGCGCACGTGCACCTGCGCGCCGACGTGCTGCTGTACCGGCCCGCGCACGGCGACCTGGCCTACCCCGACAAGCTGCTCATGATGGAGGTCAGCCACTCATTACATTACTCCCAGCCGTGCGCCTGGCGGCGGCGCTGCTGCAGGACGCGCAGGAGCGCCTGGTGTTCCGCGCGCACGTGCACCTGCGCGCCGACGTGCTGCTGTACCGGCCCGCGCACGGCGACCTGGCCTACCCCGACAAGCTGCTCATGATGGAGGTCAGCCACTCATTACATTACTCCCAGCCGTGCGCCTGGCGGCGGCGCTGCTGCAGGACGCGCAGGAGCGCCTGGTGTTCCGCGCGCACGTGCACCTGCGCGCCGACGTGCTGCTGTACCGGCCCGCGCACGGCGACCTGGCCTACCCCGACAAGCTGCTCATGATGGAGGTCAGCCACTCATTACATTACTCCCAGCCGTGCGCCTGGCGGCGGCGCTGCTGCAGGACGCGCAGGAGCGCCTGGTGTTCCGCGCGCACGTGCACCTGCGCGCCGACGTGCTGCTGTACCGGCCCGCGCACGGCGACCTGGCCTACCCCGACAAGCTGCTCATGATGGAGGTCAGCCACTCATTACATTACTCCCAGCCGTGCGCCTGGCGGCGGCGCTGCTGCAGGACGCGCAGGAGCGCCTGGTGTTCCGCGCGCACGTGCACCTGCGCGCCGACGTGCTGCTGTACCGGCCCGCGCACGGCGACCTGGCCTACCCCGACAAGCTGCTCATGATGGAGGTCAGCCACTCATTACATTACTCCCAGCCGTGCGCCTGGCGGCGGCGCTGCTGCAGGACGCGCAGGAGCGCCTGGTGTTCCGCGCGCACGTGCACCTGCGCGCCGACGTGCTGCTGTACCGGCCCGCGCACGGCGACCTGGCCTACCCCGACAAGCTGCTCATGATGGAGGTCAGCCACTCATTACATTACTCCCAGCCGTGCGCCTGGCGGCGGCGCTGCTGCAGGACGCGCAGGAGCGCCTGGTGTTCCGCGCGCACGTGCACCTGCGCGCCGACGTGCTGCTGTACCGGCCCGCGCACGGCGACCTGGCCTACCCCGACAAGCTGCTCATGATGGAGGTCAGCCACTCATTACATTACTCCCAGCCGTGCGCCTGGCGGCGGCGCTGCTGCAGGACGCGCAGGAGCGCCTGGTGTTCCGCGCGCACGTGCACCTGCGCGCCGACGTGCTGCTGTACCGGCCCGCGCACGGCGACCTGGCCTACCCCGACAAGCTGCTCATGATGGAGGTCAGCCACTCATTACATTACTCCCAGCCGTGCGCCTGGCGGCGGCGCTGCTGCAGGACGCGCAGGAGCGCCTGGTGTTCCGCGCGCACGTGCACCTGCGCGCCGACGTGCTGCTGTACCGGCCCGCGCACGGCGACCTGGCCTACCCCGACAAGCTGCTCATGATGGAGGTCAGCCACTCATTACATTACTCCCAGCCGTGCGCCTGGCGGCGGCGCTGCTGCAGGACGCGCAGGAGCGCCTGGTGTTCCGCGCGCACGTGCACCTGCGCGCCGACGTGCTGCTGTACCGGCCCGCGCACGGCGACCTGGCCTACCCCGACAAGCTGCTCATGATGGAGGTCAGCCACTCATTACATTACTCCCAGCCGTGCGCCTGGCGGCGGCGCTGCTGCAGGACGCGCAGGAGCGCCTGGTGTTCCGCGCGCACGTGCACCTGCGCGCCGACGTGCTGCTGTACCGGCCCGCGCACGGCGACCTGGCCTACCCCGACAAGCTGCTCATGATGGAGGTCAGCCACTCATTACATTACTCCCAGCCGTGCGCCTGGCGGCGGCGCTGCTGCAGGACGCGCAGGAGCGCCTGGTGTTCCGCGCGCACGTGCACCTGCGCGCCGACGTGCTGCTGTACCGGCCCGCGCACGGCGACCTGGCCTACCCCGACAAGCTGCTCATGATGGAGGTCAGCCACTCATTACATTACTCCCAGCCGTGCGCCTGGCGGCGGCGCTGCTGCAGGACGCGCAGGAGCGCCTGGTGTTCCGCGCGCACGTGCACCTGCGCGCCGACGTGCTGCTGTACCGGCCCGCGCACGGCGACCTGGCCTACCCCGACAAGCTGCTCATGATGGAGGTCAGCCACTCATTACATTACTCCCAGCCGTGCGCCTGGCGGCGGCGCTGCTGCAGGACGCGCAGGAGCGCCTGGTGTTCCGCGCGCACGTGCACCTGCGCGCCGACGTGCTGCTGTACCGGCCCGCGCACGGCGACCTGGCCTACCCCGACAAGCTGCTCATGATGGAGGTCAGCCACTCATTACATTACTCCCAGCCGTGCGCCTGGCGGCGGCGCTGCTGCAGGACGCGCAGGAGCGCCTGGTGTTCCGCGCGCACGTGCACCTGCGCGCCGACGTGCTGCTGTACCGGCCCGCGCACGGCGACCTGGCCTACCCCGACAAGCTGCTCATGATGGAGGTCAGCCACTCATTACATTACTCCCAGCCGTGCGCCTGGCGGCGGCGCTGCTGCAGGACGCGCAGGAGCGCCTGGTGTTCCGCGCGCACGTGCACCTGCGCGCCGACGTGCTGCTGTACCGGCCCGCGCACGGCGACCTGGCCTACCCCGACAAGCTGCTCATGATGGAGGTCAGCCACTCATTACATTACTCCCAGCCGTGCGCCTGGCGGCGGCGCTGCTGCAGGACGCGCAGGAGCGCCTGGTGTTCCGCGCGCACGTGCACCTGCGCGCCGACGTGCTGCTGTACCGGCCCGCGCACGGCGACCTGGCCTACCCCGACAAGCTGCTCATGATGGAGGTCAGCCACTCATTACATTACTCCCAGCCGTGCGCCTGGCGGCGGCGCTGCTGCAGGACGCGCAGGAGCGCCTGGTGTTCCGCGCGCACGTGCACCTGCGCGCCGACGTGCTGCTGTACCGGCCCGCGCACGGCGACCTGGCCTACCCCGACAAGCTGCTCATGATGGAGGTCAGCCACTCATTACATTACTCCCAGCCGTGCGCCTGGCGGCGGCGCTGCTGCAGGACGCGCAGGAGCGCCTGGTGTTCCGCGCGCACGTGCACCTGCGCGCCGACGTGCTGCTGTACCGGCCCGCGCACGGCGACCTGGCCTACCCCGACAAGCTGCTCATGATGGAGGTCAGCCACTCATTACATTACTCCCAGCCGTGCGCCTGGCGGCGGCGCTGCTGCAGGACGCGCAGGAGCGCCTGGTGTTCCGCGCGCACGTGCACCTGCGCGCCGACGTGCTGCTGTACCGGCCCGCGCACGGCGACCTGGCCTACCCCGACAAGCTGCTCATGATGGAGGTCAGCCACTCATTACATTACTCCCAGCCGTGCGCCTGGCGGCGGCGCTGCTGCAGGACGCGCAGGAGCGCCTGGTGTTCCGCGCGCACGTGCACCTGCGCGCCGACGTGCTGCTGTACCGGCCCGCGCACGGCGACCTGGCCTACCCCGACAAGCTGCTCATGATGGAGGTCAGCCACTCATTACATTACTCCCAGCCGTGCGCCTGGCGGCGGCGCTGCTGCAGGACGCGCAGGAGCGCCTGGTGTTCCGCGCGCACGTGCACCTGCGCGCCGACGTGCTGCTGTACCGGCCCGCGCACGGCGACCTGGCCTACCCCGACAAGCTGCTCATGATGGAGGTCAGCCACTCATTACATTACTCCCAGCCGTGCGCCTGGCGGCGGCGCTGCTGCAGGACGCGCAGGAGCGCCTGGTGTTCCGCGCGCACGTGCACCTGCGCGCCGACGTGCTGCTGTACCGGCCCGCGCACGGCGACCTGGCCTACCCCGACAAGCTGCTCATGATGGAGGTCAGCCACTCATTACATTACTCCCAGCCGTGCGCCTGGCGGCGGCGCTGCTGCAGGACGCGCAGGAGCGCCTGGTGTTCCGCGCGCACGTGCACCTGCGCGCCGACGTGCTGCTGTACCGGCCCGCGCACGGCGACCTGGCCTACCCCGACAAGCTGCTCATGATGGAGGTCAGCCACTCATTACATTACATTATTTCATGTGGAGATACTCCCTAACCGCTGGACGGCGGTGATTATCTTGGAGTCCAGCCGACTAAAACCGCACACCGTCATGGGTACTCAGATACCGTGGTATAAGATTGCCTTAAACATATCCCTAGCACCTCAGGCCTATAGTCCGGTACTAGCTCTCAATCGTATCTTTGCACATCACTATCTCACAAAATATGGCGATGGAATCCCATGCTTTGTGCCTCCAATTCAAAATTTACCCTGTGTTGGAGATAACAGCCTCTGTTCCTCCAAACTGGCTGCAAGTAACGCAGCGCTTTGCCTAAGACCTAACCCTAATACACAAGCAATTTCAAACAAGCAATTTCACTCACCTGTAGTGATGTCACCCCAGCACCCGCAGACCCATCCAAGGCGTGTATGTACTGTGAGGTGCGTATGTGTCTGTGTGATGAGTTTGTTTAGTGTTGACTTGCCCTGGCGCTGATCCACTGCACGGTGGCGTTGTCACCAGCCGCCCTCAGCTGATCTTGCTTCAAGAACACTCACGGACACAAGACACGTGTCTACCCAAATTCCGAAATATGTCCCAAAATCGAAAACCCTACCTTTACACTTCGCCCCGCGGATGATATAGATTTATACTTTCTACTTCCCAAATCTTATCCCATAAGAATATAATCTTCAAGATTAATATCTGCGTCCACGCAGACGATCAGACCCAGTGTGATGACATAAAGTGACAACTGTCATCGAAACTTATGACTACTTGTTTGGCCTCTAGCCCTTTTAGCTCAAACAGTCACCCGCCCGAACAGGTCCCAACCTATTCCTTCAGACCACTGGTAAACGAAACAGTGTTGCTACTGCTCGCTTGAGAACTGACTCCCTAACCTTGACTTCGGCGGACCGCGGGGTCCCATCCTTCCCGGGGAACAAGTTAACGATGCGCCCCCGGCGCCATCGCAGTGGCGGTAGGTTAACATCCTTAATTAGCACTAAGTCTCCAACACGAGGAGAGATAGTCTTGTCAGTCCACTTAAGGCGCTGCTGCAACAGATGGAGGTACTCGAGCGACCACCGCTTCCAAAACTCTTGCGACATCTGTTGTAACATTTGATACCTGCTCAACCTATGGAGCCTCAACCCCGCGAATGGGTATTCAGGCAGCGCGTTAAGTGGCCTCCCTATCAGGAAATGACCCGGAGTCAACACTTCCAGGTCATTCGGATCAGAACTAATCTTACACAATGGTCGTGAATTAAGAACCGCCTCTATTTTGCAGAATACGGTGACGAGTTCTTCAAATGTTAACACGGTTAACAAATGAACCTTAGCAGACTTGACTGCAGCCTCGAAAATCCCACCCCAGTGGGGACATTCCGGGGGACTGAAGGTCCCCTCGATGCCCCGACGGGAGAAGGCAGTTCCGATGTCATCCCTATTTACATCGAGAAATTCCCTAATTTCCTTAAGTTGACGCTCCGCACCAACAAAGTTGGTCCCATTGTCGGACCGGACCAGAGACGGTAGGCCCCTCCGGGAAACAAACCGGTCTAAACAAGCAATGAATGCTTCCGTCGTAAGGTCAGCGACTACCTCAAAATGAACGGCCTTGGTGGACAGACAGACAAACACGCAAAGATACGCCTTGAACACCTTCGCATTCCGAAGACGTGAATTCCAAATCATAAACGGCCCAGCGAAGTCCGTGCCCACTCCCATAAATGGTCTAGCCTCCATCACCCGATCCCCCATTTGAGGCTGCATCATGGATGCCTTCATCCTGTAACGGCATCGAAACACGACGCTCCGAATGATACGTCGCCCAGACAGTATCCAATACTCACGCTGTAGCGTGGCCATCAGCGCGTTGCATCCTGCATGCGCATTTTTCACATGGCGGTCCATCATCAATAGCTCCACTAAGGGCCCTCCCTTAGGGAGTAAAAGCGGACGCCGCAGACGTCCCCCGACTCGCAGTAAGCCCTGGCCGTCAATGAAAGGGGTGAGGTGCGCTAGAGCACCCTTCAACCTGGCACGACCCGTCACCATGGTTGTCATTTCCTTCCCGAAATGCTGTGCCTGTACTGCCTTAACTAGGCAGGTTAACACACCCTGGCGTTCGACAGGAGACAGTACGGACGCCCTCGTCCGCTGTGACCTAGGAACTCGACAATTTTGAGCGAACCTCCGCATCCACGCGGTCACGTTAATCAGTTTGTCCAGTGAGCTGTACCTACCCAGGAGGAACTCCGCGTTCAACTCTGGCTCACTGATCGTGAGGTGGACGTAAGTCCGGTTTTCCGGCTGAGCTGTCGCCACTACTGGATTGAGTGGCCACTCCGAGGCCCCTCGGGTCAACCACTGTGGTCCCCAACATAATGGGTGGTCCACGATTTCGTGGGCCTTGCATCCCCGTGATGCACAATCCGCCGGATTCATTGCACCCGGTATATGTCTCCATGTCAGTGTAACCTCAGAATCCCGTATCTGAGATACCCTGTTCGCTACGAAGGTCTCGAGGTTGTGAACTGACGCCCGTAGCCAGCATGACACAATCTGGCTGTCAGTCCAAGCATACACCGTCTCACTGAGATCCATCGTCCCACGCAGAACCGATATCGTATGGACCAGCAATCGTGTTAGGAGGACTGCTCCCGACAACTCCAATTTTGGAATGGTCATCTTAGACCGCAGTGGAGCGACCTTGCTTTTGGCTACCACTAGCCGCAAATCTACCTCCCCGGAAGACGCTACCGTTCGCAAGTACACCGCCGCCGCATAGCCCTTCTCGGAAGCATCGCAAAATCCATGTAGCGTTGCTCTGCATTTCCCTGCAGGAAGCAACTTCCGAGGCATGGCAACCCGATTGATTGCGGGCAGTGCTGAAAGGAGGTCCAGGCAGTCGCTCAGCAGATCCCCCTGGATAGGCTCGTCCCGGCCCAGCTGTGCCGCCCACAGCCTCTGCATGAGGTACTTCATGGAGAAGATGACTGGTGTGATCCATCCATTTGGATCAAAGGTCCGTGCGACCGTAGATAGCACCGTCCGTTTGGTCCAGACCTTGGAAGTATCCAACTCCACCTGGTAGGTGAACACGTCTTGGACGGGTCGGTACTGTACCCCTAAGACCGACAGTAAGTCTGGATTGCCCGAATCCTCAAATAGGTGTGGGTCTTGCTAGAACTCGTCTGGCAACCCCGCCAACAGTTCCGGTGAGTTAGAAAGCCACTTCCTCAACTCATACCCCCCCCCCCCCTTCCCAATAGCTCTATGAGCTCATCCCGTAGGGCTAGAGCTTCCTCGACGCTGTCTGCCCCAGAGCAGGCGTCGTCTACATAAAGATCCTGTTCCAGGATCGCTGCTGCCCGTGGGAAATGTAAACGTTCCCGTTCCGCCAACTCCCGTAGTGTACGGATTGCAATGTACGGACTTGACCTCAAGCCGTAGGTATTTTTGTTCAGCTCGTAAACCCTCACTGGCTCTTCTGGACTCTCGCGCCACAAGATCAGCTGATACCTCCTGTCCTCCGGCTGTATCACTGTCTGACGGAACATCATCTTGATGTCAGCCACAAACACCACCTGGTGTCTCCTGAAGCCAGTGAGGATATCCGAAATGTCCCGATTGAGTTTCGGACCCGAGTGAAGACATTGGTTGAGTGAAGCCCCGTTCGACGTGGGTGCCGATCCATCGAACACCACACGTATCTTTCCCGATGGAGTCTTCAGGACAGCATGGTGGGGAAGGAAGCAATGGTCTTCCGTTCTCCAGTCCACCCCGGACACCGACATGTGCCCCAAAGACTCGTACTCACGCATGAACTCAATGTACTTCTGTCGGAGTACCGGATCGCGTCGCATCCGACGCTCCATTGAGATCAACCGAGTCTCAGCTGCATGGTGAGATCTCCCCAGCGGCGGCCTATTACCCCTAAAAGGCAGCCGCGTCACAAACCGACTAGAGCGGAGGCGCCCAGTATTGTTCTGGTAGAACAACTCGCACTCCTTCTCATCTGGGTCCTCCCGCCGAGCCATCGGCGGTTCTTCGGTTTCTCAGAACTTCTGCATGACCCTGGCCAATGCAGAGTTCGCCATGACACCTTGACACTCCTTCCGACCTTCCACCGGCAGGACCGGTCCCATGAGTGCGAAACCAAACTTGGTGTCGATTGCTACCAGCCCCCCTGGCTGTAGCACCCGTTTCCCTGTCAGCAACAGCTGTCCCAGGACATCCGTACCAAACAGGATGTCCACCCGACCTGGGGTATCGAAGGCAGGATCCGCCAGCTTTAGGCCCGTGGTCATAGCCCTTACCGAAGGGCTCAGCCTGGTCAGTGGGTGGTGGCCCATCACCTGGTCCATGACCAAGGCTGCAGTCTTCATGCCCCATGAAGCACCGCATGAAGACGAGTTCCCAAATGTGAACTCTGTTGCCCCAACCCGGTCCCTCACCGGGTAGTTCCCTATCCCATATAGGGTGTGTGGAAAAGGTTGTATGTTATGGCCCAACCGTTTCGCAAGTCCGCTCGAAATAATGCAGCCCTGGGCTCCCGAGTCCAGTAGTGCGCGGACGCGTATCATGTTGCCCTCCCAGTCCCAAACACAGACAGATGCTGTGGGCAACAGCACTGTCTCTGGGTTGGTGGCAACAGGTGGTTGGGCCGACCCGTCCTAGCGTTGACCCCCCTGGGTCCAATCCCCATGGTGGGCCTGGCGAGCAGGGTCCGTATAGGTCAACGGGTCCCACTGCTGTTGGTATGGCGCGCGCTGACCCGGATGTCTTCCGTACCTCGCCTCATAAGTTGCCCCCGGCGGAAGACGAAGCGATGGAGTGTAGGGCAACACCCTATGGAACTCCAAGAGAGGGGGAGAAAGTCGAGCCGACCCGGAATACCCAGGTTGCGGTGGCGCCTCCGTCACCGACGGGCGACACCCGCCCGTGCCCCCATGCTCCCACTCTTGGGTCAGCAGACTGTCCCCATGCTGCGCGTGCCATGGTCCCCCTGGACCCCCCGAACCGCCGAAGGGGTAACTACCAGTCCCCCTGGTTGAAACCTTAGAGTGTGGGGAGGGCGGCTGCGGCGACCTCGGAACCCCCGACGCCGTCCACCCGCCCGTGCCCCCCGGCACCCCCCTCTGCCCGTGCCCCCCGGCACCCCCCTCTGCGCGTGCCCCACGTGGCCGCGACCCCCACTGTACCCGAGGTCAGACTGGGCTTGGCCCCCCCGGGCAGCCCCCCCCTGACCACGGTCAGTCCTTGTGCCCCCACCCGTTCACCCCGAACACCCTTGGCACCCCTGCCTGAGTCCGACCCTGGACGTGCCCGGCCATGGCCCTGACCGGTGCAAAGCAGTTCGTGGTGGTCACCGGAACAATCCCGGCAACGGACTGGCTGTAGGCAGCGCGTTGAGAAGTGGGGCCCCAAGCAAAGGAAGCACCAACCCTGCTTCCATGCTACCCGCCTGCGTTCGTCCTTGTCCCTGGAGGCAAAGTCCCGACAGTCCCCGACCGTATGTTGAGGGCTGTCACAGTAGGCACACCCCGTTGCCATCCCTGACGCGTGGGCTACTGTGAGTCTGGCCCTGTCACGCCGACGCGTCGCGTTCCCGTCGCTGTTCCGCGCGGGTGACGTGTGTGAGGGGGAAGCCCCTGGCCCCGTGCCAAGTGCTTCGGCCCTCGTGCATTCCGCCTCCAGGAACTCCTGCAACGCGGTGAAAGTAGGCAGTTCTCGGCTCCCACCGACCTGCATTTCAAACCGGGTGTGAACATCTACCGGCAGGTGGGAAATGGTCCAATAGACCAGCATATAAGACCATTGCTCCACTGGCAGGCCCAGATTGGACAATGCTCTTATGGCCGCTGTGAGAGGGTTAAGCAGCTATCCCCGCAGCTGTGCAACCCTTGCCACCCGTGGCAACCCAAATAGTCGACCCAATTGAGCGTCCACCAACCGTCGCTGGTTCTGGTACCGGTCGCGGAGTAGCGCCCTCGCTGTCTCATATGAGGCCTCCGTAACTGGGAGGTGGGCCAACAGGTCTCTCGGTTCCCCCCGGAGCGATGAGACCAACTGGGCCATCTTATAGGCCCCCGGTAGGTCCGTACGCAGGTGCACCAAGCTATCAAACAGGTTGATATAGTGTGATCATTGGGTGAGGTCCCCGTTGAAAGTGGGCAGTTCAATATTTGGAAGCCGTGACACAACCCCCTGGTTTGGCCCCTGAATACCCCCACTGCCCCCAGCCCTCTGATGTCTGAGTTCCTAAGCCCGCTGCTGCACCGCATCACCCAATTCCACACATTGGGTTACATCGGCCTCGATGCCCTGTAGCACAGTTTTATCTGTCGACGTCTCCTTTAATTGACCATAAAGGTCAAACACCACCTCCAGACGCTCCTTGACCTCCGTGGCCCTCAGGAGCAGGGCGTCCTGTCTGTCCGGCCTATCCACCAAAGCTCCAGCGGCTGCAAACCACCGCAACTGTGCAGACAACTTGGTGCGAGGCGTCGACATAGTGAATGCAATACAAAATCCTTTGGTACCTACTCACTAACGGAACCTACTTACTTATACAACACAGTATACAATTGAAGTTAAATGTGAAACCCAACACAAGGTGTAAACAACGATTAAATATGTATTTCAAACACAAATAGGGTGAAATACAAGTAGGCTTATAAAGTAAACTTAAAATTAACAACTAAATCTTAGATTTAGTTTGAAGTGCAATAATAAAATATACACTTACAAGTACCCACTTATTTAAAAAAGTAAATTATTTTTAGAAATCTTATTTTATTTATTTAAAATTAAGCAGTGGAAGACTGATTATACCCGTGATGGGTTGAGCATACGAGGACTCGCCCCCCTAAGCTTTCCTAGATGCTCATACCACGCTCTGCTACCAAAAAATGTTGGAGATAACAGCCTCTGTTCCTCCAAACTGGCTGCAAGTAACGCAGCGCTTTGCCTAAGACCTAACCCTAATAGAAACAAGCAATTTCACTCACCTGTAGTGATGTCACCCCAGCACCCGCAGACCCATCCAAGGCGTGTATGTACTGTGAGGTGTGTATGTGTCTGTGTGATGAGTTTGTTTAGTGTTGACATGCCCTGGCGCTAATCCACTGCACGGTGGCGTTGTCACCAGCCGCCCTCAGCTGGTCTTGCTTCAAGAACACTCACGGACACAAGACACGTGTCTACCCAAATTCCGAAATATGTCCCAAAATCGAAAACCCTTCCTTTACACTTCGCTCCGCGGATGATATAGATTTATACTTTAGTATACAAATTCCCAAATCTTATCCCATAAGAATATAATCTTCAAGATTAATATCTGCGTCCACGCAGACGATCAGACCCAGTGTGATGACATAAAGTGACAACTGTCATCGAAACTTATGACTACTTGTTTGGCCTCTAGCCCTTTTAGCTCAAACACCCTGTAATATCGTATCGACGCCTTAGGGCTGTAGGACACAGCCACTGGTCACAATTCTTGTAGTTTTCATACATTTACGCACACTTAATTACTGAAAAAGAATGTCCACAATAACAAAGTCTGTGTTTGGTTTCAGCAAATTGCCATGGAACAATCCCTTAAGCGGAGCGATTCTCGCAATTCCATGGTGTCAGACATCTCAGCTACTTCGCAAGAGGTAGCCAATATCAACGTGGAGGCTCAGAGGCGCCCTCAGGCGTCACCGGCCGACCTTCACGGCATGTGGTACCCCGGAGTCAGGCGAACATTGGCCGCCCTATCAAGGTTATACCGCTGTTTGGAAAAAAGAGTGTTCCAAGGGCTAGCCCAGGAAGCTATTTCCCTATGCATCCAATCCGTCGACAGCGCTGCTAAACAAATAACCTCAAACACAACCAGTATTGATGGAGAACTCTTCCAAATCAAGCATCTTTTGATTCTTCGAGAGCAAATAGCACCATTCCAAGTGGATTTTATTGTTAAAGAAACGACATTAGACTTCAGTAATATGAAAAATGCTGCTTATGGACTCATACAGAAACCAAAACAGATATTTTCTTTGAACAGTAGTAATGCTATATTAGAGTTTCTGTTGGAAGGTACCCCAACGGTTAGGGAACACCTTTTGGATTCGAGGAAGGAGGTTGATAGACAACTAAAGAGTTGTTGTGAGACATTTATTAAAGATGCTACAGAGATTCTTACTGGGCCTATGATTACGTTTATTGAAAAAGTAAGTATGATTTTGGCTATTGGCAATAGGGTATTTGACAAATTTTGGAAAACCATTTTAAATTATTCCTTAGCATATAATACGCACACTACATCGATATTTCAAAAAAAAATCAACGGATTTTAACAAAAAATCTAGATAAGTTTAAATTTTCAAAAACGCGCGAAAATCGCTGTCACCTTGTATGGAGCCGATTACGTGACGTCACACATTTTGTATAACCTTAAAGCAGTGAAGTCAAAGTAAATAGTAAAGTTTTTCTTCAAACTTTGTGAATAAAATGGTGTATAAGTTGTGTGTAGTTGCACAATGTACAAGTACGTCTATAAATAATCCACAAAAACTGTTTGTTTCTGTTCTGTTCTGTTCTGTCACAAAGTCGTGTTTACTTGCGTGTGACGTCAGCAGTGCTGTGATCGATCGATCACAGAGCGTTTTCGTCACAGATAAAAATACGAAAAAATATTAGATATTTTTAAGCGAAATTCTCAAAAAATATGCTTATTTTAGTTTAATTTATAGTTTTAAATGTCTTTTTACGCTATTATCTGATAGGATGACCATTATTTGTAGTATTTTTTTAATGTTGTCAAATACCCCATTGATATTTAAAGAATGGTTACTTCAGGCAGTATAGTCAGGCCTAAGATCCTAAAAACTCTTCTCTTCATCTTAATCCTCACGTTAATCCCAGTGGCATCCCAAGCTGTCAACGTGGAGTCTCGGGTCTGCTTTATCAGTTTTGGCTGAACTTCGATATTTTCCGTGAATGAGTGCCTGCCATCTGACCTCCAAAACCCAAAGGCGATATCGAAGCATTGCAGTTAGACCAGTTCTTGGGAGTTTGAGGGTTCCAACTATACGTAACGACTGCCACAGATGTTCGTAAGGCAACCGGGACCGACGGCTTAACGTGGTCTCTTAAGCTAAGATCCCAAAAACTGTGTGGATATATTTATAATTGTTGTTCACTACCATGGATACCCAAGATTGAGGCATAAACACCAGAACGCGAACCCCGGACATAGAGGCAAGGCCTCAGATGCAATGGGACAATGTTAAGACGTTGATGATCTAGTGAAATTAAAAAAAAATATAAAAAATAATTGGTCTGGTTGCTTAATATTTTTTTAATGCACCACTTCAGATTATTTACCCACACATGTAAGATCCTCTATTTATTTTTATATATTATCGACATTTTGATTTCATTTCAAACATGTACCATACCTTTCAGGCCCAAGTCTTCACCCCCATAGAACAACTGAAGTCCCAGCCGTGGGCTACGCCCGAAGAGCTGGCGGTGGTTGTGAAGGAAGCTCAGAGAAGGATAAGGGCGAGCCTCGCGCCGTTACAGCGCTCCATGCAGCTTTACTTGGCTAATAAGGAGACGGAGTTCATACTGTTTAGGCCTATTCGGGTGTGTATCACTTTCTAGCATATTAAATGAATATCTTGAATTAGACATAATGTTAATAACCGTAGTATAATCACCTCAAATTAAACTATAGTTTCCAGTTTATATCTGACCCCCAAGTTGCAAGAGACAAGAAGCCCAGGCGATTTAATCCATAAGTGGCAGATTTGAGCTCTTTCGCTCCCTCTCATAAGATACCCAAAAAACGCGTACTGCGCATAAAGTAATAATATTTTGTGACCTCTCTTTGCATTTGTACTCTTTATGGTCACGATAAATGCCGGTAACTAGACTAATAAATAATGACATTATGATAATTGCCGAGGCCTCGAGGTTCCCGGCGAAGTAAAATAACCATATCGTACAAGGCGATTCGGGCCATTTGCTGCCTTTTGTGTGTCAGGCATGCGGGCGCTTGCACACTTCGTGTAAATCGTATACTTTTTGCACGAATATCGCTGCATATTATTCACACAAAACAGACACTCGTATGTTTGATATGCATAAAGTAACGGCCGACCTACAGAATATGATTGTTTTTTCATATCCGATAGTAAATGAAATCCCAAGAAAGGTGATGCTTAACTACATTCTATCATTGCACCGCTCGCCATAGGCAGAAAATTCAATCTCACACATTGCGACCGGGAACGGTGCACACTGTGTGGTATACAACGAAACTTCATCCCGTGCAAGGAATGAATTTTCGGAGGGGATTACAACACGCTTGTTGCTTTAAGTCCATGTCCATAGGCCAAGATAACCACTTTCCATCAGATGGGACGTGTGCTTGTCTGCCACCTAAGTGGTATAAAAAAAGGACTACCTACCCAATTTAAGCCGTAAACTTCTCAATTTCTACTATTGTTCTCCTAATCGCATGTTTAACATTTCAGAATAACGTCGTCGGATATTTCGTTCAAATCGAGCAGCTGTTGACCAATGGGGGTTACTCCTATGAAGACACGCTGATAGTAGCCTGTCCTACACCTGAACAAGTGTCAGTATTTATATCATCTGCAAGCCTGATAAGCCACAGCGAACCAGTACAACCTTACGGCAGTAAGACTAAACCAGGAATTATTAGGAAGCCTAGTGTTACCAGTGTAAAGGAAAAGAATGAAGAAAATGCTGGTGGGGATGCGCCTATGACTGTATAAATGTTGTTATATGTTATTTGAAGTTTAGTTAATTTATTTAATGTATGTAATGTAATACTAGAGACGTAAATAAAACCTGTTAAGGAAAATGCAATTCTACAATTATTATATTAATCAAATTATTTTCCTTTCTGAATTGGTCTTTGTAGTTGTGTAGAGCCATTTACATTACCTGTTTGGCAAGAGTTATGATGAGCTCTTTGAATTAATTCTACCCTCAATCCATACTAATATTATAAATGCGAAAGTAACTCTGTGTCTCTATGTTGCTTTCACGCCTAAACCACTGAACCGATCTTGATGAAATTTGGTATAGGTGTAGATTAGACCTTGAGAAAGGACATAGGCTATGTTTGGTCGCGATAACCGACAACCACGCGGGCGGAGCCGCGGGTAAAAGCTAGTTAATTATATACACTTCAGCAACTCAATACATAGAGTACTGTAATGTAATGCAATGTAAGTTACTACTGAGGGTAATTAACCTAAGTATTTTCAGTAGTCTTAAAAAATGTATGAGATGATTTAAGTAAACTTGAGTGTTAGTTAACAACATTGAAAATGGGCAATGGGCAGAGACCGTTAGTTCCACTAAAATAATATTTGAAGGTAAACAAATAGTAGGATGCCGCCTAGCCAGATGAACCAATGACCTTGTATTTAAATTGTGGGTCTGCCACAACCTGAAAAAGGTGGCTGGGACGGGCTGGATGCGGAAGACGGAAGATCGTACGAAATGGCGCGCATTGGGAGAGGCCTATGTCCACCAATGGACTGCAGTGGACTAATTGATTGATTGATTGAGATTCATTTGGTTTTTAGTGCTTATCATCAAATTCAGTTCTAAAACCAACATACTTTAATCATAAGTATATTTATTGTAAAAAAATTAACACTGTTAAATAAAAAACTACAGTTAGATATTTATTTACACATTTATTGATGTATTATCTTATTAATAAATATAGATTTACCAAGACATGTGTTTTACTTCAATAAAACAACAGACATTGGGAGAGAAATATTTAATTTTTCCCATCTTAACTGATTTAAATAATGTTACTAATTAAAAAATACTACAGTTGTTTAAACCCTAAGCCAGTACATTCCAGAACGGATTCTAGAGTAATCTGTCAGGCCTTCAGTAGGACCGACAGCAGCAACAACGGGGCAGCGGTCATACAGGTATTTGTAGCACACATCACGGACATTCTGTACAGTGACAGCCTCTATGCGGGCATCTAGCTCATGTACTGGGATACGGCGATTGTAACAGAGCATTTGACGACCTATATCTTCACACACAGGTGTGGTTCCATCCAACTGGAGTAACATATTGGTCTTCAGTAGGTTCTTAGCGCGAGCAACTTCACCATCGGTCACAGATGTGCAAAGCTTCATCCACTCACTCTGGATGTTGTGGACCATGTCATCTAACTGCAGAGGCTCAGCTACAAAGTAAATGCCCCAGAGGCCTGTGTCCTTATAGCATGTATTGAATGACTGGAAGCTATGGCACAAATTACCTGCGGAAGCAGCACGAGCCAGGAAAGAAGCATTGTTCATGCCACCACCCTGTGAGCGATCCCAAGCTCCAATAAGAGTGTTGGCAACCATTAATGGAATATTGTCAGCATCGGTCCATCCAGCCCCCTCAACAGCAATAGCAACATGTGCAAGTGGCATTGAGTCATCACGAACACGTATCTCGGAACCAGTGTACCTGCAGTGAGTCAGCTCTACATCAGTAACAGTATTCTTCAAGCCACTGAAATTCTTCCTTGCAAGTTCAACCAATTTCTCATGTTCTACTCCACCTGCTCCAGCCAAAACAATGCGAGCTGGCTGGTAGTGGGTCTTGATGTAGTTTTGAAGATCAGCCTTGGATATCCTCTTAATGTTTTTGGTAGGTCCAAGAATCGTCTGGCCTAATGGAGTACCTTGGAAAGCAGTAGCATGTAGGTGATCAAACACAACTTCCTGCAGGTTACTTTCCACATCCTGCATTTCGCGAAGAATGACACCTCGTTCTCGTTCGATTTCGGGTTCTGCGAGCGATGAATTTTGTATAATGTCAGCAAGGATCTCGACGGCCGTGGGGACATCGTTAGCCAAACATTTGGCATAAAATACTGTCTGTTCCCTTGAGGTGTAAGCGTTCAAGTGTGCGCCCATGTTTTCTACAAGCAATTCTAAGTCAGTTTGCGATCTCTTGCTGGTACCTTTGAACGCCATGTGTTCAAGGAAATGAGCGACTCCATTGTTCTTGGAGTTTTCGTACCTAGATCCAGCGTCGATCCATAGTCCTACAGTGGCAGTTGCCGCACCGCTATCTTCAGTGGCAACGCGAATTCCATTATCTAACACAGAGAGTTTTGTTGGTGGGACGTTTACTAATGCCTGCTTGTAACCTACGGCCGTAGCCAAACAACGCACCTGATTGCCCTGTTTTGAGATTAATCTCAAAGTAGTCGCCACCTTCAACATTTTTGTACGTGTTTCTGATCCTTACAATATATTTCTTTTGCTCGCAGATTTACGTAATAAATGAGCAATAGTTCTCGGATTGAGGCAAGACGTCAAAAAATATTGAAGTTCCAATGTTACCACATTTTTGAAAAATAAAGAATCTTACATGCAAACCTGTACTACAGGGTAACTTTAAACTGAAAGTTTATGTAATTTATTTTGCTATGAAATCTTCACAAAAAGAAACTGGGTCAGATCGACTAGTAATTTAATAAAGAAAAATTAAATTTATGTATAAAAAATAAAGCTTTATTCAAGTAAATTTATTTTGAATTTTAGACTATTTTATACACTTCCTTGACATTCGTGCTACTTCACGGGGCACATCACTAATATTACGTCATCCTTGAACGTTCCATTATATGCATGCAGCTGCTACAAGTTCGCTCATTCAGAATTTTAGAACGAGACGTTTTGTTTTAAAGCTGGCATTAAAAATGCATACAAAATTATGAATAAAGTTTTGAAATGTCAATCAAACTATTTTTTTATGAACTATTTTTTACTGACCTTGTTTGAGGCAAAAAATTACTGAAATAAATCAACAGAAATGCCAAATCACCAAAGTCACTTTTTGCTATCTGAAATTGAAATTATCTAGTTGCGTAGGCACCGCGAAAAGGAACGCTATGCCAAATTACTTTGGAAATCCTTCATTTTTTGTCGCACGTAATTCGTGGGATTATTACGAGAGCAATGATGTTTAGTGAAGATCACATTAAATTCAGTTTCGTTAAAGATTTTTGGGATAGTGTTTCCCGGTAGACATAGGTGTGTAAATAGAGTCCCCGCAAAATGCTATCAAAAGTTTTATCTGTGATCTAGTAAATTCGTGATGTCCACTATGAAGAATCCTAATTCGTCGTCTTCTAAGGCCGCAATATTCAACCACATAAAGTATGAGCACCTGGTAGCTGGTATATCAGGTGGTGTCACTTCTACGCTCATTTTGCACCCATTGGATTTAATAAAAATTAGATTTGCAGGTAAGCAATGTTATTTCTTTTCATAGTTACCATGTGAGATCTCGTGATTTGAGGAGGTTAAAAAAATCATTGGTTTACATGTTCAGGACGCTCTTAGGTACTGGTAGGCTTTCAAGAATAGATAATATATAAATAAATCGTGTCCTGATGCGCTCAATGACAAGCAACCTTGAACTTCATGAAGTGAAAGTTAAAATCATTTTGCTTTGTTTACATCGAATAGATAAATTCATTTCTGATGCAATTTAACTCAATATTTAGTCATACATTAGCTTATCCTGGGCATAATTCTCATGGTTTTAACTTTACCAACCCTTGCACTTGTTGTTATTAAATTTTTATAAGGTTTTAAGTGTACAGTTATGACCCTCTTTTCTGAGACTTATTCCACTACATTTCACACAACACTATCTAGACCCATGGTAAGCATAGCTTAACTAGCTTGTGTTATGGCATCTAGAATGCGGTTAAACATACTTAGATACTTTTTTTTTGTAAATACATACATAATATACATGAAACACCCAGACCAATGCACATATACATAGTTAAGCATACAAATATTTGCACTGAGCGGGGATCAAACGCCTCCTGCGCAGCAGCCGCATTCACTACCAAAAGATGTAAAAAAAAAACAAAAACAAAAAATTGCAAAATATGCATAATTTATATAGCTATGTGTGACTGTATTTCTTTAATTTAAAGAAGATCATAAACATCAATTAATAATAATAGCAATTATTATATCAATCACTCTCGTAATGGGAATTTAACTGTCAGGTTTTAGGCATGGGGAAATGCTGCTACAATTAAAGTAATGGTTAGGGGAAGTCTCTTGGTCATGATTGTCTCAGCGTCCAACACCTGAGGTACGTGGGAGTGCATCTGTCATGGATTCTTTTTATGTTTTGTAATCTTTGTATAAGCCACTGTTACTTGCTGGATGATTTGATTTTTACCACTGTAGTGGCAAAAACGGAAGATGCCTCCGACCTGTCCAACTATATACCTGTATATTTCACTATGATTATAGCTAAGGTACTGGACGGTCTGCTGGACAGAACATTAATGTAGTACATTAAGCTGGGTATGTCTACTGAAAGGGCCATCTTTTAGAAGAAGTTTTTCTTTAAGTTCAGTATTACACAGCTAGGAATACCCCGGTTTTTGCCTGTTTTTTGGACTTGTCAAAGGCATTTGTCTTAGTATTATATAATTTGTTATGGAAAAAGCTAAATGAAACTAGCCTGCCTCCTGAAGCTACATCCATATTTAAATATTGGCATGACAATCAGAGGAACTTTGTAAAATGGGGTAATTCTGAGTCAATTGTGTATGGGTTGCGATGTGGGGTGAGACAGGGGGGAGGAGATTAAGTTCACACAAGCTTTTTGATTTGTATATTGATGGTCTGATTGACTATTGCTAAGATACTAACACTAGATTGATATCATATTATGTTACTAATAAAGCTTATTCTATTCTATTCTAAGGTATGCTGTACCTTCTCCTCAACTCTACTACTCAATTTGGGTTGGCTATTTACACATCAAATTATAATTTACCATAAATCAAAGTAAATAAGTATGGTATAAATTGAATTCCTGTAAAGATACTAAATGTTGATGTCATTTTGTATGATACATGATTACTAAGGTTATGATTGTATAACTAATGAGTTTCTAGTAAAAAGGTTGAAAAATACACAGAACTTAACTCTTATAATGTTTGTGAATCTATTGTATGATAGGTTGGTTCACACAGATACACATGTTGTGATGAACATCAATCTTGCAGCCTATGGTTAACTACCTTAGTAGATTAGTAATTAATTCCTTAATAACTATTATATGCTTGAATAACAAGTTCAATAAATAAAGGATCTAACTGGTCATAAGTTTAAAAGTCTAATTAAAAGTAAACATTGCTAATATGACTATTATAAAATTCAAGAACATTAAGATAACAAACAAGATTAGAAAGGACCTGTTTGCTTTACTATGCTCATTAAAACAATGTATTGTAACAAATTGAGGCCCATCCTATAACTATGCTCAGTTATGAATCTAGTCTAACAATGACAGAACTGTCATCTAGAATACAATCTGTCTTACAATCTAGTTATAAATCGAGATTCAGGACTGAGTATACTTCTGAGTAAACATGTTTGTAAATTGTTGAAAAAGTCTACTGACTTTCTGTTCAGAGTCTCAGGACAGAGCCAGTTAGTATTGTGACCTTATACCACTGTTTGTGGATTTGTGTGTGACATATTTAATTTATGCAGCTACCTTTTAGAACCATTTCCTTTTTGAAGAAATGACCTATGTTTGTTGAATAAATATATATGAAAAATTCCCCTCTAGGATATTGTAAATTACGAATAATATAATCAGAAAGACTTAGAATGAGCTTCTGTGAACTACATATAATTACTGTTGCTAGGGAAGAACCTGAGACTGACAATTAGTTAAGAGACCACTTTTACATAATAGTGGTTTCTACCCTTATCATCATCGTCTTATTAGTCCTAGTCACTTTCCGGCCGGTTCGGGGTCCACTTCCAGCTTTTAGGTCTTCACTTTGCACAGTCTTGGAGACGAGACCATTGACCTTATTCTAGTGAAACTTTTTTTTGTTTTAGTGAATGACGGCAGGACCGCAACTGTTCCTAGATATGATGGACTTGGCAGTGCTTTTGTCACAATAGTGAAGAAAGAGGGTGTCAAGGGTCTTTACAGAGGCGTCACACCTAACGTATGGGGATCAGGCTCAGCTTGGGGCTTCTACTTTTTGTTGTGAGTATTAATTAATTTATTTTTTTCTTTATTATTATTACAAATTATATTTTTAAATATACTTCAATAACAAATACATTTAAAAATATTCATTTTGTTATTAGAACTGTTTGGGAGTTAATAATAGACTTTTATATCTTGAACTATGTAATGACTTGGTTACAATTCTTTTCATATAATTATATTATACATATTAACACATAATGCTGCTCTGGGAAATAAATACTATTATAAAACATAAATTGAATAAAAACAAGTATTTTTTATTTCACGGAAGTGGCAGACAAGCACACAGTCCACTTGATGGAAAGTGGTTACTGTTGCGTATGAACGTGTGCAACACCGGGGTAGTGACATTCGTGCTTCCGACCCTATAAACAGCATTTGGTCTTCCCACTGACAGCACAAAATATCTCCAATGACCCTACTCACCACTGGAAACACAACATGACGTTATTATGAGCGTCCGTAGCTTAGTGGTTAAGGATTCGGTCTTACGATCGAGAGGATCCGTGTTCGAATCCTTGCCATTACACAACCGACGTGAACCCACTGCTAGCACGAGCAATTTAGCTTAGTTGGAGGGGTTAGAGGAAATATTAATTTGTAATTTCCATAATTTCGGATGCTAATATTCTTTATAAAAAAAATATATATATATTATGGCCACGTTATTCTGTAGGGCGGAGGAGGTACTTCCCCAGTCGGACTGCTCTATTGGACGAAAATACCTTCATGTCCAACGTAACGTTGTAAATATTAATATGACACATTGGCTTTTGCAGTACTGATTGCCAGTATGTAAGTGGCTTGTATTGTAAGAGTCGATTCAGATTTTTTTAAACATCACTACGTACAGTCAATTATGGCATTTTTAAAGAAACAATATAATTTAAAAATCATTGAAGTGACAATTGAAATCAATTGGCATCTGCCAATAATGCACAATCTCGTTTGAGTTTGAATCTGCATGACTATAATTATGGTGTTATATCTCATGAGGAGACAGGAATATTAGTAATTTCGGTTACTTTTTTTTTAAAACTGCAGTACTCAATATACATGCCCTGCGCATTTGTTCAAGTCCGCTTATGAAACAGACGAGTCTTTGCATGGCTAACGTCGTCAACGTGAGTGACGTCAGGTAACTTGAGCACAATGTCACTTTATTTTATTATTGTTGTTTGTGGCAACCGACATTAATTTGTTCATTTACGGTCGTTCAGCTTACATACTATTTACGAGTATTAAACAATAACATAATATACCGGGTGTAAGAGGAACGCTCCCAAGCCAAAGGCCCATGGTAGTACTCCGGTAGTAGTAGTGGTAGTACCATAGATGTGTAGTATACCCGGAGTACTGTCACGGGCTTTCGGCTTTGGGAGCGTTCCCCTTACACCCGGCATAAATATGAAAATAATAATATAAAAAATAATATATATATATAATACAATTTGTGCGGTTGTAGGCGGTTGGATTAACAATGAACAAAAACAATCCAAAATATGATTAGACTGAAAGTTATTTATCAGAATAAATTTTCGAAAGAAATACGATACAGTTTTATTTCTCGATTAAGTCAAGCCCATATTTCAGGCTGACTTTTTTGCCAATAACTGAATCTCTCTCTTTACAGTTCTGAAAGGTGCAAAGCACAACGTGTTGTGTTTGAATATTTTGTCACGCCCAAATTGAGACACTTTTTGTTTTAATCTGCCCGTCTAGTAGTATAAGAAACTTTAGCCAACCGAAACGTATTTAATGTTTTAATGTTGCCAAAGTTTCCTCAGCTAAAGTGCGAAAAGAACTTTTAATACTTGTTGCACATATTTCTGATGTGCTTCTGGCATGAAATTAAAAACCGTACCTATAAACTGTTGAAAATAATATCAGTTTTTATGAGTCATAAAAAGTCTTTCACCCATTTCATTGTTATGTTCTTCTTTGTATTATTTATAAGAATGTCATTCACCTCTTAGGTGTATATTACATTTTGTGTGTATTTCGAGTTTCGACCTATTTCTTAACCGAATTCAGAAAGAGGGAGGTTATATATTCGACATAAAATTGGTTGTTATCGATTTCTCCGTAATTTTTTTTATAATAGTAAATATTTAAGAAAAGGTCAGTTTTGAAATAAAAACATTTGCAAAATTAGCCCAAACGTGAAATAATCAACTCGAATTCTTAGATAGCAAATTATTGCAAGGTGAAAAGCAGTTATTTTTAAGTAAAATTATGAATACATACGTCGATTTCCTTATGAGACATACGAAAAGTTTGAAAAGCTCGTTATTTGGCATGAAGCTATCGTTTTGCTTGGAGCAAAGCCAGCCGGTAAAAGGAGAGACAATGGGATCTTGTACGTCTCTGACACAGTACCCTTTTTATTTTCACGTAATTTTTATAAATATTTTTAACGTTACACCTTAAAGTGCGTTTGTTCACATTAGTTAATTTATAGATATGGAAGTTCAGCCAAATCCGCAGTTACACTGGTAAATCGGACTTCAGGCTCCAAGATTAAAACTTCGGATGCGACTGGGATTAACGCTAGGATTAAAGTTTATTTTAAAGATATTACATGCTATGTAATAAAGTAGGTATGACGCTTAACTTAAGATATTTTTATGAAACGTCATAGCACTCAACACCAATGAGAATAGGTCTGACACAATTGTCAGACCTATTCTCTTTGTTTTATGGATATGTATTACATCGTTAAGTCAAAGAGATATATTTCTGACTATCGCCCCTCGGGCAACTGGTCTTCGGATCATAGACGCAGTTTTAGACGGTTCTAGTCCGAAATAATCGCCCCAAAAAAGTTCCTATATTGTATAAGCCGAATTTTATGACGTTACTTTCATTCATTCACTGTAGTAAAGATTATATACGTAGTAGGTACGTACCTATATCCTACGTAACTTTTGGCATAGCATGACTTTCTGCGATTTTAGTTTTAATTCATATTTCAAAATAGTTGTCACAGAGTCGCAGACAATGCGTAATGTCTACAATCGTAAATACAGGTGTCGATGAATGGTTTTTGCGTCATTCTCATTATGGATGTAGTGATTACATACGTAACAATATTACGTATTTATACGATTTTGTTATAATACGACTGAATAAGTTTTAGGGTGTTCCCTCACCACGAGCAATCGTCTGTAATTTTCATGTTTTTTTTTTCTATTAATATTTTTTTTGTGTGCATCGACTATGAATGTTGGTGTTATTGCACATCCTCTTGAATTTCCAATGTATTCTATGCGAGTAATGTACTTTTTAAATGGAGAAAAGAAATTCTGTAGATCCGGATCCCATTCAAATTTGCAAGTACGCACTCTTTTTTTTATTAAATGACACGGTATTTCGTTAAATTGGTGTATGTGACCGGCGAATCTTTTGTGTCCTAAGAACCCTGTGATCCCAGAGACCCTGACAGGCCTGGGCCACCAAAATAAGTAAAACTGATACGTATTCGGGTATCAAATTCCTTCCTCCCCTATAGATGGCCGCACGGTTACACGCACCGTCACGACGGAAATCTTTTTATAATACCTATTCATGAGAATAAATAAATAATGTAGTAGATACTCATACAGTTTAGGAAAGTTGAGTATGCTAATAGCTTGGACAAGAACCACCTGTTCTGTTTAATGCAGACAACAAATGCAAGTCAATAAGTCAACAATGACCAGTCTGTCAGTGCAACGTGACTTAACTTGAATTGATAATTGTATGGTCACCAGTGGCTAAGTGAATTGATAAATATAATTTAGTATTAGACTATGTCCATGTCGGTAGGAGGTAGATAAACTCAGCTTGATATCTTTTTAGAGCAGTTAAATATGTTACCGAAACAGTTTCACCAACTCTATATAGGTATTTAACTGTCATTCCGATGTACGATAGAGGTATATACTAGCCACAAAACCAAAATTGATGCAAGCCGATCTATAGCCCCCATTCCACAGCCCGCGGACTGCGCACTGTAAAACGGGGCTTTTCTGTGACAGTGCAGCCCCCTAGACAAGTGGCAATTGGTTAGCGGATGTTTTGCAGAATAGAATGGTGAATGTATATTCACCATTATACCTATACATTCATCATTCTATGGACACGTATTTTGACGCTTATAAAGTTTATGGAAAGTAGTCAACATATGCCCATCTATTCTATTATATAAACGTTATGCCATTTGTTTAGAGGGGTTAAACTGCAGACACGTTTGTCACACATGTCACACTATATGCGCTCGTGAAACCTGGTACCGTGGAAATCCAGTTCTCTTTTTCTCGACATGTTAAATCAACAGCCAAATTCCCACTGTACAATTCCACCCTTTCACAACAATTAAATTGTAATAATAGCTCATAAGTATAAGAAAACAGCATTTATTGCAGGATGTTATAGCACGTGTTTGTGGCTCGACAAACGTGACTGCACAATCACGTTTTCTTCAATTCGTCACGGTCTGGAACTGAAATATCTTTGTGACTTGTGAATGATTGATAGAATTTTATTGTCGCGTCGATACTACTATACTATGTTGACATGTCAAATTATTAATGATTCTTATCATGAGGTGACAGTGCCATTGTTTTCTTTATTAACTGCTCATAACTTAACATTATCATCATTATTATAACGTTAGCGTCGGTTCCAGCCTTATGCTTAGGAGCTCAGGTTCCGCATTCAGAGCCTCTTGATTTATCTTGTATTTTACGGAAGCGCGATTACGCAACTATCGCTAGCAATAATCGCCCTACCATTATGGTATCAAAATGTTTACAAACAGGCAAACGCTAAATTCTCGTCTACGATTATATCATACGAGATTTGCCATTGACATATCGCCCTATGTCAAAATAAGATTATTGCATTAAACTTCTGTTTAGACGGACACTATCAATATGAAATTGCGAGGCAGTTCTGGTCAGCAAGGAAGAGCGAGCGGCTATTTTTTCTGAGAAAGTTTAGCTTAGACACAGCAATTTTTTCTGTTCTTTCGATAATCGTATCTTGCAGGCGAGAAACTCGCCTCGTCTAAATGAGCCTTAAGCCATATGAAACTTTTGTTTTGAATAACATATAGTCAATTGTTTCATTAATTTTGATTAGATCTACTCACATATTGGTTTGAGTAGTTCTAGCCGGAATTGTCTAGGAAGTGGACTAGGAAGTACTTAAACATATTTATTTAAGACCGTTTTCTTATGAGATCTATTCAGTTCTAGGAAGTAGGAAGTAAATAGACTTAAGATTATCTTCTTATTAGTTATGGCCGCGACTTTGTCCACATGGAGTTTGATCTGGGGTAAGGGCCGTTGCATATGTGACGGGTTTTTTAGCATGTCTCGCCGCAAAATTCATCTTTGCTTGAACACTAGAACTGTCATGGTTTGTTTGCATTAATACAACATTCCCGGTGTCAACGGGGCAACCATGTGCTCGTCTCGTCCAATTCTCGTCCGGGTTCTTATCCTGTTACTCATGCCGCCTATTTTTGCATGATAACAAACCAAAATTCGCATTTTTATATTAGTTTTGGTGACTTTTTTAAGCATGTTAGTAAAGGAAATTACTAATATTCCCACTAAACCCTCCGGCTATGTAAAATTGCTTGTGGTAGGAGTGGGTAGTAATAATGTAGTAATTATTCAGTTTAATCAAATACAGTTTCTGTATTATGATGTATTTGGATTATGGTCCATATTTTATGTGCAATTGCATAGATCTTTATGTGGCAATCCAACGGCTCATGTGCAATTGTATGGCGTTTATGTGCGTCATAAAAACATTATGTACTGATATTATAGTGTTTAATTACTCTACTTTTAGATTCAGAACATTTTTATACGTACCTACATACGTATTTATTGACGGCCTTGAAGGGGTAAGTGGGTGGGTGGATAGTGTTCCATATAAAATTTAGTCTACCAAAGTAGATACATTAATTTATATGTAGGTAGGTGTAGTCTATTTTCCTACGTAAGTCAAATTCCTACTGAACGATGCTCTTCTTAGTCGATTCACTCTTGACAGAGTCAGGTCACTATTCAGACTATGTATGTGACTCGCTGCCAGATCTCTCGCCACCTTTGCCGGTGGATCAGTCTGCTGCAGGTGTGGATAATTTCCATCCAAAGATTTTACTTGGTCAGTCCAACGGTTAGGTGGACTTCCTCTCGGCCTATTGTCTTCCACTCTGCCCTGAGCAACAAGGCGTTTAATGGAGCCCTCATTTTGCCGCCTAAAATAAAACTTGCCTAAAATACAATGCTACTACCCTCGAAATAGTTTCTTTTTTCGAGAGTATCACATTTACTGAACCAATTTAATTATAATATTTTTATTGAAACTTTATGATTCGACGAATTAACTGGTAGGTGCACATTTATATTATTATCATGATTTAGCTACGCTACGATGACGTAAACCATACGGGGGTCAAAGCGTGGGCTGATCTGGTAGTTCAACACGTATTTATTCTAGCTAGATAATATAGGTTTCTTAGAAATCTGATACATAACTAGGTGCTGTATGCTGCTCCGCCTCCATGTTATAGGTACTCACTGCATCCAAAGCTTGCATTTTCCAGCCAGCGGTCCGCTATTCCACTCCTCCCTTTCATAATTTATCTTTTACGAAAAGGGTTGATCCTCCGATAGAACGCTTCGAACCCGAGAGGTACGCCTGAGCCAGACCTTCGTCCTTTAACCCACAGATGTCCTATAAGCTAGTGAAAATTTTTACCTCTATCCTCTATCTACTTAGTTTGTAATGCACCAAGCGACCCATTGGGAGCCATTGGAGTATCGAAGGGTCCCTAAAATATGAATCTACCGACGGGAATCGGTTATAAGGACCAAGACCCTTCGCTACTGATGTAAATAGTAGCATTCCAATATTATAATCTACTTAAATTCGTCCAGATGCGTTCAGCCGTTCTGGCGTCATTGAATAAATGGGAGTATCCGTGGGGATTTCCCACGTAACAAAAATCAATCCAAGCTTTCGCATTTATAATAGAATGAGATAATATCAAAATCGAATTAGAGGAATGCAGTTGCTACGGGTTGGCTAAACTAGTTCTGTAAATACCGTTGATTCGGCCTAGGAAATTAGTCACCATATAAATATATTCTACCCTTTTATTCTATTTGGGACAGTTGTTAGGGAATAACTTACGCAACTGAATAAACATACGTGTTGTCTTTGGCTCATTTGTTGAGAGAGACATAGGTATTCGCTGAGTTTCTTGCCGGAGTCTTCTCAGGTCCATTTGCTAGTCTTTAATTTTGACGTTTCGTAAGTGCCGATTAAATAGCCTAAGCAGAATAAATAAATTATGACTTTTTGACTTTGACTTTAACATTATTGCTTAAATATGTAATAGAACTATTATTTTGATAAATATATTTGTCGTCTGCTGTCTCCGCCTGCCTAAGAGGGAAATAATAGATGTAAGCGTGTGTTTATATATGTATATGTATGTATGTATGTATATTGGTCATCATCATCCTCATAGCGATTTCCCAGTTGCGTCTGAAGTTTGCATTTTGAAGCCCGGGACCCGCATTGTTTTTTGATTGGTAAATCTTATAAATACAAAGATGAATCCCTATTTCCCTTGGTCACGCCATTACGCATGAACGGCTGGACCCACGCTGGACCGATTTTACTTAGAATATTCCTTGCAGTACGAGGAGGTTTCTTACGCAGAGAAAAATTTAAAGAAGGGTTACGGGAACGGGAACAAAATACCACGCGGGCGAAGCCGCGGGCAACAGCTACTTGACTTATATTTGTGTATAAATATATATAAATAAAAACAACAAACAACCAGGCAGTTATACATATTTGCACTGAGCGGGAATCGAACCCGCGACCTCTGACTAAGCAAGCGAAAGACCGCTACTTCACAGAGGTTTTCAAAACACGTGACGTACGATTATTTAACTGATAGATTCGAGGTTTTACCAATCGTTAACTTTTACATTTTAAATGTTAACTCCACCATGACGCGAATCTAACTATTTGGTTGCTACTTTCTCTTGTCCTTGCCATAGTTACATAATCACAAATGCGTTAGCGAACTGAGATATAGAATAGAGAGCCGTTGGATTGAGGTGGCGAATAGTCATTTTAGCAACAGTTCTGTGATAACTTAATTCTGCTTTGAACTTACTTATTAATACATGTATATTAATCGTACTAATGTTATAAAGAAATTTTGCAAGTAATGATGGATCGATGTTTGTTATTCTTTCACGTACAAAACTAGGTACTGATTGGATTTTAATGAAACTTTACATTAATATAGCTTATACATCATAGGCTACAATTTATAACGATAACCGACATCCACGCGAGCGGAGCCGCGGGCAACAGCTAGTTAATATATAGTTAAATGTGAAAGTGAGGTTGTTTATTCGTTTATTAATGAATCACGCTAAAATAATTGGATACTCTTATCGGCCGGCTACTGGAGGCGTACAATAAGCAGTATAAAAAAAAAGACTGGTTGCACTCTGGGAGAAGGAGAGGCAGAAGTGAAAACTTTTTCTTTCTTTCTTTCTTCGTTATATACATAGAAAAAGATAAAAAGAACATACCATACCATACCTATAATATAGCGCTATATATCGATAATTTTCTGCTAATTTTCTATCAGAAGAAATAAATAAATTACAAAAAGATATAATAATCACAAAAAGTAATAAATTACAAAAAGATAAAATAATCACAAAAAGTAATAAATTACAAAATGAAAAAAAATATCACATAAAGTGTCAGAAGGCCAGATTTGAACCCGGTGCTATCTGAAACCATAAGGAGATACAGTCGAAGCGCTTAAACTACGAAGCTATTTATCGTATCTTGCAAAATAGACGGTCCATAGCTAATGTTGTATGACGTCAGTCGTCGGTTACGGTTCAAAGGTCAAGCGCGTATGATGCGAATTTAACACTTCACCTATCCAACGCCGCTCAAGAAGTTTTCACTTCAAAATTGTGGCACTCCTGGAATGCCTCCTTTTATTGTCATACTCAGGTCTATCGGACGTGACGATGACGCGAGTTCCATTATTTCAGTTCACACAAAAAAAACTTCAATGAGAACTGCCCAACGAGCCTGAAGATGTTATCACTTAAAAATAAATCTATTTCTCCTATCTGTATGCTGTATGTACATTTACACCCCGCGAAGGTTTTGTACACATAAGTAAAATAATATATTTTCTCCACAGTTACAACGCAATAAAAACATGGATCCAAGGTGGTAACGCGCGCACTCCTCTGGGTCCAGGGCTCCACATGTTAGCAGCAGCCGAAGCTGGCGTCTTGTCGCTTGTGATGACCAACCCTATCTGGGTGGTGAAGACCCGGCTGTGCCTGCAATACAGCGAAGAACACGTAGCTGACCACAAGCGCTACAGGGGCATGATCGATGGTCTAGTCAAAATCTACAGAACTGAGGGAGTACGGGGTCTCTATAGGGTAAGTGTTAAATTTTCTTTTTACTAATTTAGAGCATTGTATAGCGTATGATGGCTGTCTTAACGCTGAGATATAATTATTATGAAGGGTTTCAAGAAGAATAGTTTTTTTTTTTATACCACATAGGTAGCAGACAAGCACACGGCCCACCTGATGGAAAGTGGTTACCGTGGCACCAGGGACGTCACACTCGCGCTGCCGACCCTGAAGAAATCTTCTAATCCCCTTTATGAAGAACCCCATATTGTAGTCGCTTGGGAAAATCACAGCAGGGGGGAGTTCATGACCCAGCCTGAGCGGGCGTGGGATGAAATTTCTTTCATATCGCACTGTTCGCACCATTTCTGGTCGCAATGTGTGAGGATGAATTAACTGTCTATTTCGAGTGGTGCGATGATAGAATCTCGTATGATTATCGGTAGATATTTCCCATCGTTGCCCCAAGATGGTTGTATAGGAGAATTTCGATTGCTCAAGACTTGTGTAGCTCAGTGGTCGGAGCATTCTCTCTGTAAGGGCCTGGTCGTGGGTTCAACAGTCTGAGCATTCTCTGTTTCCATCTAAATTGGTTTAAAGAACAGTACCCCGAGCACGAATAATATTCGAATTCGTAACGTAAACGTATGCCGCGAACGGAGCAATGCGATTGGCCGCCTGCCTATAACTGTTAACCAATCGCAACGCTCTATTCTCTTTCGATACGTTTACGTTACGAATTCGAATGTTATTCGTGCTTGGTGCACTGTTCAAAATAACGACAGTTGAAGTTAAAGATCCGTATGGAATGAAGCAAATTGCAAATAATATCTTCATTAAGTGATAAGAGTAGTTTTTTTATCCCGTCAATCTAATCCATTCGTGCTGGGAAGTCATAGTTTACTTACTATAAAATGGTCCATGTGCTAACATTACTACTGTGTAATTCATTACGCTTAATGACGTGTGTACACTGCTTCATCATCATTGAAACGTCCTGTAAACATGGCTAATGATATTTACCGAAATATCAATACTAATATTATAAATGTGAAAGTGTGTGTGTGCCTGTTTGTCCGTCTTTCACGCCTAAACCACTGAACCGATTTTGATGAAATTTCGTATAGGGGTAAATTAGATCTTGAAAAAGGCTGTGTTCGGTCGTAATAATCGACATCCACGCGGGAAAAAGCTAGTGAAACATGAAATTAATGATTTGTGAAAGGATTTACCACCTGAAAACCACACACGTTATGTCTTTAACAACGGTATTTTTTAGTAATAGAAAAAGCAATTTATGTTATTTTAATATTCTGGCTAACACCTCCAGCTATTACTTAGCTGGAGGGGTTAGTTTATTAAAATACATCTGTTAGGAGTAGGTTCACGTCGGTAGTGTAATGGCTTGGATTCAAACTTGGCACCATTCAATCGTAAGACTGACTACCCCACCACTAAGCTACCAACATTTGTGCACCAATTTTACTGAGATGGTGTATGCTGACGGGGTTAGGCACAGTCCAGTGGCGAACGGTAAAAATTTTCAAAAGGGGTACCTGTAGAGAAAAAACTTACTTCAATCTAGTTTGTCCATGCTCCATCCGACCCAGAAATCGGGTTTTAGAGACCCGTGGAGGCCGAGGAGTAATGGGCAAAAGCTTTAAGAATAATACAGCTATGCTCTTGCAGTAGAAATGTCTTAAGATAAGAGATAAACCGCTAATCAGTGACTGATGTAATATAATCATATCTGTTACGTGAGCTGGGTTGCAAATAAATCATTGCAGATAAACATCGTTTTGTAGATATTCACTGTACACGAAATCGTTTATCACGATGGGTATAAAGTGACTTTGTTGTGATGTGTGAGATTGTTTAAAACTCGGGATGTAAAATTAAAAGAAGTGTAGTAATGCCACTACCACTGGTTTCACTACACACTAGTACCCCAAGCATGAAAACCTATCGTAATCGTAATGTAAACGTTTTGAGAGAACAGTGCCCCGAGCACGAATAACATTCGAATTCGTAACGTAAACATACTGAAAGAATGGAGCTTTGCGATTGGTTCACAGTAGGGAGGCGGCCAATCGCATTGCTCGGTTCTTTTGATACGTTTACGTTACGAATTCGAATATTATTCGTGCTCGTGGCACTGAGCATTGCGATTGTAAACCTGTGTACATGTGCAGCCGGCCAATCGGAATTCTCAATTCTCTCCATACGTTTACAATACTATTATAATAGTTATTCGTGCTGGAGGTATTTCACGACACACGGTGCTTACAGATGGCTAATTCATGTCATAAAAAGATGTTCAAAATTAAGCCTTGATCTAACCTCAATCCCTCACCCCAAGTCACAAACGGTAACAGTTTTTGACATGCAAAGTTATGTGAGTTGATTAGCTAACGTCACCGCTAATTTCCATCGTTTATGAGTACCTCTGTACATTTATGAGCAGACAGGATAATACTCGTTAATGTCAGAAATGAGGACTTTATAACCATGGAGCAGTATAGTATTTACTGTTTTGCGATATACAAATACGGTGTTGAGTCCCAGACTAGACGATATAAATCCCTTTGGATATGTATGGGGGGCTAGCTTTGGACCTAATTGGGTTAACTTACCTAATAATTAAATTGAATAAAGTAGAAAAAATTGAATCGGTCTAGGCGGGGTTTGAACCCGCGATCTTTGCTTTACAAGGGCAATGCTTTGACCACTAAGCTACCAGTCTCCTAGGTGTTCCACGGGAACTTTTTAGGACCCGTGGTTGACACGGGTGTTTAACCCCTCTCTTAACGGTGACCGCACATGTCAAATTTTGCCTGACGCATGATTTGCAAATCCTTTTTACAAGTTTCTACTACGATCTAGCTGCGATAACGATAAACGTCACTATATATTTTGAATTAGTTTAAGCTAAATCTATGGTACTTACTGTTTATTTATGTACATATTCTTGTCTTGTTTACAATTCTAACATGTTTTTAACAAGATGCTAAATAAGGCGTAAATATGGAAAATCCGAATGTATTTTGAGCTATGTATCTTACTTGTGTACTTAGTTATACTGATTCTTACGTAACACTAGATAGTCTATCTACTCTATCTCGTAAGTAAAAGAATGATAATACGATCGTACGTAACGAATTTGAAATCTGGTGATAAAAATCAACGATGAGTACCTATTTGTTAGTGATTTTTATTGCCGCTAAGGCTCGGCTCTTCATATTAAAAGTTGTAGACATAGTACCAAGGACGAGGGCTATGAATTTTGAATATTTAATATTATTTAACTTAACCATTACATTAAACGTAGACGGAGACGTTAAGAGAGAGTATTAAAGTAAAATATTTACCTGGATGACGAAAGTGACAAGACAAAAGAAAAAAAAAGTATTCTTTTACATCGACTATAAGGAAGTACATTATTTTTCTTGTTTTCCTTTGTTTACATAGCTAGGTTTGTGCGTCTTTAAAATATTCGACAGCTGTTCATTACCTAGTATAATAGCAATGGTATTTTACAAATAATATAACAATTGCAGAATGACGCAGCATTGGGCCTGTACTTGGTCCCTAACAAAAGGCAGGCACCTTTCAGGCTTCGAAATGTTACCTAAACTACTTTTAAAAACTTGAAAAAATACTTGGTATAGTCACCTGTTTATGTGCAGTTATCCCCTCGGATAATTCTCGGGGTCCGTTTAGATTTCTATGAAACGTTATGTCTATTTTGTTAAGCAAATGAAAGTATTTGAATTTGAACAACAAATGTACTATGGAACTGTGTGCCAGGTGTTGGAAGTAGGTTGCTCAAATAACATACATACATATAATCACGCCTTTATCCCCGGAGGGTTAGGCAGAGGTGAATTAACACCCACATTTCACCAATCTGTATTCGGTCCTATAGGTAGCTATAGGGGCTATAAGGTGAGCCTATTGCCGTATTCCGGGCAATATTGTTGACTCGAGCAATGCATCTGAGGCTGAGTCTGGGCTGTACATATCTGTCTGATGTTAAAGTTAATCAGCCCTATCCCTTAGTCGCCTTGTACGACACCACATGGGAAGAGAAGGGGTGGCCCAAATTCTACTCTGCCGGGAACCACGCGGCCAAAGTAAACACACAAAGTAAAATCGTTAAAATCAACGGTGTGATGTGTCAGCTGTCGAAACTTACCGTAGAGGAACATCCGAAATCCGAACAGCAAAACCCTTTGCCAAAATATGCTTTTCTACATCAATCATATTATTTATATGTTTAAACATTTTATTCAAACAACTATGTATAAATGAATTCACAAGGGTAAGAGTGAGCCAGTACTAGGTTGAAAGGGTAAATATTTGAAACTTTGAAGGTATAATTACGTGAAGGGCAAAAGGTTACAAGGTCAGTAGAAGGGCACAGCCCACAGGGATCGTTATTTTGTGAGCGTATTGTGTAAGCTGTCTGTGATTCTTTGGTGATATGTATCAGATTTTGTACTGGATTTGAATGAAATAATTGTCAAAGATCTGTCTTGTTAGGTGGGTAGATACTGTAATGTATGCAGTATCGACAATAAGAGATGAGCTCGTTCGTTACTTTTGGTGGTATTTCACGCATAAATATAGGTACACCATGTAACGCCTCCAGTCAGTAAATTCGCACTTTTATGCGCTGATTCTAAGTCGGTCATAATTATAATGAAGACAATACTGACGTTTTGTTAACATTCTGAATGAAGAACGGCTGTCATTTTAAAACTAAAACTGTCATTAAACAACAATAATAATTATGAACACACTTATTTTTTGTGATGAGTCCATTTGGAGATGAATTAAAATCTCTAATTAGCATTTAGTATAATGAGCTCTGTTGACCTAAGTAGTTGATCTTCAAGAAATATAGAAATCTTAAATAGCAGTCTCATAAAATGAAATACATATTACTCACCCAGCTCCGTCCCAGGCAGGCAGAGAGAATAACCTGCCTTAAATGAAATATGCAAATAAAATCTTAATTTCTTATTTTATGTATTAGTATTATATACTCACGCCTATAAATCCCCGAGGGGATAGGCAGAGATGTATTAACACCCACATTTCGCCAACTATAATTTTCGGTCCCACTTAATAGGGGGCAAGTTTTTTGTTGCTATGGTTACTAACAAATCTGATAATCTTGATGCAACAATCAGATATTTATCAAAAATCCTGTACTTTACCTATGTATATGCATTAAGTTAGACATGCATAAAATGTTAGATTTAGACACACAGACCCGCGCGGCTGCTGGTTCATATCTTGTTCAGTAGATACAGATACGGCTGACTGTACTACATAATTCATTTGCCGCAGCTTGTTAATGTATTCGTGGAACCGAACACGTGCTCTATGAGTCACTGTAGTCAATACACGAACAACACCATTAGCCAAAAGTTTTAATTCAAACTTACAACAAAACAATAGTATGAATGACTTAAAAAGTATGTTTATTCGGTAATGTTGTCGACTAATCAATAATTTTCATTTTTTTAAACGTGGTACCTCAATTTGATTAAACGGTTTTCACTTGTGAAATACAGCCAGACTGATTTAACAAGCAATAACTACAATATTAATGTAACTGTTTGTATCCTTGTAGTATAACACTGTGCTAGATTTCCCTGGGCAACGCCATCAATATACCTTAGGATTTTCTGCAAGTCTTCTAACATTAAACACAAGACAATGATAGGCAAGGTCACTGAATTGAATATTGTGTCCCAATTTCTTGAGGAGTTTCGGTATCTTAAGAATTCAATTTTTTAGGGACATTGCTTTTTTTTTTAACTGAGAATCAGTTGTCTCTGATATCTAAAAGTAGACGTACAGTGGAATAATTACCAGCAGTAATCTATTTCCGGTGAAGTGGAAATCTTACTCTCTATATTCATTTTTAAATAGAGCACACGCTCAAACAATTAAAAACGTGCTTTTTGAGCACCGCTTCTGCTGACCCATTTCTTGGGTAAAGGGGGTACCAAGAGTACAAAGGAAAAACAAAAAATAATTATTATATTCAGTTATATAATTTTATTACGTTCATTTAAGGAGTATTTAATTGTCTATTAAACACGATTAATTTCAATAGTTGCGATTAATTTTGCGAGATTTTTAGGATTAATTAAAGGGTTAATTTCCCACTGAAAGAACAGCGGGGATTGACTCTAAGTGACCCGGATCCATTGCTCTCGAGTAATGTGTTGCCACAATTATCCATATAAGTTTATTGATATTAAATAATCATATTAATTCAAGGATTTAATGCAAACATGTTAACCATTTGTAAATATTATTAGCAAACGCTTACGTTGTAAACATGTTTACATCTCTCATGTTCGGTAAGTAGGTCCTTATTACCCCCAAATGGGGCTTGTAGGTGACCAATTAGCGCTCTAGGGTAATAATGTAGCTATAAAAGCCCTAGGGCGGTAAGTAATTAAAAAAAAAGACGGGTTGCACTCTGGGAGTGCCGGCAGAAGTGAAAACATTTTCTTTTTTTCTTTCTTCGTTATATACATAGAAAAAGATTAAAAAAACATACCATACCATACCTATTATATAGCGCTATTCATAGAACCTATCACTTATTTTCTGCTAATTTTCTGTCAGAAGAAATTAATAAATTATAAAAAGAAAAAATAATCACAAAAAATAATAATTAAAAAAAAGAAAAAAATATCATAAAAAGTAATAAATTACAAAAAGAAAAAGTAATCACCAAAAGTAATAAATTATAATAAGAAAAAACAATCACAAAAAATCCCTGAAGGCCCGGTGGTTTGAACCCGATACTATCTGAAACTATAAGGACTTTACAATCGACGTGCTTACCGTTTAAGCTACGACGTCATCCATGGTAAATTGCAAAATACATAGTCTTTACCTAATCTTGTATGACGTCAGTCGTCGGTTACGGTGCAAAGGTCAACTAATCCTGACGCTTCCTTAACATTTTACACCCATCCAACGCCGCTAAAGAAGTTTTCACTTCAAAAATATCACTTTACTCTTTCAAATAGTTCGCGTCATCTAACCGTCATACTGGCAATAGACATCATGCATTCAGCCTAATGACAAAAGAGGTCGCTTCGCTATTGAGCCTTATCTTCGTATGAGTTTAATGGGCATCAATTTTAAATATCGAACGGCGAAGCTCAATTTCGTTCTTGAAAAAAAAATTTTAAAAAAGGAGATGAAAAAAGGCGGGTATGGAAATCTTTTATTATTAACATACCCAAGACAACAATCTCATAATACCGAATAACTTTTCACAACACTCTGACATTGGCAAGTTGTGGCAACACACAGAAGCCAGTCAACAAGAATTGAATTGAACATACCCAAAAAACACCTGTCCCTAAAATTTGAAAATTGTTCTCATTTTACTATAAATTTTAACTAACAAAATGTTCTACTTACCTCACAATCGAGATGTAAAGCAGAATAGTTAGCTCGGGTGTAAGCATCAATTGCACCCTCGAACTATAGGCGCCCTCGCTGCGCTCGTGCGCCTAAATATCTCGGGCTGCAATTGATGCCTTACAGCCCTTGGCTACTAATCTACTATTATACCCCACGTGCCAGTGTTATTGAGGTTGTTATAGGATTTTAGAGTTACTTTACTGTAGGATTTTTAGTTAATCTGCTTAGTGTCTGTCATTACATTAACAATTAGTAGACTTTTTTGTATAAATTACACATGTTTGTGTGCATTATCTTTTATTTTTGTGAACACACTTTCATAACGCTCTCATGAGAGATAAATTTTTTCACAAGATGTTGCGACGTCATCAGCTTTGATAAAGATAAGGCGAAAACGTGGTGATCTTGAAAATATGTTTTATAATCCAGTCAAAATCGACGTAATAAAATGTTTGCATAAATTCGTATAGAGCTGAAAATTGGTGGGAGTATTCAATATATCATAATGAAAGAAATATCAAAAGCCCCCATCGATTGGACTTCTGCATTTTTTTAATTTCAGCTTAAACGTCAAATTTATTGGCTTATCGCATTTTTCTCGTAAACAGCAAATTTTATCACAAAAGTATGTTAGACAAAGTTATAGATTGTGCAATTACCTACAAAATTCATTTCCAAACTTTAGTTTTACGGATCACCATTTCGGAGATATCACGATTTCAAAATTTTAGGAAATCATATCCATTACTACAAAATTACTTGTTGGACCGTTGCCGTTGGTGCTTTGGTCTTGAAATTTAGGCAGATGCTTTTCATGTTGCTAACATCCACTGAGAAAGGATTTACGAGTATCTCTATGCGAATTTATGCAAGATCAAATGTTTATTTTGTCTGGATTATTAATTAATATTTATTTCTCTTAGAACTATATTTCATTAAAAAATTGTCAGAAATAGTTTCACCAGTTATTAAATTAATTGAGAAGTTATGTGTTGATTTCACAAATACACATAGGTGTGTGAGAGAAGAAAGCCAGCTTTAAGCGAATATTTCTTTCACTTTGTCTCTCTGCCATTCAAATTGACACACGGGAAAGAGTGATCCACAATATTATATAAGTTGTGTTAGTGGTCATTATAACTGATTTTTATATCGATTCATATACTTATGGAGAGCACGTTGTCAAAAACTGCTTGAGAAAGCTTGTTACATTCATCAAAGGGATACTTTCGAGTTGGCTATGTGTAGCTATTAGTTTTAAATTAAACATGGTTAAAAACAAAAGTTATCAGTATTTATATTGCTGTGAGAAAATGAAGGTAGCACTAAACTATTTTGGTTGGCTTATCTACGTTTTTTAGCTTAGCCACTCACTACGTTTGAGGCACCCTAATACTCTATGTATGAGTATGAAAAATGCAGAAAAATATTTTCTAAAAAACTTATGCTAACACTTTTACATACACAATGCCTATAATATATTAATAATGTATTTTTTGCGATTATTTTCTACACATCAGGATTAAAGGTTATCTATTTGAAGTATTTCCATGTACCTATTTCAATATTATCTACCTACCTATATGACGTAGATTGCGCAGATTTGTTCAAAACATGTTATTACCGACAAGGCCACTATTATAAGTCCTTGGGTGTGAAGGCTTTGATCCAAGGCTGAAGTGCAAAATGAAAGCACGAGGTAGTGACAAGGTCGTTTAATTATTTGTCCTGAATTATTTATACGAGTATGCAAAGCCTTATTGATCCATTGCCCGCCAGTGAAGGGAACATTTTAAAACCAGTTAAATTTTCAATTAACGCGACTGCTGTCTAAATGATGGAAATAACTTTGACAGAAGACGGTAGTAGCCATTAATTTTTCTTTCGTTTCATGATTGGCCATAGAGTAGAGCCAGATGTCAAACTTGTTTCGATTTAAGACAGCACTCAGGCACGGTGATACTATCGTCTCTATGATAGGATTAACGTGACTCAGGTTTACTTATTTTGATCTTTTAAACAGCATTCTGGATTTTTAATTGCTTAATATTTTTTAATTGCAATTGACATTTACCCAACATTGATTACCGATAAGACGATTAAGAATATATATTTTTACAGTTATTAAAAAAATGGTTTGGGTCTCAAAGATTGTGTTTGGGCTCCTACATCTGATTTTCAGTTCATATCGTATAAAATATATGCGTAAAAACAACTTAAAATATCTTTCAAATACACAATATTAATGGGAAGGAAGTTATACTAGTTATAGAGTTTTATAGGGCTAGAGCTGTACATATACAAATTTGTAGTTTTAGGAATTTACTTGACAATAAATATTATTTGTAAAACTAAAACTTTAATCACTCATTAGTAAATTTTGATTCTGGAACTTACCAAACTGTAAGTAGGTATCAAGTGCATAGCACCGATAGTATCAGCTGCTATGAGCTAAATGAGAACACCAGTTTGAACTGATTCTAAAGGTTCAGAGTTCAATTGATATTGAATATGTACCTATTCAGTACAGTAAATTAATAGTCTAGTTTATTGATAAATCGCGAATTGTGTTTTATTTTGGAGTGAACAAGACATAAAATTGCGTGACCGACTGCAATAATCTTTGAGAAATATTTAACTTATAACTTATAACGTAGTTTCTTGGGTACAAATGTTTTCCCCCGAGGAGGGCCAGACCGTGAGGGATGGCCCTGGGTCAGCTGGGGTGCGAGGGATATGTCGCATGACAACCTCACCTTCGGCCTAGCACTACGACCCAGAGACGGCGTGCGGTTTAGTCGGTTCGAGTCCGACATAACCTCCCCCTCCGGCTCCGGAGGGGTGGTATTCGTGGGGATTTCCCGTACGTAAAAAAAAGGGTATAAATGTTTTTATTCTGTGTATAATTGTATATGTATTATGTCTTCTATACTTTGACTTTTATCCCCAAAAAGACACTGCAAGCTCTCTTTTTTCAATGAACATGAATTATGATCGATTCAATACCTCTTAATAGTTCGTTCCAAAATATCTTTCTTTAGTGGTTTTTCTATATCACTTAGATGCCAGATAAACATACGGCCAATCTGCTGGGAAGCGATTTACCTAAAAGGCCCGAATTCCAGAATAACGCTCAGTGGTAAATCGTCTCTCACAATAACATTAGAAATGTCATCTAGAATACAATCTGTAAGCTTTAGTTATAAATCGAGATTAAGGACTGAGTATAGTATTCGAATATGGGGCTAAATTACCACCACCTCCAAAATCATCCATAGGTCTTTTCTTTTGAAAGCACAACATAACCTTTCAAACACAACCCACTTGATTTATAGTGGGTTTCTTTATACTACTTAGGTGGCAGCAAGCACACGATCCACTGACACCACAAAAACTCCCCAGTGTGCTCTGGCTACCCTACTCACCGCCGTGAACACAACACGAGAATATGTTTGTTGTGTTGTGCCTCCGCAACAACACTGGGACTGGTACTGCCCCAGTCAGACTGCTTAATTGGACGGAAATACCGTGGTGTCCTACCTCCTACAAAAACGGTGTCCTATGGACGTGTGCAACATCAGGGGAGTCACGCTCGTGCTGCCGACCCTGTAAACACAGAGAGTTTCTGTGCCGTCAGTGTAGAAGACAAAGCGAGAATAGTCTGGTCTTCTTGACCTTAGAGCAACCGTGTGGGCTAGTACTTTGACAGAGGGAATCGTCTGCGTATGACTACTTCCTTGCGTATTACTCTGCTAAGGTATTGGGTAACCAACGGGTTATTCTGACAAACCTGTAATAATGTACAACTAAATATTTTACTTAAGTACCACGTGTTTTTAGAACAACAACAACAACAACAACAACAATATTATGCAATTTACAAAACAGAATAACTGGCGAAAAGAGACATGGACGTTTTAAGTTTTTGTCGTTTACACATCAACAGCTCGTTTATTATATGAAAAGTGACAGTGGCCATGGACTCGAAATTGGCATTTCACCATCAATAATTTTATGGAAATTTATATTTTACTTCATCATCATCATCATATCAGCCACACATAGTCCACTGCTGAAGATAGGCCTCTCCTATAGACTTCCAGAACAACCGATCTAAAGCAGCCCTCATCCAATGCTTCTCGGCGTCCTCGATGAGGTCGTCCTTCCACTGGCCAGTAGGCGTCCTACACTAAATTTTATTTAACATTGCCGAAGTGTGGCCGCATGAATCAGTTTTTGCGATCAAAGTAGCCTAAGTCATTTCCCAGGGTATAATGTATCTCCTAACAAAATTTCATCAACAACAGACAGACAAAGTAACTTTCGTATTTATAATATTAGTATGGATAAGTTCATGAATGACGTATTTAGTATGCAAAGATCTTCACAAAATCACGTGCTTTATTTTATCTTTGTTCATTGTTTGTTTTTCTCATTTCTGAAGGTCGCGTTTTGTATTTATGTACCTACCTAACTCCTATAAAAAATTCAATTGATCTTTTGTTGATATTGTATGATTTATTGTCGTACGCCTTTTTTTTGCGTGCGGAAATCCCCACAGATCCCTTAGCATTGTGCCCAGCTGTGACTCTAGATGGATAACCTGATAAACTACAAAACAAAGTCAAAGGAACATGGAAATGAAACGAAATTGACTAGCTTAATGTCGATGTATACTTAATTATATCGTCACTCATCAGTTCACGAGGAAAAGACTTGGTCAAGAAACTTAACCGACTTTTCTTATGGATCTCTAGTTGTTGGCCGTGGCCCCACCCGCGTGGGGACGATTATCAGGAACACAGCATATTATGTTGTTTCCCAAGCTCTAATATTTGTGAACGCCTTAAACTTTTTTCGCGATAATAGGTATGACTATGTTATTTAGATAATAGGCATTTCAGAGGAGGTAGGACACGACGGTATTCCCGTCCAATTGAGCAGTCCGATTAGTGATGTACCTCCGCTCTACAGAATATCGGGGCCATAATAACCTGTGTTTTGTGTTCCCGGCGGTGAGTAGGGTAGCCAAAGCTCACTAGAGAGTTTTTGTGCTGTCAGTGGGAAGACCAAAGTATATTCCCGCTTTGTCTTCTATACTGACGGTACAGAAACTTTCGGTGTTTACAGGGTCGGCAGCAAGAGTGTGACTCCCCTGGTGTTGCACACATCTGTAGGCCACGGTAACCACTTTCCATAAGGTGGGCCGTGCGCTTTGCCTTCCACCTCATAAGTGTAAAAAAAATACGTCACAGTCCATAAAAGCGCCTAGGTAACTTTTATCCCGGGAATAGGTTCCCGTGGAACACGAGAACAGGCATCTCACAAGGGCGGAATCGCTGGCGACAGCTGTTCGTATCAAAAAATCAAATCTCTCAATACAGAGTGATAACGAAGGGTGTGACTCATGTATTAAAATGATTTTCACACGATCAGTTATGTAATCTCATAGTTGTTTTGTTTGAAAATTGGGCTGTCATCTTGGCAATTGGTGTTTAATCTAAATACATAAGTAAGTACGTATACTACCCGGCAAACCGGGTGTAAGGGTTCCCCTTACACCCGGTTTGCCGGGTACTATACCTACCTCCCGAAGCCGAAGGCCCCTGGTAAGTGCTCCGGGTACACTACATATTGTCATAATCTTTTTTCGAATTGGTGATTTTTTTTTAATTTAAATTAGATGGTCGCGACAACTTTACCGACAGCTCTTGTGACAGATTGTGACAATTGATATGTAAAATTGAATTGTCTAATATTGTGACAATTGATACTTAATGTCTGTAAATCTCCGATGGGACAAAGTAATAGGCAGAAGTGTATTAACACCCACATTTCGCCAGTTATGATTTTCGATGTCACGTAAAAGTGGGCAAGCGAGCCTATTGCCATTAGCGGCCACTTGATCAAGCGTCGCATGGAGAACCCTAACCCTTAATCGCCTTCTATGACACTCACAAGAAGCGATTGCGGATCCTATTCTACTCCGCCGATTTAGAAGATCTCTCGTATTTTTATTACTTGACAAATACAATCTTGAATTTACCAGACTCTGTAACTAACAGCTGACGAAAACTCGATAGATAGATAGATAGATAATTCTTTATTGTACACCAATAAATTTACACTAGGACAAGTAATTTAGATAATAAAAAAGTTTAATGTACAATGGGCGGCCGTAGCGATTTCTTCCAGGCAACCTTGGGATGGACAGTAATGTGACAGAAACAGAAGATATGGTGTAGTTATCAAATCAACTAGCCTGAGCTACTAGCTTGAGCTTCCTTCCTTCATATTGAGCATTTGAATCGGCCAGTATGAACCGATGCAAATCGCTTTGTTGGCAACAACTGGTCACCTCGCAACACTTAAAACGATTTGACGGTCACTAGTTCCACGTATGTCATAACAATTTGTACTGGGAAGTGAGACAATGAAATAAGATTATGTTGTTGACAAAACCCACCACTTTTATTTCCTTTTTTAAATATTTTTTTTTCAACCGATCTAGTAGTTTTTAGTGCTGAACCATGATACATGCCTATAAGTATGAATAATTGAATACCTATAAACAAAAATTGACATTTCTAGGACGCAACATCGTGAAACCGTACCGTAACATACCGGGGTTTGTGGCTACGTGGTAATTGAGTAGGTTAACGCATAGCAAGGTTAAGTCACACTAAGGGGCCGTCCATTAATAACGTGATCTTTTTTTTACCATTCTTTGACACCCACCCCCCCTCTCCACGCGTGTTTGACGAAAACATAAATACACGGCCCCCGGCCCCCTTGTGATATTTCGTGATTTTTGTCAAACCACTCCCCCTGCCAGGTAGGTTAGGTTATTAGGCCGGTAGGACCATTCTTAATACATAGAGAATTGAGACACCCTCCGTGTTAACTAACGCAAGGAAGATGATGACTTATAATATCAGCCATCAGGACAGGACAGGAACATGAAAATATTCCGGTCCCCGGGACCTGAAGTTTTAATTGGCGATTAGTACAAGGAAATAAAACATCTGGGCTTACTCGTTCAGAGATAGGCTGGCGAGATAGAATAATAAATGGATTAGCTTTTGCCTGCGGCTCCGCCCGCGTGGAAATCGGTTATCGCTATAATATTGGTTATCGTTATAAATTGTAGCCTATGTGTCATTCTGATGTACTTATAAGCTATATTATTGTATAGTTTCGTTAAAATCCATTCAGTAGTTTTCACGTGAAAGAGTAACAAACATCCATCCATCCATACTTACAAACTTTCGCGATTATAATATTTACTAGCTGTTGCCAGCGGCTCCGCCCGCGTGGATGTCGGTTATCGCTTAGTGTTGATCCGACGCTATTGAGCATTAAATTCGCCTCTCTACTGAACTTTGTTCTCGACTATGTACTCACCTCTGTTCTCGACTTTCTACTCGCCTCTATATACGACCTCTCGCCTCTCTACTTGCCCATCCATTCGATTATCTTTTCGCCTCTCTACTTGACCCTCCCCACTCGCCTATCTACTCGCACCACTACTCAGCTCTCTATTCGATCTTTACTCGCCACTACATTCATCTTTCCACTCCCCTCCCTATTCGCCTCTCCACTCAACCCTTTACTGCATTCTATTTATATCTATATGTCGCATATCTACTCGCCCCTGTAGTCGACTCTACTCGACTTTCGATCTTTACACGCCTATCCACTCGTCCCTATAAAAATCTCTACTCGCCTCTGAACTCGCTTCTAATAATCCATCTCTGTACCAAATTTCACCAGGATATCATCAAAAATGACAAACTTTCATACTAACTATCCATCCTTATCCCTCCCCCACCCCTTTACCACATTATTCGCGATAAAAGGTAGCATATGTCCGTTACCAAGCTCTAATTAATCCCTGTACCAAATTTCATCAGGATATCTTCAAAACTGTCAAACTTTCATACCTTATTACACCCCCCCCCCCTTATGCCTCCATTTTCGCGTCAAAAGATAGCCTATGTTCGTTCCCAAGCTTCAATCTATATCTGTACCAAATTTCATCAGGATATCTTCAAAAAAGACAAACTTTCATCCCATAGCCATATGGCTATCCCCGATATCCCCCCCTTCTACCCCTTTTTGCGATAAAAGGTAGCCTATGTCCGTTTCCAAGCTCTAAACTATCTCTGTACCAAATTTCATCAGGAAATCTTAAAAATGACAAACTTTCATCCCAAGTCCCTAGTCCCCCCCTTCTACCCCCCTTTTGCGATAAAAGGTAGCCTATATCCGTTCCCAAGCTCTGAACTATCTCCGTACCAAATTTCATCAGGAAATCTTCAAAAATTACAAACTTTCATCCCAAGGCCCTAGTCCCCCCCCTTCTTCCCCCCTTTTCGCGATAAAAGGTAGCTTATGTCCGTTCCCAAGCTCTAAACTATCCCTGTACCAAATTTTATCAAGAAATCTTTAAAAATGACAAACTTCCATACCAAAACCCTAGTCCGCCCCCCCCTTCTACCCCCCTTTTCGCGATAAAAGGTAGCCTATGTCCGTTCCCAAGCTCTAATCTACCTTGTACCAAATTTCATTAAAATATCTTCAGAAATGACAAACTTTCATAAAAACTTTCATCCCCTATTTCCCCCCCTTAAACCCCCTGTCTCGTGATTAAAGGTAGCCTATGTCCGTTTTCAAGCTCTAATATACCTCTGTACCAAATTTCATCACGATCGGTTCAGTGGTTTAGGCGTGAAAGCGTAACATACAGACAGACAGACAAACAGACAGACAGAGTCACTTTCGCATTTATAATATTAGTATGGATTTTTTTTTTACGTTCGGGAAATCCCCACCGATACCCAGCCCTCCGGAGCCGGAGGGGTAGGTTATGTCGGACTCGAACCGACTAAACCGCACGCCGTCTTTGGGTCGTAGTGCTAAGCCGGAGATGAGGTTGTCATGCGACATATCCCTCGCACCCCGGCTGACCCAGGGCCATCCCTCTCGGACTGGCCCGCCTCGGGAGGGCGCGTTTATAATATTAGTAGGATTCAATTACTATTTTTACTGTTTATGATACAAGAAACGTGATCTAATGCAGATTATAAGATCATTCTTTGTACAATAGAACAAAAGAGAATACAAAATGATGAACCTTTCTATCTTACGTGATTACAATGAATCTATATTAAACAAACATAGTTTTCAAATGCAAGGTATATACCAACGGACGTAAGCAACTAAAGACCGAACAAGAATGATTTAGTGTCATGAATAAAATCCAGATGGAAATGTATTTAAACCAGTTTCCATGCTAATGAGCATGGAGACTGGCGTCGCCAAACTGTAACATAATATGACTAATCATTTCATTCAAAACAGTGTAGTGGTTGATTATAACGTTGGTTTTCTACCAGGGGACCAAAAAGCACCTGAGCGGGTTTTTTTTTGCGTGCGGGAAATCTCCACCGATACCCCCCGATGTGCTAGGCCGAAGGTGAGGTTGTCTCACGACATATCTCTCGCTCCCCGGCTGACCCAGGGCCATTCCTCTCTTCTTGCCATCCTCGGGAGGGGGGACCACGCCGTCTCACCTCCAGGGCCGTCACAAGCTCCCGCCTCGGCGTCTCGAACGCCGGACACTCGGTGAGCGTGTGCAGCCCCAAGTCCACGCTCACGTCGCAGTGATGGCACTCGGGCGTTGGCTCTATGCCCATCAGATGCAGGTACCGCCCGAAGTTACTGTGTCTGGTAATGACCTGCGTCTGACGGTACGAGAGGCCACTCCCCCATGATGGGTCTAACCGCCGCAATCACGGCCTGCCCTAGCACCTAAGCGGGTACAGATCCATAACATTTATTTATATAGGTATATGTGGAGAACCTTTTATGTATATTTGAATAGGTAGCTTGTAAATAAATTAAATATTAAGTGGTCTCATACCAGGAGGAGGGACGAATTAATTAGAGACACCAGGGTTTCGAACCCTTTCAACTGAGGTCAAACCTGAAAGTAAACATCAGTTAGTAATTGTGTCGCGAATTATGCTGGACAATCATCACAGCGTTGTGCTGGTAGATTTCACCTTGAAAGGAAGCGAAAAAGATTTGACATCATTATTACTGCAACATTTTCGTCGAATGCTGTAATGATTAACAAATCCCAATACATATTTTGTATTCGTTCATCTCTGTTCGTGTAGCGTGTACTCGGCATTACACAAACATGGTCTTGATATAGGTATTAATTGTGTAATGTCTATAAATACTAGGAGTAACGTTCCCAAGTATTTTCACGCAATAGGAAATCCAGTATTTTACTTGTAATTTTAAATCACTTTTATTATGGTGCATGCTAACTCTAAATTTCAACGATGGACAGTTATTACTAAAACACTGACATCCGGCGGATAGATTTTTGGAACCGCTAACAATTTAACAAGGTTTTTTAATTTTGTAATTTGCTTTTTAACTTTGTGCCTACCTGTTGGGAAGCTGCTTGCAACATCAGTAGATTCGCAATGGTGGAAAAACTCATGTCTCTCGAGTCCATTAGATCATTAAACTTTTAGCGTTCGGGATATATGCAATTACTAACACCGCGGCTTCACCTGCTTGAAATTATTGTCCCGCTCTCGCTATCCATAGGAATCTATTACAAGGATAATAATATAACCTTATTCAATCTTAGATACTGCCCCAGATTGGACTCTCCTAATCGATACGTATGAAAAGCACTATATAGAATTCCGGAGGATGTTGGGGTTTCGTCATCTAGACCGGACATATTTCTATACTCGAAAACGACTAAATATGTGGTCCTTGTGGAACTTACTGTACCGTGGGAAACAAATATACCAAAGGACCACACACTTAAGAAACATAAATACTACGATCTCACAAACGAATTAATCAAAAACGGTTACGTGGTTAATTTGTATGCAGTAGAAGTGGGAGCTAGAGGTATACCAGCTAAATCTCTCTATAACCTACTTAAAGATCTAGGCCTATCGAGAGCTACAATAAGCTCATTACTAGGACGAATGTCTAAAGCGGCACTAGTAGGTTCGTATCAAATTTGGTTAGGCAGGGAGGGGAACTTGGGTAGTGAAGGTGAGTGTTGATGTACATCAACAAAAGGGGCCCCTTCTAAACCTACACTTGGGTCGCAAGTCCCAGGCACTGTCCCGAGTTCCCAACTCAGCAACGCGATGGACCCGGCACCCGCACGGAGAATCCATGGATTGCTAAGAATATCGTCTCTTCCCAACTATAATGTATCCGTGTACCAAACGGCAAGATCCGTTAAACGGCCATTAAAGCGTCATTAAATAACAGACAACCAAATATTTTGTTCATCTTCCAACCATCAATCATCAACCATGAAAGGAACTTCATCCCACGCACACTCAGCCAACAGTGGAATGAACTCCCTGCTGAGAGGTTTCCAAGTGGCTACGATATAGGGTTCTTCAAGAAGAGCATTAGAAGGTTCTTTATTCGGGTCAGTAGCACTAGTGTGACTTCCCTGGTGTTGCATACCTCATAGTCCTAAAGGTCGGGGTAACTACTATCCATCAAGTGGGCCCTGTGCTCGACTGTTACCTTTCACATTTATAATATTAGTAGTAGAATTTTGTGGCAGCGTCTGTATGGGGTTTGTAGGTTGTCCTCAATTTGGTATTATATTGAAATAAAACCACCGGAGCTTAATCACAATGCACTGTATTGAACGAGAGCGTCTGATTTATAAATATTGCCCTACTTAATATTAATTGTTAGAGTTTACACACTAATCTGATGTTGCCATAAGTCGCAACAGATTTCATAGGCCTTCAATTTTACGGTAAGATAATATAGCAAACTAACGTGGTATGCATTACGTTCCAGGGTTTCGTGCCGGGTATGTTCGGCGTATCACACGGCGCGCTGCAGTTCATGACGTACGAGGAGATGAAGAACCGCTACAACGAGTACAGGAATCTGCCGATTGATATCAAATTGGTAAGTTTCGGTCCTGCATTGCTCTTGAATCATATCGATCCCCAGAGCAATTTGTAATAAGCGGACGAGCAGGTTCGACATTACGATTTATAAAACGGTTCAGTTTTCGAGCAATCCAAGTCCTGAACGGACCATAGGAAGAGAGATGAAGTTTAGCTCCATCTCAGGGATGGAGCTAAACTTCATCTCGGTAGACCAAAAGTTTTTCAAAATATCTGAGATGACCTACAACTCTGTGTACTTACCATTTCTTCTAGAGCAGGCAGAAGAAGCGGTAGTACCTGAAGAGTCTTCCTCTAAACTCGGTGGTTTCGATGGTTCTGGATCCTTTCATCAAAACATTACAAATTTAACCTTCAAGATCGGTCACAACTGAGCAATCCACTAATGTTTTTTAAATCGGCTTACTCCAAAACTGGGATTACCTCAGAACTAAAAAATACCTCTCATGAATAGTTTAATAGCCCTCAGACCTATGCTATAGTATTAAAAGAACCTGTGCGTCACTGTATCAGCTTTTAAACTGCACTGCTTTTGTATATTGATTATTTTGTTTGTTAATTGATTTTATTTTCACGATAATTCTTTCGTATTCAGCTTTTACTAACACACAATTCCCAGTTCTACAGCTCTAAATTTAATTTGGAAATACCGTTACGCGCGTTTCTGCCTGATCAGCTATTTTTTTAAATATCTAACCAATAAACAGGGACGGTGGTAGCTCTAGAACTTTCAGCAGCAGTATACTCTGTAATTGAACAATCTAGACATGCGAAAAATTCCTAGCAATTTATTATCGTAGTAAACCATAACACACGCATCTCGTGTTCTAAACTGCTGAGATTTCATGATTATGTCGTAAACAGTAAATTTGTATTATATTCAAATTGTGTGCGGTATTTCTGACGAAATAGGGTACAACACAATATGCTACCATGGGTGTCATTCGTCGTTCAAAGGAAATTTAGGGTAGTAGCTATTACCCACCTGATAGTAATAAACAGCGAACGTCAGATTTGTTCAGTCGGCCGCCAATGCCCTAGACGGTATCTCGATCGCTCTCGGCTCTACTCATGTATTTCTTTCTCTTTCTATACTTCGTCCCCCAACGCGCTTAGCTCGTCGGTCTATAGCAGACAAAGGCTCTAGTGCCAGGTTTGTTTCAAGGATTCGAGGAATTTTTACCGCCTATGCTCATTAAAAAAAAAGATATTACCGAGTTCATTACTACATAGTATAAAACAACTTTCTCTGTCCCTATATCCATATGTATGCTTAAATCTTTAAAACCACGCAACGGATTTTGATGCGGTTTTTTTAAATAGATAGAGTGATTGAAGAGGAAGGTTTATATGTAAAATAACATCCATTGCACCCGTGCGAAGCCGGGGCGTGTCGCTAGTGCATAATAATATGCTAATGTGACTATAATAATTACAATTGAATAAAAGGGAAATACATAATAATGTTGAATATTTATTATCCCTCAACTAGAATGTAATTATTGTAATATCCTCTATTTAACCTTGTACTCTACGCTTGGCTAAGCATGGCATATTGATTCACATATAAATGTTATGACTGACTTTTATGTATGATAATTATTACTGTGCATGAATTTCAGCGAATGAAAAATGGAAAAACGAGTGACTGTCGTGATATGGATGAACAGGTTACGTATCATGAGACCGATTTCAAAATCCCAGAGTTAAACAACCCGAATTTCAAAAAGCGTTGGGATTTTGATATGTAACCGATGGACATTATTATGAGCAGAGATGAAAGTAATAGTCTTAAGAGGGTTCTAAGAAAATATGGATGGAACGCGTGAAAGAATGGGAAGAAAGGATATGGCGAAGGGGGAGTGACTGAGCAAGATTATATGGTTAGGAAGGGAGTGAATGTTGTGATGACTGCAACCAGAGATGAATCGAAAAAGCCATATGTTGCGCCGACCACAATTAAACTTGAACATAAAAAAATATTGGGCTAAGGGCAAGGGCAGGAGGATGATAATGAAGTAACTGATATCTGATAGGAATGTGTGGAGGAAAATTACATGTTGCATCAGCCCAAAGTTACAGACAGGGGCAAGTAGATGAATTATGCATTTCAGAGAGATTTCCCAGTGCGGACTTACCCTAATTTAATAATTTAGTACACGTGTACTTTGTATTGCCAACTATAATTATTATTTTAAGTATAATGTGTCGTGAAGTGGAAATAGTTCGGTTTAAATTTAATTGTTTAACGGCTGTTAGTTTAGCACTTGTGTAATTTGATTATATAGTTTTTGTTTTTATGTATATACATATACATGTCAGGCGATTAGCTACGTAGAATCTGTAAAGAATACAAATATTTATATAAATATTTACCGAGTAGGAGCTCATACTTATAAACTCGCTTTGTCTGTGGTTTTAATCACATGGATGTATTTCTAAAATAAAAAAGTAGTGTCCTTATAACATTTGCTGTCCGCTGACATCTCGTGCAAATCGACCCAGCTGTTTCAGAGATTAGCCAAGGTCAAACAAAGAAACAGAAAGGCATACAGTTTTTAAACTGTTTTAATTGTTGTTGTTATTATAAGTATGTATATTCATATGAATATTAATTAAAAAGCTGTTATTTAAATATAACATTACAGACACTTCAATTGTATTTATTTCTATAGATTATTAAAGGGGGTACCTATGTTTATAGTGCAACATGTGACTCCAATTCTATATCTGATACATACTTCTACTAGTTCTACCATTCTCATAGTCTAAAAGTCTATATATTGAAATGTTTATGATGATATATTTACAATCCGGTAACTGGCAATTTAAATTCTACATTTGTCTGTTACATATATAGATAATTCTATGTAGGTACCTTCTGATATTAATTTAGATACAATATGAGCGTATAAATTTAACCCGAGTTATAATCGATTCAATTCGTTCGTAGCTGCCAAGAGTTTGCGGAAAGCTAGAAGAGCCATAAAAGACGACAGTATGTTGGCTTGGTTGTACGCGCTTATCTCAGGAACTACTGATTCGAAATTAATTGTTTTTAAATGTTGAATAGTCTGTTTTTCTAGGAAGGCTAGAGCTATATAATATCACGATGATACCCAAAGGAGCGGAGCATTAATATAATATTAATAATAAATATCAACAAATCTGGCGGATTCCCATACATTATATGAAATAAATTGCGGGCGAATACTAGGTTATTTTTAAGTCGTTTCGGAAAAAAAAGAATTTGGGCACAGATTCGATAGCAAAATCATCTAGAAGTAATAATTAAGCGCGAAAAATCATTTTTTTTTACAGCTCCCGTCCATTCTTCCTATACATTATAACATAACTTTATTTTTCATTCTCGCCAAATTAATACTTCTAGACGATTTTACTATCGAAACCGCCCCAATTCTTTTTTTCCGAAACGACTATAAAATCAGGGTGTATAGGGGTGACGAGTTCTGAAATATACCACTGACGAAGCCGAAAAGGGCCGGCTAGTATTGAGTTTTGTATACGAGTAATACTGCAGTTGCAAACATGCAAGTAGTGCACCTAACGGTTACAAACAATGTCGATTAATTTCTAACATAACTCCTTCGTTTTATTATATTCCTCTTAACACCTTCTAACATTCTTCAATTTTGAATTCCAGACATCAGTAGAATACCTCACGTTCGCCGCCATATCGAAGTTAATCGCCGCTGGCGCCACCTACCCGTACCAGGTGGTGAGAGCCAGGCTTCAGGACCACCACCGAAGCTACAACGGCGCTTGGCACTGCATCACCGAGACTTGGAGGTACGAACGCCTCAGGGGCTTCTACAAAGGCCTAACACCGTACCTCCTACATGTAACGCCAAATATATGCTTAGTTATGCTCATCTGGGAAAAGTTTACAAATAACGATTAAACAAAAACAATTGTCATCTGATGGGAAATCATGTACACAACTATTTATTGACACTTTTGATTTTGACAGTTCTCTCTCGCGCGAGGCTATTTCCGGTGATTTTTATTTTTTATTTTGTCTATGGAGTGTTTAAGGTAAGCGTTCTAGTTCATAAGCGGGATAATTTATCTTTTAGCTCGTATTTATAATATTACGCATTTTTTTCTCTATTTTGTTTTGTATTCTATTGTTAACTGACGTGACTTTAGTAGTTCAAATTGTTACCTGACAAACTGTAAGATGATTCGTTTGTAGATAGTATGAAATACGATTTTGGCAAAGCCGTCAGTAAAGGGATACCTTGGTTGGCAAAAGTTCAAAGTGAGTTTCCCTGTTTAATACGGTTACGATTAGTATTTTGAAATTGTAAAACTATCTTAAGAAATTATGAAATACATTTATTTTACATTTTACAGTCAGTAACGCAGGCTTTTTGAATTTAATTGACCCAATTGTAAAAGTTAAAATAAATAAGTAAAGAAGTGACGAAGAAGTAAATACAGGACTGTGAAAGTTTGTGTTACTGGGTGTATTGTAAAGTAATTATATAATATTTTTAATAAAAATGTATAATCTGTCTCACGACATATGTTGTGTTTTTATATTATTTATTCGTCTTATTTAATAATCTCTTGTAAATAGTAGTCGTACTCTTTCCCATCAGTGACGGACGTTAATTTTAAAGCTGGTAACACATTAGAAAGTGTTGCCAGTGCATAGCACAATTTAGTTTTAATTTATATTTTTTGTGATAATAGGGTATGTACTTAACTGTTGCGATTTCCGAAGTATTTGAAAACTAGAAAAACATTAAAAGACAATTTTTGCTTTCGAAACAACGTTACATGTGTGGTGAGACGACGTTAGGATCTTTAGTGTATAAGATAGTATTGTTTCATCTTGCTATACATTTAAAAAATAGTAATATATATAAATAAAATTACCATTCGTTTTCACAGAAAAAAATATATATAACGCAAGCATGAAGCTATTCTGTCTTAATTATTAAATTTTAATATATCATCCGCCTTTTCATAGTTCTAAAATCTTTTCAATTTCATGAAAATACAAAAAAAAAAATTGCGTAAAAATAATTTGACTCCATTTTTGTCAGCCGTGTAGTACAATCACGCACAACAGTAGGCCGTGAAAGTTTAACCTAAGAAGGAACAAATACTCTATTCATTTCACACATTACGATTCACTATCTTTTAAGATAATTACGTAAATGTTCGACATTCTAAATTATTATATAGAGAATAAAATACGAAAAAGAAAAAAATAATGCCACGAAAGTTGCATGTGGATCGATATAAATACACCAAATAATATGTGATTAGTTAAGAAATCTGATTTGATCTATTGAGGTACGGTCCCAGCGCTAGAGGCTCGTTTCAAGGCAAGACACTCCAGGCTAGATCTTTTACCAATCTATATATCTTTGACTTTGAAGCTACTACGTGAGAATTTTTAGTTTAAAACAATATTCTGCAGTTAATGACTGTGATTCCTAAATTATTGTGACGCAGGAATATTGATTTGAACACATTAAGGATTTTTAACAAAAAGCATCTATCAGACATCGGAAGGGCCGAAGCACATTATCGGCGTCAGCACGGCTCAGGATTTTAATTTGTCGAATAGAAATAGCCCTTATCTTTATCTCTATAAAATTAAAATTCGAATGTTAATAATATCGCTGCTTTTAAGTATGTGGCTTCGATGGTCGTCATTAAAATTTCAATTTTACAGCGATAGTGATAATTCTTAATCGACAAATAATAATCATGGACCGGACCGATGCCGACATTGTGGAGTATCTAAAGCTTTTTGTGGAACTATCGTATTTTAAAATAAAAATATCTCTCGTATGAGCGATTTTCTGTACAGTTTATGCAATTAAAAGACTTTGAACTCGTCTGGTATACTATAATATTTTAAGTGTATGTTCAAAATACATGTTTACTTTCTTCGTCTCATTTCATTCGTCAAATGTGTAGTATATTGATGATGTTTATTATTCAGTAGGCGCTATAGTTGCTTGATATTTTGTTGAGCATACATTTTTGTGTAATCATACGAAATCCATACATTAGATTAATTTAGGCATAAGTAGGTAAACTTGTGGTTTTCGTATTCATATACAAATATAGTTTTAGACATACCTCCACTAGTAAAAATATTCATTCATTGTGTAGTGTTCCGTTTCTTTATAAAAAATATAATTGTATATGTGTAATTTATTAAATAATGTGTTAGTAGTGTGGAATAATTGAATTATGCAGCCTGCTCATGTGATGCTTTTTCACAAACAAGACTATATCAGTTACGGTAATGTTATTGAAATTAAAGGTATCGAAAATTGTAGGTACTGACAAAAAAACTGAGTAATTTTTTTGGGTAGTTTTTGTTTAAAGATGTCTAACGAATTTGTTAAAATTACTTTTAGTGCAGTTTCATACAAATATACATACATACATAAATAAGATCACACCTATTTCCTCTTGCGTAGGCAGCACTGGCTAACAATAGTGGCTCTTTCATTGTATAATGTAATTAAGTTAATAAATATTTCAATTTATTTAATATATTGTAAATTTAACTTGAATATTCATATCAATTTAATAAGAACAGTTCCTTTCAACACCATTACTTTTCAATTCTATTTTTTTGCAAGTTCCTCATGGTTATTTTACGTCAATTAGATAATTGAAGATTGAAAGCCTTATGCAGCAGTGGGGATGCAATTCATTCCCTCTCGGCGTGGCTGAGATGTATATTCTTGTGGAGTGAAATGCATCGCGTAAACGTCGCATTGTACTGATAGGGCTTCAGTGCTCTCGTTTGGTTAAATATTGTATGCCTGTTGTAAATATATATTATGTAAGAAGTATTTATTTCTATTTTCACCAATCATTTGTATCCCAAATTATTCGAGCACGCTAGGTTTGTATCTTAGTGCAAGATGCAATCTTTAGCCTAACTGCAACTACAATTTTTTAACTAGAAGTTATCATTTTTGCGGACATAACAAGCCACTATTGTTGCGATTATAATGTAAAACTGTATTATTCTTTTGGGTACACAAAAAATATCACATCGCAGCAGGGTTTTATTTTTATACTAGGAAGCAATGTTCCAATTTTAACTTATACGGCAACATCTGATAAGCTTTGAACGAATTTAAACCTAAATACTGTTATTACTTTTTACATTTCTATTAACGTTTGACTTAACATAATATTTTTAATGAAGTCAAATACAAAACTATGTCCAAGTGTTTAAATTGTGTTTGGTTTGAGACATCATGATAATAATTTTGAAAGCATCACATAGCGCTGCATTCACATTTCAATAAAATTATTATATTTAAAAGACAATAGGGCTGACGAGTAAACATTCACTAGTGATATAAGTATCGTGACGTCATATAATAATATCTAATAAAAGTATGTAGGTGATATGTATGTTGGTTGTCGCTTAACGTACCTCTAGCGTTGTGACCGCCATGTATAAATAATAATTGTGTTATTTGGTGGCTGGCCACGATAACAATTTGTAAGACGTATTTAATAATCAATTATTATTATATTTTTTATATAATCACTTAAAGTTCAACTGTTTCAAATCCCCTATTCAATTTGTGTAATCAATAAATGATAGCAAATTGACGAGTTTGTTATTTATTTATTTTTTAACATTTCTTTTACATATAAAAGTGCTTTATAATTACACATTTTTTCAAACATTTCTTGTATAGACAGATAAGACTGATACATCTCCTTCAAAATATTATAGTGGAACTGAAATTCTTATTCAGTGAACTATCGCATTAAAAGATTCCATGAGAGTTACAACAGTAAACATTGCTTTTACTACCGATGTTCTCAGACAAATATCAAATAATATTGTTCCCATTTACTAACAGATTTATTCCGACTTGTCCATACCCATGTAGGATGTAGAAGGACAGTTTGAATTATCATTCGATTTGAATCAAAATCGTAGTAGGTACTTATTTTTCAAAATAGTACCACTGTTTTCGAAAACTAGACAAAATTGGCACAGACCGTAGTAACTCTAAATCGAGGGGACAGAATGGAAGTACAAGATGAAATATTATGCAAAACTCAAGAGAGAAACTAATAGTATTCTAACAAGAGATTAGTAGTCTAAAGGCGATTGATTATTTCGCCTATGCCCCATACATTCGTATTAATATAATCATATCCGTTTTTTCGGCGTAAGCTAGTAATCAGTTTCATACAGATTAAACTACCATGATTCAGTGGAGCGACTACTCATGCAGTTGAGAACAAGTTCAAAACCATGCAAATAGCCAATCACACCTACAAGTTTTGTTAATTATTTACAGTTCTATGTGTATTTATTCTCCCAATTCTCTACAACAGTAAGTAGGCTTATGTAACACTAGCGATCCGCCCCGGCTTTGCACGGGTGGTGAAAACGTTCCTATGTTACTCAGGTTGAATGTAGCTTTCCGATACTGAAACAATTTTTAAAATCTGCAGAGTAGTTTTTGAGTTTATTCATTACAAACATACACACAAAAATACAAATCTTTCCTCTTTATAATAGTAGTGTAGTCTAAGGATTTCGCTTATAGTTTACATCAAAAGTTTAAATAACGTAATGTGTTGTTTAAACAACTAAATACACAAGTACAGGTAAGATCAAACATTATACAATAATGTTAATAGAAATTAAAGCAATTGTGGTGTACAAACATACCTTTGAATTTATCTAACGTTTCCACCAGGTTACACTATTGTTACACCAGGTTACACTGTAATCGCGTTACTTCCTGTTAACAATAATGTATATTGATGAAAGCGAGAGTTTAAAATTAAGATCAAACATTTCTTATACTGTATAACAATGAATTCTAATGGTATATTTACCTTCACAGGCATGAAGGATGGCGTGGCTTCTACAAAGGGCTCAAGCCGAACCTAATCCGAGTGGTGCCTGCTACAATGATCACATTCTTGACATACGAGAACGTTTCACACTATATGTTAAATAGAAGTCGGGAACTCAAGCTGCCCTCGTAAAGACCGACGTTTTAGGGTCCCTTCACTTACTTCTAGAAGTATGAAGTTATTGCTTTTATATTATTGTATATAATTGTAATCATGAATTTGAGTTTGCGAGTTTCCCGCCAATGACCTTTGCCTGTAAATGTTTTCAATGCACAAATTTTACAAAAATCGTGTAATGAAATTTGAAATGCTGAGAACATTCTTCTGCCCCTCTAGAGAAGTGGCAATACGTTTGTAGAATAGAATAGATTGATCAATGTATGGAATTGACATACGTTGATAACTGTCATAAAAGTCAAAATATGTGTCACTCTCATACATTTATCATTCTATTCTACAATACAACGATTTGCCACTCTGATATAAAATAGTTTGTTGTATCATACATGCTATTTATAAGGGGCATTTTGCCACCCCAAGGGCATCCTCATAAACCTCTATTTACCACCTGACTTACACGGCTTCTCCGATATGAGATCTAGGGATTATTGAAGAGGTTGTTTTGCCGGGGAGTGAAGTGCCCACTAGTTCAAGATAAAAGGGCGACTCCCCGTTCTCTTGCATGTAAAGTTGAGTATACCTACTTCGCCTGTTAAGCGTAATCGTTTGAAATTTTGGGCCGTTGTGTAGGGTGTATTAGGAATACCAAAAGGCACTCTGCAACATTTAAATTGTACGTAATTTGAAAGTTCAAAATTATTCTAGGTACTATAATAATTTAATTGGGTAATATTATTGTTGCACGAGTAATGTTAGTTATAGAAGAGTCATATTGAGGAAGTATAAGTTTCAATAAGTAGCCGACTGGTCTAAACGAGGGATTACTTTCGCAATCGCCATTGGTTCGACTCTCGACCGCGTATATATTATTTGTGGATGTTCTTGTGCATATTAGAATTAATTATGACTATATTAAATATAAAAAAGGACGAGCTTTTTTCAATTACGGTTGTCGAAGGCTTTTTAAGCCAACCCATGGCTAGTGAAAAAGTTCTACGTACTGGGTCCCGGTTTTGCTAATTTTATGTCATAGCAAACCACTGTTATAAACACTGACACTGCGAAAAATCCCATAATATTTTAGTCTTAAAGTCCAAAATTAAATGGGGAGTTCAATGGAATGGTATAGTATTGTATGGTATGACAGTGGTTGACAATTAGCAGAATCATGGCCTGGGCAAATGCGGTCCTTGTATCGCTCCCGTGGTGGCCGTGTCTACTGTGAAACAGCATAATGCTAAATATTTCATCATCGATTCTTTTAACCATTTTTTTATTGTTTAGACGTAAGTTATTATCCTTGAGTGCGGTGTATACTGGTGTGTTGTTAAAAACAAATCTATGTTGCCATTTTACACTAGGTATACGAGATCGTTATTACAAAAAATTCAATAATAAAACATTTTTATTATTGACAATATTTCAATATGATACTTTATTTAAGTAGTATGATATAATTCAAAAACTTAGCGAATGTACAAAATTTTCCAAGTAAAATATTCTTGGTATATCACTAATAGAAGTTTTGATTGCCTTATGTTTTAGATGTTATCTATCATGTAAGTATACGTACATATAGTACAAAATTTTATCCAAAGAAAAATTCTATTGAGACATTTTTTAGTTAATTTGTAATATTTTACCATTCCTACTCCATATCAGTATATTTTTAAATCCTGCGTTGCATTTTAACATTAGTATCTTTACGATTATTAGGTCTGTATCCTATTTAACTAATGTGTATTTTGGACTAAAAAGTATTAGAACCGCAGAGCATATACAGAGAGGAGGTGTGGAATTATATATCAATATGAAAAAATACTTGACACTAAGAGGGTGGGGTAAAAAAAGGTTTTATTACAACCACTTCTTTATTTTTCACCTACCTGTACTTAGCGATACAGCGGTACTGTTAGCGATACGAAACCCTTCCCTATTCCTTCAAACAATTGCGTATGCCGTTATAATCGGGGTAGCCAGAGCTCACTGGAGCGGTTTTGTGCTGTCAATGGGAAGACCAAAGGCTCGTCCTGATTTGTCTTCTGCAATGACAGCACAGAAACCTCTCTGTTCTTACAGGGTTGGCAGTCAGAGTGTGACTCTCCAGGTGTTGAACACGTCCATAGGCCCCGGTAACCACTTTCTATCAGGTGGGCCGTGTGCTTGTCTGCCACCTAAAAATACTCGCTTCATTATAGTATGTCATTGTTACCGCGTGGTATACTTCTTTAATTTAGCATATATTAGAATTATATTCGGTGACACTGCCCAGGGCCACGCCTACTGTGATGACGTCATAGTAAGCCCAAGAGTCGCCTCCTCTTTGTTTGCAGTTAGTAGGATCGTGAAAGGACTTGTGTATGTCAACTAGATATATTCCTTAGTTTATAATTCGATTGTGTTTATTTTTTAATAGGCTGTGTTCACAGTTCCTTTTGATTTTAAATAAATTATGTTACGACACTATTTTGTTTTAATTGTATGAAGTTTGTTGGTCAAAATCGTAACGTATGATATTAATATTTATTGTTAAAATAATTTCGTATGGTATTTATATTTTCATGCTTGTAAAGCAACCAAGATTTCAGTAGCTAGTTTTTTAATTTAGTTGCCTACTTATTGCCTTAGCCTTTTTTTCTCTTATACCAAATAATTGGTAGGGGCTTCGGATGATCTATTAGCGGTGTTAACGACATCTATTGGTATTTATATGTATTATTCTAATTACTAAGTAATGGTATGTACGTATTCTTACTAATCTCGATACTTCCTTACCCTCCATCCCTTCCCCGTACGCCTAATGGTGTATAGTACTTTCTGGCTTACACTAGTGCCAGGCCAAGCTTTGAAACACTAGTTGTAAGACATTAAATGCTTCAGTTAACCAAATTCAATCAGTGGAAGCAGAAGCACTTCCTCGCGCGCGACACCTATCGTCAAAAAAGGGACACGTGTCCCTCAAGAGCTCTTTGAAGAAAATTATCGGGTGGGTGCCCCACTTCAAAAGGTAAGAAAGCGGATCTAGGTGCGCGTGCCTGTTTGTGTAATTATATTACTTAAAGTAAAAAATAAAGTGAAACCCTTCGCCTCGTCAAACCAAGCAGCACTCTCGTCAAGGTACATGATATTTGGTCGTGTCGGTATTTTACCCACTATGCGACCAATCAGGTGACACTATATTAAATTTCTGGTCACAAGTTTGCCTAAAAGCTTCCCCGCCGAAGACGGCAGAGTACTTTTCTTCGCACCGCCGGTTGTGAAGGCATCTCCTGTATTAAATACTTAAGGACTAGTGGCATTATGTAGATATTTACTGGTTAATGTAATTACTAACACGAACCTCATGGTTTCTCGCCATCAGTCAGTTTAATCGTCTTGTTATCATTGATATATAATTACATGTTAGTCCCGTACAAAAATGACCCCCATAATGATTGACGACTACATTTATGTGAGTCTAATTATTGTTATGACATGAAACCATACATCAATATGAATTGACCTTTATACATATCGTAATAAGGTCGAATTTAGGAGCTAAGTACATACCTATGTGCAAATAGTTATAATTTTTTCATGACGGAACTCGTTTATAGAACTTGGAATGAGTTTGTGTTGGAGTTTGTAGAGTTAAGATTTTTTTTTCTATACATATTTAAGTATGTGTATAATTTATTACATTTTCTTACTATAAACATACTTGTGTATAATATATAAATAGGTACTTTACTAAAACAAAAACAGTGCCTTGTGGGCATTTTAGAAACTGGTTTGAACAAATTCCACTAAACCCACTACTGTGCCACAAATAATCGGTAGGAACTTACATACCTGAACATATGTGAATGTGACTATAGTCCATTATACATTGCAAATAAATTTGGAAAAATGTAATAAAATATGCGGGACACTTACCTATGAAAAGGGGGTGAAAGTATTGCAAAATCAACGATAACTAACTAAACTATGAATCTGAATATTTCACCCCTGATGTAGTTATGTAAAATTGGGTATTTTTTTGATTTCCAGCGAAACTATCTTCCCTTTTTTTCAATTTTATCATTTTCAAATGTTTCTTTGCTGGTTTGTGAGCCTTGATAACACAATTATTCTTTGCTGATTGAATCAAACGCCTGCTCTGACATTTCAGTTAGTCTGGAAAAAGCCGACCCCGGGCTCCGAGGTGCATCGGATACAAGCGGGTCTAACGGGTGGATGGTGATGGCTGATGATAGTGAAGTCAAATCAAGAGAAAGGAGAGTATACGCCAGCACGCTCCCAAGTGCAAGCTTTAGAAGTAATCCGGAGAATCGTATTATACACACGTCAGGAAAGGGTTTAATCAATAAGAATCCTTTTATCATAGAAAAAATTAATGCTTTTATTCCTTTCTTTTTCCTAGTCCATCCATCTAGTAGGTATATATACTAGATGGACTAGAAAAAAGAATATATACGAAAAACAATCGATACTTAAAATTAATTATTACATATTAGGTACATATGTTCAATCCTCCTATATTCATTATTAAATAACTATATTTAATCCTCTCATATATTTATTCAATTATATAATATTCCTAATATTATATTTACTCAACGTGAAAAGAAGCAAAAGACGGTGGCTCACGGTGGCTGTGTGTTTTATTTTTCTGGCGGTAAAATAAACCAAACCGTAGATAATGACCACAGATGCAATAGGTAAAATAAAAGAGTGTTTATGTTGAACGTATGCCTGGAGTAGATATTACATATAGGTATGTTGAGGCTTACACGATACAAGCTAACAATCGGTACTCACACTGTGATGATGCTGAATTTGATTGAAGCTTGTTATCCACTATGAGATTGAATTTACGGGAGCTAACACCAAGTACCTAAGCCTACACCAAATACCTACCGTATTACAGCTTGACCCTAGGACACCTTACCACTTACCATCAAATACGCCACTGACTAGATAACAACAAGTTAAACTCAGCCAGCCTACTGATGTAATTTCTATTGGATAATTATCTATTGTACACAGCATTGTTACAATTATCTTGTTTGATATACCTACTGGTTAACATTACAATTGAAATCTTATCTTAACGCCATAATGCATGATATCGTCTGTGAAACACATGCGAGTACTGTCGCCAAGTCCTTTATGTACTAATTGAAGTGGTTCATCGTATAAATACAATGATCGTATGTGTTCTAGTCTTACTTCAGCTATTAAATACTGAACGAAATCAAGTTATTTCAAAGTTATAGTTACAAAAACTAAACTAAAACATTTAAAACAAACTTATCATCATTTAATTACCGTAAAAATACACAAACAAAAACGTTAATTATTCGTAAAAAAAGCCCTTCAGTGTCACCGCGTGTTACGAATGTAATGATAAAAAGTAATGATAATATTACCTAATCAAAAGTGACGCGATCCCTAAACCGGTATTAGACACAAATATAACGTTATCTACACGCAAATATGTGCACTGCGGTCGCCCGCATAGCGGCAGTGTCCTCGCGGGAAACCGACAGCTGTCTACGTCGGAGAGAAAACGACGAGCCTCCTATTCAAACGACGAAAAAACATTCACTATCCTGTCATAAGAATCGGAAAAGAAAAAATCATCGACATAGCATTATGGTAAGTTAAAAAAAAACATATATGTAATTTGTTGGTTATCTGTGGCAAAGAAAATGGCGGGATAATGATTTTCTTTTGTAAAAATGATGATGAATCTTTTCACTACGTGCATAAATTATGCAATGGTAGTAATGTATAGGTAACATTGTTTTGTTAATAATAGTCTAAGCTTGTTTCATTCATTCAACAAGTTTTACTTTTAACAAGTATACTGATATGGTTTGTCTGCGCGACTGTTATCTTGTTTTTTTATATCAGACGTAGGTACTTGTTGAGGATTAAGAATGTATCATATATCTATTAGTTATAGATATACTATACTATACTATCTTCGACTTGAGTCCATTACGGCCACGACATACATATAGCTATTGCGTGTGGGGTGCTTGCCCTACTCTGCTCTCTGACTCGAAGTTAAGAATTCTTAAAAACAAATTTATTAAAAACACAGCCTTCATGACCCTTTCCATTGGTTCCGCCTTAACTTGTGCCCCATCCTTTAAAGAAGGGTAAGTACGTACGCCCATGCCTATGTGCCTACCTATGTGAAACCAGCAAGCTTCTCTCCTAAGTTCCTAGTCTCTAACACTATATCTAGTGTTAGAGACTAGGAACTTAGGAGAGAACTATCGTTCAACTGAACAAAAATTAGATACTTACATCACTACATAGTATCAAACAAAGTCGCTTTCTCTGTCCCTATATCCCTTTGTATGCTTAAATCTTTAAAACTACGCAACGGATTTTGATGGGGTTTTTTTAATAGATAAAGTGATTCAAGAGGAAGGTTTATATGTATAATACATGTTTAATATAGTAGAGGGTGCAGCGGGAACGGGATCTGACGCCACGCAGGCGGAAATATACTGGCGGTATGAAGTTCGCCGGGTCAGCTAGTATATCTTAAGTTTCTCATCGACATCGTCATCTTTAAGGTAGTTCTGATCGCATCTAATCTGAGGCCTTCATCTCGTCGTCCGGGATCAGATAAAATATTATGTGACTTAGTTTTTTCGACTAAATTGAAAGTGATTGTCGTCTAAACAGTCTGAACTCCATGCCTGATTTGTGGTTAGTGCCCAACCGCTTTCAGATTTACCCATATAAGATTTCGTCTTGACCTAACGACTTTTGACAGTTGAGTCGGTCCCGTTTAAAGAGTTTCCAATCACGGAAGCGCTCAGATGCAATACCACTAAGCGGTCACCCATCTAAATGGCAACCCCACAAAGGTAGCTTAACGAACTGGTCCTTTACCGAACAGTGAACGCACCTGGCCATACCTACTGAATGCCGTCACACTGGAATAATCAAATCGTACCTATCCACCAACCACTTACCCAAGACGAAGGTGTTTCTTAATTATGCGTAAGTATCTACCAGTACTTTTTATGTATGTAAGTACATGATTTCTCCGAAATTTCTCAACTGTTTTACATATAAATTATGAATAATCGTTTTATTTTATCAAAACTTTCAAAAGGTAGTAGGTACCTAACTAATATATCTACATATCATGCACCGTGACACCATTCGGCGATACTTACCTACATCATGCAAAACGCTAAGTGAATAGATTACTTTTAGGCAAGCGTACGGTAGCCAGAGCTCACTGGAGAATTTTTGTGCTGTTCGTTGGAAGACCTAAGGCTTGACCTGCTTCATCTTCTACACTGATGGCACAGAAACTCTCGGTTCTTAGAGGGTCGGCAGCGCGAGTGTGACTCCCCTGATGTTGCACACGTCCATAGGCCACGGTAACCACTTTCCATTAGGTGGGCCGTTTGCTTGTCTGCCACCTAAGTGGTATAAAAAAAAGCGTACTCCACCGTCGACCATATCGTCACGTCACTTATCAATAAGTGAGATAGTGGTCAATCAAACACTAGCCTATGAACCATCAAAAAATTTGTCATAAATTAGGTTTAGGTAAATTAAACACATGGAGCCGTTTGACCTGTATGGACGGTCAAACGGCTGTCCTCTTCACTTCATACGAGCTCCAATTTTGGTTGTATTCAAAGTTTACATACTCGGGGTCCCCTCGTCTAGGCCTCCTTTCCATTATTTGGATCATTTTTCCTTTTACGAGAATGACTATTGTCTTTCACCCTAAAGAGGTAAGCCCATGCAAGAGCTTGTCCGTTATTTGGTAGGGGTGTTAGATCTAATCGTACCTGTCTAACCAACACGTCAAACAAAAATGGTTAGAAATGATTTGAAAACCGACCCCGGGCCCCAAAATTGAACGTTTTGTTTGCGACAGAAGGATGAACAAGTAAATGGTACAAAACACAACGTCAACTGACAAAACAAACACTCAAAGAACGGACTAATTTTTATTGGTTTTTATATAAGTAGCTGCCATTTAGGTGGCAAACAAGCACACGGCCCACCTGATGGAAATTGGTTACCGTGACTTTTGGACGTCTGCAACACCAGGGAGGCACACTCGTACTGCCGACCCTTGAAAAACCTTCTTATGCCCTTCTCGAAGAACCCCATATTTATCCATTGAATATGCGTTACTACTTACACCTTTTATGGAGAGTATATACCCATAATAATAATATCACGTGCAGTGTACCATGAAATCGTATGATGCAATAGGTACCTATACTTATAACTTTACGCTACAACACAAGTGAAATAACGGGACACTGTTTTCTGGCAGTAGGTTAAGTTTTTGTTTAAAAATGAGATAAACATTCCGAGATATTCATTAATTCACAATATTAGTAAGTAGATACATACACACACCGGCGAAGAAACAAAAAAAAGGAGAGTATAAATAGTCAGCTTTATTTTTAAACAAATAAATAATTAAAGATGAAACAACAGTTATATTAACATGTTTTGACATTAATTTGCAACACCGTACTTAAAGCACAGAATAATTAATAGTACTAACGTACAGAAGGATCACTGCCCAAGAAGATTTAATTAATTCCAGTCTTGCTCCGACGCAATACGGTGGAATTCAGCTCGCACAACATTAGGTACCTATAATTTTATTCACCTACTACTTCGTCTCTTTCTATCGCGTACCTCTTATCTCTTCTTACGCTGTTAGGGTTGCCTTCTTGTGAAGAAATGAATATTTGATTAGCAGTCCAGTTATGTACCTGTTACTATTTTTCTACTTATGTGAAAATGACAACTTTAAACATACCTACCTAGTATGAGATGAAAAAAGTATTTTATTACAATGTCCGCATATTTTAACATAAGACGATAAGCATACTACTACATTTAGTATTCTTTGCTACTACACTTTAGTGTATTTGCTAAATTGAACATACCATTTACGTGTTTAGTTACATGCCGTACGACGCAAACACGAAACGGCTTAAACTAGTCCGAGAGCCGACACACAAAAATCGTGTTGGTAAATTATTTTGATTTGCTCCAGCTAAATTCAATGTGACTCGCTGCGCTTTGAAAGCAGTTCATATTTGAATTTATATTATCGTTAGGAACTCGGTTCTCGGATACTATAAGCTTTGTTGGAACTGTATTTGGTTTCAGTTGTTTGATTGTCCTGATTGCAGAATCTTCAAAATGGTGCGAGCAGACTTCGTAGCTTTTAGCTCTCAAATTTTCTTTGCTTAGTGAGTCCTCTCGTCCTATTAAAATCAGCCACTCTCGGCGCCTAAAATAAAATAGGCAAATGGTAGTCAGTACGGAGCAAACACACATGTGCTTATGGTCGTTGGTTAGAGTGAAGCAAACGGGGCACTGAGGAGCACAGTCACCGTAGTAGTCGCTCGTCCCCGTCACAGGAACAGTCCCCGTTGCAGTCGCCATAGTCCAGTCTCTCTACAATGAAAATTTTTCTAAGTGTTTGATAATCGCCACGCCGAGAAAGGTTAGGTGCGCCAAAAGTAGTATAACTTCAAAAATCGTATCTCCTAAGCTAGTAAAAATCACTGGATATACATGGGGGTGGCTCAAATACTCCTCAATATGGGGCGCCAAATTTTTTGGCCAGGAGAGCTGGCCACCATGTATTGTCAAACTTAACCTTAGCTCTCGGTCTATATACCCGTCAGACTAGCCAAAGTGCGCCAAAGTATCTAATTATCATGTTCAGGTGAATAATATTAAATATTATGCTTTCATTTATATACCTATTAAATTTATTACTTCAGCTCTCGGACTATAAACCAAGAATACTAAATATTAGGTACCTATAAGCTATAAGGTAGCTTTCGAGCGCGAAGGTTCATATATTATGTAGGTAAGGACTAATAAATGACGGCGTTATGAAGGGATTAACATAAGAAATTTAAAAAATCGAATTGAGACCCTCCTCCTATTTTGAAGTCGTTTAAAAAGAAGGAACTTGGAACTGCAGAAATTACGTAGGGTAGGTATCGTCAGTGGTACCTACCTACCTATAGTCAACGCGCAATGCCCGTCAAGGACACTCGAAATTAGAAAAATACGTCGAGGCGGGTGACAGCGGAGTACGTTGACCCCGATGGGTCCGATCCAATAACCCTCTCAGTTCAAAAATCTAGCTGGCTAGGTACCTACCTACTTCGTGGTCTACCTATAAAATAAGTAGTTTTAGTCTAGTTACGCATTTTGAGCAGTAGTAGTGGTAGGTTGGGTTATGGGTAAGTAGGTAAGTACCTTAAAATTTTAAAATTGATTAATTTGGCAAAATTACCTCACAGCGTCTTGGGGAAGCGAGAACAAAGATAAATCCGGTATATTTTTATTTGAATTCAAACAGCCGAACGCCACACAATATCGTCCGCCATATTTTCTTTTATGGTCCATACCTACCTAATGGTAGGTACCTACTTTAAGTAGGCACGATCAAGAGAGAAAAAAATGTTTTTATAAAATCCCAGCCGAGCGCGAGCATAGAAACTACCTCATGCGTTCACACTCACACGAGCGCGCGCGTGACACTCGACTAATTTTAAGCCGGTCGGCCTGGTACTTCGCTGTAGGTATTTAATGGATGTACTGCGTGGGGTGAAACACGCCTGGCCAAAGTACCTAAATATCATGTTCAGGTAAATAATATTAAATATTATGCAATTCATTTGTATACCTATTAAATTTATTACTTCAGCTCTCGAACTATAAGCAAAGAATCTAAATATTATCTATAAGCTATACGGTAGGTACGTAAGGTACCTAACGCTCCTTCGAGCGCGAAGGTTCATAGTTAGGTAAGAAGTAATAACTGACGGAGTTATGAAGAGACAAACATAAAAAAAATCGAATTGAAACCCTCCTCCTTTTTTGAAGTCGTTTAAAAAGAAGGAACTTTGGAACTGCAGAAATTACGTAGGGTAGGTATCGTCAGTGGTACCTACCTACCTATAGTCAGCGCGTGATGCCCGTCAAGGACACTCGAAACTAGAAAAATACGTCGGGCGGGTGACGGCGAAGTACGTTGTCCCCGATGGGTCCGATCCAATAACCCTCCTAATTTAAAAATCTAGCTGGCTAGGTACCTACCTACTTTGTGGTCTACCTATAAAATAAGTAGTTTTTGTCTAGATACGCATTCTGTCCGAACAGTAGTATTGATAGGTTGGGTTATGGGTAGGTAGGTACCTTAAAATTTTAAGATTTATTAATTTGGCAAACAGGCAGAACAGAAAAGATAAATCCGGCATATTTCTATTCGAATTCAAACAGCCGAACGCCACACAATATCGTCTGTCATATTTTCTTTTCTTGTCCATTCTAAGGTAGGTACCTACTTTAAGTAGGCACGATCAAGAGAGAAAAAAAAATGTTTTTATAAAATCTCAGCCGAGCGCGAGCATAGAAAACACCTCAAGCATTCACGCGAGCGCGCGCGTGACACTCGACTAATTTTAAATCCGCTCGGCCGGATACTTCGCTGTAGGTATATAACGGATGTACTGCGCGGAGTGAACCACGCCTGCTTAAAGTTTAATTTTAAAAAAAAACTTAACAAAATGCATTTCTCTTAGATTTCGCAATGACAGAGAAACAGTTGAAATTTTTAGATTTTGTGACGGTTTAAAATTAATTAAATAAATGTTTAATAACGAATGAAGGGGGATAACCAAGGCATTAAGATCATTTTAAGCAGGGCCGTCTTAACCGGGGGTTCAAGGGTGCGGCCGCACCCGGGCGCGTAGCCCGAGGGGGCGCAGGCCGAGCTCTAAACATTTCGATATTTCCTAATTTAACCTTTAACTCATAAGTACAATATTAACGCCATGCCCCCGTTACGTACACTTACGTCAATTAAACCCCTACATGCATAAAAATATAGGCATCAACCAATATTAAAATTTACCATTGTACCTATTATTGTCACCTTTGCCTTTCGGCACGTGTCATACCGCTCACGATATGCAAGGTAAAATAGCTCTTATTTTGATACACACATAACAATTAAATTAATTTAACACGCACGCGGCAATATTTCCATTCCAAAGAGGCCCTTTGACCTAGCCGCCTGGCGCCCGCACTTTAAGCGAAATGGCCTCTATAATTAGGCTGTTAGGGTGTACATTGTAATGTAAGTTCGCGATGCGGCTCTGAGTGTCGGTTATTCTTGTTGTTGTAGTTGAATCTTATTGCATGAAAATTAAAGTTTGATTTTGTTTAATGCTGTGAAACGTTAGAGAAATATTAAATCCATTTCTTTTCCTTAATTTTTGAATTTTATTTTTTCATTATAGGTATATTTATAGAGTATAACCGGCCTCTCTGCTTAGGATTCGTGGACTATGAGAAAGCCTTCGATTCGATCGAAATATGGGCCGTGCTACAGTCTCTCCAGCGGTGTCGGATAGATCACCGGTATATCGAAGTTTTGAAGTGTTTATACCAGAACGCCACTATGTCGGTCCGAGTACAGGAACAGAGCACGAAACCAATTCAACTGAAAAGGGGCGTTAGACAGGGAGACGTGATCTCTCCGAAACTGTTTACGGCTGCCTTGGAAGACGTCTTCAAGCTACTGAACTGGAAAGGACTTGGCATCAACATAAACGGCGAGTATATCACTCACCTTCGGTTTGCCGACGATATTGTCATTATGGCAGAATCGCTGGAAGACTTGAACACCATGCTCGAAGACCTCAACAGAGTATCCCAACAGGTGGGCCTTAAGATGAACATGGACAAGACAAAGGTTAAGTCAAATGTCCATGTTGCGCCTCTACCGGTTCATGTTGGGGACTCAATCTTGGAAGCTGTTGACGAGTACGTCTACTTGGGTCAACTGATCCAGGTAGGCAATTCCAGCTTCGAAGACGAGGTAAATCGACGAATCCGACTCAGCTGGGCAGCGTTCGGGAAGCTACGAGATGTCTTCTCGTGCGACATACCTCAGTGCCTGAAGACGAAAGTCTTTAACCAATGTGTGTTACCAGTGATGACTTACGGATCTGAAACGTGGTCCCTCACTATGGGTCTCTTAAACAAACTCAAAGTCGCTCAACGAGCTATCTACACCATGGAAAAGGCTATGCTCGGTATTTCCCTACGTAATCGCGTCAGAAATGATGATATCCGTAGGAGAACAAAAGTAACCGACGTAGCCCAGCGGATTAGCTCGTTGAAGTGGCAGTGGGCGGGACACATAGCGCGCAGAACAGATGGCCGATGGAGCAAAAGAGTTCTGGAATGGCGACCGCGTACGGGCAAACGTAGTGTAGGACGCCCAACGGCCAGGTGGAAGGACGACCTCATCAAGGTCGCCGGGAAGCGCTGGATGCGGGCTGCGTTAAATCGGTCATTCTGGAAGTCTATGAGAGAGGCCTATGTTCAGCAGTGGACTGCGTATGGCTGATATGATGATGATGATGATGAGGTATATTTATTGTAGATTACAGATCTTAGAGAAAAATAAATGAAACATCAAAAATTTATTGCGTTTTTTGAAGTGAAAACTTCTTTAGCGGCGTTGACCTTTGAACCGTAACCGGCGACTGACGTCATACAAGATTAGGTACAGACTATCTATTTTGCAAGTTACGATAGATAGCGTCGTAGCTTAAACGGTAAGCACTTCGACTGTAAGTCCTTATAGTTTCAGATAGTATCGGGTTCAAACCACCTGGCCTTCAGGGATTTTTTGTGATTGTTTTTTCTTATTATAATTTATTACTTTTGGTGATTATTTTTTCTTTTTGTAATTTATTACTTTTTATGATTATTTTTTCTTTCTGTAATTTATAACTTTTTGTGATTATTTTTTCTTTTCATAATTTATTAATTTCTTCTGACAGAAAATTAGCAGAAAATAAGTGATAGGTTCTATGATTAGCGCTATATTATAGGTATAGTATGGTATGTTCTTTTTTATCTTTTTCTATGTATATAACGAAGAAAGAAAAAAGAAAATGTTTTCACTTCTGCCGGCACTCCCAGAGTGCAACCCGTCTTTTTTTTTGTTGACCGGGGGGGGGGGGGGGGGGGCGCAGTCTGAGCTTCGCACCCTGGCGCTATATAGCCTTAAGACGGCCCTGATTTTAAGAACTTTTTTTATTAAGATCGTTCTGATACTTTTTTTTTTTTTTTTTTTTTTTTTACGTGCGGGAAATCCCCACGGATACCCGCCCCTCCGGAGCCGGAGGGGTGGGTTATGTCGGACTCGAACCGACTAAACCGCACGCCGTCTGTGGGTCGTGGTGCTAGGCCGAAGGTGAGGTTGTCTTGCGACATATCCCTCGCACCCCGGCTGACCCAGGGCCATCCCTTTCGGTCTGGCCCTCCTCGGGAGGTGGGGACCACGCCGTCCCCGACTCAACCCCGGTGTGGGGAGGCGCGCATCGCCCTACGATGCGCGCCGCCGCCGTGGCCTGCTTCTGCTAGGGTGACGGGTGGCTCCACCCGTCACCCTCAGGCCCGCGCTCATGGGGGGCGGAGGTCTGTAAGCGCCCTCCGACGCCCGAGCCGCCTTCGGGCGCGAGCAGCGATGTCAGCGAGTCTTTCTCGCTCACCGCGCCGCGCCCGCTCTGCTGTCTCCTTCGCGAGCATGACCTGCTCGCAGAAAGAGGCGCTGGCCGCCCACGCATCCGCGCAGCGGACCATCGCCGCGAGCAGGGTGGAGAGCGTGAGCACTCTCACCCCCAGGGCCTGCACAAGCTCCCGCCTCGGCGTCTCAAACGCCGGACACTCGGTGAGCGTGTGCAGCCCCGAGTCCACGCTCGCGTCGCAGTGATGGCACTCGGGCGTTGGCTCAATACCCATCAGATGCAGATACCGCCCGAAGTAACCGTGCCCGGTTATCATCTGCGTCTGACGGTACGAGAGGCTCCCGTGTGGCCTCTCTAGCCACTCCCCCATGATGGGCCTTACCGCCGCAATGACGGCGTGCCCTGCGCGTGGTTGACCAAGTCGTCGCTCCCACTCGGCCACCATGACCTGGTGGAGCCGGGATTTCTCGGCCCGAATGTCCTCGGGCTCGGGATCGAATCCCCGCTCCCGCGCCTCCTTTCGGAACTGGTATAGTGCCGAAAGGGCCCTCGCTTCCAGGATCCACGGTGGCGATCCGGCCAGGAGACTCGCCGCTTCGAAGGATATCGTGCGGTATCCCCTGATGGCCCTGGAGGCCATCGTCCTCTGCGCCGTACGGAGCAGAGGCAGGAATCTGGCCCCCAGGGTGTCCGCCCACACGGGGCACCCATATAGGGCCATGGACCGCACGACACCCGCGTAGAGTCTCCTGCAGGAGGCCCCTGGGCCCTTCAAGTTGGGCAACAGCCGACTCAGGGCATTCGCCGTGGTGACCAACTTGGGGCGCAGGCTTCGGAGATGTTGTCCGAAGTCCCATCGACCGTCAAGCACGAGCCCCAGGTATTTCAGCTGGGGCTTGATGTCGATGGGAGTGCCTCCCACTGTAAGGCTGGCTCCCGGGCCTGGCCTGCGCCGAGGACCATGAAAGAACATGGCCTCGGACTTGTGCAGAGCCACCTCGAGACCCAGCCGCCGGATCCGCTCGACGACTTGGCCAACCGCGGTCGTGGCCCTCAGGGTTGCCTCGCGGTGCGTAGCCCCGCTCACCGTCACCAGCGTGTCGTCCGCATAACACGTGACGGTGGCACCGTACGCGAAGTCACCGCGAAGCACCCAGTCGTAACCGATGTTCCACAGTAACGGCCCCAGGACCGATCCCTGCGGAACACCGCACGACATCTCACGCCTACCGACTCCGGTCGAACTCGGGTAGACGACGGCTCTCTCCGTCAGGTAAGCCCCGACTATGCGGCGGAGGTAGAGAGGCACACCGTGGTACACGAGTGCCTCCCTGATGCAACTCCAGGGCAAGGTGTTGAAGGCGTTGGAGATGTCCAAGGACACCGCCAACATCACCTCGCCCCGGGCAACCGCATCCTCCGCCAGAGTCCTCACACGCATGATGGCATCCACAGTGGAACGCCACCGGCGGAACCCAAACTGGGTATTCGCCAGGTCCGGCCCCACTCTAGAGAGATGCTCGACGAGGCGCTTGGCAATTACTCTTTCGAAGAGTTTGCCCACCTCGTCGAGCAGCACTATGGGCCGGTACCCGGACGGCTCGTCCGCCGGGCGTCCCTTCTTGCGGATGAGGACCAGTTTCCCCGTCCTCCACATCTTCGGAAACTGGCCCCGCTCCAAACATGCGCTGAGGAACCCTCTCAGTCGGGGTTCGAGACCGTCTTCCCCTAGAGCTAGGACCCACGCGCGGCCTGGAATGCCGTCGGGTCCCGGGGCGGTGTCCCTCTTGGCTCTCAGCCTTCGCACCGCCAGCTCTAGTTCTACCCAAGTGACCTCGGGCACGTCGTCGCCAATCACCGCACTGGGCGCCGTACTGGGTGCCGTAGGCGACCGAGGCGGCGGAGCCATCTGCGGCGGAACGTGTTCCGCTCGCGCCTCGTTCTGATACTGACTGTATTTACAGGTATTTGTCACCTACCCGACTAGGCCCTAGGCGACTTTGTTACCTTTCTCACTTCAATTACGATGGGACCCCATAAAATAATTGACGCGATTGATCGCAGGCGTAGGGGTTACAGGCCGCATCTGTACCCCGGGCCTGCTCTCCGCCGTGCCCTCTAATGTCGCCAGAGAGAGACACGTGGAAAACCTCTGAGCTGCCCTTTACAGGTAGGTACCTATTTCGTAAGGTATACCGCCGTTTGCCCGAATTTTATTTGACCGAATATCATTTGCCATAATAGTCAACAGCCATAATATTATATGACGGAATATTCATTTTCCCCAATTTTATTTGCCATAAAATTCACATGCTAGAAGATTTGTTTCCCATAAAGTACTTACTTACCATAACATCATTTGTCATAATCATTCTAAGCCCGAATTATCACATGCCCGAATTATCAAATGCCCAAATTATCACATGCCCGAATTATCATATGCCATAACATCATTTGCCATCGACATTGGGTGTGTAACGGTTTTTATACTGGTCGGTAAGAGACTTTAGGGCACCCTGACTCGGATAGGTTAGGTTAGAAGGGGATGGCGGGGTCGTATGAGCGAGCGAAGAATTTTTAAACCATCCAGAAGCAGTTTTGTTAGGTGCCATTTGAGTTAGGTTAGCAGGTTGTCTATTGTTTACCCGAATTATTATGGCATTTAAATATCATGTCTAATAATCATTATGGCGTTTAAATATTATGTCTAATAATTATTATGGCAATCAAAAATATGACAAACAATACTTATAGCATTCGTATATTATGGTATCTAAGTTTCGTGCAATTGAAAGTATGTCATATGTCTTTTCGGGCAAACACAACATTCGGGCAAATGAAATTCGGGAATATGATGATTATGGCATATAATTTTCGGGTAAACAATAGACAACCATTTCGTAATAATTCAAAAACGTCTTCACAGTTTCAAGAGAACCTTGTGAAAACAAAACAAATGCGTAACAAAGTCGCATCTCTGTTATCTCGGCGTCAGTACTCAGTAGCCATGTAGTCGCAGGTCACCAGAGTCACTTGTCGAAACACGATATTAAACCAATTATATGCATAATATCACAATATACGCAACACATGGCTATGTGTATATTTGTAAAGCAATTAGTAGATCGATAGCGGACTTACTTTATCATGAAGATTTTATTTTTCAAGTTTATATTATTACGTAAAATAGTAAGTAGGTAGGTACTTGCTTACTTTTAAGACGCAACTAGCAAATGTCGCGCCATTTAAAAAATAATATCTCGTGCTGTATCATGTGACTATTGGATTGAATTAATTTGTAACGTAATTTGTAACTGCAGTGTGACCCATCGACAGCACACTCCTACCACTGAAAGCGGAATCAAAATTACAGCTTTTTGACACTTTCATATAAGGTTTTTCTACACTTCAACTGTGGACTTCAAAAGTCATTTGGTCTTTTGAATTAATTCTTTAATTTAGTCATTTTTATTTTCTCGGTGCCTGTTTTTAGTGCCATGTGGGTTATGAAATGGTTTTATTTATTAAATTATTTTTTCATACTCCTATCACCACAAAAATATATTAGGATATTATCTAATATATTTCTGTGCCGATCACTCTTTTTTTGGTCCCCTCTATAAGTGAAAATGCGAGTTTATGAACTACGTACAGTAACTATTTATGTACTATCTTTGATTTATTATATCATGTGATTACTGCTACCTTATAAATAAAAGATAATGTAAACACAATCAATATTAAAAGTAAGTATTGATAGTTTAGGTAGCTACCTATTCTGATTATCAGTTTCTTGTGAAAATGTGGAAAGTTACTTACACAAACTTAGATATATACTATGTAACGATTATTTAAATGCAATGTTATGCTACTTAATTTTGTAATGAATTATGTTTATCAATTTCTATTCCTTGTTGTATCACTTTGCCGCTATACTGTAGAATTGAAAATATCTTTCAGTGGTTTCTCTGTGATTTCTGTGTAAGTAAATTTCCAAGACACACAGGCTACTAACGCTTTCACTGTTGAATACTCATGCAATTCCAAGCCTAACTAGTGTTAGTTTGTATCGAGTAAGCCTCAACATACCTATATATGTAATATCTACTGCAGGCATACGTTCAACATAAATACTCTTTTATTTTACCGAATGCATCTGTGGTGATTGTCTATGGTTTGTTTTTGCCGCCAGAAAAACGAATAGGTACAGGTACACAGCCACCGGCCTTATTTTTTTTTCACGTTGAGTAAATTTAATATTATGAATATTATTTAATTGAATATAATATATAAGAGGATTACACATAATAATGTAATAATGAATATAAGAGGATTAAATATAGTATATAATAATTCATTGTCGTGAGCATGTAAGTATCGATTGTTATTCGTAATATGTACTCGATGGACTAGGAAAGGAAAGGAATAAAAGCACTAATTTGTTATATGATAAAAGGATTCTTATTGATTAAACACTATCTTGAGGTGTGGATAATACTAGTCCTTATTCTGCAAAACTCTTGTTACTTAGCTACTCTTGTATACCTAGATATATGCGTAAGCGATATCCGCGCCATATCAAACTCGCAAATGTGTGGTTTATAGAGTCAGGAACTTGGCTCTACATAAGATCTGATTACTTCTGAGATTACTTTGTGATGTGAGACTTGGTAACCCAGTTTTTTTCGGTTTATATTTTTAAGCTATTACCACACCTCGGAAGCTCTCGGAAAAATGTATGAAACAATCGCGTTGTAATTACTACAAACATAGCTCGTGTACATGCACGGTAGTGTTGATGTGTGAGAAAATTAGAAATGTCATGGATGGCACTATTTGAAATTTAAGCTAATTTTCGAGTGAGATAGCGTGATTTTTCTCACTCTATCAGTTGGTGTCATGATTTACGTCACATCCGACGGAGGCGACAATCCTGCTGTTACAAAAAGTCATATCAGTGATTTTGACATTAAAACGTATTTCCATCTTTTTCTTCGCTTCGGAAGAAAAGAATATGGCGATACATTTTGGTCCTGTCAAACAACAGAATTGGCACAAATAACAAAACAATACTACAACACGACTTTGATATGTTTATAGAGTAATTAAAACCGATTGTGTTTATAAAAACTAGCTGTTGCTCACGGTTTCGCCCGCGTGAAATTTTTCATTAATTATAAATATTCTCGGTTCCGTTCGGTCTATAGGGCACATTTCTAAACCGATTGTCACCAAACTTGGCATACATGTTCTTTGATTTAAAACATAATTTTTGCCTAGAGCTTTTTTAATCGGCGGAGAAAAGTGGTGCCTTTTCTGTCGCGTTATTTATGAACGGATATTGATGATTTTTGGCTGAAATATCCGAACATGATTCCTTACAGGTAGTTGTGGAAAAAAAAAACATGAAAAAAGGGGGAGACGTTCCTTGTGGCTTTTTTAAGAACGGGTTGTCATTTTAAGCTATTGCATAGCTTCTATCGAGGGCCTTGAGCGCGGAGACCGAATCCAGAAATTCCGTAACGAAAAAACCTCACGCTCGTTTCTTTTCGGCAGTCTTCGACACGGTGTTCGTGTGCGTGCAACTAGCCGTATTGTACGACTCTACGAAGCTCGCACGAATCGAGACGAGCTGCTCCGAAATTGGACGAATAGCTGTACTTGTAAAATTTGTCGATAATCACTTCTTAATATCGTTATTTTTTTTTAATGAATAATTTTGTTTTGGTGTGTCATTACACTATTTATACCTAATTATTTATACCTAGATATTTTCGTTTTATAGAGAAGAAAAGCGTAAAGAGCTAAAAAGAAAAAAACTAATGCACGTCAAAGGGCATATTATCATAATTGCATAAGTTGATACAAAATGCTATGCAATAGCTTTACCGCGGCAGTCCCCGAGTGCCACACGTCTTTTTTTTTATTTATTGGTAAAATATCCAGAGGGCTATAAAATAAAGATACGTATCGTATAAAATAAATATAAATGAGGATACAAGATTTGATCTCCAGATGCCAAAAAATGATCTGGAAATCTTTACAGAACTACTAGTAGTTATGCCTTAGTAATTAATGCTCCATTGCCAAGGGTGAGGTAAAACATTTCTTTATAAATGGTGTTTTTATTACTTACCAAGGTTTCTGAACCTCAACTGATCGAACGGATCTTATGCCCGGTTTTTGTACCTAGTAACTATCCTCATAGTATACTTTGTAATAACTAATATTTTTGTATATTATTTTGAATTGTCAACGGTGAGTAGGAAATTAGAAAATTGGCAGTTGAGCACATTTTAATTTAATAGTGTTAATTTATTTAAGTATCAATTATAATTTATACTAAACGGAAGTTCACGGAAAGATATCTATTTAAAATTTATAGAAACAAATGGTTTTAACCGCTCTATACTTTATAAAATTTAAGAATCATAATTTTGACAGCTCACGCCTATGAAGTATGGCTTTTTTTCGATTGGAATGTATCACATTTAATGTCGTCCATCGTGGATTCCGTCATTGCCAGGTACCGCCCATTTTTTAACCCTAGAACGTATACTAATCTAAATCTGCATCATATGCTTTTGAGTTATAATCTTTATAATGTTATAAAAATAATAATTAAGAACTGGGTATTCTATCCTTTATTTTATAGACCGTGTTAATTTTCAATGATGGCGCACCTTCTGGGTGAAATTTAATTCCGGTTTACAACTATCCAATGTAAGTAAATACTCACTTAAATAAATAAATAAAATCATAGTTTTCGAATAGTAATAAAGTAATAAGAAAAAATTATGTTAATATTTTAATATTTACTTATTTAATGCCACTAAAATGCAGTTCCTAAATAATTAACCTATAATCAATATCGGTCCACTATAATGTCACTTAACACGCTAGTTCTAAAGTTATTTTCTAAAGAACCCGGACCATATGAAAATTATTATAATTTATAAGATGTTTCACCCATTTATTCCTGGGCGAACCTGGCATCCAGTTCATTAGTTTTTTTTTTTATACTGTTCATTGATGACCCTTGGTGGAACTTGTTGTTACATTTATATTGAGAACACTTTATGAGTTATTTATACAAAAAGGCAAGATGCATTTTAGGGTTAAATTTCACTATAGTCATGTGTGAAAGAGAGGACGCCTTAAAAACCGAAGCTACACCGACAACCGAACGAACTTTTCACTCTTCTTCCCGAAGTGCCGTTCCTACACAATTTACTAGCGACAACCTTTGTTTTAGGCGCCCATGAAAGCGCCCATGATTTTGACGTGCGGGGAGAGGAAATGAAATCGGTGGGAGGGGGTGAGCTTCCATTCTGTACGCTAGTACTATTATCTATTCTGTGCTATTACCTAAGTACTAACTTCATAGCCAGAGGTAGTTCTTGGTCTACTATTGCAATCTGCTATTATTAAAGTAGGTACCTACTATTGAACAAACTATTGTTTTAATAAGTTCGTTTGTTTTAAATTTAGGGCCAGTGTCTGATTAAATCTACTATATAAAATAAGTCGGGTTTTCCTTCCTGACGCTATAACTCCAGAACGCACGAACCGATTTCCACGGTTTTGCATTCGTTGGAAAGGTCTCGGGCTCCGTGAGGTTTATGGCAAAGAAAATTCAGGAAAACCGACATCCACACGGGCGGAGCCGCGGGCAACAGCTAGTATTTTATATGATTTTGATTATTGTATCACTTAACACCATACAGAGCGTTTGTTTCAGTTCAGCTTTACAAGCAAGACTAAGGTCTTGCTTGTATAAAGCTGAACTCATTAAGAAATAATATGTAAGCATATTATTTCTTAATGAGTAAGTACCTACTTCAAACAGTCTATTTATAAAGATAATTTCATTAGTATCACACTCATTACGAGAATATTAAACAATTTAATTCAATGAATGAATTATTTACGACGATCGAATAACAATATTGTTATTGTTAACTGCACATTGACCTGCCCGTTGCTACCTACGGTAAACAATCTTGACTAAAAATTAATATTGCAAATAGGCATAATATAAAATTATTCTCGGCTATTATCTTACGACGAACGGACAATGATGTACGACTAAGTTTATTTCATTGTGTCCGACAGATAAAGATACTTGTGCGCGCTTCAATCTGTCATTTATTAAAATTATTTTTTTTGCTTTTCGCGCCAATATTTGACGTTTTTTTTACTGCAAGCTATCAGAAGTGTTCGCATTCTATGATAAGAGTTAGTGCGTCTATTATTGCAGATCGAAATGCTCGTGGGAAATATTAATTTATCAATAGCAATATCGGCTAGTGGTGTTTTAAAAGAAAAAAATTGAACAAAGTTATATAATGATAAAACATTTGAATAAAAACACTGTACACGAACATTTGTTGCAACAAGAAAAATTGCTTGAATCCAAAACCAAACCAAAGTATAGTGGTAACATGTCTGCAACTAGGAACGGAAGATGGCTTACACAGGTGCGTTTTACGTTAACCTTTTTTAATATTTGGTATTTCTCCTGTTACGACATACTTTTATATTTTTGCGTTATTCATAAGTTTTTTATTAGCACTCACAGATATATTTTTGCGATTGCTAATGTCAGTAAGAATTTTCCTGCACCGTACATTCTAATACGTTATCGAAATTGATAAGGATTACAATATCTCTGATACACGTGTGTCGCGTACGATTAGTATTCAGTTGAACTCAACTTAGGCCAACACGTACTTACAATATAGAGCCTGAATCTAAATTATAAATTATCGAGCTATTTTCATTTTAAACGATAATATTAATGAAATAATTGCTATTAACATCTCACGATGTTATTGTATTGAGGTTGTTGACCTAGTCATAGGATAGCTAACTATCAATGAACGATAGGCTGTACCTACAAGTACTTAATCTAGAGAACTTGAATTTCGAATAGTTTACTTTTTAAAGTTTTTTTATAGTGAGGTTAACTAGTTTTTTTTTCAAAATGCTTGCTGAAAAGTAGTGTGTGCGTAAGTTTGAAATTAGATTATTTTGAAATTAGAACAGTATTTGTGGTCTATGCTATGATGCATGCTGACGATGCCTATGAAGAGGAGATAAGTGGAAGACTGGGGGTAAGTTTTCGATATTTAAATTATTTTTGTAGTTTTTTATTTATCTGATTCAGTTTAGTATTCATACAATAAAATAATAATATCTATAAAAATCTACTAGTTAGCGATTCGCGGTCATGCACTACCTAGGTTACCTCATCGAACTAATCTTTTTTTTTATCAAAATTCAATATTATCTGATGGAACATAATTCAGAACCCACGTGGCTGAAAGTATTAGGCTACGTAACACTTAATTTACTCTACTGATATTCATTTTCTCTATGTATATAGAGATGGTCAGAATGGTCAGAAAATGAAATTAAGGTTTATTAATAATTATATATACAGTATATATATCATAGTTAAAACTATTAGAACGCGTTATTCCTAGTTAGAACTAGTTTTTACTATATGCCTTTGTTAATAATAGAATTAACTAATACTCAAATCGAATATCTGTTAAAATTAGCTCTAGAAAAAACGCGTTTTTCCGAAGCGAGTCAGTTAAAACTGTATCACCTGATAATCGTACTTTATTCCGATTGGTCGCGAGACGTAACCTGATTCGACAACAATTTCATACATACATACATATACTTACACCTGTAAATCCCCTAAGGGGTAGGCAGAGATGTATTCAAATTTATATAATTTATTGAGAAATTTACGCAATCCGACTTGAATAGGTTAGGTTAGAAGGATTAGCCTTCGTGGTTTTTTTTTTATAACCATGCAGAAATAAGTTATTTTTCTTGTTCTAATGCTAGTTTTAAGTACAGCTCGATGTGACAACTAGTTTCAACTAAAAATCAAATATAGGTTTTAGTGGTACATTGTACTTTTAACTGGGTAAATAAATATATATATAATTTTTATAAACCTTAATTTGCATCTTCTGACCATTTTTAATCATTGCAATTCTGCAATTTGAGCATGACTGCATGACCAAGATTGGAGATCCGATGATCTGAGTACACTGCGCCTGGTGTAGGTGTGATCATTGATCCTTTTTTCTAATTCTGACTATATTCTGTTTAACGAAGAAAGATAACGAAGAAATATATCCAATGGACCAAGAGCCTGTGAACGCCAGACCAACTTCAACTGATTCAATTTGTTTTTGGAGCATAGTATGTTGCCTTGTAGTATTTCTTTGTTAACTTATTAAATGAAGCGTGATAAAATTGATTAAATGTTCCTAAATACGGCAGAGTACGATACGATACGAGTGATATAAGTAACTATTATTTTGATAATCAAACCTTTGCCAAGGACATCGCTATCGAGACTATCCGTATTTACTGTTTGTAGCGTGTTTTGAATTTGATTAATTTTTATTAATTAACAGATATTGATTGATGAGGTTCAGTAGCTAGGTATATTCCTACTATAATCTTATTTTATAATGGGGAATGATCAAAAAAACAGACTTTAAGAACTGAAATGTATAAAATAACTTTAAGAAAACCTGAATACATATAAATTTACTGTTCTGTTAGAAGTTGGTACCCAGCCCGAGAGGTCATATTTCAATTGATTCCATCATAGTACTTCAGGTACCACAAACAAAGTTCGTCCGACTTCTAACAGAACAGCAAAGGAGACGGAAATCATTACATTCATTCGTGGGCCAAGAATGTAACGAGATAAAAATGGTATCAATTAATAGACCAGTCCCTTTCTGAAAATTTCGTAGGTTTTGGCGATTTGAGATCAGTTATTATTATAGCGGTTTGGTAAACGTGAGGTTATGTTCCAAAAAGATCTGATTAGGTACTAATTTCTTTCATATTATGAATGAATACTCATGGCCTTGAAAGATATCAGAAAATATTTTATCGCATGGACAGCCAGAATAGAAAAAGCACATTATATTATAGTGATACACAGTTTATTTCAATTTCTATTATAATTAAAATATCAAATTGTGCAGGTAAAACAATATTTTGGTACCTAACCAGCTAAGGTACCTTTTACACTCGTCGTAGCTCATATCGGCTTGCCTGGAATGCAGTTACAATAGTATCTAAGAATAGCCTCCCTTCTTCTACGAAAGCTGTCGACTAAAATTTAAGCATAGTAAGTTTCATGATTTATGTGTCGGGATGAAGCTTTCGAAGAAGCTGCAAGCCACTGCCGAATTACTGATAGAATTGTTTCATCATCCGGACTCGTCGGCCTAGGCCCTAGGCAACTAATCAGTGCTATACCCTAGGCCCTAGGGTATAGCACTGATTAGTTGCTATCCCACAATCACGGCGATCCATAGTTTCAGCAATATTCCAAGTCGTAAAATCCAAAAAATGATTACAAATCAAACGCGTGAACATCATCGGTGTCCAGTGTGAAAGCAAGTATCGTACAAGGTTGGCAGAGTCGGAATCCAAATAAAAAATTAAAATAGTAAAATATGCTTAGAAAAAATACACTAAGAACTTCAACAACTTCAATTTCTTCAAAATGACCTCTGCAACAAATCGCCGCAATTCACCAATATTAAGTAAAATGAATTATAAAATTATGAAAGGCGACACGCCAATGTCAAGTATACCAGCCCCTCTAGACAAGTGGCAATTCGCGAACCGGCGAAACACTACATAAAAAAATTCTGGGACCAAATTGCAAGTATTTCGCATCGAACTAAAAAAATTAAAATCACGTGAATCGGATAATAAAGCTCAGAGTAATCGGTGTACCAATAAATAAGAGAAAAGAAAAAGAAGATATCGATCGAATTGAGAATCTCCTCCTTTTTGGAATTCGGTTAAAAATGATTGCCACTCAAATTCTGCAGTGAAATACCCTTGCTGTAGTATACTAAAACTGGCTATGGCTTAGCCAAGTATATGCGAATTAGAATTAGAGCAAAGATAGGTAGTTATCATAACAACTCAACCACACAACGCACCTAGTTGTGGTATTCTAATTACTCCGTTTAAATTACCGTGAAAATTCAAGATCAGATCAAAAAATTCACTTAGTTTTGAAAGTTGGTACTTGGTACAACTAATCTTTAAGGAACATACTAAAAGTCCCCGAAGGTGGAACAGCACAGAAGTGACTTAGGAATAAACTGCCCTATATATATATGGTAAATGAGGTTGGAAGCGAGCAGTCGATAGAAATTTGGAGTCAATTACAACTTTAAATTCCACTGCTCCTGACGCGTTGCTAAGTTCCAATTTCTGCCACCCTAAAAGTGGTTCTACTGAAAAATGTAGTTGCACAAATACTCTATAATATTTAATATAAAACTAGAAAGAATTCTTGGAAATTCCACTGCTAATGGGGTAAAATAGGGGATGACAATTTCTAGGGAAGTCCGTAATTTTTAAAGTAAGCAGCACGAAATTTCTCTGAATTAACCTTTTATATTATTTTGGTCTTATTATTTCTTTCAGCTATTCTAGTATGATTACTTCTGAAACAAAACAAAAATAAAATAAAAAATTACCCCGCTCGAGTAAATTAAAACTTCATTTTTTTTGCAACTTTGCTACCTTCCCACGTCCTGAGGTTACGTTTAAATGGTCAAATAAGCAAAATGAACACTTGTTACCTAGTAACTAACCTCCCTTATCTTAATCTGACGCGTACGTGTAAATGTGATGATCTCGCTTTTTTTGCGCACCCACCCATTTTAAGGGCTTATACCAGGCTTATACTGACTGGAGGAACTTATCAACATGTTAGGAAACCTTTTTCCTTCTACGCCTCCCCTACTATTATGAACAAGTCTATAAACCAAATTAAATACGTTGTTGTGAATTAGTAATCTTACACAAGAGGGGATATCGCAGGTATAGTCGCATTTTTAATTATATGAAGTAAGCTGACATTTACTGGGTTGCCAGTTTTTAATGAAATAAAAATAGTGTTGTGACAAAGTGAATGATTATGACAATCCTAGTAAATTCATTCGTTGATTCTTCTTTAATTCTGTCAAGAGAGTCATGAAATTTGAAGGTGGCGCTACTGCGCTATGAGTGAACGAGAACTGAGTGACATTGGCTGCTGTCAGTTTACTTCGTTTAATTAAAAATTCGACTATAGATAACGTTTGAATAATAAAACGATTAGACATGATTACTAAGATTAAGCCAAATAATATTATTGCAATTTCGAGAAATTACTGCTACCAATTTAACAGTAAATAATAACAATTACTTAGGAGTCAGGACATAGTTATTTTATTTTGTGTAAATTGAAGCGTCGTCGGTAGCTTAGTGTTAGTGTGTCGGCCTTACGATTGAGAGGTTCCGGATTTGCATCCTGCCCGTTACCCTACCTATGAGAACCTACTCCATACACAAGCAATTTAGCTTAGCTGGAGGGGTTAACGGGAAACCTAGTAATTTCAGTTACTATTGTTTCCATACGGGGTGAAGAGGGATCATGGGGTGAATAGGCATAAAATGGTCAATGGTGGAAATATGTAGATGTCACCGCCAACTAGCCTAATCAAGCGTTCAATTAACTGCCTAGGCTGTTAACTAAACGGCGCCGAAATGATATTAAGCCGTAACGTTTATTACAGCATATAATAATTTGGCTGGCTAATGCTTAGGCCATTGGTAAGACGAGGCACCTTTACATACACACATACATATACTCACACCTGTAAATCCCCGAGGGGGTAGGCAGAGGTGTAATCACAGAAATTAGTGATAGGTTTATTGAGAAAGTTACGCAATCCAACCTGGATAGGTTAGGTTAGAAGGGCTAAAGCGGAAGCGGAGCGGTGCGGAGCAAAGCGGAGCTCCCGCATTAGTCTTTTTTTTATAACCATGCAGAAATAAGTCATTTTTCTAGCTGTTTGATGAAATGGCTAGGCAAGTAATTAAACGTCATCTATCAAACTCCACTCAGGCCGCTAATTGAACAGCGCCGTTCAGTGAAGAGCGTAGGTGGTTAATTATTAATTGAACAGCTGATTAAACTAGTTGGCTGTGACATAGATACCTAATGTCTTTTACACAATTTCAAGTATATAACTATCTGACCAGATATTTGATGTTTACATTGAATTAATACAAATTTTCACTTAGGAGAAAGTAACTGCATAATTAATCCCACTATTTTATTCTTATTTATCTTATCTTGTACCAATATATTAAGACAAGGTGTATTAGCACCTACATCTCACCGAAAATATTACCAGCCCCCCGAGACAACTGGTAATTTGTTGGTTGGTGTATACATTCGTCGTAGGGAATTTGATAAACTGCAAATAGAATACAATGACGAATGAATTGGATTTGAAAATCGTCAAATCCCATACATTCTTCATTTTATTCTACAATACGCCGGCCAACGATCTGCCTCTTATCTAGGGGGCCAGACCTGCGTAAAATGGAACAAGAGTGAAGACAGCCTGTCCTTACTCTTATTTTGTCAATAAACGTTCTTGGGCTTTATTAAAGAAGATGATCTACAGTAGTGACAAACAACATCGACCTGGATCAATTATGAAGGATTGCAGAAAAAATAAGGAACTCACAAATTGTATATAATTAAGGCCCGGCTATTTACCTAAGAGGCCGTCCATTATCACTTTTTTATAATTTTTTACCTCCGATACGTGATGAGGTATGAGACTACTGCCCTCCTCCCCCCCCCCCTCTCCCCAACATCACGTATATTTTTAGTACCTACAAAGAATCTTAAAATTTTTAGAATATCACCGTATTTCTAGTAAAATTTTATTATATTCTGAAATTAAGAACCCATGTTAAAAATATCTAGACAAACTAGACTACACTTTTCGCTTTAGAAATCGCACGTTTACGTGATAATTTCGTGACTTTTGTCACTCCCCCCCCCCCCCCCCTTTCAAGCCTCACGTGATAAGATGGGGAAACCGTGGTTCCCACACCCGAGGGTACAAGTAAACGAGGGGCGTGTTTAGCAATCTTGTGCCTCAGCATCTGAAGACCAGAGACGGCGTGCGGTTTTAGTGGGCTCGAGTCCGACTTAACCACCCCCACCAGATGACGGGGTGGGGGGATTACGTAGCGTTTTCGCACAAAAAATAACGTACAGCGGCGTACAGAAAATTAATTTACCTACTTATTTTTCATCATCCGCAACTCTTTCCCATTCCAGTTTCATCTCCGGAACTTTGACATAATTTTATACTGAACAGCTTGTCCAGTAGACGTCATTGGGGGGTCAATATCAAAGTACTTATGTAATAGCGTAGGCAAAGAATCCATATACTAACTTGACGATTAAGCTCCTATTGACAGCACTTAATCTCCGAAAATTTTCCACCTGAGTCCCTGATACCTTCACTGTGACTGTCGGAGTTGGTGAACCGTGGCCAGGCAGTTGTAGGGAATCATTCTGAACGTGTTACTAGAGGGAAACCCCACAAAGTTGCCTTTGATATCGATGTGTGACTTACGGCAGGAAATACGACTTGACAATTGATATATTGTTAGAAGGCGAACGGTTTTAAGTGTTTATAATACCTACTTGTATGTGTGTGTGTGTATTTATATAATTACTAGCTTTTGCCCGTGGTTTCGTCCGCGTGGATGTAGGTTATCGCGACCAAACATAGCCTATGTCCTTTTTCAAGGTCTAATCTACCTCTTCACTAAATTTCATTAAAATTGGTTCAGTGGTTTATGCGTGAAAGACGGACAAACAGACACACATACACACTTTACCATTTAGTTATAAAATTAGTATGAAGACCATTCCGTTCACAATTTTTTAAGAACAAATAGATTTATAATTATACATTTATATATTCATTCTTTTACTTGACAATCACCAATGATTACAACATTTATGACACATGAGCATTTAAACTTTCGGTTAGATTTAACGATAGGGAATTGAGGCAATTTGTGACTTTCAACCTTGCCTCTTTTACCGAACATAGTTTTATGTCGCAAGCTGATTAAACCGGTCTTACTAGTATTGAAAACCCTGTACCAACTCGTTTGCCCAGCGTGGAAATGGAACCAATAAGCCCAAGCCTCCCAAGTCTCCCAACATTGGGAGGTTTCCCAGGTTTATGACGAAGGACTGCGAAAGGCTAATTGTGTAGGTAATCAAGCTAACTTGTAATGTGTAATGTCGGTTGTTTGATGGCCAGGATTCGTACCCATGGTCGCTCGATCATGAAGCTGACTGCTTAACCATTAAGCTGTCAACGCTTACTACTTTAATATAATCTTGCCCAGAAATTGGATCGTGTACTTCGTAGCTTAAATAGTCCCGGTTGTATAGCAGTTTTTGTAGGAGGTAGGACACGACGGTATTTCCGTCTAATTCAGCAGTCCGACTGGAAAAGTACCTCCACCCTACAGAATACCGTGGCCAAAATAACCTCATTTTGTGTTTTCGACGGCGAATAGGGTGGCCAGAGCTAACTGGAGAATTTTTAGTGAAGACCGAAGGCTATTCCTGCTTTGTCTTCTACACTGACGGCACAGAAACTCTCTGTGTTTACAGGGTCGACGGCATGAGTGTGACTCCCCTGGTGTTGCACACGTCCATAGGCCACGGTAACCACTTTATATCAGGTGGACCGTGTGGTTACGGAAGATTCTGATGCAGACTCTCCTCTCGGGGATTCGAGGTCTGGCGCCAGTCGCTCCCATAAAATCTGTAAAAGACAAACCATAATGACTTTATTTCATGGACTAAATCCAGTGTCAGTCACTTAAATGACACAGGAAATTACCAATAGTAGATTTGTAGTGTTATTTAATTGAAAACATTATCATTAACAATTATCTAGGTAAGTATAGCGGTATATTCTTTGCACAAAATAAACAAAACGATACCAGTAGTAATAGCACAGTAGCTATAGTTTGATAATAGTTGTTGGTGTAGATCGGTTAAGATAGAACAATTTTTAATTGGTTCAGGCGGGGTTTCATCCCGCCATTCTTCTGTTACAGCGAGAATGTTTTGACCAGTAAGCTACTGAATCGTGCCTGAATAAATCCAATTTTTTCATAATATATCCGTCTTTGAGGCGACAGGAATGGTTCGGCAGCTTATTAGGCAGTAAGCAAAGGATCGCGGGTTCGAATCCCGCCTGAACCAATTCGAATTTTTCCTATGTTAATCGATTTGAATAGTTAGCATACTAAATACTTTAAAATTTCATTCAATGTGATTGAATATATTTAATATCTACCTAAGTTCTTAATTACTGTATTTAAATTTACTTATAAAATGTCCCTTCGCTTATAAGGTTACTTACAACTTCAGAAAAAAAAAACAAAGTGCGAAATTGTAAATAACACTTATCTATAACTTATCTCCACATGTAAATATTTGCGACAACCTAGTTGGTTCGTATGAATGAGGCATCGTGCGTAGTTGATAACTACCTACCTGCTTTACCTGTTATTTATATTATTATCTACCTGTTGTCAAACTAGTTTATTCAAAATCGGTTAATAGCCTGTCGCTTTAAAATTAAGTGCTATACTTATAAGGGTGCTAGTATTGTGCAGTGTACATCCACCCGTTACGTATTCAATGTATTCATATTAGTGTCCACTTTGTTCAGCTTGCGTCAGTGTTTTGTGGTCGTTTGTGCGTGAAACTTGATGTCGTTACTGTCTGCGTCGTGTATCGACGACGTAGAATTTTCACTCGACGGAAGCTCACTCCCCGATATAGGGGTAAGTCAATTTTACAGCCATTGGTTTATTATCGTTAAAGTGGTAGTGCGGACTCGGTGTACCTAAATTGTTCAAATTTTCTACTATTGTTATGTGTCCACTTAATTAAATTAATCCGTGTGTACTGCCCCTGAGTGTTGCCCAATGTGTGCATGTACTAGTGAGTGCCTCAGGGAGCAAGGCCGCATGGTGTGGCGGGCAGGCTGTCCCGTGCCGCGCGGCAGTCGGCGCACCGCGCTCGCTCCACAACCATGCGGGACGAGGAGCCCCCCCTGCCGCCTGCGTCGCCCTCGCCCGCACGCAGCGGGCCCTCGCGCCTCCGCCGTACTCTACACTCGCTTCGGACGCCGTTCCGCTCCGGTTCGCCCTTCCACATCGGCTTGATCAAGCGCACCGGTTCCACCAAATCCGTCGTCTCAGACGGCGAGATCACACGCGACGAACGCACGATGCGTAAACGTAATAAAAAACAACGTGAAACTGCCGCCGCCGTCGCTAGTGACGCGTCCCGCAGCACCGACAGCTCACCCAGTATTGACAAGAAGAAAAAGGAGGGCAGCAGTTTTATACGCAGGATGGGTAGTATCGGTAGGAAACGTGAAAACTCCCAATCGGGCCTATCTCTGCCGCCAGAGCCGAGTGCCGGCTCTTCAACTACAGAAAATACACCGACACCGCCCCCGGAACAAGTACCATCCACGCCTGTGACTCCCGAACCGGTGACTCCCGAACCGGTGACTCCTGAACCGGTGACCCCCGAACCGGAAATTCCTGAACCGGCGATTCCTGAGCCAGTAGACCCTGAACCAGTGATTCCTGAACCAACGACTCCCGATCCTGTAACTCCTGAACCGGTAAGTCCTATCGCAGTAGAACATCCCGTTGCCACGCGCCTATTTACGAAGGCGGCGTGGAAACGTAACAGTGACCTTAGAGAAATGGAAAAGCCTGTGGAGGAGCCGAGCCCGGAAAACGCACTACGGAGGCGTATAGCGTTTGTGACACAGGCATCTGCAGCTTTGTCGGAAGAGCACGACGACGGAGAGAGGGGAGGTGCCAGGGTGGGGTCGCTAGAGGAGGCGGTGGCGCTGGCCCGCGTGAGGCTCGCGGTGCCGTCGCCGCCCTCGCCGGCGCAGTCGCACGACGACGACACGGAAGAGGAGGGGTACACCGATGCGATGCCCGCGTACGGGGACCTCATCGAGCCCGGTGGCGACGGCGCTCCGGTGAGTGTGTGAGAGTTGGCTAGCGGCGCGTGCGCGGCCGCGTTCCGCTCGCGCCGTCAGTGGTTGAAGGGCCTCCGTTCGATGCGCGCGCGCCATGACCTTCGAGGAGGCGGTTGACGACACGTATCTAACGGTGTGCGAGTGCTGCGGCTTCAGCACCGAGACGACCGTGTTGTACCCTGTACGTTACATTTCACGATAGTTTTCAGCGGACGTGACGCGACGATGCCCTTCGTGAGTACGACTAGCTTGCTCGTGTGCGCTTAGCTTTGACAAAACAGCCACCATTTATTTGTACAAGTGCACTTAATACCAATGTGTTAGAGTAAGGTGTTTGGCACACCACCACAGTACGTCTTAAGGCATTGAAAACAATAGTATACTCAACCATAAACGCTCGTGACTTGCCAATGGATAGTAGGATGGTTTAGAACGCAAATTTCATGCATTTAGTATTTTCGAATTCCCCTTTTTTGTAATGAACTTAATTAGATGAGATCTAATCCTTATCAACTTGAGGAAGGCGTAATTTTAAATACTTAATTAACTTAGCTTACCTAACATAACTAGTGAGGCCGTTTTAACGTGATATTATCACAGTCGCATAAATATCGTAACGTTTTTAAGAAATTAAATAAACTTCGATGGCAATTTTGCCACGATTTAATAATTCATAAGGATTCAAATTTCATCCTTTCGTGGAAGTCAAAATTTGCGGAATTCACTGTCATAATGAATGAATTAGCATGAGTAAGTATCCAAACTACTTAGTTTGAAAGAATAACAACATTTATTTAGATACCTGAGCGATGTTTTAGTTTTTAGATATTTAAAATGCTTCATGAATATGGTGCGATATCTGGTGAATTATAACTTTCATATTCCATTTCTAATTTTTTAATACGTACGTCTTCGCTTACTTAGTTAACATAAGTAACATAGATTGAGACATGGTTGAGATAGTTAAAAAAAACTAATTTTGCTTTTCAATATAAATTTACTTTCTATATATGGGCCCTATGATTTCTAATTCAGAACGAAAAATCTTTTTTTTTAAATGTTAATGCAACACGTACATACTGCCTAATATCGATACTCTCAATTTATCAGAAAGTGTTGCGTAGTTAGACACATTCGCAGTCGAAACAACCTTGTCTCAATTCTCCCCTTCACCTAATCTTTAACTTACAATAAGATTACTAATTTCTCTTTTGCAACATCAGTTATTCAGCTATTTTGTCAATGTTCCGGTTGTTTACTTTAGTTTTGTAGTGATTTTAATTTTATGTACTTTAACACGTTTCTAGTAAGTGGTTAATAACAATAATATGTAGTTATGTGCAAATATGGGTTAAAACGTACATGTATTGTATTCATGTTCCGACTTCCATGATCTTCTTTTAATTCGTTGATTGTGTCGCATTATATTCATGATCACTTGGTCTCCATTGAGCGTTTGTGTCTTTTGTATACGTACGTACTACAGTCAGCTACTGTAGTATAATATTAAGTATACTTAAACTGAAAGTTTATCTTCTTGAAATGAAAATTTTAGGTTTCTATTAACTTTTTTTGTGTAGGAGAACTCTTATGGGCACTGGCAGGTTCCCTGGGGCGAACAGTGGCTTTCTAAGAATGTTACAATATTTGTTATCCCACCAATCATGTTCTTTTTTGAAAATAATGTCCCGAGAATACCGTTTTCGACATTTGGTAGATTGAGATTAGATCTTGACTGAATTTTGATCAGGTTTTATTACGTTATTATACTACCGGTCCATCAATTATTATCTAGTTAGAGTGGTTTCATTAGACGACTATAATTTATACATAGATTAACTTTAATAAGAATAACACAGTTACAAACAAATTGAAAGATACAATAGTAGATAAAAATATTTTTTTTTTGAGTAGGCCTCACTGTAGTAGTTGCGAATCAATCCTACTATAATTACTAGGCCGTTGCATATATGAAATTGCCGTAATGTTTCTAACAGATTCATGAGTTCGTCATTCCTGTAATTTAATAGCTATTTCCAATATTTATACTTTGTTCCAAAGTTAATTTCAAGATTTTACAATTCAGCATTAATTTTGTTTTTATTAGTCGCTTGATAAATTGAATTCGATCTTCAAAAACAGTACTTCCTAAATGCTATCCATTTTGATGATAAATTTCGTATTACTTTTTTACAGCTGTCACTTTTCAAAAATGTAGTTGCTGTTAGCTTAATGTTGTCTCATTCATACACAAAAAAAAATCATAAACTTTGGATTTGCTATTCCTAAAAAAATGCAAAAATGTTAGTACTGCAAATTGGGTTTCCTCCAATTTCTTCAATAAAACGGCAATTTCATATCATAACACGAAAGTTTGTAAGTATGGATGGATGCTTGTTGCTCTTTCACGTAAAAACTACTGAATGGATTTTAATGAAACTTACAAAAATATTACAATATATAGGCTACAGGCATAGGCTGTCACGTAAACCGGCATCCATGCGGGCGGAGTCGCGGGCAAAAGCTAGTCTGAATATAAACTAGGAGACATTGTTATTAAATTTTATAAGAGGTACAATTTCATTAGCTGCGTTTTGATTGAGCCATATGATAGAGTACAGTATATATTATGTAAGAACCTAAAATTAACGAAAACTATTAAAAAATAATTAAAAAAACATTAAAAGACAGACTTTTAAGCGTGTCTTCAATTTTCTAAACAGTTATTATTTTTTTAAAAGCAAGACGACGATATAGTAAGTATTATGTTATCTGTACAACTGTAATTAGCTACATTAAAGTTTAAGTTACCGTTTTAGGTAGGTCCCGCGAAAAATTCAAAAGTGAAATGGTAGAACCATGGCATTAGTAGGTACCTTAAGTGCTACTACTAGATTTAATACCCTGTTCCTATTAGTAGGTACCCTAAATGACTGCATTCACCTCTTCATCTGCAGAGTGTAAGATTTTTACCTTATCTAAATTTAATTTATAAGTTTTGATTTCAGGGATTTCCTTTTATTTAATTTGCCATATTTGTTAGAGAGATTTGATCTTTATGATTGATAATATCGATTGGTGCTATAAAAATGCAGAATTATAATTTTTCGAGTTTTAGTCGGTTCGTTTTCTAGGTGTGACAAGCGAGTTTTCAAAAATATATTAATGCAGTTTTGTTTCTTTAAAAAGAATAAAGGAATTAGCTATTTTCAGTATTTGGAATACTTCCCCTCGAGGTAAGGTCAAAATCTTCCACTCTGTGTAAAGTCATACTTTAATATCGTCGTAATTAACATCTTATCGAAGTTTGATTGTGCGTTCTGCGTAACCGGTCCAGCCTTAAACAAGTTTATATTAATTCAAAATTTATTAAACACCATTTTATTATTAGGCCGTTGCGTTGAGAATATGACTCCGGTTTAATAAGGTCACATGTGATTTTAATATAATAATGAACGTTAAGTTTAAAGTATTTGGGCTATGATCTCATAGATATTTCAATCAGCAATCAACAACAGACAGTTTTGCTTTAGAAGTCCAATTAGCATGCGTTCACTATTCAGCTTAAGATTCATGTTTTTTAGTTTTTGTTTTAATATTTCGATTGTCAAATTGACTTATCTAAATATGGTACCTAACTGACTATGTGCATATACCTGCAGTAGCTAGATACAGGCAGAAAAAGACACCATCTAGGAACCTAAGGTAAGCTGGGGTGCAGTCCAAACAATTGTTTGAACTATTTTTCATTATCATCATTATCATGCCTGTTCCATTATTTTTGGTTAATCATTTTAATGACCTAAAGAAAAATCATTATTCTCATCCACAGTTTTTCTCTAGTTCTAGTATCCACAATTTTCGCAAAGAGGGATCCCAAATTCTCGCTTCACGTATTATTTCATAGATTACTGTAGGTATTCTGACTTTTCAATCGACGAAGAAACAAAACACGGAGGAGGTTCTCAAGATGACGCGTGTATTTTTTTTATGTATGGCCACGCATAACTTTTTCAGAGTAGTCCGATTTTGATAATTCTTTTTTTATTGGAAAGAGTATACCCTGAAGTTGGTCCCATATAAATTTGAAAATAAAAAACTAACCCTAAGTGTAGGAAAACAGGGGATGATTGATTATTCACTCAGATTGCAAGGTATTACAACGCATAACTTTGTACAGAGTATGATTTTCATATTTCTTTTATTATTGGAAAGAGTATACCCCAAAGTTAGTCGCATATTTTGGCGGTTAAATTATTTGTTAAAAAGTTTTATAGAGCCTCACGTTTATCATTTATTCTCTGTTTGCCTTCTTAGATCGAGGACATTTTGAGGATAGACCTGGTCAAAAGTACTTACCCGCACTGGCGAGCATGTAGGAAATATTTGTAAAAGTAGAAGAAGTAAAAGGTTTATTTCAGGATCGTAGGCAGTGGAAATATTTGTTCTCGGCCTAGCCGTAGCCCAATGGCATAGTCGTGAGCAGCAGCAAAGGTTGAAAAAAGTTGGGAAAAAGACTTAAGTTCAAATTCCAATTTATTTATTGATAATACATAGTTACCTACAGGTAAAATTGTTACAATTTAATATGTATAAGCAAAGCTATATTAGCGTATTGCACAGCGATGTAACGTTGACACATGTACTGATGTTGGACATTGTATTACATGTGTTCGCGTACATCTAACCATCATACTGGCAATAGACATCATGCATTCAGCCCAATGACAAAAGAAGCTGCTTCGCTATTCAGCCTTTTCTTCGTATGAGTATAATAGTAATAGTCATCAATTTTAAATATCGAACGGGGACGCTCAATTACGTTATTGAAAAAAAAGAGATGAAAAAGGCGGGAACAGAAAACTTTTACTATTCACATACCCAAAAAACACTGTTTAAAATTGTTCTCATTTCACTTTAAATTTTAACTAATAAAATGTTTTATTCTTGTAATGCCGGTTTTTTTCTACTTACCTCACAATCGAGATGTAAAGCAGAGTAATTAGCTCGGGTGTAAGCATCAATTGCACCCTCAACTATAGGCGCCCTCGCTGCGCTCGTGCGCCTAAATATCTCGGACTGCGATTGATGCCTTATACTTACAGCACTTGGCTACTAATCTACTATTACCATCTTCGAATGCTTGAAACAGGTGAACTCTTATCGATGATTGAGGTTGTAATCACTGACTGCGAATATAAAACAACGTAACGTTTTATGCTACTTATTTTTAGGATATATGTGTATTTTATGTTGGTACTAGCTTTTGCCGCGGCTCCGCCCGCGTGGATGTCGGTTATCGCTATAATATCGGTTATCGTTATAAATTGTAGCCTATGTGTTATTCTGATGTCGAAGCTATATTATTGTAAAGTTTCATTGAAACCCATTCGGTAGTTTTTACGTGAGAGTAACAAATATTCCATCCATTACTTACAAACTTTCGCTTTTATAATATTAGTATGATACGTCAGATACGTACGTTTGTATAGCCACAGTAAGTTAAATCTCAGTCATATATTTTGCACCATAAACTAAAGAATACATAATTACCTTTAACTTCATTTCTTTAACTTCTTTGCTTTAACTAAAGAAAATATCGATTTAAAAAACATATCATCATCATCATCATCATCAGGCTATATTAGTCCACTGCTGGACATAGCCCTCCCCCAATAAAAAACATAATATATAATCATAAGTAATTCATAAAATTTAATTTATAGTGTTTGTTTGAAGATTGAAAATTAAATAACCCTGCAAGAGCTGATAGCCTTAAAAGACCTGTATGGATGTTAACAAACCTATAGCTAAGGTGACTAAGAATAATTTCAAACATAATCAACTTTCAAACAGAAATCGGAAATGAACGAGTAACTAATCGCGGTATGAGGTTCTACCACGATTTTCAGCACAAACATTTGTACTTACTTGCTTATTGAGGACAAGGCTTTAATGCAAGCTTTGGAGTTCCCCAACCTTAGAATTTTCTTAAATTTTCTTTCTTTGAGAACCTATTAGAAAACTTGAAAGCATTCATAGGGATTTATTCTTTGATATGTTAATTTTATTTAAGTACTAGCTTTTACCAGCGGCTCCATCCGCGTGGATGTCGGTTATACGCTATAATTTTGTTTATTGTTATAAATATATATTATTGTATAAATCTATATTATTGTAAAGTTTCATTAAAATCCATGCAGTAGTTTTTACCCGAAAGAGTAACAAACATCCATCCATACTCCCTCCGACGCCCGAGCCGCCTTCGAACGCGGCCAGCGATGTCCGCGAGTCTTTCTCGCTCGCTGCGCCGCGCCCGCTCCGCTGTCTCCTTCACGAGCATGACCTGCTCGCAGAAGGAGGCGCTGGCCGCCCACGCATCCGCGCAGCGGACCATCGCCGCGAGCAGGGTGGAGAGCGTGAGCACTCTCACCCCCAGGGCCGTCACAAGCTCCCGCCTCGGCGCTTCAAACGCCGGACACTCGGTGAGCGTGTGCAGCCCCGAGTCCACGCTCGCGTCGCAGTGATGGCACTCGGGCGTTGGCTCTTTGCCCATCAGATGCAGGTACCGCCCGAAGTTACCGTGTCCGATAATGACCTGCGTCTGACGGTACGAGAGGCCACTGTGTGGCCTCTCTAGCCACTCCCCCATGATGGGTCTTACCGCCGCAATCACGGCGTGCCCTGCGTGTGGTTGCTCAAGTCGTAGCTCCCACTCGGTCACCATGGCCCTGTGGAGCCGGGATTTCTCGGCCCGAATTTCTTCGGGCTCGGGATCGAGTCCCCCGCTCCCGCGCCTCCTTTCGGAACCGATAGAGTGCCGAAAGGGTCCTCGCTTCCAGGATCCACGGTGGCGATCCGGCCAGGAGACTCGCCGCTTCAAAGGATATCGTGCGATACCCCCTGATGGTCCTGGAGGCCGTCGTCCTCTGCGCCGCGTGGAGCAGAGGCAGGAATCTGGCCCCCAGGGTGTCCGCCCATACAGGGCACCCATATAGGGCCATGGACCGCACGACACCCGCGTAGAGTCTCCTGCAGGAGTCCTCTGGGCCCCTCAAGTTGGGCAACAGCCTGCCCAAGGCATTCGCCGTTGCCACCAACTTGGGGCGCAGACTTCGGAAATGTTCTCCGAAGTCCCATCGACCGTCAAGCACCAGCCCCAGGTATTTCAACCGGGGCTTGATGTCGATGGGAGTGCCTCCCACTGTAAGGCTGGCTCCCGGGTCTGGCCTGCGCCGAGGGCCATGAAAGAACATGGCCTCGGACTTGTGCAGAGCCACCTCGAGACCCAGCCGCCGGATCCTTTCCACGACTTGAGCAACCGCGGTCGTGGCCCTCAGGGTCGCCTCGCGGTGTGTAGCCCCGCTCACCGTCACCAGCGTGTCGTCCGCGTAACAAGTGACGGTGGCACCGTACGCGAAGTCACCGCGAAGCACCCAGTCGTAACCGATGTTCCACAGCAGCGGCCCCAGGACCGATCCCTGTGGAACACCGCACGACATCTCGCGCCTACCGACTTCGGTTGAACTCGGGTAGACGACGGCTCTCCCCATCAGGTATTCCCCGACTATGCGGCGGAGGTAGAGAGGCACATCGTGATACACGCGCGCCTCTCTGATGCAACTCCAGGGCAAGGTGTTAAACGCGTTGGAGATGTCCAAGGACACCGCCAACATCACCTCGCCCCGAGCGACCGCATCCTCCGCCAGAGTCCTCACACGCATGATGGCATCCACAGTGGAACGCCACCGGCGGAACCCGAACTGGGTATTCGCCAGGTCCGGCCCCACTCTAGAGAGATGCTCGACGAGGCGCTTGGCAATGACTCTCTCGAAGAGCTTGCCCACCTCGTCGAGCAGCACTATGGGCCGGTACCCGGACGGCTCGTCCGCCGGGCGCCCCATCTTGCGGATGAGGACCAGTTTCCCCGTCCTCCACATCTTCGGAAACTGGCCCCGACATCCATCCATACTTTCGCATTTATAATATTATTTACGTATTAAACTTTATGCACTAACTCATTGGCAGACGAAACAAAAAGAAATAGAGTGGACGTCATTTCACATACTGTTCAACCAACGATTCCGTGAAATAGTCAAAATAGGAACTACGGTTGTCACTGTCAAATGCATACTGTTTTATTGCAAATCAAAGACAATTAAGCATGATTTGACGTTCTTGAAAAAAAAGCGGTGGCCTCCTTCAGTTCGCGGGAATGTTGGTTTTACTCTATTTAAGAAATTCCATAGACAAGAATCGAATTTATTCTTTTCTTATCATATAACGGCCATTTTGCGGATACACGAAAATATTCAGTCATATGTTAAACGTCGTGGATGGTCCGTGACCCGCACTTTACACATATTTTTATCTTAATATTAATATATCGTCTGTTAGTTATCATGTACCTCTTTACTTATTATACTGATATGTGATAATGATTCGCTTCGGTATGGCGCTAATCAAGTTATCAATTTTTTTAATATTTGTAAACCAAAATTACTATCAATTGGTACACTCGACAAAATCCATAGTATCCCACCTTTACGGAATGGAATTAACTTCTACCCGACAGATCTACATACAGTAGCCCATTAAAAGACTTCCTAAGACATATAAACTGTATGGGAACGGAATTACCCTGCAGTTAAAAAAAATTGAACGTAATTGGATAAGCTTGAAACGAAACCTTACGAAGTGTCGATGATATTCTGAATTAATGGGTCAGAAAATTTGATGGTTCAATTGGTGGACTGATAGGGCTTCTTAACGTCATAGAATATGCCTTGCCAAGGGGCCTCAAGATATTGGTTACACTGATATTGGCGGGAAAAGTTGCAGTACTTAGATGTGTACTCATAGTTCAATCACGTGACAGGTAGTACTATACTTCCATATAGTAAGTAATTTAGGAGCTTTGAAAACCAAGATACGATAGATATCGCTTCGGTCCCAAAATAGATCACTAGTAGGCCATTTTGTGAAAAATCGCAAACCTTCGTTTTCGTGACCTTTGACTTTGAATTTAAAATAGGTATCCAAATATCGGACCGATGAGGACTTCTAGATTACATTTATGGTGGTGTTTTGAATAATCCTATCAACTTTGAGTTGGGCCTCACTGCTATAATTTGGTTTAAATTGACCGGACTATTCTTAAATATATGTTCATATCTGAATATGAAATTTTAGCCATACTTAGTTTAAAATATCAGTATGTGCATCATATTTGTCTTACTATTTAGTCCAATTAGTTCTACAATAAGTCATGGCTCAGTCACAATGACTGTTACAACTAAAGACATGCTACTTATTGTAAACAATGAATGCTTAAGTTTGCCGTTGCTTGGTGTTAATAATATATTGTTCAGGAGGAGCTATTATGGTGAGATGCATTGATGTCACCAGTTTCATGTAAACACTGACGTCAGGGATCCACTGCACCTGTTGAAGTCTGAAAAAACTTTCCTGTCAAAACTGTTAAGAAATTGTATACTATTATTGAATTATTGAATTGAAAAAATTCTCAATGTTCTATAAGTATCTACTAACAGACTTTTTATCTATTCTGTGTTATTGGTTAATCTAATTGATGTTAAACTAATCTTGAGACATGTAATGTTGGTGTGTTATTGGTAGTAGACAATGATAAATTAATGAGATTATTTCTCATAGCCGTAAAAACTACTACTAAAAGATACAAACGATATCAAAAAATGAACACTGCGAATCTTTTATCCTGAACGAAAAAACGCGCGAAATATTTATAAATTTTTAAAAAAGGAAGTTGTGGTCTTTGACCTGCTTATGTCATATCAGTTTAGATTTGGACAGTTTTAGTCCTTCTCAAGGTGCGTGCATTGCCTTCAAAATGTCTGTACAATAACCCAGAAAGATTTCCATATTCATTCCACATTCTCATGCGAGTGTCGTTCGGAGGTCACCGCTGATGCGTGGATGTAACTTAATACCCGGGCTAGACTTACCGCGGCCGAGTCGCGGTTCCAACGGTTGTGCAATGTGCACTCCCCTGACAATATGTGACTGCCGGTATCGAGTTTGTGTCAACGTTTGTTTTTAATTTAACTATGTATGTACTGTTGCTATAAATACCTCGCTCATAAATTTTCTGAAAATAAGTCACATCGATTAACAAATAAAAAGAACTTAGGTACCTACTTATATGCCTGACATTTAAGTATCTGAGCAAAAACGGATAGAATTTGGAATTCCTCAGGGTAGTAAGCTAGGTCCTCTTATTGTTTTAGTATACCTTAACGATTTATTTATCCTGTTTGAGGACTATTTGTAGTTCTGCTTGTTACCTCAAAAGCTGTTTTTATTTTTTAATGTCAAGTAATGTATTTTCTTAACAAATACTTTCAATTTAAAACAGTTTACCTAATTCCGAAACGGAAACTCGTGCAAAATAGTCACACTAATGCTACACCGCCAAGATTATTTTATAGATTTTAATGTACTCAAGCATGTTTTGTACATATCACATTACATCCTTGTACAGGCCAATGCGGAAAAAACGGATATAAAAAATATCTTACTTATCTATACCCGACACAAATATCGAATAGGTTACTGGCCAAGGAGTGCAAATGACAAATACTTGTTCTTATCAGGTGGCCGATAAATGCTATCTTCCCACTCGACGCGACTTCATAAATAGTTGGTCATCGGACTGCCTCGATAGTATGTGATCGAAGACTGAGCGATTTAGTTCACTAGACTATATTCCATAAAAAATAAACAAAAATTGTCTATTACCTCTCTAAATTCAAATACTGGCGGTAAACAGAATAATTGTTTTTATTGTATTCACATTTTTAAAGTAGAACGTTCTATAATATATTCAAAGAAGGATGTGTGGAGATATCTAAAGTACATAAAGTGAGATGTGGTATAATAAAATCGAGAATATTCTATATCGTTCACGTGTTTTGTTATATCGGACTAACTGTTGTGTTTCTTGACCACTTTTGCTGTACTCAAAGAAAGGATTTGTTTTTGAAGATGTCTCCGAAAGTGAAGGGGAACAATAGTGTGAGTTTATTGAGAAATAATTATACTTGTCTATTAAATACAAATGATGCTGGTTAGTAAACTAAGTTGAAAGTATTCATGTCATGCACGTAGTGTCTGCCTATTTTAAAGTTATCAGAGTCTACTCCTACCTATCTACTATAATAACTAATTTAAAGCTATAAGTAGGTATCACATTTTAAATCTAATCGTATTACGTTCTTAAACCTAAGTTATGGGATTATACAAATTGGATTATACGGGGGTATTGTCTAAATCTATCCGTTAATCTTTCATAGGTTTCAAAAACTTATTATAAAGTACACCATATTCTAGTTCATTTTACAGCACACACGGGTGAAGTTTCTAATTTACGAGTTCTTCATAAGAATTCCTCCCTTAAAATTGCTATACCTACGATAGTAAGAACCATATCGAAAACGGCTGTAAAGTTTAAAAGACGTTAGCGAAAACAGACAGACGTTAGACGCGTAAAAGATGTTCTTATGAAATACTATGTAATGATGATGAATACAAACATACCTATTTCCTTTAATTACTCTCGTTATAATGTCATAAACAGTGTTGATGACTGGTTAATGCTTATGGTGCAATCCGTTAGGCACGCCATACCTACCCATGAACCACAATACTAACGTTTCGAATTCTGAAAATAACAAAGGAAAACTCAGGCTAATACAATTGTTCAGTATCGACATTGTATGTGCAAATATGTCTATATGCATTGGTCTGGGCATTTCCGTGCCTCAAAGAGCACGTTAAGGCGTCGGTCCCGGTTGTCATACGAACATCTATAGCAGTCATCACAGGTAGTTGGCACCCTAAAAAGTCCGACAACTAGTCTAACTGCAATAATACTTCGATATCGCTAATGATTTGTGGACGTCAGATGGCAATCGATTTACGAAAAATATCGAAGTTCAGTGGCTTCGCAGTTAGACTGTATAAAGCGGTCCCTGGACTTCGAGGTGAAGGTCTTGGATGCGAACGGGATTAACACGAGGAGGATGATGAACGTTAGCTAATTCTCAAGGTGTATATGGGGCCTCACCTTCTGACCTTCGGGGCCTAGACCAACCTCGTCTGCGAACCGGTGAACCTCCAAATTGAAGGATGAGGCCTTGGTGCAGGTATCTTCTCGAGGTGGTTAGGTTAGAGGCATTTGCTTCTATAAATAAATATTAAAACAAATGAAAAGGAGAATCAGGCCATTAGATCCTGGGCTTTAAAATGTGTGTTTTTTGTTAAGAAAAGCGAAGGATAGTTCTGGAAGTAACAGTCGATTATTTTTGGGATTATGTCGTATTAGATACGAAAAGTAGTAGCATTTGTAAAAGGAAAAATACAGCGTAGTCAATGTAAATACAAAACAGTAGCTATCTAGTTTATAGCCATGTGTGTGTGGTAGTACGCATGTGTGTCATACATAATCGTTGTTTACTTGTTTGCGAATGTTTATCCGACATATCCGATATATCCGATAGTTGTAATAAGATATAGATAAAGATATGAATCAGAAAACCAATGTTGTTATATATCTATGCGTTTAAAACGTTGGTGGTTAACCGATGAAAAAAAGTTGTTTCTGTGGACAGTGTATTTCAAATAAGTTTAGGTTTTTAGATTTAGCCTCCATTTCACAAGGCTCCTGCTCTAAAATACTGATTGGAGAATTCAAAGCTACTAAAGACCTACAAGACTTTACTTACTTATAACTTATTTATACTTAAATAACCGGCCGGTTCTAATATGCGATCTCAATCCAAATATACCAATCCGAAACCAGAATTTCGATCGATTCGTTGCTCAAAACGTCCATATTTGGGCTCGATAGTGAAAAAGGATGGTCAAAGCGATCCATCGATTGAATATATGGCCTTTTTGAGCCGGCCGTACCTAAATGGCTCGCGATTGCAACGTGTCATGTACCTATCAAACATTACACTTTGTTGGACTAAGTTTTAATTTTCTGGTACCTTTCAGATATTCATTGACTAGATTTTTTTCGATAGGACAAGTTGTTAGATAGGTCTGTACATTATTCAGAGACTTGAAAGGTAACAATGTAAAGATTCGGGACAATTTATCTAAATGATTGTATCCTTTGCTATAAGGTAAATTTTTTAAATCATAAGCCTTGATTTTGTTAAGATGCACGTTCAATACCAATAATATCACGACGTAACCGTTGAAGTTCATTTACACTTCATCAAATGATAATGTCTATTTTTGTATGCACACACATGTATAGGTAATGACAACAAAGTCTGCCTTTATCGTGTATATATTTATATTGTTGGTATGTCTGTATCTGTAAGTACCTAAGTATTTAGGTATGACGTCACGGTATCGATGTTTTGTTTGATAAATTTCTGCATGTGGTGTAGCGTTGAATCACCTTATTTAATTGTCTTGTCGGTTCCGCTCCTATCGAAATCGGTTATACGGAGATAAGTTCTCCCAGTACAAGAGAGACCTTATGCAAATGGATATTCATGGATGTTCATGCATACAAATTTTTGAATGAATCGAATTTGCGACCGTAGCAGTCAGACTATCTACCGCCACGTCACACACGTTATCTAAGTCTAGACCCCTTTGGCCAAATCTTAATATATATAAATCTCGTGTCACAATGTTTGTCCTCAATGGACTCCTAAACCACTTAACCGATTATAATAAAATTCGCACACCATGTGCAGTTCGATCCAACTTGAGAGATAGGATAGTTTAAATCTCAAATTATAGTCCGATTCGCGATAACCGACATCCACGCGGGCGGAGCCGCGGGCGACAGCTAGTAATTTTATAAATCTTTACGACACCAATTAAGTAGGTTACTAATGTTTAATTATATCTACTTATTTGGAGCTCTTATCACGTTTACATCTGTGTAATTTATATACGAAACTGCTAGTCCAAAATAAATCAAGAATTGCGCTGTAATCGAGTTTCGTATGTATACGAAAATTTAAGAGGAACCCGAAACTTATTTGAATTTAGTTAGGTACATGTAATTGTTTATCAAGAATATTTACATAAATATTCGAACCTAAGCAGAAAAGGAATAATAAAACCAGCATTTAGTTCTTCTTCAATATTTACAGTTGATGTTAATTCGATGTTATATGATTATCGCAGAATTTATGTTTTTGTATCCTTTTTTACATTAGTAGGAAACACAGTCTATGTGTTTATAAGCGGTTACCGTTGTGTATTCGGGCAAAGGAAAGAAAGATATATTTAGAAATAAAGGAAAGGGCTATAAAGTTTTGCTACTAAGAACCTAAGTCTAAGGAGAAGAATAAGTTTACGGTTTCAGCCGCTGCCTACGCTGCAGTGAGATCGATGAGGATTTTTGCAGATTTCTGACTTCTTTTTTATTATCCAGCCCCTAATGGTTGTGGCTTGATGTTCCACTACGTCCAAGACCTGAACTTTATGCAAAAACGTATTTCTGGATTCATTTGTTAGTTCCAAAGGTTACTGCATTCAAAAAACAAATTAACTATTCAGTATTAAAATATCAGTAGGAAATGTCAATACCGGTATACAAAATATATATTGACATTGGAATATGTCTAAGTTCAGCCAAATCTGCAGTTGGACTGGTAAAGCGGACCCCAGATTCCAAGTTGAAAGCTTCTGATGCGACTGGGATTAACGCTTATTAAATGAAGGATGAAGAAGAATGTCGATCTAGATTGAATTCGTAGCTACAAATGCTACAAAAATGGCTATACGAATTTTATTTTTCGTTAAGACCGACTATTTTAATTAATTACAAAGCAACGTGTATTTTACACTGTTGTAATGAACTAATTTGTATTCTCAACACGATTAACATTTATATATAGCATGAATTAAAAGTCACAAGTGACAAGAACGTCTACTAATTCAATGAAAAATACAACAAATACCAGCTTGCTTTAAGTCGGAGTATTAAGTAGTTCTACTTAATACTCCGACTTAGAGCAAACAGACTTGAAAAGATAAGGGTTAAAAAGCTTTCGTCGAGTAGTAAGTAATTGTTTTGCATGACATATGCCGTTAGTAATTTCTATCCTAAAACTCATCATCACAGTGTTCGTCCCGGTTGCCTTTTCAAATTTTTTACAACCGACAAAGGGTATAAGTAAAAGAGCTTTTGGTAGGAATATTAAGTTGTATGAAACTGTTTACTGTCCATTGGAGCCGAATCCGCTCTCCTAATCATCTTGACTAGGGTTTCAATGAGAGGAAAACCAGCGTTTAGTCGAATAATACATTAATTTGCTGCTTTGTTCACGCCTTTAGGCAATCAACAGTTTTCATCTCCGTAGTTTCCTAGGAATAGTAGATGCCCTGTTATAGTCCATTGAAGTGTTACATTTTTTGGCGTAACTGGCGGAGCGTACAGTAGTCAGCAAACATATTTTTTTCGTAAGTTAGTGAGCAGTTAAATTCATGTTTGTGGGAACACAATCGTTATCCTGGCAATGGTTATATCGGACAATTTTGACAGGATTTTTTTTGTTTCTGTGACTTTTGGCCTTAAAATCAAAAATACCAAAGTTATTTGAACTGAAACTAAAACTGTATTTAACTTAACCTAACTTCTGGGTCGGCAGCGCGATTGTGATGCCCCTGGTGTTGCATATGTCCATGGGCCATGGAGTATTATGTTATCTGTGGCCACGGTAACCATTTGCCATCAGGCGGGTCGTATCGTACGCTTGTCTGCCATCTAAATGGTATCAAAAAAATTACACTCTCTCTCTTGACATCCAATAAATAAAATTGCTTTCTCAGACTTTTACAACCCCAAAAATATAATGTTTCAATGGACTGTAAAGAGTTACACCATGGTCCGGTGAAGTTCAATGCCTTTGTTCTACATTCGTTTATTTTTTATTGCAAAAAATTAAATAATCTTTATTTTCATAATGGTAGAGTTAAATATAAAGTACCTATATACCTAAGTGCTCAATACTATGCCAGCACAGGTGCGCATGCGACCTCAGTTGCATTGTCTCGACTTAAAAGTTTAAATTTTATTTGTATCTATTTTTATAAGTGTAAAATTGACGAGTGAAGTATTGTTCCTATAGCATGTACAAAAAGGTCCTACTTGTCGTTTTATTTTATGATGATGAGCGAAAGGAACTAAATAACATAAACGGGATAAATAACATAAAAGATAATAGGAATTTCGTCATCGAGCACATTCTTTATTTAATTAATATAAAATAAAAAATAAATAAAAAATTAATTAAAGCCATAAAATCCTGCGAAAACTTGCAAATGTTTAAGAAAGAAGTACAAACATTCTTGCTCGATAAAGCATACTACTCGATTGATGATTACCTTAGTGACAAGGACATTTAACTTAATTTATTATATTTTTTTAGAATGTTTTATTTTCTGACTTAATTTTCTTTTTATTTTATTCTTTTATTGACATAAGTTATTTAATTGTTTGACATCTTTGATACTACTATTTCGTTGACATTCCATAAATTGACATAGTATTAAATTAAAATATTTGTACATCACACAATGTGGTAGAATATAGAGGACATTCTAACATTTTTATAAGATCTGTAACTAACCTATGTTCCACAAATAAATGATTATGATTATGATTATGATTAATTTAAGATAAGACTAATGAATCTTGTCATATTCAATCCATGAATCATTATAATTTATATTTATATTCTAACCGCTGTTATTCCCTGCGATTAATTTATAATTACCTACTGTTTTCAATATTTTTTTTATAAAACCTCTACAATCTGATTTACTTTCCTACTTGCTTCAAATTTCTAGATTTCTACTATAATTTTTTTACGAACCATATTTCACGTGAGAAAAACTGAGTAACAAGTTGTTCTCAATTAAGTTGTATGGGGAAAAAGAGTTAACATACATACATATATATATAATCACGCCTTTATCCCCGGAGGGTTAGGCAGAGGTAAATTAACACCTACATCTCACCAATCATTGTTGGTATTCAGTCTTAAAAACAGTTAACCAATTTAAAAGAATAAAATATTTATTGGAATCTGCTAAGATAGCTGTACTCTGCTTATGCGTAAGAATAAATCTGTTGTTTGAGCTTAACTACTAATTCGATTATTTTTCCGAAACTGACAATTTAAAAAAAAAATACGTTCTTGGCATAGTCTTCGTGTTTTTTTAAATAATATAGAATAAATATAAAATAGCCATGTCAAAATTTAGTTTGAAGTTCCTTAAATATTTCCAAGAAACCTCATGTCAATGAATATTCAATGACACGTACAAAATGTTTTACCATCTATATTACTTTATTCGCCGAAAGACCGCTATGCCTTATGTGAAAACATTTTAATTTTATACCCACCTATTATTTTAAAAGAGCTTCTGCTAGTAAATTTTATAACGAACTACTTTTCCAATAAATATTTAATGTATAACATTTACAAATCCAAAAAAATACAATTTGATAGATTTGGTCCAATCACGAAACTGTCATAAAAACTTTTTTTTTAATTAAATAGGTATATAACCAATTTTTTTATAACATACCTTTTCAACATAAGACAATGACAAGTTCTACGAATTACTAATTATTTTATTAGAAACCAGTTTCAATATTTTTTATAATGTTAATTGTCGACCATTAAGAAATGTATCTTGTCTTTAAACAACATTTTCGCGACATCGTTGTGTGTTAAATGGCAGATATATTTTGGCACAAACTTTATTTAACATACCATGTTGTATGTCACAGTCATCGAGCGCCAATCGTCTTAATATTTTGAAAATTCAGTATCAATCTGATTTAAATCACCCAAATCTCAAAAACGGTCATGATATATATTACGAGAATACCGTTTTTGACATTTGAGAGTTTGAGATTAGATCGAGACTGAATTTTTAATAGATTTATATTACGAGAATTGGCTTTCTGGTTAAATTACTTAACCAGTTAATTAGACGCCTATGCCGTTCAATAAATGCCGACGTCATATAAAAAAAATGTATTTTTAGTCTGAGACGTCGACATCCAATCAAATGACTCCACGAAACGTTTAACTTGATAGATGGATTTTTTGTGTATTGTTCTATATTTTATATATAGGTGGCGATGCAAACAGATTATAGATTTTTTCTTTTACAAGTTTTTCTCGTACAAAACCTTGCGTGAGTAGCACCGGCTGGGCTGCCGCTAATATGACACAGAATTATTAAAAGTATATTATGTGTTGTCTCGAGTTTGGAAACCTCTCGAAAAGAATTCTAGAGGCGATGGTGTAATGATGGACAGGGTGTAATCGTTAAGTGTGTCCAGGCGATTATTCCGTAACTATCACAGATATCAAAAAACTTTAAACTGATATCGAAAGTACGTTACCTAATGAATCAAATGACATCAATAACTTTTTAAAAATCAAACGAGAGGTATCTAATATTTTGACATTAAACACTCCCATACATTTAGTATGAGATTAGTAGAAAGGTTTTAGGTACGAACACCAGAAGGGACTTCTCTGTCTGGGTACTCTCTTCTGTAGGCGATAATGGCCGCTCTTTTGTTACAATCATATTTGTAGTCAATTGTTAGCATATCTCTCTTTTCTCTTTTGGAATATGCCATTTTGCAATCAATAAATGAAACAATCACGATTATTAACGCAAATTAAAAAAAACAACGATAAATTGGTGGGAACAACAACCCGAGATAAAAGTTTTGAATTTAGAACGAACACCAAAGAGTATCTTTTTTTTTGTACTTTTCAGTTAGCTCAAATTACTTAATGCGATATTAAAACACGGTTTATTACCAATTTCAAGTGGTACCTAAGATAATTATTTTACACATGTATCTATTTGAAAATCATCATTGTCATATTATACGTAATCATAAAATATGATTAAGATAAAATGGGTACTAGATCACTAAAACCTTTCTACTAATCTCATACTAAATGTATGGGAGTGTTTAATGTCAAAATTTTAGATACCTCTCATTTGATTTTTAAAAAGTTATTGATGTCATTTTACTCATTAGGTAACGTACTTTCGATATCAGTTTAAAGGTTTTTGATATCTGTAATAGTTACGGAATAATCGCCTGGACACACTTAACGATTACACCCTGTATACGACATCAAAAACAATAAAAATATTATGGATAATAAACGGGTTAGAAGAGTTAGTGTCTGTTGGTGAAAAAAATTAATGAAACGCAGAGTAGTTTCGTCATTGGTACCTCCACAACTTTAAAATATTGTACACTCAATTGAGTAATAAACTGGTAATACTAACAAACTACGCGATTGAGCAATATTTGTATACCAATTATACTACCGGTACGGTATGATGGCCGTTTTAACATATTAACTAAGTTACGATATTGACCGAGTAAAACGGTCTAGTCATCTGTAGTTGAGTTGATAAGGTAGTAGTTAAGTTGGTACTTAACAGCCGTGTCAAAAAGAGAGCAAGCAAGCTCTGCATAGTTCTCTTAGTACTTAATGGCATCATACCGTGCCGGTAGTGTAGTCATAATTAAGCACAGGAAACCAAATGATATTCCGACACAATTCCCTCTCTTTGAGACTGACGAATTGTGACCTGTGTGGCAATAAGTAGATAAAATTAAAGAAACCACTTCCTTTGTTCCGTATCTTCGGTTACGACCTCGCCGAGGTACAACGAATCGGTTATGTGAGTTATGTATAACATCACAAGGCCAATCCTCCTAATAAAAAATCTTTAAAATTCAGTCTGGATCTACTCTCAATCACTTCCAAATATTAAAAATGATTGATTTCAATGAAAAAAGAGCCAATTCTCGTAATAAAAATGTATATGTTAATTCTGATGTTGACAATGATATCATTGTCAATGTTCTTTCTTGAAAATTGTATTCGGTACGAGATTTCTGTTTTTGATATTTTAGTTTAATTTGACAGATTGAGACTGAATCGGCACCGAGATCAGATCGAGATTGATAGTGTTTCATAAATATGTTTTATATACGAGACCAGAGTTATAACCGCTGAAGTTCTAAGTATAGATATCTATTACCTACGAGAGGATTCTAACAATTGGCACTAATTGTTGATTCATTGAGTCGAAGCGTATGCAAACTGTCATACTTAGTGATTAATTGATTGTTACTGCATAAAACCACTATGGCCTATGTCAGTGTCCTATGCTGTCCGATGGAACGTCTTAAGCCTCAAACACAGGCTCGCAATTATCAGCAGATAATAGCCGATATAATACCATAATTAATAAGAATCTGTTTTGATATGTACATTTTGTATTGGCACACAGTTACGACGGCACACTGCTTTTTTATGCCACTAAGGTGGCACACGGCCCAGTTGATGGAAAGTGGTTACCGTGACCTATGGACGTGTCCAACACCTGGAAAGTCACACTCTGACTGCCAACCCTGTAAGAACGGAGAGTTTCTGTGCTGTCAGTGCAGAAGACAAAGCAGGACAGACCTTTGGTCTTCCCATTGACAGCACAACACCGCTCCAGTGAGCTCTGGCTACCCTACGGTTATAACGGCATACGCAATTGTTTAAAGAAATAGGGAAGGGTTTCGTATCGCTAACAGTACTTAGGCCATACCCTCCTCTTTCGATATTACATTAGGAGTTTGTATCCCAAATTGGTTATGGCACTCATTAGTTCGCCATCCGTATCTTGTCCATTAAAGTGTACAAAAATGAACGTAAGCTGACCTTCCATGACCATGGTTGAATGTATTGTATTCATCGTCTTTTGTCATCGACTGTGTATCTACGAGTATGTATATACTTTTAGTAAGTAGACACCAATAAATGTTAATGATTCGATTGTGATTTGTGATCTATATGTCTCGAGTTGCAAGCACCCAAAGGAGTGTACCTACTTGGTTCTAGTCTTATCAGTACACTTTTAAAATACTATGATAGTACTATAGAGAGAGAACCCTTCGATGTTTACCGAGACTACACACAGAGCCGGCTTGTTTAGCGGACTATTTGGTCTTTGGTTTGCCATCGTGGTGCAGTAATTGGTTTCACGGCTTTTGCCGCTACCCACGGGGAGGGCCCGAGCATAGGTGGCGCTCTACGAGAAGGCTTACTGCGTCCCCCCCATAGTACTATTATTTAAAAATAAAAAAAAATAAAAAAATAAAAATGTATAATAAAATAAAAATCTAAATATATAATAGTACTATTATATATTTAGATTTTCAATTCCGTGAAATCATTGGGAACGGCTCTTCTGGTCATTTTGATTACGAAGAGCTATTAATAGTTTATTTTATTGCACGTTTTATTGTAGCATGAATTTAGCCTTCAGTCCAGCAGCATGAAGTTAGTGAAGAATAGAGGAAACGTCGGTAGCTTATAGTGGCTAAGCAGCCGGCTTTATGATCGAGAGATCCCAGGTTCGAATCTTGGCCTTTACCCTACCGACGTGAACCCACTCCTAGCACAAGCAATTTATATAGCTAAGTTTGAGGGGTTAGTATGGATGGTATCACAGGCTACCACGAAAAGGCGCGGTTGTTGCGTGATAGTTATAGGGGTTAGAGGAACCAACACAACAAACATAATTTCGGTTGCTAATATTCTAATAATAAAAAATAATAAAAAATCCTAATGGGAATACCTACTTGCCAAAAAGCAGACACAACAGGCCAAAATCTCGCACACAATCTGATCTTCTGTTTCTCTTTTCGCAGTCTAACGCATCTCCTGGTGCAGAGCGCAGGGAGCATCTGTACAAGATCCTGGTGATTGGTGAGCTGGGCACTGGGAAGACGTCCATCATCAAACGATATGTGCACCAGTTCTTCAGCCAACACTACAGAGCGACAATTGGGGTGGACTTTGCGCTAAAAGTGCTCAATTGGGACTCCAATACTATTATTCGGTTACAGCTATGGGATATTGCAGGTGAGAGATATAAAGGTCCTATACTTTTAAAAGTAGTACTTGCTGGTAGGATAACTACCCTATGACCATACAAACCCCGCCTAGACCGATTAATTTTTTTCTATTTAAATCAAGAAGCAGTTTTATTTGAATCAGTATATCACTGATTCAAATAAAACTGCTTCGAAAACTACATACAGTATCATTTTCCCAATAGTCTAAAGACCGGTTCGCTCTTTGATTAGTAATTGTGATTAGGGCAAGTTTATAAATTTTCTTGGAAATCCTTCGTAACATGTATCATCTCGCATTAATCACTAATGTCCAAACCGGGCTTGCAATGAAGGATTTGTTTTACATCACAGGCTGTTAGAATATGAGCTTATTGATGTTAGGATTTGTATGATATTATGTAGGACAAATTCTAACATTATTTATAACACTTTGTGCTAATTTATTAAAGCCGTCGTACTTGTATTACGCTTGCGATTTTAGTTTTTCTCAAGTAATTGTGCTGCTGCGCATGCAAAAGCAATTTTTCGAATAAATGGTTTTCTGTATTATTGTACCTATTTATTTTAAAGTCAACAAAACTTCAAATAGTTTTTCAACACTTCCTTGTTTTGTTAGACACCTAGGTAATAAAATTGAAATCCGAATAGATCACAGAGATATCATATCAGATAGATCTTTGCACTAAAAGGTGGAATAAATATCAAGTCAATTAATAAATAAGATCTTATAAAATATTCTATTAAAACGAATTCAAAGTTCAAGAAAACAAGATAATTTTGTGCTCATTTCTACAATTATTTTCTCACCAAATATTCACTAAAACCCACACAAAAAGATTTAGATTATAAAAATAAGATATCGCATTCATCTTTAAGTTATAGTTGCCTAGATTTTAAATTATAGGACTGCTATCTTCTATCTAGGTATATAAAAGTAGTATCGATAAGAAATAATAATATGCTAACATTTTCTTAAAAAACAAGCAAGAAAGCCACCAAGTTATTTACCTACAAGCAGTCGTTAGCAAAATTATTGAATTATTGAATAAAAGATGACAGACACACAAGAGAGACAGACCTAACATGGAAATACTGACTTAACTATCCAAATATTGGTTAAGTCAGTCGTTCCATGTTAGGTTTTTGTGAACATTCAGTAATGCAAGTTATTTCACATAGTAATTGAAACAAGCAATTCTAAGATTAATTTATTATATCATATTATTACAAAGATTGATTATCAAAATCTTATTGTGATTTATTTAAAATGTTCTGGTCTCTACCATTTAATGTCCAATTCTGAATAATACTTATAAAGTATTTCGATTAAGGGTAACACGAGTCTCAGGATAAGGCATTACCAAATACCTATTTATTGGAACATGACAGTTTCTAATCGAAACTTGCTTTTATTAGGTAAAATCAACTTTTGATTCCTCGACATTGTGTCATCAGTTGCATTATCTAATTTACTGTACATAATATATACCACAAATATTGCCATCGAGACGATAAAGAAGAAGAAGATCTATTTTATGAAGTTAATGCATAATGTGCTATAATGAAATTGAAACATGAAATAAATGTGAACGACAGCATCAGAAATCTTACTAAAACATTTGATTTTAGACTTGTTAATGGAACGAGTCAGTTTGCAACTTTTTCTCGTCCCACATTCTTTAAATTTGTCTGGTTAATTTTAATTTACAATTTCAATTCCTATTAATATATCAATATAAATATATCAATTCCTATTAATGACTTCAGATTTAGATAGAGGGATGAGCTTCAGGATTGTTATTCTGGAGCCCATCAAATTATCTAAATCTGAACGTAATTGTATGATGTTCGTTTCCTATTCAAGTTTGACCATGGGCACAGAACACTCGTGTTAAGAGCAAATCAAACCGTTTCATTGATTTAAATTGTATTATTTTCGGGATACCATTATTATATTATTTTAAGTACTTTGTTCATCAAGATCGATCTGATGCTGACAGTACCTACCAGTGGTTATTTCGACAGAAGTTTGTTTTTTGAATCTATTAAATTAGTCAACAATCATTTTGTTTTAAAAGTGTCTCATCAAGTAGAAATTAATTATTGAATTGCTTGGAAAAATCACATTTTGATAAAATATGAAAAGAACGCCATGGAAGATTGATCTAAAAATTTTAGATCCATCTGGTCTACTGCTTCCTATTTTGCGGCATGGGGTACCGATACTAAGAAAATATCTATAGTAATATTCAAAAATGAATAAATGGCACTAGTAGACTCATTTAAAGAACTAAAAAAGTTAAAACGCTTATTTGCTGACTTAGAATCGCGTAAATTATTTCAGAACTTAAACACATGATAATGTAAGCATGTAAGCATATAAAACTCGATCGTAATGTAATAAAAAAAGATTTCGTGACTATCGTGCCATTGATCTATTTATTTATTTTTGTGCCATCTAGCGGTATAGGGTAGCGGTATAACTTTTACAGTTACTGCAGAATCTGGCAGAATCGATATATATTTTATTTTTGATAAGCTAATTTTAATACTAAAAATTATAAAAAGTTTACCAAAACAATGTCGCCATCTAGTTATAACTCCTGAACTAAAAAGCTGCTTGCCTGCTATTTGAAGTTACGAGTGTAACCATTTTTTGTTCCTGATTGTGCATCTGTATAAGAATTATATTATATTATAAGAATTATATTATATTTTCTGTGGTTGTGACTTCAATTCCTATATAGGACAATGATTTGTGTGTATATTCTTGTTAAAAAGGAAACAAATACTATATTATTTCTACAAGTTGCACACACGCAATAACTGGTAAGAAATGTAAACTTTTCAAGCTATTGCATAATAATAATTTACTTAATGTTTTCAACTATTAATTTATGTGTTTCTTCACTAATATGAAATTAATTCACATAAACAGTTATGAGATTCGAGTATAATTTATGGTCATTATTAAATGAACAAACAACTGTCAAAAAACACTATATAATTAAAAATTCTTATCGTCGCAAACAAACGAGACTCTTCTCTTATCAATTTATTACTACCGTATTTACAGTAGCGTACCTATTTGTCACGTTGCCACATTGTCAAATAAGAACTGTGGCCCAAATAGAAGTCAAATCTTAACTGAATTCTTAAAGATACATGGGATTATTTTAGATACCATTATACTATCATACTTAGTACGACAGTAATATGATTCTGGTTCGTGACCCCAACGTCAGTCCGGGTTACAACGAGCTTACACGATGCGAGATTTCACGGACGCGGACGCGGATACAGGCGCATTTACAGTCAGCGTCAGAATAATCTTGAGTACATAGTCACAAAATGATCTTAAAACTAAGGTATTAAGAGCAAATCAAATTGTTTTATTTAGCCCACGTGGATGTCGCGTATCGCGTAGTGTTGTAAATTTTAGCGCTGAGACGAAGGTTTCGTCAGTCACGTTTGAAGTACTGAACGCTTAAGCGCACTCTTGACTCTCTACTCGCCTGTATATGCCTCTTCCCCCCTTCCCTTCCCCTACTTCTCCCTCACTACACACCCCTCACCCCTTCCCCCCTTTCAACACTCACCCAAACCTTCCTCCTTTCTTTACTCACGCCGTCACCCTTTCCCCCACTCATGGGCCTACCCATTTTTCCTTCTCTCATTACCCTTACGTAAGTGCGTAATTTTTTTGATGGAAATCTGCCGGATATTTGGACATTGATGATGACTGCTCCGCTCCCTTGAGTAGTAGCGTGATGATATATAGCTTCGCCAATAAACGGACTATTCAACACACAATTAATTTTTCAAATCGAACCAGTAGTTCCCGAGATTAGCGCGTTCAAATCAAATACACAAATAAACAAACTCTTCAGCTTTATAATATTAGTATAGATTGAATTATTGACCGAACTAAAGGTGTGTACCAAAAACGAGAACAATCAGTCAACATTTATGTCAAACGTGTCTTCACTTTCACAAAGTCACATTTCACGCTACGTAATCCGGAAAATCTCAGAGCCGTCTGTGAAATTGCAACCCGTGGAAAGGCGGCTTTACATCCAAAGCTTGTACTTTCTGTCCTATAAACTATAAAGCACTATTAAATGTAGGTACTGCAGTAATGTAGCACAAAGGGAGCACATAGGGTCGCTGAAGTCACCACTTATCTCTTGTGTCACGTCGCCTTATTTATTAAGTACACATACCGACATGGGTAGGCACCAGAGAACAAACAAAGATATGAAAGACACCCAACGTTTCAAAATTGTGCTAACAGTACCCCGCTATCTCATTTAACTATTTGGAAATTATATACCTACATAAATAAGAATAAAGGTGAATACATACATAATTACTTTTACTTTATTAGTGGTCGTATCAGTGAGGCACTTTTCTATCGACAAGTCCCCAAAATGCCCAAGATATATTGCGAGATCCTATACTTTGTTGTATATTTGACTATAGATTGTCATTGTCAGATGTATTATTGTCAGATATAAGAAAAAGATATAGATTCTAACGTTCTGGGCCCAGTGAGAGAAGGACACCAATACCTTATAAGGACACCTCAAAATACTCCGTCGAATTTTGCAGGAAAGCCAAAATATAGATGTACTCTTCCCTCTGGACGGAATGCTGTATCTGTAGCTTGCTGCTTGCTTTACCTGCAAAGATTACATAGACAAAAGTAAATCACCGTAAATCTAGTGGCCACATTGACTCTTTGACTATTTTGTATTTGTATTGTGAGACTGTCTTGTAACTTCGTCTAGACGTTTCCGATCATTATTCAATGGAACTTCGTACCAATGGAGGGTTTTATGTAATGATTTATGTCCTTCTGACGGCCTATATTTGAGTTCATAATCTGACTGAATTGCCTTACCTACCCGACTTGCCCAAGGTACTTTGCAGGATCTTTATTTGCAAAAAAGAAATTTAAAAAAGAAACACAAATTTTGTTATGCGTAAAATGAAATGAAAATGGAAGTAAAATGGCTATCGCTTCATTGACAATATTGAAGTTCAGCTGCATCACATTAAGACTGCGACTGGAAAGCTGACCCCGAATTGATAGGACACGACGGTATTTCTGGCCAATTGAACAGTCCGACTGGGGAAGTACCTCCGCACTACAGAATATCGCGGCCATTATAACCTCGTGTTATGTTTCCGGCGGTAAATAGGGTAGTCAGAGCTCACTAGAGAGTTTTTGTGCTGTCAGTGGGAAGATCTTCCACGCTGACGGCACAGAAACTCGCTGTGTTTACAGGGTTGGCAGCACGATGTGTGACTCCCCTGGAGTTGTACAAGTCCATAGGCCACGTTAACTACTTTCCATCAGGTGGACCGTGTGCTCTCTCTGCCACCTCAGTGGTATAAAACAAAAAGTTGGGAAAAGGTTCAAAGAATGATGATGTTATGTTGAAATGTAACACAGACACAGAACTTTAACTCCTTTGAATGTTTTGTTATGGAACAGAACATTCACCTCCTTGATTAAACAAAGTGACGACTTAGTTGAGTTGTGTGTATGATATGAAGCCATTGTTTTATACAAACAGTGTAGGTATGTACTTCCCAGTCAGTTAGCATGTCCTTAAACACGCAGGCGTGTTTTGTGCTAGGCATTGTTGTCCAAGCAGTTATACAATCACACTTGCCTTGCTATATTTGTGTATAGGGACAAGTTGTTATTCTTTGCCGTTGTCAGTAATTTTTAATGGAATGGAAAATACTCTTTCGAAATGTCAATATGGGCTGCGCCGATCACGGTATTGTGGATCCATTTTTGGCCCAAATAATTGTCACGGATCTCGGCGACATTTATTTGGGCAGAGGTTGGATTTAGCGATTTTGATTGTGCTGCTGACCCTGTTACAGGGTCGGCAGCACAAGTGTAATGCCCCTGGTGTTGCATACGTCCATAGGCCACGGTGACGTCTGCCACCTCAATGGTAAAAAAAAATCTGGCCCTCTAGACAAGTGGCAATTCGCTAACCGGTGTTTGGTGGAATAGAATGACGAATGTATGGAATTTGACATAAATGACATTCGTAAACACATGTCAAATACGTCAAATCCTATACATTCGTCAGTCTATTCCATCAAACGCCTGCTAGCGAATGGCCACTTGTCTAGAGTGGCTGTACAGTTAAGCACCAATTAGTCGAAGCCAACCCTCCGTGGTGTGTAACCATAGACTATATGTATTATTAAATCAAATGTCCATCTGTCATTCGGCAAACTTCAATTCTGATCGATAAGATAGGAAATATTATAATTTGTAATAACAAAAGATCGATCAATTGTAAAAATGAATGATAAAAATGATGATACAAATGACATGATGAATTATATCATCGGTATTGTATCATTAACCTTTTGTCTTTGTTTCTTGAGCTTAATAATGATGCTGTAAATGTGTTATTATCGATGTAACTGTCTGCTGCCTCTGCCGGTGCGTATATACCTACTCCTAATGTTTTAAATGAACTTTTGGGTTTTTCGGTCCAACAAAAAAACATAATTTTTTGGTTGAATTGAACCCAAAAATTCAATTCGCAATGGACACAAAAAAAAAATATTAGAAAGGTCTTCGTTACACTTTGATTGCAATTGATTAAGTAGAATCAGAGTTAATAATATGTGACTAAAGGTCGCTATAACCGTTATTTAGCTACTTGGGCAGAACCGCGGGAATCAACTAGTTATAATCTTATATTGCATACTCCCACACTGTGGCCCATCTTCCAGAACAACACTCAGTCATCTCGATTTATCTGAAAACAGATTTGTAAGATTTGTGATTGTCTGAACAACTTTGGATTTCTCTGAAATTAGATATTTTCCGTGAAGCGACTGCAACCTGACCTCCACAACCCAAAGGCAATATCGAAACATTACAGTTAGACCAGTTATTATTGGACTTTCTGGGGTTTTCTAAACAATATCTTCAGATAAATGGATTCAGCACCGAGTACCTACCATTCTAGTAGGTATACATGCATAAGCATACTGTATCCATGTATTCTCCACCAGGCCAAGAGCGCTTCGGCAACATGACGAGAGTGTACTACAAGGAGGCGGTGGGCGCGTTCATAGTCTTCGATGTGTCCAGGGTGGCGACCTTCGACGCCGTGGTCAAGTGGAAGAATGACCTTGACGCGAAGGTGCAGCTGCCTGACGGATCCGCGATACCGTGTATTTTATTGGCGAATAAGGTGAGCTTTAATTAATATTTTTTTAGAATCTCAAGGCTTTAGGAGCAGAGATGAATTTAAAAGATGGAAAAGGAATACAGGAATTGGAATACATGGATTGCACCTGTCACCCTAAACGAAGTCCCACGCCTGGGGGCCTTCGATGGTATTTCGCATGATAGGACAGGATAAGTCGGAGGCTATAACCGCATTCCCCGCGACTGATGGCCTGAGACGGTCGTGCGAATTTGGTGGGTTCGCATCCGACATTACCACCCCTATTGGTTCTTAGGAGATCCGTAGGGTTTCCGCACGTTAAATAAAAAAAGGATACAATTTCTACCATGTACTAGTTTCTATTCGAGATTCATGAATGTGTATCTTTCTAGACTACGGATCTTAGGAGTTCAAGAATAAGTTGATCATGTCAATAACTCCTTCATAAATATTCGATTCTACAAAGTGCGATATTCTTTCTACAGTGCGATCAACAAAAGGAAGGGATAGTGAACTCTCATGCGAAAATGGACGAGTACTGCCGTGAGAAAGGCTTCGCGGGCTGGTTCGAGACCTCTGCCAAAGAGAACATCAATATCGAGGAGGCGGCGCGCTCACTAGTTAATAAAGTAAGTGTTATCTAATACTAATTCTAACTATCCAGTGACACCATCTCAACCGAAGGGTGTCGTAAGAGGCGTCTAACGGAAAAATACGCAGACGATGTCACTGCGAGAGAAGAAACACTCGAAATAAAACGCTGTACTAAAATGTCTGGCCCGAATTGTTTGATATCTAATATAATTACTAAAATTTCAATTCATTCATAGGGGTTTTTAATTAGGACAATGCAGTGCAGATTGTTATAGGTATTACAATGTGACCGCGGTGCGAAAGATATGTTTTAAGCAATCTTACTCCTCGGCATTTAAAGATGCTAGAAAGCAAGCGGTTTTAGTCGGTACGAGTCCTATATAAGCGCCCCGGCCGGGCGTCGCCGGTAAGGTGTCCGAGTATATATCCGCACGAAAAATGGTATTTTAATAGATATTCTCGGTCCATATTCAGTTCCAAGAATTATTATGTTGGCCATTGATAGATCGTCTGATTATAATGTTATATCTAGAGGATAACTCTTAAATACCATGCAAAAACTGTATAAACATTTCTTATCGATGCCATTTCAAATTCATTTAGAGTGATGCTATCATCTCCGGGCCGGTTTTATTAATAATTTCTCGAGCATCTAATCTCCCAATTAAAACTTATTATTAATAAGCAGTTGGGAGACTTCTTCATCCTAGCGTTAATCCGAGTGGCATCCGAAGCTTTTCAACTTAGAGTCTAGGGTCCGCTTTATCCTCGCGGATTTGGTGGAACTTAGATATTTTCTGTGAAGCGACTGCCAACCTCCACAACCCAAAGACGATATAGAAGCATTGCAGTTAGACCTGTAGTTGCACTTAAGGCTCCAACTACCCGTAACAACTGCCGTAGATATTCGTATGGCAACCGGGACCGAAGGCTTAACGTGCTCTCTGAGGCACGCCCATGCAAATACCCATACAAATATTTGCATTGTGCGGAGATCAAACCCGTGCCTTCTGCGTAGCGTTCGCGTTCATTACCGCAACGCCACAGAGCTATTCAAGACTTCTGGCACCTTTTTTTCGAGCGGAAGTCAGTTCGGATAACCCCCGCCGCCCGGTGGGGGCAGTTATGTCGAACTCGAATCGACTCGGACTAAAACCTCACCCAGTCTTCGGATGGGTGTGAGATTGCCTGACACATATTCCTCGTACCCCGAAGGCTGTTGGTACCTAACGCCTGTTTAAGTAAAAATACTAATCTTATCAAGGTTCTCAAAACTTTTCATTCTTACAAACCAGTCTCTGAATCATTGTAATCCATTTATAAGGTTGCCCAGCACTAGAGATTGGCCATTATCTGTGCGACACATATTGAGTACTCATTACATTGTAATCATCATCTTCGGCCTAGCTCAACGACCCACAGACGGCGTGCGGTTTAGTCGGTTCAAGTCCGACATAACCTCCCCCTCCGGTTCCGGCGGGGGTGGTCTCCGTGGGAATTTGCCACACGTCAAAAAAGAAAGGAGTAAAAATCCTACTTGAGTGATTTAAAAAGGTATCTTTTGGGTCTTTGCTAAAACTGAAAAGATTGTCAACAAATAAATCTATCTTAAACCTAAAATCCATTAGCGCTACTTATTGGAAATGTTAAAGTTAGACCATGGTGCATGTTACGTTTTTGAATGAAATTTTTAAGCATTTTTCATGGTAAATATTCAAATCGAATTAAAGAGAAACAATTAAATCGGTCTAGGCTGTCGCCTCAAAGACGATAGAGATGTATAAGGATAAATTTGAGTTGGTTAGGATGAGGTCTGTAAGCTTAGTGGTCAAATTAGACCGATTCAATTTTTCTCTTTAAATTGATTAAGCAAGTAATATTTTACTTATCTAATTTCTCAATTGAAAAAACATTTATCGTATTTTGGATTACAACCTTCAAATATTCAAATATGAGACACATTTTAACATAAGTTTGGTCAACTTCCTACCTATTGATTTATTGTTAGGAATCCACACAAGTACCGTACGTGTACCACACAAGGTGCCTTTAGCATCATTCTAAAAAAGATAAAGAGTATGTCAATTAAAAATGAATACAAACTTGTTGTTTTTTATGTCTCATGGAAATTTTAGGCATAGGCATTGCGACGGAATGTCGCGTAGATGTGTTGGTCAATCGAGAAAAAAAAATATTACATAAGATTGCACAACATTTAAAATTGGAACAGTGGAAGATTTTTGAATAAATGAACATGATGGGAGGCTAAGATTTTAATTCCGTGTTTGGTTTGTGATTAATTATTCAAGCAAGTTGCTATAAAAACCGAATTGTATTTTATTTTTATTGATAGGTTGGAAACATTCGCGTGGAATATGATATTTCAGCGACAAAATGAGACTTTTGAGTTTACAGTTTAATACGATTAGGTATAAATGCTGGTTCCCACACCAACCCCAAATGTAAGACGGAGTGCGAGAGAAATACCTTAAAGTGCCCTAACCTTATAACCCGTCTGAACAGAAGGGCTTTGTTTCTTAGTGACCATTTAAAAAAAATATACAACTGAGTTGACAAACTAGCACATGGCTCTCCTGATGTTAAGTAGGCAACGTAGGTAACGTAGCCTATGGAAGGCGGGAACACAACACAAGGTTATTATGGCTGCGGTATTCTATAGGGCGTAGGTACTTTCCCAGTCGGACTGCTCTATTGGACGGGAATGCCTCTGTGTCCTACCTCCTACAAAAGCTAATGTATCCACCTATTTTAGCTTAAAAATGACTAGAAATATATTTTTGTTTGTTACAGATCCTTCTAAACGACAAACTACTCCATAACAACGACAAGGATGGTGAAAAGTTTGCTCTTGAACACAAGATCGCTAATGGAGAAAACAGTAGGGATGGCCTCCAAAAGTCTTGCTCGTGCTGACCAATTAACGCGCGCCATCAACTCGATGGTGCAATCACAGCGCCTCAAACGTTTACACCTAGGTCCAATCACGTTTGATTCCAAATTTAAAACTCTCTATGCACCGTTTCGTTTAATAATATTTTTTATTTTAAACTACTTCTATTCAAACGTTTAGAAATTCGGTTTATTATATAAACCAATTGCAATATTTACAGGATGTAATCAAATTTACCAACATGAAGTATAAAAAGAAATTCACATTTTAAAATTCGCGCCATAAACTTCCGAACGCTTGTACAGTCAACGACGAAAGTTCATTCACGCCTAAATACTTAAAATCATTTTTTACTTTAGATAGCATGTATCAATGAATTCATGTGTAGTAACTACCTAGTTTTATAATGAAACTAGCTGTTGCCCGCTACTCCGCTCGCGTGGATCTCGGCTGTCGCGATCAAACAGCCTATGTCCTTTCTCGGGTCTAATCTATCAAGGTCTCTAATCTAAAAGGTCTAATCTATCTCTTCATACCAAATTTCATCAAGATCAGTTCAGTGGTTAAGGTATTGTAGACGTACAAATAAACAGACAGACATACACTTTCCCATTTATAATATTAGTATGGATTTTCATGATTTCTTCATTTTTATGGGGAGTTTCTGAGCCACAGCGACCAATAAATTTGAATTTGTTGAGCTTCTTTTGCCGTTGACTGTACTTTTTGTTTTCTTTTAAGTTGTATTTTTTTTTAATCGTAAATGCAAAGTTCCTCAAAGTTTTATTTACAGATTCTAACCGATTAGTTTTTATTATTTTATTAAAATAGCCCGCAGTAGGTAGGTGTGCAGTCCCTTAATTTATTAAAGGGTCATTACCCCTGGACGATCGAATTTATGAACAATATTGTAATATTTGACTATGTATTCGACTCTGAAGATTTTGCGGGTCATTTAGTGCCATCGGTGGCTGAGGTCATAATATGAATAATGTTAGTGTACTATACCTTTATTGTAATAAGTATTATCTACTTATTGTATGTGAGTGTGAAAGTTAAAATATGTAAAAATAAAATGTTTAGTGATAGATGGATTGTTTTATTTACATTTATTTCTAGAAAGGTTTCTTACGTCAATATGCTGTGCATATTATTTTTCGAATGTTCCTGTCTCATAGGACAGGAATTGACTGAAAAGTTACCACGCGTTTCCCGCGCACATGGACGTGCGCATTTCTGTGGTCGTACCTACATAATTATGTTGATAATGATGATGATGACAGATGATATTACAAAAAGGCGCGCCTCCTTCAACTTCAATGTGAAGTAAAATGTAATATAAAATTATTAATGGCGACACGCCAATGTCGAGTGTACCAGAAATCGAAAATTCGAAATTCAAAATTTCCCACCTTACCCGGAACTGCGACACGTTTTTTGTTCTAAGCAGCTGGTTTCGACAAAGAAATCAATGTTCGAGGTAAGTACTTATAATAGATAAATTTCAAGGGAATCGCGTTCAATCATGGACACATCTGCTTCTGTCTACCTTGCGTTATTACCAGTCGCTTCCGAAGATTTCACCTCGGCGTCTGTGATCCGCATTCCCAGGCTAACTGCGGCGTTAGCTGACCTTGGATATCTTCCGTGAAGCGACCGTCATCTGACCCCCACAACCCATTGGCGACATCGAAGCAGTGCAGTCAGACCAGTCCTTGCACTTTTTAGGGCTCCAACTACCCGTAACGAGTGCCATAGATGTTTGTATGGCAACCGGGACAGACGGCTTACCGTGTTCTCCGAGGCACAATTAGACAAATGCAGCTAGCCAAATTCATGCATACAAATATTTGCATTGAGTGGGAATGAACGCAGGAGCGCAGATGGTTCGGGTTCGGGTCACGCCACAGAGGATCGATGGAATCATAAGTAAGTTTAATCAGATTTTAGTTTTAAACTTGAGAATGGATGATCTGCAACGTGTTGGCGCCGTGGTTTGTGGTCACCTTACCACTTTCACTGCCTCACTGTGGGCTGTGTTGTGAGCACAACAACATATTTCACAGCTATACGTCTGGAATGTGCATTCAAGCAAGTTTCAGAGGACACTAAGCTAAACTTACACCTCTGATTTATTTATTCATTGGCTTAATCTCAACTTTTACATAATTTGGTTTGCTTACCTACCCCTAAAAGAAGGCCTGCGAAGTAAACTTGAAACTTCAAAGTAAAAATCTACCTGTGATGCTACGTACTCCGTACATCCAAAGAAGTTCGGGGAAAAGTTATTGGAAAATTGACGATTTTCATAAAAGGTACTAATGTAAGGTAGCATTGCAAGCAACTCATACAACTGACATGCCGTCTCAAAAGCCAAGCGATTTCACGCAATTCGCAAGCAGGAACTATAATATTTGGCTCTAATGTGGCTTTGGTCCCATACACTTGATTCATCGTCATTATCCTTTAATCTCGGACGCAACGGCGACGCCGCTGAATTTCAATATTTTCCGTAAAGCGCCTGCCATCTCGATATTTTCCATGAAGCGTCCTCCATTACCCATTTGCAATATCGACGTATTGCAGTGAGACCAGTTGTTGAGCTATCTATGGCAGCCATTTAGGGTAGTTGCAGCCCAGATTGTCATATGAACATCTTTTCGTATGACAACCTAGGCTGCCGGATTAACTTGCTGTCCGTGGATACACTTCACTACTACAGAAACTAATAAATATTAACATAAACTATGCGCCGCCGGGTCAAATACATTAAAAATTGCATTTCATTCAGATAATGTCATAGATTATAATGCAAAATGAAATATGATAAAGCATTTAATGAGCTATAAAAACTGGCAGTGAATTATAACTATTAAATCCACTTACTTTGTAAAACTGTCAGAGGGCAATTTTATTTCTTTTTAAGCCAGCCTTTCTCAAAGTAGCACTCATTTTTAGTCGCTGATTTCTTAGTTTTTTTTGGCTCATAAGAAACTTTGTAAAATAAAAACGATAATCTTAATTTCGCATACTATTTTCTTAACCATTTTATTCTTATGATAAAAACTAGGGTTCTGTGTAAATGGTTGATATTTATCAAGTAAATCGTGATAGAATGCGATAAAATAATTAAAAGAAAGAAGTAAAACTCGTTACAAGACAAAAAAAAACTAAAGCAATAGGTCTCTCAATAGCCCTCTATTATATGAAACCAAAAATTATACTTAGTTGGTGAAATGCCCGCTACTTCGGGGTTTTACAAGCGAGATATACCTATACTAGGTATATGTATGATACAAAGTTGAAGAACAAAAGTTCAAACAAGTCCCATTTCACATTTCTTCTAAAATTCTGTTTAAACGGCGCTATCTTTAATGTCAATAGACATTTATCATCCAAGCGAGTGCCCAGTTGTATTCAAAACTTGCACTTTGGATTCAGGGGTCCGTAGCTCTCTACCGGCATCTACACCGCCATAATTTTACTTCAGCGACTGCCGTCTAACTTATGAACCCTGAGAGGAAATCCTGCGCCAGAGTCTGGTCCGTCAATTAGTAGGTGTACGGGTGTAGTTTGGTTTATGTGGTTTTTCTGGGAACGACTGAGAGGGAAATCTGTGTTACAGTCTCGTGCGTCACTAAGCAGGTGCACCTGGTTGCAGATACGGTGACATACAATAGGCCTCGAAGATATTGATGGAGCAGCAGAATCACCAGTTTACTAATAGGCCCACAGTTACAAAAGTGGCAAAATATAAACTTTGCTGGCAAAATATAATATACTATTCACCCTCGTAATGGCCTAGTGGGTGTCTTCAACAAGTTTGAGAAACAGTATTGCAGACTGACAATCTCGAAACATGTTTCCTTTTTATCAAGTTTATGTATGTGAACAGTGATTATACCGTTTATAGTGTTTTGAGCCACTACTCTCTAGACTATCAAATAACATTTGTATTTAATTAGTGTGTGGTGAGTTGACTCTTGCCATGTTGTTATCAGTGTTTTTGAAGTATGGATGTGCATACGGTGAGTTAATTTTATTTATGTGTTGTGAACTTTAATTTTATAAAGATCTAAACTAAAAATACCTGCTATTATGGGTTCTGAAATGCTCATAAACACACACAGATATATTGTTTTTGTACACAAATACCTACTCATTATATCAATATTTACGTACATACCCATGCAACCATCGCAAATAGATATATTTAATTTATTCATGTATAGAAACTGTCTTTTCTTGGAATTTTCTCTTTTGGCATTCTTGTATATTTGTTTGCAATTGACGCAAAAACTAAGGAATAGATGCGATTATAATTTATTTTTTTCTTGGTCAGGCCATATGAAAAAGTCCTGTATGTTTGATTGCAATTGTTTGAGGCGACCCCAAGATATGACCATGAATAGACGATGATCATGAATAAGATAAAACTTTTTAACAACCTCCGAAATATGGGACCAACTTTGGAGTATACTCTTTCCAATAAAAAAATTATTATTCTGTAAAAAGTTATGAGTGGTATAATACCTCGCAATCTGAGTGAATAATCAATCATGCCTTGCTTTCATACCCTTCGGGTTGGATTTTTATTTTCAAATTTATATGGGACCAACTTCAGGGTATACTCTTTCCAATAAAAAAATAATTATCAAAATCGAATTACTCTGTAAAAAGGTATGAACTTAAAAAAAAATACGCGTCGACTTGAGAACCTCCTCCGTGTTTTGTTTTTTCGTCGATTGAAAATTGTAAACAATCTTTTGAATAGGAAAGAAACTCTTACAATGAACAACAAGCATATACGCATGAAGATGTAGTGATCCAAGTACAGGATCTGAAGGTTTGGACGCCAGAGGAAAAGTCTTGGTGGCGACGGAGGCCCACTAAACACAAAATTGTCATTCTTAGCAAAGGTAAGGCTTCTTCATAGCAGTTTTAACTTAACTACGAATTCCTAAATAAGATCTTCATCATCAATATCGTAATAATGTACGTCTTTATTGTACACCAAGGATATAACAATACAATATAGAGATGTTATGGACCCAGTGATAAATCGGGCATTATGATAAATAAGAGAGGTGGCCACTGAACGCCTCGACATGGATAGACATAGGTTAGAAGGCAAAGGCGAGCGCGGAGCTCCCGGTTTAGCCTTTGTGGTTACTTTTTTTTAACCACCCATCCATAATATGAGCCGTATTTGAGTCGCCATAAACCTGAGTCTGATTATTTTAACTCTCATGTTTATCATAATGCCCGATTTATAACTTGGTACATAACAGAGTATATATAATATAACATGAGACGTACAGATAGCGGCTGGCTTATCGCTCTGCGGCAATTTCTTACAGACGATCAGAATTCCTGGAATCATTCCAAGCTGCATTTTGGAGCCCGATGTTCGATCGCCTACTCCTATTTTATGCAAAAGAGGTTTAACTTGACTTTTACGAGAGCAACTGCGCGTTTGACCTCCCAACCCCGAGAGAAGAGTCTGTGCCTAGAGCTTCTTCCGTCTATCGGATGATAGTTAAGGTTGGCTTGACCCCAAATCTTGTAATCACAATTTATACAAAATTGTTGTAGAAAAGGACCACTCCACCTCATCCTGTGGGGGTCGTAAAGGCGATTAAAGAATAGGACTAAGGGCTGCCACACACGGGCTACTGGCCACAACCACAAACACCACCACGAGAAGCTAAACGTAGCTACAGAAATAGTTGAAGCGCGCGACAGCCACTTGTAGCCGGTGATCGCCACTTGCGGTCGGTGGCTGCTACTTTATTTAACCTATTCATGTAGTATCACAACGTACTCTGACGAAGAAGGTTTAATTGCGCTGCTTCTGATCAGAAAACGTCGTAGAAGAAGACTAAACCGTGGTTATTGGATACATCCAATCACACATCCTCCGAATTGAACAGGTTTACTGAGAAAGGGAGAGGGTGGTGCGGAATCGCGCGCATAGCGTGAGGCGACGTTTTGTGTCGGCATCTTAGTGGCCGGCGCGGGCCACAAGACGCGAGCAGTGACGATTGTAGCGTGTAGCGGCCACTGGCGTCAACCGTGTGCGGCGAGTCCATATAAAATGTATGAAAACTACAGGAAATATGCCGGTGGCGGCGTTTTGTGGTTGTGGCTGGTGGCCCGTGTGCGGGAGCCCTAAATATATAGCTCAAGGCAAAATGTAATAGTCTCGCCCCCTGTTACGTAGAACCAAAATAATAGTTTGTGAAACGTGGGTGTTAATACACCTCTGCCTACCCCTTCAGGGTTTTACAGGCGTGAGTATTTAATACCTATGTATGAAAATAAAATACGCGGTGTTTTTAAAGTTTCAGGATGTATACGAAGAAACGAGTTTGCTGCTGTTATCGGACCAAGGTAAATACAAACATATCAACTAAATAGTAGGTAGGTACTACGACCATACTGAGTATTGTAAAGAACTATTAAAATGTCACCTAAATTTTATTTCAGTGGCGCTGGAAAAACCACCTTCTTGGTTTCTTTAGCGGGGAAATGTTCTCTCCCTTCTTCGGGCACAGTGACCTTGCACGGTAGAAATATCAAGGAGTGCCCTGGATTGGCGGAGATAGTGCCACAACACGAGGCCTTCATGGCCGGGCTGAGCGTCATGGAGCATTTGGTCTTTATGGTCAGTTACATTATATGAATATTGCTCAATTCATGGCTCAGTTGGAAGAGTTCCGGCTTCAAATGTCAGTAGGGTCTTGGATTGAGGTTAATGTGGTTATAACTCTGTGAAATAAAATGTGAAATGTTTTGATATCCAGTGGATAATACGGTTCATAAAATGTGACTATTATGCCTTGATACTACAAATAGTCTCAAGGTTAAGATATCTGGAGCGTATGTCTAAACTGAAAGAGGGTGTGGCATTTCCATACAAATTGATTCTTCAACGTCATGCGAATGACACCTCTCGTACAGCGAGCGTTCACGGCACTATCAAGAGACATACTTTTCCCTCCATTAATGTCCCCGTATGGACTGGGACAGTCCGTTATTAGCTACCATGGATGCCAACATCATGCGAAGTGAAGCCAGAAAGAGCCAAGAGGGGAGGATCTCACATGCCATCGGGATTAATGCCATGGTTATGATGTTGGTGATGGTGATAATTCTACTCTCCTCACTTTTGCTTCTTTTACCTCTTCTACTATCTAATAGACGGCAGTTCCTTATAAAAAAAAAAATCCCAGTGTGCTACTAAGACTATGTAGGTAATGATAATGAACGGTGTAGTAATGTAATTCTAGATTTATGGACATAACAAACATTGTTTCAGACAGAAATGAAACTTGGCAGCTGCAAGGATGCACAGAATCAAAAAAGACTAAACACTCTGACTGAAAAATTAAAACTTAAGTGTCACCAAAACACGCCTGTCGATGCTTTATCGGGTGGGGAACGAAAATTGCTGTCTTTAGCTACTGCGGTGAGTGCGTAAAATAAAGAAATCAAAACCGTAAACAACTGAAAAAATCTCATCACCATCAGGCTACCACTTCTCTGTTCCAGTATTTAGTTTGTTTTGGCTTTGGGCTTCTTTGAGGCCGAACGGAAAGCCTGCCAGAGCCTCGCCGGTCCATCACCAGGTCTTAAGGCTTACAAGAGAGGTTAGCTTGGGCCCCAAAGGATCTTTTAGGATTCAGGGTACTTTTCCCTAAATATTGAGAAAAAAATATACGTTTCTTATTTTTATAGCTATTGTCAGACCCTAAAATACTCATCTGCGATGAACCAACGACGGGATTGGACAGCCACAATGCTCTTCTAGTCGTAGAGGTTCTGAAGAAGCTGTCCCTCGATGGCAGGGTCGTGCTGTGCTCGATACACCAACCCTCGTGCGATATATTCAAGGAGTTCAGCTCGATACTGTTGATGGCTGAGGGGAGATTACTATTCCATGGCACGCAAGACCAATGCATGGAAATTTTTAGAAGGTGCGTATTAGTAGAAGCCTTCTTAAGTTTATCTAATCAGAACACGAAAAAGATAAGATCCAAAATATTATTCTAATTAAGAGAATACATGATAGCCATGCCTTCTTCCCATTGATGTAAGCAGAGAAAACATCTTTCTACTTTTTATAGTACACCTTTGCCCCTTCATTAGGTTAAATTGCATATGTGTAGCACGAATTTTAGGTTTCATGATGTGAAGTGGGTTCACGTCAGTTGGTTAGGATCCGAACCCAGGACCTCTCAATCGCAAAGTCGACTCCTTAACCATTAAGATACCGATGCCTAAAGTTCGTTTCTTCTACTTCTATAATTGTTTTCATTTATGCACGCTGGTTGCCAGCTGGATTAGTTTAATACAGAATAGTGTTTATTACACAGTATAGATCTCCACTGCCCAACGAACTATAATCCAGCTGAATTCTACATCCGAGCAGTTTCTGGCTCCAGCAATACCTCCCAGAAATTGGTGGAGCTCTCTGAAAGAAGGTTAAAAGTGTGTGGCGATACTGGCAGTAGTAATCAAGAGCAAATTTATTGTAAAACGTAAGTATTATGTACTTAAAAAAAACAAATCATTCAATCAAATCATTTAAAACATGACGTTTTAAATGATTTGATTGAATGAATATGCCTCGTCACTGCATAGTATAAAACAAAGTCGCTTTATCTGTCCCTATATCCCTATATATGCTTAAATCTTTAAAACTACGCAACGGATTTTGATGCGGTTTTTTTAAATAGGGTTGTATGTATAATAACATCAATTGCACCCGTGCGAAGCCGGGGCGGGTTGCTAGTTAAATATAGATACATAAACAAGATATATGCAAGAATTTCTACAATCGTAAGAGTTCACCATATATAGTCGATGAAGAGTTTCACTCGCCATTCCTTGCTGTTAATTATTTTGCAGTCTTACTATTGTCATGAAATTAAAATTTAAAAAAATTATCTCTAGTTCACAGCGTAACTGGTTCAAGCAAGTACTTCTACTGCTGTGGAGGTTGTCTCTCACCCTGAAAAGGGGTATATGGGACGAATTGACCCAACTGTTTATTACAGTGGTAAGTAGGTACCTATTTTAAAGGAAAGAACCTAGTACGCAGATCAGATTGAAAGATCTTACTTTTTATTTTCAACAACCTACCTAGAAAGCACATACATACATAATGCTCACGCCTATTTTCCCCTGGAGTGGACAGAGACAGCAACCTGCTATCTGCTTCTACCCGTAAGTAAAAAAATATATAATAATATAAATAATAGTTAGGATATTTCTTTTTTTATTTATATTATATTTTTATAAGACCCTACACTTAACTCTATTACTTATATAAATATGCCGAGTTAAAGCCATTGTACCAATTTGTGCCGATAGCGGTGGAGACCTTGGGGTGCTGGAGTAGGGAGGCCAAAACCTTCATAAAAGAAGTCGGAAAGAGGCTCATAGAGGCAACTGGTGACTCCCGCTCTGGAGCGTTCCTGATGCAGAGGCTAGCCATCGCAATCCAGCGTGGCAACGCGGCGAGTGTGATGGGTACTTTTGCGCCGGGAACGGTCAGGGGCGGGTTATTTGATTAATTTTTAATTTATGGACTTGACTAAATAGTATTTTGTATTGTGTATTTTATATTATATCTGACTTATAGCTGCTAGTTATTATATTTGTATATATTATACGTTACCTTATAATACCATATTTGCGTCTCAGGTGATCACCGCCATAGTCCTCAGCGTGGCGTACGCCGGTACTTCGGGCACTACCCAACGCGGGGTACAAGACGTCCGAGGTCTCCTCTGGCTCGTCACCAGCGAGGTGGCTTTTAGCGCCTCCTACAGCGCCCTCTACGCGTTCGAGTACGAACTGGTGTTGTTTAAGAGAGAAGTGGGGATATACAAATCTTCTGCCTATTTTGTCTCCAAGTTTTTAAGCTTTGTAAGGGTGCTTTGCGATTTTTTGATTATAAGTAGAGATAGATGGCTCGACTAGGGAAGAACCTTTTTTAAGAATGTGGAAGTACCTGTTGGTACTGCCGGAGCCAGCAGGGCTGGTTATGTAGGACTCGAACGAGCTAAAACCACACCGTCTTAGGTCAACAGTTACCCCCCTTAATGCTGACTTTAATGCTTGCCCTTTCGCTCCTTTGTAGTCATATTTCACGTTTTCTTCTTCTTACCATCTGTAGAAGTCAACATGCGAGATATACCTTGTGTGGTCTCGATTATCTTCTGATATCTATATGTCACGGCCAACTAGCTTAACTAAACTAGCCGTCTAGTTTATTACATCATTTAATAACCTGGCTAGCTAATGCTTAAGCCAATCGTAAGATGGGGCACTACCTCGAAATAAGATAGAAATTACATATCTACATACATGCATATACTTGTACCTGTAAATCCCTGAATGGGTATATAGACAGAGGTGTATTTACAAAATATTAGTGATAGGTTTATTGTGATAGCTGCGCAATCCGACTTGATTAGGTTAAGTTAGCTTTAGTGGTTATTTTTTTATAACCGTGCAAAAATAACTGATCTTTCTAACTGTTCAATTAAGTGGGTAGGCAAGTAGTTAAACGTCATCGATGTAAGCTTTTTGCCTAGCCGTTTAATTCAATGGCTGAACACCATTCAGGCCGTTAAATGAACGGCGCCGTTCAGTAAAGAGCCTAGGCAGTTAATTGAACCGCTGATTAAGCTAATTGGCTGCGACATAAATACTCTATCAATACTAATATAGACACGTAAAGTGTCTGTAATGTTTAAATAACAGCTATTTCATAAACATTGGATTTTTTTTTCATTTTGTCTTTTACCTAAATCTCTGAATAGGATGTGCCAATTGAGACGATGCGATCGTTAAAAAAAAGCTTGGTTTCAATGTTTAAACTACTTTAGCCAAGATCAGTTCATTATTACCGTTGTACTTATCCAACAGATTCCAAGGTGTATAGTGTGGCCAGTAACGCTGGTCACTTTGACCACGTTGGCAGTGGATCTGCCAAACCACACGCTGACTGCCCTGGAGTTTATAGTAGCTTTGACTATCAGCACATTGCCTGGTGTTGCCTACGGTGAGTAGATAGGTACAGTCAGTATCAAAACGATCTTGACGAACAAAGTACTCAAAATGATCTTAATGCCTTGGTCCCCCCCCCCCCCCCCCTTCCTGTTGACTGATTGTTGGTACACACCTTTAGTACAGACAATAAACAATTTACTCTAAATACATTGGGATCAAGATCATTTTGAGACTTTGTAACCAAGATTGTGTTGACGGTGACTATACAGAGCACATCATGCAGAAAGGTGTTCTAATTAGATTGTTCTTTGAAAGAAACATCATATGAAGGTGATGAGTAGGATGATAACTAATCGTAGTTTTATTTTATTATTCTTCAATAATATAATTTAAGTAAATTACGAGGGACCAAATATCATATTTGGCGAAATGTGAGAGTGTTAATGAATGTGATAATACACCTCTACATAGCCCTTTGGGCATTTACAGGCGTGATTATTTATTACTTATTAAGTACGGTAACCCTTTCCATGGGAACTGGTTGTGAATTAAAATCCTATCCTGAATGTTGACATTTTCTGATCAAAATTTGTACAAGCCGTGTGGTTCCCAGCTGAGTAGAACTTGGGCTACCCTACCCCATCTTTGCCCATACGATATCGAACAAGGCGACTAATAAATAGGAACAGGGCTGTTTAACATCACACAGATACTTATAAATACTACAGCCCAGACTCAGCCTCAGATGAATCAATATAGAAGTTTTAAAAAGTTCGGTAAATTTGTTTTCAAGGTCTAGGTATGGCGGCTCTATTCACGTCGACAGGCATCATGGCTGACGTGATGCCTTGTGTCGACCTACCACTGTTCCTCGTGTCGGGCGCCTTCCTTCGAATCTCGTCCCTACCTAGCTGGATGTACTCCGTGAAGTACATATCGCACTTCTATTACGCTATGGATGCTATGAGCAATATATATTGGAGGCAGATTGAATATATTGGTAAGTAGATGAACAATAGTAAAGTAAAATTTACGTACCTGTGCACCATTTGGTTAGGTATTTAACTAAAGGTAATAAATCTGCCGGAATACGGCAACAGGCTCACCCTCTTTTACGTGGGACAGAATACAGATTGGTGAAATGTGGGTGTTAATTAACCTCTGCCTAACCCTCCGGGGATAAAGGCGTGGATTGTTAAAACACATATTAAACAAATAAGCTACCTAGGCTAACTAACGGGTCAATTTTGGTTTTTAGTTTTTAAAATCGATTTCTAAACAGAATAATATTAATTAACTGAGTTATTAAATAAAATATTATTAAAAAAAAAACATATCAAGATTGTTTACGTTTATTTAAGTAGGTACCTAATCTAATGAAGTATAAGTCCTATTGAAGAGTATAACTAGCTTTTGCCCGTGGCTCCGGATGGATTTAAACAGAATCCGGCTTCTTGGGGTACTTTTGGAGCCCCACCAAAATCCTCGGCGATCTGATACAAAGAAAAGGCTCTTGCTGGTGCAGGCTTTATTCGAGGAGTTGAGAAGTCAGATAGTTACTGCTCCAATAAAAGTCGTGTAAGCCAAACAAAAGAAGGAGAAAACCGCAAGGTCCACATTCTTTGCCCTACTCTTAACTCACATCCATTGGAGGGATTCGGTTCTAACATCTTGCATTCTCACGTACCTCTAGTACCCGGTCTACTGAATCTTTCTATCTTAGACCATATACTCGCGACGTGAAAAACGACTTAATGACGTGAAAAACGCGTTTTGTGTAAGCCAATGTCAATATTGTTCCTTAAACTGTCAATGTATGCACGTCATGGGATATAAACTTCTTTACGCTGCACTGTAATGACTCTTGCTGCATCTAAATATAGAGCTTGTATATAGTTTAAGGTTTCTCTGTTTTCAGAATGCCCATCAAATCAAACGACGACCTGCGTCAAAGATGGCGCCGCAGTATTACTCGAAAATGGATACTCTGAAGACTTCATACTCCAAGATATGTTAGGAGTATTCTTTGTGACGCTGTTTTGGTCGTTCCTGGGTTATTACGGGTTGAAAAGAGAAGAAAGGAAGGGCTATGCGTATTAAATTTAGGATTATGATGTATTAAATGATAAGTAAACAATTTCTGATTTTTAATAAGCACAAGAGAATGATTTACCGGTTTGGTGAGAACGTTCGGACGTTCGGACCCATATTAGATAGTGTTTTCACAACTTTTGACCCAATTCTCGGTATTAAAATATCAATCTTACAAATGTTAAAAAACGGTATTCTCGTAACAAAATTTTACAATTTTTCATTGATATTGTGATCGTTTTTATTATTGGATATTTTTTTCGTTTTGGGAGATTGAGGTAAGATCGGGACTGAATTTTGAACATGTTTAGATTTAAGATAAATAAAGAACAGGTACTTACTTATTGAAAGTACGTTTATTTGCATTTATCATTAGGTACTTACAAAAAAATTATCAATAGACTGGAGTCCCCCTACTTCTTCTAACAACCATACAATACGCCACCAAATGGCCCAAGGCAGACAAAATCAAAATACATACACAATTTCTCCAAAAATTACCTTCATCGTACCCGAATCTCGTCAACACCCCAGCACCCGTTCGAATACAGGGCATTCTTTCGTCATTCGTACAATAAATCGTGTCTACCAAGTTCCATTGGAGTATAGAGACGCATTCAGTCCCGTAGTAGAATACTGAAATGTACCGGAGCCAGGAGAAGTATGGTGGAACGGTAGCCAAGTTGAGGTAGACTCCGGCAAACATGAGTCCTATTAGTTCATGTGGTACGGATATAAGAGCTGCTGTCTCCATTTTATCGAAAGTCGCTGATAGGAATGAACCTGAAAGGAATAATATAAAATGAGAGAGATTAAAGATAAGAAAAATGATTTTGAAACTGTGAAATAGGAATACTGCGAAATATCTTGAGTTTATTTAAATTTTAGTGTGATTCTCTTTTATGTTGATTTAATATGAGCATTAAAATTTGTAGGGCTTTTGTTTGAACAATATTTTGAAGGAACACGTGCTCCTCTCAAAATATTTGAAATTCTGAAGGAGCTGAAAATACATATTTCTGTCCCTAGAATACTAATATAATAAGAAGGAAATATTTGTATTTTTGTATGTAACGAATAAACTCAAAAACTACTGCACCGATTTCAAAAAATCTTTTGCCATTAGAAAGCTACATTATCAGGTACCAACATAGGCTAATATATCATCAGCGATGAACGGGATCAGTGTTCCACGCGGGCGGACCCGCGAGTAATAGCTAGTTTGTAATAGAAATAATAACTTAATTTATTTTCGTTACAATATCTAATATCTACTATACCAGAAGTATGAATTAAGGTAAGAGACGTTTGGGCAAACATAAGTTATAAATATCATTGGATTCGGTATTTCACGCTCTATCGTTTGGAACTTGGAATTTCTCTATCGTTAATAAAAATCCTTGCAGTACCTATACATTTTTGGCGTACCGAGACAGATTTATGATAGTCCAGGTTATCAAAGCCCCATTGAGTACTGTGATTCAGGACCCGATCAAGCAACACTAAACTGTTTTTTTGCTCAATATCAGCCTGCTTTGTCGCAGGATATCATTGACATTGCCCGTGTGTGTACTGTCATTTGCATAGCACAGTATCTAAGTTATTTTCCTACAGAAGAAAGATTGAGTAAGATGACGGACCCCTGTGGCAGACCAGCATTTACCTGCAAGAACTTCGCAGCTCGTCCATTACAAAGAACGCGAATAGGATGCTCCTGCAGGAAGCTAGAAACTCAGTTGAACGGCCTGGGAGACAGACCAAAGGCAGGTACTTTGAAAAGAAGCTACTTGTACAATCGATACCTTTGACGATATTCAGACTTATAGTGACTAGACATACTTGTCCAAAACCCACACGTTATCCGTCTTTGGGGCCCCAAAGACGGATAACGTGTGCCAGATTGACCGGCCTGAAGCCATATTGCTGGATATTAATGAAGTATCTTGATGAGTTAGAATCTCGTTTATATACTTTCACATAGATCTTGTAGTTACCCTTCACCTATTGATTTTTCTCTTTTTTATATTTAGTTTCTATATTTAGAGTATGTTATATTCTAAAAAGAATAATAAAAAGAAAATTAACTGAAATACCTAAAGAGTTCAGTGGGTAAAAGGGGGACCGACTGTGAGCATAATTTTCTGCTTAGGAGACCATAACACTCGTTCATTATTATTATTATCATTTGTGTAATTATAGACATAAGGTCCAAAATGGCCCTTAAAATTTACTTCACATTTACTTCACTTCACATTTCACTTAGTTCCTTCATTGATATAGTTATGATCTTTACAATAGTTTTACTTATAGATTTCTCTTACTTCTTGATACTTACTTTAATACCATCTAGAAAAATACGTCTAGATTTTTTTTGTAAGGGACATTCTATTTTGTAAACCAGTAAGATCACGTAATTTTTTTGTAAATAGCTTTATAGAGAAGGACGCTTTAAGAATCTTAGTCATAGAAACCATTAAGATAGAGTAGGCGACAAAAAGTTACAGATGAATTTATAAAAAAATTGTTGGCTCTTCTGAAAAGTCGTGTTTTGTCTTTACCTTAATTCATACTTCTGGTGTCGATATGTATAACAGGAAAAAGTAGTACTATTGTAGGCTGTGAAGTTGTGCAAGGTAGTGCAATTTTAGATTTTTGCAATATTATGGTATTAGTACTTACCTAGGTTTTAAGCAGGTTTCTGTGATGTGAAGGGCAGGATTCTGCTTGCGAGGACCTACGTGGGCTCAAAGAATCTAGCTTTTTTTGTGCAAGATATTTATAATATTGAAGGAATTTTAGCCTTGGGAGGAACTACTTTTAGTTATTACTAGTGTCCCATCAGTTCCACGTATTACCAAGCAAAGGACAGGAATACGGTTAGTTGGATATAGTTGGATAAATAAATCACACATATTCTAATCTCGACGTATTTATTGTGACAGTTATCAAGTTTTTGTAAAAACAGAAAAATTTGAAAACAATAATAACCTGTATATCCTACAATATAATAATACCAAAACTACACTCATTTTTATACACAAACAATTATAAAAAGTAAGTCCTATCATACTAAAAACTTACACTAAAATAAGTCTATGTTGATAGTTTTAGTCTCAATATGTAATGCTTATACATTATAGTATGCAACCGAATATGGTCCACCATTTTAATCTAGATATTTCACAATTATTTTATTGTGAAATTGATTATTTTATCTCCTTCGAGGTAGTTTAATATGAGACTATTTAAAAAAGAAAACATGTTCTATCTATGGCTTGAGGCGGGGTTACAGTCATTTTAACACTTTTAAACATATTTTTATCAAGTTATATAGCCAATTGCGCCTAATAAAAAGCACATTCATAAAGTAGGCTAAGTCGTCAAGAGATGTGTAGAGACAGAAACACGCTTCATAATAATTAACTCGATAGAAATTTTAAACTGAGACGCCATTATCAAATAATGTCGAAGTTTGTATTAAAAACTAGAGCATTAAAATATCTAGGTCCTGGTAGAGTTATATTCTATCATGCAGATATTATAGAGCTCTCGCGGCCTCACTCTCTCTCTCGCAGATTTTACACTAGCAGTGTAAGTAGTAGGTACGTTTGCAAATCACAATTACCCTAACACTTATTTGTACGTACGATTCTATAGGCGCTTAGGTAATCACAACTCATCAGTGCCCCGAGCAGGTAAAACTATCGTTATCGTATGTAAACGTATCGAGAACGGAGCATTGCAATTGGTCACCTGCCTACTGTGAAACTGTGATGTGTGTGTGTGTAGCCAATCACAACGCTCCGTTACCTCGATACGATTACGATAGTTTTTCGAGCTAAAGTCCACTAGCACGAACAACTCTCGTAAACTTATTGAGAGAACGGAGGATTGCGATCGGCCAGCTTCAGATACACACAGGTTTACAGTAGGCAAGCGGCCAATCAGAATGCTCCATTCTATCAATACGTTTACCAAACGATTACTATAGTTGTTCTTGCTAGAGGTACAGATATTTTTATAGTTTAGTAAACTGGTGCACGCCTACTCCTTCTCAACATCATAATAAACGATATTATATTAGCTATTACATACATACTAGCTAGACACAAACAGTTACGCCAAAAGTTTTCAGGCTCAAAACCGAATCGATTCAAAACACCCTGTCCTGTTTTTATACAGGGCTCATTAGTATTGGCTACACAATCAATAGATTCAATCGATTCCCATTGAGATATCGATATACATTCAACCCCGTAATAGAACCCTGATAGAAATCTCATCCATGAAAAGTAGGGGGATACGCTGGCTAAATTGAGGTAGATGCCAGAGAACATAGTGCCTATAAGATCGAATGGCACGGACACGAGTGCGGCGGTTTCCATTGACTCGAAGGTAGTTGATAGGACCGAGCCTGTGGATTTGAATTTTTCTTTTTTTAATTTACATGCCAATGTTAAAATTTAGAAACCTATTGAATTTATAATCAGTAAGCATTTAAAGTTAAAAAAATATGAATTTTTAATCTTGTTCGTTTTGCAAAGGGTCCATGACATTATATTATCTATTAATTAATAAAATATTAAATGAACTATTTTTTTTTCCTTTATTCGATTTAAATGAACTTACACAAATTTTGTGGCGATCCCAGTAGTTCCTTTGTCTAGTTACTTCCAATATGGAACTACTGGGGATTTTTACTTCCAATAGTTCTATGGAACTGGCTATATCCCACTAGTACCATTGTTTTATTCTGTTAAGAAACCACTGGAACTTAATTCCATTATAGACCCACTGGGATATAATCCAGTTATGGAACGGAGTCAATCCCAGTAGTTTTACAATGGAATTAGTTAATCGTACTACTGAGATATAGCCAGTCAATGGAACTATTGCAAGACTCAATGTCCAGTAGTTTTATAAAGGAAGTAGACTATGGAACTACTGGAATCTCCCCCAAATTTTGAGAACTGTGCGAAATTTTGAGAGCTGCTTAAGATTTTGAGAGCTACGTAAGACTTTGAGATTTTCATGGAAGTATCTGTATGACCTCGTAAACCCTAGCCAGACGAGGGTCTGGCTAGGGTTTAGGAGGGTCCAGCAATGGGTATACCGACATGCAAGTGAGGTGACCTTGATTTTTTTTGAATTTTGCTTTACTGAATCATAAAAGAAATATAAATATCTGAAAAGATTATTATATGTGAAGTACTTACCATAAGCGTTAGCGTAGTTGGCACAGAGTATACATACAAAATTGAACGTTAGCCAGCCCATAAAACCGCCCTTTAGATCCGCCACTAAAAATATCAGCGCTGAAAATATGGACGGCTCTATCACGGCACGAGGGATCTGAAATGAGACGAACAAAATTGTTACCGCCTGGTGACGTGTGGTGACGGTGAAAGTATACAAGTATCAGCACCCCATCACATCTGAAGGGTCTCGTAAGAGGCGAGGTAGAGGAGGCAGTGGACTACAATATTGATTGATTGTCCAGCTATATTTCAGCGTGGATTTGTTTGATATAGTCTATGATTGGTGAATTTGAGTTCCTCCGCCGCTGAAGCACCCCGTGTTATCCTCAAAACAAATTTAAAAAACGCGTACTACGTACAGTACATTTTGTGACGTGATCTGGGTTAAGATATATGCCGATATGCTCGTTGCCTGCGGCTCCACCTGCATTGAATTTCGATGATATCCATCCCGGAACCTATGGGATAAATTTTATTCTGATCCGTTCAACCGTTTGAGCATGATTGAAAAACAAACATTCAAACATCAGAAACGTTCCCATTCATAATATTGGTAGGAAATAGAGGGTAATAAACTCGCCCCTTTTACGTGGGACCAAAAAAATCAAATTTGACAAAACATGGGTGTTAGCAAACCATTACCTACCTCTTCTCGGATTTGCAGGCGAGAATATACGTATGTATGTATGTTAATACTTACCCAAAAGATCGTCTTGGACAAATAATACGGCAACGGCGCATACACTCCACTAGCGGTCTCCCTAAGCAGTATGGGCACTTCGCTAGGGAACGTTATGAACACAGCGTAAATAAACAGGAATATCGTCTCCGTGATGGTGAGATATAACAGTCCTTCCACATTCTGTATATCACGCTGGTCTAGATCTTTAAAATGGCCGGCGTATGGTATTGAGATTATTAGACCTACAAACTAGGAAAAGAAAAAGTTGTTATAGACCGAGCTCTAAAGTGCTCACGTTAGAGCCCATGTGTTTTGGTGATTGGGTTCAAACTCTAAGAGCGTTTTCACATTCATCCGATATCCGATATCGGTATCGGACGCCGATAGCCGACACCTTGAGCTGGTTTCACATTCATCCGATAAAATCGGCCCGATATGGCCATTTGCTTGAAAGTATAGACTAGTTAGGGATGTTAGGGATAAAAAAAAAAGAAAAAAAGTGCAAGCAATTTTCGACCTTTGTGATCCGATATCGGGCCAAAACAGTGTTGTTAGCTGCAATGACCGATATCGGGCCGGACAATGTGAAAGGGAGATACATATATAATATCTACATTTGGGTCTTTAGTCGTTTCGCACCATGCATTTTCGAACCGCGGTTCGAATCGCCCAAGTACTATTTCTGAATAGGACCATTCACACCGCAGTGGTTGGAGCGGTGCGAATAGCCGAAAGTATCTTTTGGAATGGGTCGATTCGGAGCACTGAGCGAAATTGTAGATCCTGATTTAAACTCATAGAAAAAATGTCTAATGATTTATTTGTACACACGATGAGAAAAGTGGTAAGTGCATATCAAGTGTATAACAAGTGTAATATTAGTTTTATTTTTATAGTAAGACGGTAATGGTTTAAAATCACAGTTTGATCAGCATGTTATCACAGATTAGGATTTACATAATGTTGTGATAATTATATCTAACGACAACGAGGTTGTCTTTGAATAAATGTTAGTTGTGGTCTGGTGCTTGGTATGGTGACAGCGGTATTCGGTTTAATATTGTCATAATTAGCATTTTCATGCGCAATATTTGTGATTGCAATGGAGCACGCCCGACCTCCCGCGGAATTAGGTTTGGACGGCGCCGGAGGACCGGCTGGCCGTGCCGGGGTATGAAAAAAGTGGAAAATGCAATTTAAATTGTTTTTGATGGCGTTAGGTGTAGACAAGGAGGCGGCGAGTGTGCAGTCTAGTTTGTTGGTGAACCTGATTGGCAAAGAGGGCTTTGAATCGTGTGAGACTATGGGGCTCGTTAAACGTCTTAGATCTATTCAGATTTCAGATTACAGTGATCTATTTAAAGGCTTAAGGTGTGTGCCAGGGTAATATCATAATGTAGTAATCGAAAAATTGGTTCCACCTGTTATTTGTGCTCACAAAGTTCCTCACGGGTTACGCGACAGTTTGCAAAGTGAATTGAATGCCATGGAACAGAATGGAGACATCAGGAAGGTTAGTCACCCCACTCGTTGGGTACATCCGTAAGTATTAGTTGCAAAAAAGAATAATGGTATTCGAGTGTGTTTAGATTCACGTGATGAACCGCGCGGTACAGCGCGCGCACTTCCAACTACCCACTGTAGCGGAGCTAGCCACCCGCCAGCACGGTGCGCGGTACTTCTCGGTGCTGGATGCCAACGCGGGGTTTTGGACTATACAGCTGGATGATGAGAGTGCAGACCTGTGCACATTCGCTACTCCATTCGGCAGATTCCAATTCCTAAGGTTTTGTTTTGGGGTAACCTGTGCTTCTGAAGTGTTTCATGCTAAAATATGACAACTTCTGAAAGACTTCGAAGGAGTAGAGAGTTATATTGACAACATAATTGTATGGGGTTCTTAGAAGGAAATTCACGATCAGAGGTTAAAACGTTTACTTGAAAGATCGAGAGAAATCAATTTAAAATTCAATAAAGAAACACGTAGATTTTTTGTGGAGGAAGTTTAGTATTTAGGGCATGTGTTTGATAAAAATGGAATGAAGCCGGGTCCGGAAAAAATTAAGGCTATTAAAGAAATTCTTAGAATGTACTTGCGTGTGCATACCATCACCTTTTTGCATCTATTTAACATTGTTTACTATATTTTAAGTTAATCAATATATTTAGGAGAGAAGGTTCATCATCAAGAAGGTTACCTATCTTAATCCCAAATATCATAATCCCGAAAACGTTTGGCCATTTTTTCATAATTCCGTTTTTTCAAATTTCGAAGTTTTATTTGCCATATAATCGCAACTCCAAATTTCATTTGCCCATTTATTCATTTGTACGACGTTTTATAATCCAGATGAACGAGTTCCAGACACACGAAATCTAAATACAGAAAATCCACATGACCGTAATCCATATACACGAAACCCGAATATTTAAAACACAATTTTTTGAAATGTAGTTAATTGATATTCAGACAAACAATATACAGATTTTTAAACATAAAACTAAACCTCATATGGCGTCTACTAACTAAGCTCGACGGAGCCCCGCTTTGCGGGGCTCCTACTTCTGAGTGGTTTAAAAAAATAACCACGAAGACTAAGGTCCCGATCCGAAGCGAAACGGAGCTCCCGCCTTAGTCTTCGCCGTAGTCTTCTAACCTAACCTATCCGAGTCGGATTGCACTGAGTCGGGGTGTTAACGATAATTAATTTCGATTAATTGATTTAGACAAAATGATACTAGGTGAACCACAAGTGAAAAGGAGGAAAAAGTATATACAAAAGGAGGAAAAACTGCAGAAACTTATAAAAATAAAAGAAAATTTAAGGGAAATTAAAAAATTAAAGTAAATTTCTAAATTACTTACTGTACCTAATAAATGAATCGTACAAATTTAGTGAGTTTTACTATACCTGTATATAGTTTAGCTGGAACACGATTGTATGGGAACCAAATAAAAAGATTAAGAAAATTTGGTAATAGCTTATTTGGAAAATGGTACGATGGGAAAAAAAATTCTGAGTATCTGGATTATGACAATATGGGAAACAAAAAAATACTATTTGAAAATTTGGTTTTATTGCACCTGGAAATTGATTCATCTGGGAAATTAAAAACGGAATTGTAGAAAGTTGTCATTCATTACATCTGTCTTTTAAAAGTTCTACCAACCGTTTTCGGGGTTTTAAGATTCGGGTAACAGAAATTCGATATTTCAATAGGTTACCAGTAAAAAAATGTACAGTGCAATAGCACCAATATTTTATGTAGCGGGCTTATGACAAATGTAATTGATAAATTATTTTTTGTTATTTTGTGCCTGGTTGTACTTGTAAGGAATGTACAATAAAACTGCATGTCTTTTCTGTCCGACTTCACCTATCCAAAAAGTGAAACAATGTTCCCTATACTGTGGTCTGAATCAACCCATTACCAAAAGTTCTTGGGCGATTCGAACCGCGGTGCGAAACGACTCATTGAAGAAGAGCTCTTGGGCAATTCACACCGCGGTCCGAACCGCTCACGGTCCGAAACGACTAAAGACCCCTACATTTGACTTCCTTCGGTATCGGATGTCAGATATCGGATAATCGCACAATGTGAAAATGCTCTTACAGTCAGCATCAGATCGATTTTGACGAACAAAGTACTCAAAATGATTCTGTTGACTGATTGTTTTGATATTTGGTACACATCTTTAGTTCGGACAATAATACAATTGATTTGCTCTTAATTTTATTAATAGATATCATTAGGAGGGACCGAGAGGAATGGCCCTGTGTCAGCCGGGGTGCGAGGGATAAGTCGAAGACAACCTCCATCTTTGGCCTAGCCTAGCACAACGACCCACAAACGGCATGCGCCCCTCTGGCTTCGCTTTATCTGTGGGGATTTTCCGCACGTAAAAAAGGTATTAATATCATTTTGAGACTTTGTAGTCAAGATCGTTATGACGCTGTCTGTGCGTGTGGCGTGGCGGTGAAGAAAGAGAAAGAAAGAGCGTTAGCTGAGAGCGAGCGAGATACCACCGTGAGCGCTGGGGATGGTGTCTCGCTCGCCCTCATCTCACGCTTCAATGTTCTTTCTGTTTTTTTACCTCGACCCCCGCTACGCCGCGCTTCCCTTTTACGAGGTACAGTCGCAGTTATATTATAGTAAACAAAAATATCGTATCAAATAGTAATTAACAAATTTAGTGATCATCATGGTTGTCATCACAGTGGTAGTCATTGCATCTATAAGCTTTATATGCAACGATGATATGCAGCAATGATTTTGAAGCCCGGGGTCCGCTATTTCTCTCTATTTTGGAGTTTTGTGAGAGCGCTTGCCATTGAATTGAATTAATTGAAATTATGTTCTTCCATTAGTTTACTCAACGATAACCATTATTGAAATTGCAAAGAAAATAAACCAAAAAGGTCAACAGGTGAAAAATAATATAGTTTTAGACGAGACATTTTAATATGGATAGAAGATTATATGGAATTTGGAATACGGAATACACTTACCAAAAGTAGTAAGAACTCGGTGAGCCATATGCTATAGTTACTTCTAAGTGCCTTGACGTTCCTCCATAGTAACCAGTAGAATTGTATGAAGTAATTTACTTTGACTCTGGAATGAAAGAAACAGTTTCAACTAACTTGTGGAGCACAGGGGATCGCCTTGTATTGTAAAATTAGTTGTAACTAACCATAGAGAAGTAAATGATAGAAGAGTTATAACAAGGCAATCGAGACATGAGCCTTCCATACGTCAAAATGACTCATTTGGTCTGTGACGTCACCATCTAGTTCCAGTGAAACGTCCTTGAGTTATATCGTAGAGAAGAAATAAGTAACCCTGTCTTACATGTTTAATAATAACTCAAAGCAAATAATTATCGAGGCGACTAATAACGATATTTTTAAAGCCTCATATTCGGATTAATTTGTTGCCGCGTTAAATACATGCCCTATATCAATCCATTTCATGAAAATCTCACCACAATAATATCGCCCGAGTTCATAAACAATGTCAAAAAAGTTGTTTTATTTATTGAATAGTATATGTGGCAGAACTTGAAAATAAAAAATTAATTTAAGGGCCTAAAATTTGCTATAATCCGAAAGATGGCCTTATTTTAAACGAAAATTGCACACCCTGTTTCTGTTCGGTTTCACTATACCGCACTAGATGGAGGAGGGGAGACAAGTATGACGGCAGGCCCCCGCGTCATCCTTTTCCCACGCATTTAGCGGCGCTTGTTTTTCATAAGAAAAATTCGAATTTTCTAATTCGAAATTCGCATCTCTTGTTACTTATCTAATCATATTCTGTCCACCGTGTAAATAACTAATCTCGAAACTAATCTGTAAGTCTGTGTAAGGTGTCGAAATTTACCTATGGGCAAATATTTAATCATTCTTTTTCAGTTTTTAGGACTGTCTAAATTTTGTTTATGACCAAAATATTATAATTTGTTCTTATTATTTTCTTAAAAATATTAAATATATATATCTAATATATAAAATTCTCGTATCACAATTTTCGTTCCCATACTCCTCCGAAACGGCTCGACCGATTCTTATGAATTTTTTTATGCATATTCAGTAAGTCTGAGAATCGGCTACTATATTTTTCATACCCTGAACCGTGATAACCGACATCCACGCGGACGGAGCCGCGGGCAACAGCTAGTTTAATATAAATTAGTATACATATACCTACCAAATAGATACAAATAAAGTTAAATACTTACAGAGTTAAATATTTTTCAAAATATTGATCCTGCAACAAAAAAGTGATATCAATTTCCTTATACGGTAAGTATACGACATAATGTGGAGACTGATCTTCGTGATCAGAGATTATTATCATCATCGATTTTCATCTCGGAGTCCAGAGTTTCTTTACATTCAATTCCAGATGCAAGGTCAACTACGAAATGGCTGAACTTCAACATTTTCCAGGAAGCGTATGCCATCTGATCTCTACAACCTGCCGACGATATACAAGTTCTGTAATTAGAGAAGGATGTTGAACTTCTTAGGGCTCCAATGCTCCAAATGAACGTATGACAACTGGTACCCATCCTAAGACTGACATAGCTAGAAATACTTAGCCTTGGAGTGGACTAACATAGCCTCGAGCCCCTCTACAATGTATTGACCATAAGTAACTACGTGAGTAGCTACAAAGTAACTTAGCTACTAATTTCAATCACGTCACTTGATTTTAATGTCACGTGATTGGTCACAACTATGACGAATCACGTGACATTAAAATGGACACCAAAACATGGACACTATTTGCCATACAAACGAGGTTTACTCGGTCCCCTACTATTTTTATGGAGCCCCATACACTTAAAACATAAAACTAACAACTAATAACGCAGTTTTCACTCACCTTTTCACTAACGGTTCCATTGAAGTATTCAGCCTCGTCTCTCACATTCCCAACCCGGTGCTCGATATCGCTAGCGATATCCGACCGTTGGAACTCATCACATATACGCCTGATTCTCTCCCGGCTGTCGAATTCTCTGTCTATTTCGATTCCAAGGACAGATATGTAGTACTCTGCTGCGTTGAAACCGATTGGGCACTTGTAGTTTAGGCTGATGGAAGATGTTTTTATAATTTAGATAGACTGTATGCAGGTTACAATGAAAAGTATATCCTAATTTTGGGACCACAATACGCATTTATACTGATTCGGATGCAAAGATAGCACAAAGCACTATTCGGCGAAAAAAGCCTTAACAAGTCTACTGAAGGTAACCCGAAGTAACTAGATGGGACCAGAATGCTACCTACGTCGTTCGAATTTTGTGCGGCCCTAAAGTTACAAATGTCCATTTTCATGGTAGCCCCCGTTTTCGTTACCTAGACACGCTTGTGATACCAGAGGTCTAGTAGTTGCATTTGTAAGACTAAAAATAGTTACAACGTCATGTTTTTTCTACGGTGGAGTAAGTGTTCACTTGTTTACCTAGTAAAACGAGTCTGCACTTATAAAGATGTGTGCCGTCTTGTGTTTGTAGACAGACAGCCATCTTCTTTATAATCCAAGCTTTATATCTGGTGCATCCAAAAATTGCACTTAATAGAGAAGCTCTCTTACGACATTCAGCGCTAGAGGTGCACACAAGTGGCAATTCGTTGACCGGCGTTTCGTGGAATAAAATGACGAATATCATTTACGTCAAATCTCATATAATCGTCCACTTGTCTAGAGGGGCAGATCCGTTCAGCCATCCAAACAATACAGCATACCACTATATTGGTTACAGTTCAAAAACAGCACTCTCCTCTCTTTTTTACCATTCAGATTCCCTCAGCTATCCAAACTATCCATCCATCCAAACTTTTGCATTTATAATAATAGTACAGTAGGTAATGAACAGTTCATTCAACTGTGATAATATTAGGTCCTTACATATGAAATTGGTGTTTTATATGGAAAAAGAAAAAACTAATATTTTTTACAGTTTTTTTTTTAATTTCATCAATCACAGTATATACCGTTGTTATGCACTTTAGCCATTTTATAGGCAGTCCATTTGCCTAAAAAAATTGCGGATGCGATGATCAACATAATATTTGAAGGCGTTTTGGACTGCCTCATCTGAATTGTTTTCTTTTTTTCAATTAAGAAATTATCCAAATTCCGAGAAAATCGGTTGGAGAAAGGTCCGGGGGACCATGCTTAAACCGATTACAGCTTTTTATGTGTATGGTGAGTGACGGAGACATTCCAATCCTAGCTCCTCTAGTTTCGCCACCGTCTGTTCTGCAGTGTGTGGTCTAGCGTTGGTTTCCAATTGTTGGCAATACAGATTTGCGCGTAACTGTCTGACCAGATCTCATCATCAGGCTATATTAGTCCACTGCTGGACATAGCCCTCCCCCAATGAGCGCCATAGCGCCCTGTCTTCAGCTTGCCGCATCCAGCATCTGCCTGCAGTCTTTCTTAGATCGTCATCCCACCTGGTCGGAGGGCGTCCTACACTACGCTTGCCGAGTCGCGGTCTCCACTCAAGAACACGTTTGCCCCAACGGTTGTCGGTTCTTCGTGAGATATGGCCAGCCCATTGCCACTTCAGCTTGCTGATTCTTTGAGCTATGTCGATAACTTTGGTTCTCTGTCGGATGTTTTCGTTGCGGATTCTATCCTTCAGAGAAACTCCGAGCATAGCTCTCTCCATAGCTCGCTGAGCGACTTTGAACTGATGGACCAACCCTGCCGTGAGTGTCCATGTCTCGGCTCCGTAGGTCATGACGGGTAGGACGCACTGATTGAAAACTTTCGTTTTCAAGCATTGCGGTATGGATGACGAGAAGACTAGGCGTAGTTTCCCAAACGCTGCCCAGCCTAGCTGGATCCTCCTCTTGGCCTCCCTCTCGAAATTGTTTTTACCTAACTGCAGAACCTGCCCGAGGTAAGTGTACTCAGAAACGATTTCGAGAGGGTGACCATGTACGACGACCGGCATCGGATCAATGTGGCCATTGATCATGACTTTGGTTTTGTCCAAATTCATGCCAAGACCGATACGTCGGGAGGCTGAAGCTAGTCCGCCCAGCATCTGGTTCAGCTCCTCTAGCGACTCCGCCATTAAGACTATGTCATCTGCGAATCGTAGGTGTGAGATGTAGTCGCCGTTTATGTTAATGCCCTTTCCTTTCCAGTCCAGCGTCTTAAACATATCCTCCAACGCGCTGGTGAACAGTTTCGGGGATATAGCATCCCCCTGTCTCACTCCTCTGCGCAACTGGATCGGTTTAGACTGCTGGTCCTGTACTTGGACACTCATAGTGGCGGCTTCGTACAGACATCTCAGCACCTCAATATAATGATAGTCTACTTGGCATCGCTGTAAGGATTCCAGAACAGCCCAGGTTTCGACAGAGTCAAAGGCCTTCTCATAGTCCACAAAGGCCAGACACAGGGGCTGATTATACTCTTCGGACTTCTGTATAATCTGCCTCACTGTGTGAATGTGGTCTATGGTGCCATATCCTCCGCGAAACCCGGCCTGTTCCGGCGGCTGGAACTCGTCGAGTCTCCTGGCGAGACGATTCGTGACCACTCGTGAGAACAGCTTATAGACATGGCTCAGGAGCGAGATGGGTCTGTAATTCTTAAGAAGGGTTTTATCACCCTTCTTGAAAAAGAGCACCACCAAACTCCCGCTCCACGCCTTTGGAGTTCTCCCACTGTGAAGGACGGCGTTGAAGAGGTTCTGTAGTTCCTGTATAACAGGGGCTCCTCCAGCTTTCAAAAGCTCTGATGTTATTCCGTCCTCACCGGGGGCTTTTCCATTTTTAAGCTGCCTCAGAGCTGACACGATCTCGTCTTGACTGATGTCAGGCAGTTCGTCGGTGTAGTGGCGTGTCAGGGTGGCTCTGGAATCGTGGTCATCTCGTCGAGAAAGAGAGGCATGTGAAGCGTATAATCGGCCGTAGAAATCTTCTATCTCGGCGAAGATCCCTGGCTTTGACAAAACGGTCCTCCCGTCGTGCGTTTTTAGCTTCGTTAGGTGGCTCCTGCCAAGCTGCTGAGTGAATACTTTAGACCCTCGGTTTCGCTCTATCGCCTCTTCGATAAGGCGTGTGTTGGAGCTCCGAAGGTCGCGCCGTACCATCTTCGCAATTTGCTTGTTCAGGTCTGACCTCTCCGACGAAGTCGCTTGGGTGGTTTCCCGTCTTTTTGTCATTAACCTGAGAGTCTCAGCCGAGAGTTTCGATATCCTGCCAGTCCGCTGCGTTCTACAGAACTTGATGCCCTCATCCCTCAGAGTTTCGACCAGATTGTGTAAGCTCTCGTCAACGTCGTCGATGGGTTCCAAGGCAACAAATCTGTTCCCGAGAAGCTGCTGGAACTTCTCACCGCCCGCCATGATATGGATTGGGTTAGGTCGGAGCGTGGACTTCATCATTCGGTTTCTTTCAAGCTTTAAGTTGATATTCAGAGAGCCTCGGAGAAGTCGGTGATCAGATCCGGTATTAAACCTGTTGATCACTGAGACATCTCTGAATATGTGCTTGCTATCCGTCATGATGAAGTCGATCTCATTTTTTGTCACAGTGTCGGGGCTTTTCCATGTCCACTTTCTTTGAGGCTGTTTCTTAAAGAAAGAGTTCATTAAGAACAGTCCCTCCTTCTCAAGGAAGTTGACAAGCATTTGCTCCCTGTGATTCCTAACTCCATAACCATGCGGGCCTATACGGGATTCATTGCCAGTCTGTGTTCCCACCTTGCCGTTAAAGTCCCCCATAACAACATTGAAGTGAGCCTTGGTGGTGTGGTGTAAGGCTTTGGATATGTCTTCATACATATCCTCAACTTCATCATCCGGGTGTGTCGAGATCGGTGCGTAAACCTGAATGACCTTCATGCTGTAGCGCTTGGACAGCCGAAGGATCAGGTACGCTACCCTGGTCGACACACTGGAGATTTCTTCAACGTTGTTAGAGAGGGCCCTATTGACGAGGAAACCTACGCCACCCTGGGATTTCTTATCCCCCTCGCGAAAGTAGAGAAGATGGCCCGAGTCCAGGGTTATGGTCTCCTCCCCCTCTCTACGGACTTCACATAACCCTAGAACATGCCATTTAATGTTCTCTAACTCCACTTCCAACTGCGCTAGATGGTGGTCAAGCCTCAGAGTGCATCCGTTAAACGTTGCCAGGGTCAGATTTTTGTGGCAGCCTACCGTAGCCCGGTGATTCTTAGCACCCCCTGCCCCGCCGTTACCATGGCCGCTGCCATGGCCAGGAATAGCGAGGCGGCCGGGAACTGAGGGCCATCTTTTTAGTTTTGCCATTTTAGAGGGGTAGTGCCCATAATCCCCACGCTGGGCATGCGGGTTGGGGATCGCAGTTTGGTTGTGGGTTTGCTCTGCAGGGGGCGCTGCTGCCCACCCCCCGGTGTTGTGTCCCTTAGTCGCCTTTTACGACACCCGCGGGCAGAGTTGGGTTGGTGCTATTCTTTTAGGCCGACACCACACAGCACCAGATCTCGGGAAAGTGTATTGAATGACTCTAACGCTGGTCCACCAGACACTAATCAACTTTCGCTTGGTGCGGGATTTGGCCGGTTCTCCAGGGTTTAATCACAATCCATCAAATCAAATTCGTCACAAATAATGATATGATTAAAAATTCCCTCGTTATTGTGACGGTCGAGTAACGTGACGCAGCAGACAACGAGTATTTGTTGGTTTGCTTGAATTAGTTCATGAGGTAATCATTTTACAAGCTTTTTCGCTTTTCCAATTTATTTCAAATGATTCAAAACGTTTTTATCATTCACACCGAAGTCTGCAGTTTGAGATGGATTCCACGATCACTTTCAAATCCTTTTTGACATTGTTTTTGGCTGTCCACGAGGTTTACTCTGGTGGTCAAAATTTCCAGAGCGAAAGCATTCTCCGTAAACATCATTAATCCATCGAGCTATTTCTGCAGCGCTGGTGCCGCGATGAAACTCGCATTCGAAAATAATGCTTTCCATATTGTGCACAGAACGATATCAAAGCAAAATTAAATAGCGCGAAAGCAAATGAATTATTACATTCGAAACACAAATAGACAAGCTTAAATTGAAATAAATTTGAATTTGGAATTATTATCCAAACAGACGTGAATTTTTGAGATCAAAATGACCATTTCGATAAAACGCCAATTTCATATGTTACGACCACAGAAGAGTAAAGTTTAGACCTAATACTTATTATAAAACTAATTTACATAGCTGTTTTCCTATTTTCATTTCTCACGTTTTCAATGTAACTGCAAAAATCTTTTATTCATGCACTTTAAATATATTTATCGATTCAGCTTCATAACTAAAAGAGCAATTCGATAAGATATCTTTATGATCTTGTCGGAAACCCGTTTCAATTTGATCATCTAGATAAATCTTTAAGTTTTTGGTAAGATAATTATCGTATCATCCGGGTCATGACATGTGTGGTACCTAATACGGGGGAGAAAAAAAGATATTGCGCTGTGGAAAAAAAACTGAATTTTTGCACGAACTTTAGCGGTACAAAAAATATGTCAGTCATAATGTTTTTAAGTGTTTTTGTTGCATATATTTCTGAAACGATGAGAGCCACAGCAAAAGATGTTTACCTAAGTAAATTTTGTAGATTGTAAATTGAGACTAAGGATTGTGATATTAAGTCACGGGTCACTAATTATCTCTGGCACATCTCTCATAACCCGGCTAAACCACGGCCATTAAAATTAATCCTTTTTATATTTAAAAATATCTGAAGTTTTTTTATTTGTGTTAAAGTGCAGGTCAGAAGTACTCGAAACCGGCGGATTAATGACAGTAGAGGAAGCTGGTATGTATGTAAGGATAGAGTCAAGTGGCGGACTGATGTCTCTGCCTACCCCGGAGGGAAATAGGCGTGAGTGTATGTATGAATGTGTAGTTATACTCACGAGCCAAAGAACTGATCAGCCTGTTCAATAGTTCCCTGGAAGGCTACTCTTCCACTGGCTAAGAACACCACTTGGTGGAACAGCTCGAAGACGCCTGATGCCGGTTGGTGTACCGAGCAGACGACTATCTTGCCTCCTATGGCGAGTTTCCTTAACCTAGAGACCACGGCTGCTGCGCCCCAACTGTCCAGACCCGTTGTTGGTTCATCGCAGAATAAAATTGGTGGGTCGTTCAGTAACTGGATCACAAATAAGACATATAAAACTAATTTTTAACGTATTCTTTCGCGATTTATTTGGGATTATTTACATTTACAGTCACCCTACGACCATGGCTGCTGGAAGGTAGCCGAAACGTCGGGCTAGATGTAAATAAGAGATCCCGGTTTCGAATCCTGGAAATTAAATTATCGACGTAGCACAAGTAATTTAGCTTAGTTTGAGGGGTTATCGAAATTATCGAAATTACTGATATTCCCTATATTAGTAATTTCGATAATTTCGGTTGCTAATATTCTTTATAAAAAAAGAAATAAAGAAAACAAAGAAATCTCTATAGAATCCGTTAAAACTGGTTTTATTTTCATGAATGATATTCGTGTAAGCATGAGACAGATTAAAATGAAGATTAAAACTAACCTCCAATACAAGCTAATGAATTTATATTTCAAGTATCATAGTAAAGAACCTTCTCGATTCGATATCTCGATTATGAGTGGGCTACACAAACGCTGCACTATTATCTAATCTGTAACGCTATTACGAGAAACCGCTACCATTACACTATACAATTCAAAATGTACCGATGTGCATGTGATAAAACTGTACAGTATTTAGTTTTTTTTTTCAAATTAAATCTGTGATTCAGTTATTTTTCACTGATTTCAGCATATCTTGAGATTTTACAATAACGGTTTCATTTTTTTTACTCATTTTTATCTTTTTTATATTTTTTTACTTACAACAAACCAGAAATATGTAACTGAATCAAAGAGAAAAAAATTGAATCGGTCTAGGCGGGGTTTGAACCTGCGATCTTTGCCTTACAAGGGCAATGCTTTGACAATTAAGCTACCATACCTCACCCTAATCAATTCCAATTTCTCCTTCTATATCTGTCTTTGAGGCGACAGTAGAGTGTCTACCGACAATCTTATGAACTATCGACGCCAATGAATGATTTTTCAATCATTTTTAAACATTGATTTTGACTACTCCACCCACATAATTTGAATTAAATTTTAAGCATCCGATTTAAATTATTTCTCTTTAATTCGATTTGAATATTAAGCATGAAAAATGCTTAACACTTAATTAAAGCTTAATAAAAAAAGGAAATAACTGTGTACAATAAAAATAAATGTTAGTACAAATATGTTTTAACTTCTAATACAATATAATATTCTATTCCTAATTTGAATTTGAACACCGCGTTTGGACACTTGTAAAAATAATTGTTAAAATAAGTCAACAACGTATGTTTTTTGCGAAAACATAAAATATCTGAAATTTACCTGTACAGCCAAAGCGACTCTCTTCCTCTCGCCCCCAGACAAAGCCTTCAACTTGGTCATGGTACAGTTGCTCACACCGAGTTCTCCCAGGAGTAGCTGGACACGGGCCGCCCGACCCGTCTTCGTTGACCGTTTGTCCATCATTAGGCGAGCCTAGAAGAATAGGGTACACTGAAACATCCTTAGACCATTTAATGTAGGTATAGACACGGTAGTTCTAACAAAATGCATTTTAATAAACTGCGTAAAATATGTGTTATTTGTCAGTTAGCTAATGTCAAGATTGTTCCATGAACTGTCAATGTGGGCATGTTATACAATATACCGAGTGTAAGGGGAAAGCTCCGAAGCCAAAGGCCCGTATGCGTACGGCGTACGCCAGGTATGCTACATATTGGCATTTTTTTTGGATTTGGTGGGAAAAAAAAATCTATTTTTAACATTATTTATTCTCCATCGTATTACGAAAGCTCAATCAAACGACAATTTGATAAAAAAAACATCACTACAAAAAGCAAGTGCTTGGCGCCATTCGTTTTTTTTTGTAGTTATGTTTTTTTTTCCGCCACATCGAAAAAAAAGTACCAATATGTAGTATACCCGGAGTAATACCATGGGCCTTCGGCTTCGAGAGCGTTCCCCTTACATCCGGTATGTATATGTCAACTTATACTAAAGTAGTAACTATTCTTTACGCTGCGTTGGCATGATACTTACTTCGTCCATAGAGTTTGTATGTATATAGTCTAAGTCTACCTATTTATAGGTTCTAGCAATATTAAAAAAAAACTTGGATGATGTTACATTAACAAACCGTCCTGAAAAAATAAAAAATTCTTGTCTCTCTGTCCCGATGGATGCAAAAACTAGTGAACGGATTTTGATGTGGTTATTTCGTTTGCAAGGTCTTGGTCTAACCTATAATCTTACGTTTGTTTTATCGCTATTAGTAGAGAAGATCGGGAGATATGACTAAAAGTTGCAACAACCAACATCCACGCGGACTAGGGTCTAAGTCAAAAAACCGGGCTCTTTGCGTCGGATAAAAGACTGAAGTCTGATCATAAAACGGCTTTTTTCGGTTTATAGCCAACTCCGTAACTATTAATTTAGCTTTTAAAAAGCTGGATTGAAAAGATCGATAAAAGAACGGACGTAATGTTCACAGTTTACCTACTCATAGAAAAGTATTCAATTAATATATTTCACCGATATTTGTTTAATTATAACTTTTAACTATGCCAAGGCTCACATGCCTATTAAAGAAAAATTCCAAACGGTGATTGGTTTGCCACTGGTAGGTTGCACCATGGATTACTGTTTACATCGGAAAAAACCATTGGTATTTTTTTTTAATGTATGTTGAACGTCCACAGAACGGCCAAGTACAATGCCCTAACACGGAAAACTATTGTAATCGTATCGAGCGTATACGTATTACATATCGAGAGAACGGAGCATAGCGATTGGCTGCCTGCCTACTGTAAACCTGGTAGAGAATGCCTGTGGCATTAAGTCCGCCTGTACTTGTGCCTGAAGTTTATAAATAAATAAAAATAAATCAATTACGATGGTTGTTTGTGCTATTGTACCCAACTTTGGCATATTGTAGAAGCATACCAAGGATTACATTGGTTTTGTAGTGTTCTCTCTATCGCACGTACACTGGACTAGCAGTTCGAAACATTTATAGAGTAGTTAAAAGCTTGTGGTCATAAAATATTTGTTCTGTGAATTCGGTTTCAACTACTCTGAAAGTATATCAAGCTGCTAAATCTACTATCAATGTAGAATGAATAAATCTATTCGAAATGATGTTCCTTTCTGGATGCTAATAGGCATAAATGTAGGGATGATTTAAAAAAAAAAAATTTTTACCTATTACTCATTTTAAAGGTAAACTTGGTGACTATACTTCTCTCTTCTTCTTCAACCTAGCGTTATTCCCAGTCACATCCGAAGCTTTAAACTTGATCTCTATACCTACTATTATATTTTAAAGTGGTCGTGTCATTGAAGATATTTATAAAAAAACTTGACTTATGTTACAGTGGGCACGCGCTATTTGACGGAGATATAAAACCCTTGTCATGGTTATTCCCAGTGGGGTAAAATAGCCTATCTCTTCCTCTGGCTGGGACGGACTGGATGCGGAAGGCGGAGGATCGTACGAAATGGCGCACATTGGAGGAGGCCTATGTCCACCAGTAGACTGCAGTGGGCTAATTGATTGATTGATTGATGTTATAGTAACGGTACTGAACAAGAAATTTATTTTTTGGAATTGTCACGATGGACGCAAAAACTACTGAAGGATTTTTTATGCGGGTTTTTCGTCTGAAGGAACGATTTTGGTCAGACTTAAAAATCTTATGTTTGTTTGAACGCAATCGGTTATTTAGAACTGGAGAAACGACTAAAAGTCGTGATAACCGATATCCACGCGGACGGAGCCACGGGCTGAAAGCTTGTTCATCACTACATAGTATAAAACAAAGTCGCTTTCTCTGTCCCTATATCCCTTTGTATGCTTAAATCTTTAAAACTACGCAACGGATTTTGATGTGGTTTTTTTTAGTAGATAGAGTGATTCAAGAGGAAGGTTTATATGTATAATACATATTTAATATAGTAGAGGGTGCAGCGGGAACGGGATCTGACGCCACGCGGGCAGAAAAATATTGGCGGTACGAAGTTCGCCGGGTCAGCTAGTATCTTATAAAAATAAAAGTAATTTTTAAACTAGTGATTTATTTTCGGTTTTTAAAACCGCATTTTATTTTTAGAGGAAATTTAAAAAAAAAGTTTAATGAACTGAGTTTCTAAATAAAAAATATTAAAACACAGATTACCCATCAGTTAAGTGGGTACGAAACCAAACAGAGTAATCAAATATGTATATCCGCATCCTAGATCTAAATAAGGCTGTATAGTTGTCCTAGATTTTAAAGCACACATACATACATATACTCACGCCTGCAAATTCTCGAAAGGGTAGGCGGAGGTGTATTAACACCCACATTTGGCCCACTCGGTAGCTTAGTGGTAAAGGAGTCGGCCTCACGATCGCGAGGTCCCGGCTTCGAATCCTGGCCATTACACTACCGAAGTGAATCCACTCCTAGCACAAGCAATTTAGCTTAGTTGGAGGGGTTAGAGGGAATATTAGTAATTTCGATAATTTCAGTTGCTTTTTATTCAATTTAAAAAAAAAAAACTTCGAATGGAGAACAGCTCTATCCCTTAGTTGCCTTCTACGACACCCATAGGAAGAGATGGGCTGGCCTATTTTACTACACTGGGAATTAACACGGCAAGGGTTTTATATCTCCGTCAAGTAGCACGTGCCCACTATAGCACAATATGATAGGCGGAGGCAGTTACAGAGAGCAGCCAACATGGAGACCACACACTATAATTGTCAGTTAAAAAAAAACCAAGAAATTTTCCATATTTAACATCAGAGTTGTACGATTGAATCGTTATCTAAATGTCTATGCATCACTTAAATATTTTATCTTAATGTGTCGAACAAACCAGTAAGAAATCTTTGGATATGATCAAAACTCAGATCGTAACGATAAAAATGTTGTTTGTTCATCCGTTCACATGGTAATAATATTAAAATATAAATACTTGTTTGTATAACTATTTTTTTAAATGTTTATTTTTATTACTTTAACTATTTTAAGACTATCTTGGTTACTATGATAAGTATTGGAGTCAACGGGATATTGAAACACATAGGCCCATATTCTAAAACCATCAGCTGAATCGTAATTTATCTGAAGAAAAATTGTATAGACAATCTGCCAGACAACCTGTCAAATTTGTCAATGTGTATGCAATCTTTTCCCACGTAAATCGAGGTTCAGTTGCCGCCTAAAATCCAACCACACGTCCTGATCGTCCACCTGAATCTTGTGGAGGGTGGACACACGGAAACAAATTTACTGGAGTGGCTAATGTGGCTCTGGTACATTTGAGATTGGCGTTTCGCCATTAATATTTTTTTAATTAATTTTTACACCTTGAGGTTGGCAGAATCATCAGTACCTGTATAACTGATGCAAAGCGCCATTTGAATAAAATAAGAAGACGAAGAAGAGGTTCAGTTGAGTAGCATTCTAGAATACGAGCCTTAAAACACCACACTGTAAATATCCCCTTAATGTAATACTATTTTTTCTCTGTTTACCTTCGAAGGGTTAGGCAGAAATGGCTTACCACTCACACTTTGCTATAAGTACCTAGTTATTTTCAGGACCGCGTGACCGACTAAACAAAATACTGCTGATCGAAAAAAACTGTTGCTGAAAATGTTTTTAGAACATAATTATAGGGCCTTTATTTTTTCCATTTAATTGACCTATACAAGAAAATAAAGTAAATTTTTTTTTTCCATTTTTGGGCTTTTTTGGGACTAGCACACTGCGCTATATATTTCTACTAGGTATTATCTCTATACTAATAATAAAACTGAAGAGGTTTTTAATTGTTTTAACATGCTAAGCTACATGGTGTTATTTTAGTATTTGAAAGCTAAACTCCTAGTGATAATGCACAAAAAATAGAAGCCCCGCCAAGCGGAGCTCCGTCGACTTTGGTCACTATAAGTAGCTGTACATAGGTAGGTATGTGAAGGGAACAACTATGTTGTGTCGAAAGAATCATGAGAAGTGGATATTATGAGCACAAATCGGAAGTTTAAAACAAAACACCTGCGATTCTTTACATTCACACAAATTTTAAATCGTTTAACCTAAGATTCACTGTGTGTCCTCTGTATGTGTTAATATTCACCGGTGTATGTCCGATTTAAGTATAAATTAAGAAACGTTTCGGACTTACACCATCGATTTCGGTGATTTTCGACATACACCGGTGCATCTTAACGTTCACTAATTTTGGACATTCATAGTAACACATAAATCCCATGACATGCACACATTTGCAGTTCAAAGAACAATTTGATATTACCTTATTCACGCAAAACTGAATTTTCTCACAATTTTTTTGTGATGTATTTTGTTATGTGGGCTGTGTCTATACAGTATATGGTTTAAGACAGAACCACTAAACTTACCATAAACTCCATGTGTTCAGCTACTGTCAAGTCTTCGATGGCCAGGTCCTGCTGTGGCACGAAGCCAGATATTCTAGCTATGAGATCTGCGCCAGCTAGTCTTCCATTCAGCATGAGGTAGCCTGTGATCGCACTTTTATCTCGACGACTTATTGCAGCCAGTAATGTGGTTTTACCAGCACCGCTAATAAAAGAAAATTGTATTATAAAATCACGTATTTCTTTCTCAATAGGTAGAGATATTATTCTTCAATTTAAGTCCTTTTTTAAGGGGGAAATCCCTATGGACCCTCCCCGCCGAAGTCAGTTCAACTACAACTGCACTCCGTCTCGGGTGATCAGTGGCATATCCAGGGCCATCGAAGACCCCTCGGGTTTAATTTGAGTCTGTCCTTACATATCAGTACAATCTTCCTATATCGCTTATAGAAGCTCGTCGATTTCGAAAAGATGGTCTCACATTTTTTTGCAATCGGCTGGCCAGTCCAGGCCAGGTCCAGTTAGAATAAGTATTTTGAAACGACTTAGACCCGTGGGATGAATGAATATGGCAGGTCAAGACGCAGAGAGAGAAGAAGAAGTAGATTTACATTTAAAACACAAATGTTTAATAGGTAACACTACAGCTTTCAGCAATCAGCGGACTATCCCAAGCTAAGTCCAGTTAGAGCAGTTATGTTGGTATGATTTGGGCATATAAAGCGGTTTAGTAAAGACCGAATGACAAATCAAGTACCTAAATTACACATAGGTACATTAATGAGTAAATCAGGCAGCTCAGAAACACATACCTATATACACCTACACAGATCAAATTGTGTCAGACTAGAAAAGGGGCCGATTAGTAAAAACTACATACATGTCATATATTTTGCTTAGATATTCTGGAAATAGATATAGCTATCAGATCTTAACAACGTTGAAGAATAGGTGCAATGGTGCGTAACTTACACTGGAGAAAGGTAAACAATTTGTACAGAAAAGAATCGAATATTTCAGTAAAAAAATGGTAAACCGTTCAGAAACATAATTCTAGAGAAAGGCATTAGCTTTCTCCACTTTTTAGCCACATTGCAGTTGAGTATTTCTTACCTTGAGCCCATTAATGCTACTAGGTTGCCAGACGATACGAAGCCATTTACTGTAAAAAATAACTTCAATTATTTTACAATTTAATAGTACAATAATATTATTACTACAGCCTAGTAAAGTTATCATCAAATCGTTCTGGACCAGCAAATTCTTTTTTTCCTCACACATTAAGGCCGGGTTGCCGATGCTCTATAGCTACCTCACCTTCGGCCTTGCACTGCAACCCACAGACGGCGTGCGGTTTAGTCGGTTCGAGTCCGACATAACCTCCTCCTTCGGCTCCGCCGGGGGTGGCATGTGGTGGCATCCGTGAGGATTACTCGCAAGTTAAAAATCAGCCGGATTGCCGTACAACGTCCGGAGGTACTCTACGCTAATATAAAATCCGCGGGAGAGAGGGGGGGGGGGGGAGATGGCCTCGAGAGCTTGAATGCAGTGACTTAGAGAATTTATGTTTATCACAGGTTTTTGAAAAAACAAAAATATATCTGAATGATAAAATATAACTTTAAAAGCCCCTAAATATATTTATGTTCTTTTTTTATACAACTAAGGTGGCAGACGAGCACATGGCCCACCTGATGGTAAGTGTTTACCGTGGCATGTGGACGTGTGCAACACCAGGGGAGTCACATTCTTGCTGCAGACCCTGTTAACACAGTGAGTTTTTGTACCAACAGTGTAGAAGACAAAGCAGAAATAGCCTTTGGCCTTCCCACTGACAGCACAAAACCTCTCCATTATTTGATAATGGCGTCTTAGTGTAAAATTTGTTCGAAATAGAGATTGCGGGCATTTTAAATCCATGTTTGACGCTAATTTCTATCAAGACAAATGTAATGAATCGGTTTTCTGTCTCCCCATGTCCCGAGATGGTTTAGGGTACTTTATGAATATGATTTGGCGCAATTTGCTGTATACCTAGATGAGAAATGTGTTTAAAAATGTTAAAAACGACTGCAACCCGACCTCAGCACCACCCTACATGTATAGTCGACAAGTCGGCAGCGCGAGTGTGACGCCCCTGGTGTTGCACAAGTCCATAGGCCACCACTTTCTATCAGGTGAGCCGAGTGCTTGTCTGCCATCTAAGTGGTAAAAAAAAGGAGATAAGGTCACACATTTTGGTATAAAATTGTATATAAGGGTGCAACCGTATCGGCTTTGTCGACGATTCAAAGTACCCAAAATGATCATAAAACCAAAGGCTTTATCATTTTGAGTATTTTGCTCGTCAAGCTCAATCTGATGCTGACTGTACAGCTAATCAACTAAGGCTGTAACACGTCGCACGTTTACAATGTATGAACTAACCAAAAATCTAGTCCCTGACTAGTAATTTTGAAAAAATACGAATATCCTAAGGACTACGAACTATGATGCTACGAATATCCTACGGACTACGAGCTACGAAAATGTTTAGGTATCAATCGGCTACGTGACAATAAATCACATTAATTCTACAGCCACTTCACATTTTATTGATAACCTGTCTATTAAAATATTATACCTAATAAATAATCTAGTAATAGGTATAATCTACCACTTAACATGCAGAAATTTGAATAGATAAATATTTTATCTACTCTGATACTATAATACAAAGATTATAAAATTGAAATTAGAACTCTTATGACAAACATTACGCACAGGCCAAAAAAAAAGTTTTATTACGATACAGGTCTTGTATGGACACCTATATCATAAAATAACTTTTTAATCATAACGATACACCTATACAACATCCATCTCGACTGAACCTCTACTTTAAAAAAAGAATCCGCCATTTCGGAAGAAAAAAAAAAAGAAACACGCATGCGCAATCGAAGTTTGTGCCTTGGCGCGAATTTCTTTTTTTGTTCTATACATTTAAATTAAACAAAGTTTGGTTTGGTTTGTAAAATAAATTAGTTTATGTATTATAGTATGAGAGTAGATAAAGTAGTGTATGACACTGTACATAACTTGGTCTTATAACACTCGTGTGATAATATAAAAAAACTCGCCTACGGCTCGTTTTTTTAAAACACACTCGTGTTATAAGAACCCTTATTATGCAACAGTATCATAAACTACTATTATTAAATCAGATAATGATATATTATCAGTTATAAAATCTAATGTATTACGATGGGAAGGATAGATAGACATCTATCACACAATAATTTTTATATTAGTAATGTCTAGATCTAAAAAGTAGATGAGTTTAAAAGTCATAAATACGTATCCATAATAAAATTATAAATATGCCACAGCATCGCTATTAATACATCGGTGTTACTGCAATTTTTGTATAAGATTCGACGGATATCTACAGGGGGATGTTTTTAATCCCTTCTATTCGAAAAGTGTCATTTTGTTCCTCTATAAGTGGGAGCAAAATAACTCTTTTCTGCTAACAATTTTTAGTGGGCGAAAAAGTAATTTGAATTTGGAATATTATATTATTTATATAAAAATAAGTCGGGTTTTCCTTCCTGACGCTATAACTCCAGAACGCACGAACCGATTTCCACGGTTTTGCATTCGTTGGAAAGGTCTCGGGCTCCGTGAGGTTTATAGCAAAGAAAATTCAGGAAAATTTTCAACAGAAAAGCGGGAAAGCGATAATCGACATCCACGCGGGCGGAGCCGCGGGCAACAGCTAGTTATTTATAGATTTCATAGTAATCGAACGCAAATTGATAGAATCACTTGGCTGGTACGTGTTGGCTGAATGGCACGGGGACACAAGTTAACAAAAAAAAGCGTGCGAATTATGTCTCTGTTCTTGTAATCAGTTCGAGTACATATTTTCTCATAGAAATGGGATGAAAAGCAGAGCGTATGACTCAGGAGTAAATTATCTTCGTTCGGGTGATATGCTTTGAGTCCCTCGTTTCGCTCAGGATTCTACGTTAGAATCCTTTGTTTCGCTCGTGATTCAAAGTAGCGCCTCGCCGTAAAAGTACTATTTTGCTACCTTGTGATACAATCTACTATTTCTATTCACTTTTTCCGAATTGTGAATGGCACATCGCACAAGAGTGTATTACGCAATCTGTGTTGCTTGTTGCGTGCTCTTTGAGACAAGGAGTTAAGCGGAGATTGGGTGTGACTCAAAAATAAAATATATCAAATGAAAATGAATGTACAAATGTAATCTCAAAATATTGATTGAAGATAAAGGTATCAACCTGTTCTAGAAAAAACATAAGAAAATATTCGGTTATTCGCCTGAATTAATGGACCAATTTTGCATATTAGATACGATAAAGGATTGAATTTAAAATATACCGAGATAAAAATCTAATCTGAACTCTTTATATCATAGAAATGTCAATTTATATATAAATATATAAACACGTTATTATTTTTAGCTGAATAATATCAGATCATTCAAGAAAAAAATATGGTGCAATCATTAAACATATTATGCAATCATTTCCCATTAGCGGAATTGACACCGAAAACCTTAAATGTCAAACCGTTTACTCGTGTCGTGTCTACACAGCGCCATCACCCCCCAAGCTTCATACATAATAGTTAGTAACTAGCTTGTGTTATGAGTGCCAGAATGCAGATAAACTTACTTTTTGTACGTGCGCATAATTTCCCATAATTACATTCCCTCCCCCCCCCCCTCCACTGGAGCAGGACGGAGAGGTTATGTCTGACTCGAACCGACTAAACCGCACGCCGTCTATGAGTCGTAGTGCAAATCCGAAGGTAAGGTTAGCAACGCATATCCCTTGCACTCCGGCCGACCCAGGGCCATCGCTCTCGATCTGGCCCTCCTCGGGAGTGGGGAGCACGGAGACCCCAACACATCTCGGTATGGGGAGGCGCGCAATACGCACCTCAGGCACACAGCCACCCGAAATCCTCAGGCCCGCGAGCATACTTATATCTACTGTTTTTTCTTAAATAGTAAATATATTAGCATTATACGTGCATAGAAACATCGAGAGCTATGCTAATATTTTTTACGGGACAATATTTTTAGTATCCTGCGAATTGACCACTAAGCCAATTCTAGCATACAAAATATTTGTACTCTGTTTTAGCAGTCGAATGCTCTACACCAAAGAGATCGTTAAAAGAATAAACATTAGCGAACACAATCAAGCTATGTGAAGTCAAATTGACGCGTCCTTTATAAGTAAAATATACTTTACAACCCTTACCTCCGTGTAAAACTCTGACTTCTTCATAAACCGGTGACTTCCATATACTCGTCTGTATTTTCCTCTTCCTGTGTACCGAAAGGTCCTTCCACGACAAAGTCAGGTTACCTGGCATGTCCATACCCAATTCTTCATCGTCCCAATTCACAACTGTGCCTGTCAACAGGTTGCGCGTGGGTAACTTTATATTTATGTTGAGATCCTTCATATCCTTCATTTTGTTTCGGGGTTACGTCATTAGGTATTTTCTGTAACAATAGAGAGACAAGTTTTTTATTAATCTTACTAATATTATTAATATGTCAGTTTGTGAGTATGGATGCGTGAATGTATGTTTATTACTTTTTCACGCCAAAACCGCTGATCGGATAGGGATGAAATTTGGCACTGAGAGAGTTTATAGTTCAGGATTGCGCATTGGCTCCTTTTTTTGGAAACCATAAGTTTCTACCTTTGGGTCGCAGCTCAACACAGAATGAATATTTCACGGGCTTGCGAGCCAATTAGTGACATAATCTTCCTCACATTCGTAGGGATTTCGCACAAGATATAAAAGGTACCTACCCAGCTCATAACACTAATGTTAATTATTTACACCCGTTTTGTACTTATTAGGAGAAATAGTTATAACACAATTATTACCTTAATATTAAGTAACTAAGTATGTATTACACACTACACAGCACAGTGCATTTTAAATTGTTACAACCTTGTGATGCAACAAAAAATGTACACCACTACAAATATGTTTTAAATTACATATTAACGACTCGGTCGTAATAAAAATTGTTTCCACTTTAATTACAAATTGATATCTTTAGTTGTTAAGTTTATTGCTACTAACTACCTATACACGCTGATGTTGAAGTCGTTTCGGAACGTAAGAATTTGGGCACAATTTCGATAACAAAATCGGTTGGAAGTATTAATTTGACGAAAGGCAAAAAATATTTTTTTTATATATGAGAATAATGTATATGTGAAAGCAGTAATGCGTAACCATGCGTAGAGATGCGCGTCCCTGGTGCATGGGGTGCGCGGGCCGCAGCAACGTCTTGTAAACCATTGGTGTGGGATAGCGGGGTGGGGGGGGGGGGGCGCAGGAATGGCCTATGTAATTTTTTATACTTTTATTATACTAACATAGACATAAGTAATACTAACAAATATTGAGCCTCCGTTACTTTAAATAAAATAATTCATTCATTCATTTAATAATGTATAGGGCTGTTAAAAAGACTTTTTTTTTGGCCGAATTAATACTTCCGGCTGTGCTATCGCAACTGTGCCCAAAATCTTTCTCTCCGAAACGACTATATAAAAAAATATTTAATAAAATATTAAATTTAAAAATAATTAAAAATTAATAGCTGCAAAGGCGATATGAATAAAAAAACACCTTACTAAAGTACTTACTTCAAATTATAGCTATTTGGTGCTGCCCCAATATTGGGCGCGACCGCTATGCGTGAGGTTTGGACATTTATACCAGTTCGAGCAGTGTTACAGCTGTATTACTGTTAGCTATGTGCTATAAAAATATGTTTTCTACACTACGCAATGAATTCCAGTATAATTAATTGTCAATAACAAGTAAAACTAACAACCGATACTCGTCAATCTTATGATACCCTGGCAATTTTTGTAATAAATAGATGTTCCATATTCAATCTCAATCTTATCTCCCAAAATTACAACTATCTTAAGTTCACAATGTAAAAAAAGCATAAAATTTTATCAATGCATTTGATTTTGACAGATTTAAACTGAATGTTAAAAAGATTTTTAGGAGAATCGGTTCTCTGACATCTACAATGAATTGTGCTGTATATATTTGGTGAAAACAGTTTGTTATGATTGGCAGAATTCACGTCAGTACCATTTGAAAGTGAGCATGCAACTAGGTGGGAATAAGGTGTTGCCTCCTAATTTATTAGTTCTAAAGTGCACGCTCTATGGCCGAACATATACCATACATATTTTATTTTACTATAACCATCTGCACCGCAATTAGAATCTATAAAAATCTATATTGCTACGATATTCTAACAAAAAATATTTACATTTAAAGTTATAAATGTATCGCATCGACGATCATTTCAAACCAATGAAAACTAATCTAGAAAAACTACACTAACACCAATGTTATTTATTTAGTCTATAACACTTAATAACTACCAAATTAATATCATAAACGGCAGAAATACTATCAAAGCCAATTACAATTAAGATACAAAATAATTTAAGATAAACTCGATACTCTGTCTTGAAGAAGTAGGTAATTATGTCTATGGTATTTCTGTGCACAACGGTCTCACTGTCTCCTTGGTCTGTTTTATTTCCTTCCATTTTCAATGGCTTAGGTTATCGTTCATAGGGAAGCTGTCTTACTGACGACGGGCGATAGCGATAGCGAATAGTTAAAACTTGAATCTTGAAAAAACAGCGATATTATCGGTACGGGAAATCACAAGAGTGATTTTAAATGAACTTCATCCAATGGACATTTCACTCTATTAACTAATGTGGCATGCTGTGCATGCATATATCACTCACTAACATACGTCAATTGATATATACTTTAGATTCAGTCTGTGATACGTTATACAGAGCCATCTACTTAGAACCAGACAAAGCAAAGCTTGTAATATCGGTGTTAAAATGTTGATTAACATAGGTAAATTACTTTTTGTAATTACACCAGTCTTCAACGTACCAGTACATTCTACCGCCTCACCACAGGTGGTTGATTTAGTTAACAAAATTTGAGAGAATCCCCAATAAAACGCTTCTTTAGCAGCTGTGAGACTAATGCCTAAGTCATAAAATTTTACTTCAGAATATCTTATTTCATCAATGTTGCTGCAGACAGAGCTTATGAATGAACGTTCTCCAAGTCAATTCATAGTCATGAACTGGGTGATTGTTGGTCACACAAAAATTCACGTATCATTTTGTGAAGGAACAACTAACGAAATATGAATAAGACGTTTTATTTTACAAACTTTAATCTAGGCCACAGAATAGATAACTGTCGTCTAGGCTTCACTATTGATGCTTGACCACAGATACCTACGGATCTTGCAATAAATAAGTGTCCATATTCTTATAAACATAATATTCTTAATTCTTAGGCTGTGACCTACAAATGTTGTGCACATTTCAAAGGTTTGTATTGCTGAAAAATGTAGTTTTAATACCTTTTTATGAGTAATTTTTGATCAAATAAGAATTCCTTACGTAGGTACAACACAGAATACTACATGTATTCAATTTTTTGCTTAAATATTTATGAGGAAATTTTAAATCTTTTTTATGTCGTTTTATAAGACAGGTTTCATCAATTTTAAGCTTATTGGATAAATGAAACCGACAGTAACCATAAAAACGATCCGGTCATAATTTTTTTTAACAAGTTTTTCTTACGGTGTTGTTATTCAGGTGTGAGTGCGTTAAAAACGTATAGTATACCGAAGCCTGTTCCAAACCGCAGCAAGGACAAAGCATATGGAAACTTATAATATTTATCCCGTAATAATATGTGTAAAGTAACTCAATACTAGTGATCGCGGTTAAGTTACACGATGGAAAGCTGGTCGAGGGCCGACCGTTCCTGCCGCGTTGGAACTTGGAATACTTCGATTGATCCGGCTCACTTCCTCATCAATAAGCAATCGTTACTACTGTTAGCTAAGACGACTAGAGGATTCGATCCCGGTCGATTTTTCTAATACCGGGATTTCGCGATTAACTACAGTTAATCTCGGTATCCCGGGCTATAATTTTTTATTTATCTTTTACTTTTGTGAAGACATCGAATATTTAAGTTTTAAGTCTTCAAAAAGGTGGTTAAACCAAAATTATACTTTCGTCTTATTTCTGTCTTTTTATTTTACCATATCTTTTATTGTTCAGATATGACTACAAATATAGTACTTGAACCGCAAAACTCAAGAAGTTATATTCGCGCGTTTCTAACGTTAGAACGTTAGAATGTGAGCATGTAAAACACCTAGAACATGATTGTTTCAAAAAAGATGAATTAATAGATGCTACATCATATCAACAGAGAGTGATAGTGATACAGAATCTAATTACCTATGTGGCACTTAAAATAGTCACAGCAACTCCTAATAGCTGATGGAAATTTTTTAAATACCATACACGTGTACATGCTATCCTTAAAAGACACCAAAAAAACACGTACTATGCATTTAGAGTACCTACATGTTGTGACCGTGATGGGGATCTTAGACGTTTGGACGATGGGAAATGCAAATTTATTCATCTTCATCCCCTCCAATCGGCTGTAGAACATATTTTTTACATTCTTTTATTAGGCGTAGTAGGTAATTAATAAGGTACCTACTTTAAAAACCATTAATTTGTATCTGAGGTAGAAATTCATTTTTTACTAGGCATCTATATACATACCTTTATTAAGCATTACTATGGTAACTATATTGGTAACTATATTATATGGTACCTATATACTGGTAAGTACATCTAATTAATAAGTACTTTAAAAACCATTAATTTGTATCTTGTATCGAATAGTTTCAATCATCGTTTTAAAAAATCAATTTTATTGACACAGCCTACCTTGAATTTAATAAAATCGTTTCATATATTAAGTATTATTGAGTAGGTAGATACCACTCAATATAGATTTAAAAAAAGAATACCATTTAAGTATCACCACCCCATCTCATCATTAGGTGTCGTAAGAGGCGACTAACGGAAATTACGCAGACGAAATCACGCCGAGAGAAAGAAAACTCGAAATAAAACCCTGTACCAGCCAACCCGTCTGGTCAGCCTGAAAACAGCAGGCCAAAGCCTCTCACCATTGGGAGAGGCTTTGTTTCAGCTGTGGACTGCGCTAGATAATTGATAAGGTAAAAGTAATAAACTAGTACGAAGTTCTATGAAATGTAGACCTTTGCCACATTTGCTGGAACCCTTAATGAAACATTATTTAAAAAAACGATACGTATCGTCTTATTCGTAACGTTCTTTTCTCCCCCATATTCCCGCCTATAAAAAAAACCCTCTCAATAAAAATTGAGTTTTAAATTAAAGAACATGGTGTGCCATCTTTGCTGAAAATCGGTTAAGAAATGTGCCCTCTAGACCTGAACTGACAATAGCAAAATCAGCCACCTTATTGAAACCGAAATTATCGCTCGCTTCGCTCGCTCAGTAAAATACTGGTTTTACAGAAGATTAGTCATTTTTCGGGTTTCGTAGCCTAAAAAACGGAACTGTCTGCCACAGCCACTTTTTTCCGAAGCTATAAGAACTATGCTTTTGAAACTTGGTAAGTAGATATGTTCTATGAACCACATTAAGATTTTCACACAAAACTAGAAAAAAATAACAATACATTTTGGGATTACTTAGAACTAGGGTGACAGGCGGCTCCACCCATCCCCCCCAGGACCACATGGGGGCAAGAGGTCATTCTGCGACCTCCGACGCTCAAGGGACAGCGCGGTCCGCTAGTTTCCCTCGCTCCCGCCGCCGCATCCGTTCCGCCGCCTCTTTCACGAGCATTACTTGCTCACAGAAGGAGTCGCTGGCCGCCCACGCATCCGCGCAGCGAACCATCTCCGCGAGTAAGGTGGCGAACGTTAGAACTCTCACTCCCAGAACCGTCACCAGCTCTCATCTTTGTGTCTCTCACGCCGAACACTCGGTGAGCGTCGTCCCACAAGTCGTCGCTCCCACTCCGCCACCATGGCCCTATGGAGCCGGGATTTTAGGCCCGAATTTCTTTAGGCTCGAGATCGTGTCCCCACTCCCGCGTCTCCTTTCGGAACTGATATAGCACGGACAGGGTCCTCGCTTCCAGACCTTCGCCGCTTAAAAAGATATCGTGCGATACCCTCTGATGACCATGGCGGCTATCTTCTGATGCGGCTCACGCAGCAGGCGCATTTGCCTGGCCTTCCAGGTGTCCACCAATACGGGGCACTCGTATAGGGCCATGGACCGCACGATACCTGCGATCCTGCAATAGTCTTCCGGGCCCCTCAAGTTGGCCAGCAGACCCGTCAGAACGTTAGCTATGACCAATAATTTGGGACGCAGACTTCGGAAATGTTAAAGATGCACCTAGAACATCACTCGAACTTGTTACCGCTGTCAGTTTAATTAGATATCTAATTTAAACTACGCAGTATATGGTACCCAAACCGAAGAAAAAAACGTGTAGGTAGTTGAACAGGCAATTTGTATGTGTATTTGATTTTTTTTAACATTACACTACATACTCTTGAATGTTAATTTAAAATAATCATCAATTAATTATAAATAGTGTTGATTAATTATTCCATATCTTTAAGAAATAAACACCTTGGCAAAAAAGCTACAGCGCTGGGCCTACAGTTTTTTTTTTAACAAACTGACAGTTGAATCATAAATTATTGTGACTTTTTTTTTTTTTTTTTTTTTTACGTGCGGGAAATCCCTACGGTTACCCGCCCCTCCGGGGCCGGAGGGGTAGGTTATGTCGGACTCGAACCGACTAAACCGCACGCCGTCTGTGGGTCGTGGTGCTAGGCCGGAGGTGAGGTTGTCTTGCGACATATCCCTCGCACCCCGGCTGACCCAGGGCCATCCCTTTCGGTCTGGCCCTCCTCGGGAGGTGGGGGACCACGCGATCCCCGACTCAACCCCGGTGTGGGGAGGCGCGCATCGTCCTACGATGCGCGCCGCCGCCGTGGCCTGCTTCTGCTAGGGTGACGGGCGGCTCCACCCGTCACCCTCAGGCCCGCGCTCATGGGGGGCGGAGGTCTGTCAGCGCCCTCCGACGCCCGAGCCGCCTTCGGGCGCGAGCAGCGATGTCAGCGAGTCTTTCTCGCTCACCGCGCCGCGCCCGCTCTGCTGTCTCCTTCGCGAGCATGACCTGCTCGCAGAAAGAGGCGCTGGCCGCCCACGCATCCGCGCAGCGGACCATCGCCGCGAGCAGGGTGGAGAGCGTTAGCACTCCCACCCCCAGGGCCTGCACAAGCTCCCGCCTCGGCGTCTCAAACGCCGGACACTCGGTGAGCGTTTGCAGCCCCGAGTCCACGCTCGCGTCGCAGTGATGGCACTCGGGCGTTGGCTCAATACCCATCAGATGCAGATACCGCCCGAAGTAACCGTGCCCGGTTATCATCTGCGTCTGACGGTACGAGAGGCTCCCGTGTGGCCTCTCTAGCCACTCCCCCATGATGGGTCTTACCGCCGCAATCACGGCGTGCCCTGCGCGTGGTTGCCCAAGTCGTCGCTCCCACTCAGCCACCATGACCTGGTGGAGCCGGGATTTCTCGGCCCGAATGTCCTCGGGCTCGGGATCGAATCCCCGCTCCCGCGCCTCCTTTCGGAACTGGTATAGTGCCGAAAGGGCCCTCGCTTCCAGGATCCACGGTGGCGATCCGGCCAGGAGACTCGCCGCTTCGAAGGATATCGTGCGGTATCCCCTGATGGCCCTGGAGGCCATCGTCCTCTGCGCCGTACGGAGCAGAGGCAGGAATCTGGCCCCCAGGGTGTCCGCCCACACGGGGCACCCATATAGGGCCATGGACCGCACGACACCCGCGTAGAGTCTCCTGCAGGAGGCCCCTGGGCCCTTCAAGTTGGGCAACAGCCGGCTCAGGGCATTCGCCGTGGTGACCAACTTGGGGCGCAGGCTTCGGAGATGTTGTCCGAAGTCCCATCGACCGTCAAGCACGAGCCCCAGGTATTTCAGCTGGGGCTTGATGTCGATGGGAGTGCCTCCCACTGTAAGGCTGGCTCCCGGGCCTGGCCTGCGCCGAGGACCATGAAAGAACATGGCCTCGGACTTGTGCAGAGCCACCTCGAGACCCAGCCGCCGGATCCGTTCGACGACTTGACCAACCGCGGTCGTGGCCCTCAGGGTCGCCTCGCGGTGCGTAGCCCCGCTCACCGTCACCAGCGTGTCGTCCGCATAACACGTGACGGTGGCACCGTACGCGAAGTCACCGCGAAGCACCCAGTCGTAACCGATGTTCCACAGTAACGGCCCCAGGACCGATCCCTGTGGGACACCGCACGACATCTCACGCCTACCGACTCCGGTCGAACTCGGGTAGACGACGGCTCTCTCCGTTAGGTAAGCCCCGACTATGCGGCGGAGGTAGAGAGGCACACCGTGGTACACGAGTGCCTCCCTGATGCAACTCCAGGGCAAGGTGTTGAAGGCGTTGGAGATGTCCAAGGACACCGCCAACATCACCTCGCCCCGGGCAACCGCATCCTCCGCCAGAGTCCTCACACGCATGATGGCATCCACAGTGGAACGCCACCGGCGGAACCCAAACTGGGTATTCGCCAGGTCCGGCCCCACTCTAGAGAAATGCTCGACGAGGCGCTTGGCAATTACTCTTTCAAAGAGTTTGCCCACCTCGTCGAGCAGCACTATGGGCCGGTACCCGGACGGCTCGTCCGCCGGGCGTCCCTTCTTGCGGATGAGGACCAGCTTCCCCGTCTTCCACATCTTCGGAAACTGGCCCCGCTCCAAGCATGCGCTGAGGAACCCTCTCAGTCGGGGTTCGAGACCGTCTTCCCCTAGAGCTAGGACCCACGCGCGGCCTGGAATGCCGTCGGGTCCCGGGGCGGTGTTCTTCTTGGCCCTCAGCCTTCGCACCGCCAGCTCTAGTTCTACCCAAGTGACCTCGGGCACGTCGTCGTCAATCACCGCACTGGGCGCCGTAGGCGACCGAGGCGGCGGTGCCATCTGCGGCGGAACATGTTCCGCTCGCGCCGGGAACAGGGAGTCGACCACTCCTCCGAGCAGAGCCGGCTCGAGCACCTGGGTCAGCGGAGGGGCCCGGGGGCGCAGCTTTGCTCTTACCATAAGGTAAGGCCGCCCCCATGGGTCCCGCTCCAGCGTCTCCAGGAGCTCCCGGTAGCAAGCGGCCTTTGACCGCTTGATCTCCGCTCGGAGGGCATTCCGGGCCTCCCTGTATCCCTCGTGAAGCTCCGCCAGTCGGGGCTCCGAGTCTGCGGGACGGCTACGCCTCCTACGGTATCGGGCCCACCGGCGGTGCGTGATCACGCAGGCTTGACGCAGCCTCGCGATCTCCGCATTCCACCAGTAGACCCGACGCCTCGGATTATAGGCTGGAGCCCTAGGCATACCCGCATCGCAGACCCGTGTCATGGCCTCCCGGAACCAGGCCGCTTCATCGTTTATGTCGACAGGCCTGTCCGCCGCAATGGCCCAGGCCTGTACGATGGCGGCCTCCAGGAGGTCCTCCCGATTCAGTCGCCCCAACACCCAGCGCGGCTCGCGTTGGGCCGATATGACCGGCGCATCACCCGCAGGAGGGGAGACATCGAACCGAACGTAACGGTGATCCGATAGTGTCTCCACCCCCACGGCGACACGCCAGTCCCGCACGCGGAGTGACAGGGAAGCGCTCGCGAACGAAAGGTCTATGATCGACCTGCGCTCCCCCGCCACAAACGTGCCCACATACGTGGCTTCGGCCCCGCGATTCTGGAGAACTAAGCCGAGAGAATCGGCCCAGCTCTCCAGAGCCCTGCCCCGCGCGTTTGTGCGCCGGGAACCCCAAGCCTGAGACCAGGCGTTGAAGTCCCCGAGCACAAGAACCGGACGAGGCGTACAGGCATTGACGACGTCGGTCAGCCGCTCCAGCGACCGCCGATACTGCCCGATGAGTCGGTGTGACCCCGGCGTGAGATAAACGGCCACGACCGCAATCTCCCCTACACGCGCCGCTACGATGCCATGCTCCCTTGCGATCACTACAAGGGGAGGGGCACCCGCAGCGGCGTTATGCACCAGTGCCGCCGATCCATCCAGGTCGACCACCCAGGCGGGCCCGAGGGGCCGGTGAGTGTATGGATCGGCGACAGCGGCGACGTGTATGGACCACTGTGCCATGCTCTGGAGCAGAAGGGCCTGAGCATCGGCACCGTGGCCCAGGTTCGCCTGCAGGATGCGGAGTTGGGAATCCATTACGGAACCATCTCCGCATCCCGCCCCGAACCATTGGCGGAACGCCCGCCTCGCGGCTTCGGCTCCCCGCGGGTGCAGGCCTTGCTGCCAACCCTGTGGTCGGCCGGCTTGCCCTCCGCCGCACACCTAAAACAGTGTGGCGGAGCTTCGCAACCACCGGCCCTATGACCGGGTTGGCTACAGCGGAAGCAACGGTCGCCGACCGTTACCTCCGCCGTGCACTGCACTCCCACGTGGCCGACCGACAGGCACCTAAAGCACCTAGCCGGTCGGTCCTGTAGGAGGCGTACCCGCACCCCTACAACTCCGCCCACCGCGAGGGTCCGCATGTCGGCAGCCTTTTGGGCTGCTGCGATGGGGCAGCCGACAACTACTGCCCCCTGTCCGCGACGGCCGTAGCGGATTGCTCCGACCTTGACCGCTTCAGGGGGGCAGTCCCCGGCCTCCGCCACGGTGATCCGAATTTCATCGGCCGTGATGGAGTCGTCCAGGTCCGAAATGCGCAACTCTGCGCACTTGGTGGGCCTGGACACCCGGACGTCGGCTGCATTCAGCGTCTCCCTAAGCTTAGCCGCTATGGCATCAGCCTTGGGACCGCTTGTAGCGCCAGGAACGTGGATGAGCCGGGCACCCGTCCGAGTGTGAGTCACTCGGAGGGTCCCCGCCACGTCGAGGGCCCTCATGTCAATGAGGCCCCTCGCCTGTTTTACCAGGTCCACGTACTGCACGCCCCTCTCCGTCGCCTCCGGTGTCATCGTTAAGACGACAGCGGTGGTACGGGGGACGCGCAGCCTTCCTGGCGCTCCCCTCGCAGCAGCCTGGGCCTTCTTGGCCCTTTTGGCTGCCTTTTTGCGAGCATTCCGCCTTTTTTTGGCCTCTCCGACCACCTCCCAGCCCCCTGCCGGTGCAGAGCTACTGGAGGTAGTCGGGGCCGAAACCGGTGCCAGGGCCGGGGCAGGGACCGAGGACTTCTTGCCCTTGCCCCTCCCCTTCCCCCTGCCCTTGGCTTGGGCAACCCCGGCTGACGCGGCGACAGTGGCCGGAGCAGCCGGCGCAGTGGGCGCGCCGCGGGCCGACTCCTGCGGGGTCTCCGCCGCCATCGTACGGTTGGGGCCCCGCTTGATCGCCGCGGCGTATCCGCCACTCGGCTGCGCCAGGGGTGGACGGTGAATGGAGGCCATGATGGCCTCCAGACAGCTCCGCGTCCACTCCTCGTGCCGCGCCTGTTGTGCCGCCATCGCCGCCATGCAGGCCTCCACGGAGTTTGCCGACGAACGCGGCGGCACTCGCGGCGGCGTCGGCAACTTCGGATGCACTGGCGGCGGGACCGGCAAACGAGGCGGGAGCGGTGGCGGCGGCAAACGCGGCGGCGGCGGTGATTCCGGCCGCGCCGGAGGCGGCGTCTCCGGCCGCACCGGCGACCTCGACCGCACAGGTGGAGAAGTTCGCGCCGAAGACGAAGACGGCGACGGCTCCGGCTGTGCTCCGACCCTCCGCCTCTCCGAGCGGGACACTCGGTCTTGGAGCACCGCCAACTCAGCCGCCATCTTGGCCATCTCCTTCCTGTATTCCGCCGCCTGCTGCTCGGTTTCTCGGAGCAGCGCCTCCTGACGCCTGCCGAGGTCAGCCCGCTCCCGCTGCGCACTGCTTAGCTCCGCCCTGAGCAGATTGTACTGCTCAACCAGGCGGAGCGTCGACCGCATGAGCCGGTCCTCCTCCGGCTTCATAGCCCCAGTCTGGGCCTTAGCCAGGCCTTTAAGGGCCTCCACCACCTCGGTAGAGGTGCTGTCGGCACAAGGCAAGGGCGCCGCCGAGGGGGAGGAACTCGGCGGCGCCATGACATCCTTCGGGACTGGGGCTGGGGCACGCTTCTGTGGGGCAGCCCTTTTGCCACCCTGCGTCTTACGGCGGCCGAGCGCCGCAAACTTGGGCGGGGGAGAAAGATATTCCCCCTCCTGTCCACTGCTGGTCGTGGACGAGTCAGTCATACTGACCTCCGGGTCCGGCTCAAATGGCAGGGGGGAAGGAACCAGGTTCCTTTTCCCGGCGGAGCTCCGGGTGGCCATGCCCGGGCTGCTAGCCCTGCTCTGGGTAGCGGTGTCGAGGTGGTCTGACACCGCTAGGGACGCGACCTCCGCGTCGTGGCGCTGCGCGACCTTCGCGCAGACTGTTTCAAATTATTGTGACTTGTGATATTTTAAAGATACATATATTATACTTAATCATGTGTTTATCTCCGGAGGCTTAGGCAGAGATGAATTAACACCTTATACATTTCAACAATGCTGAAAAGGGATAGTGCTGTTTAACATAAATTTTTACAGCCTAAAATTAGATGCATGGGTCAAGTCAACAATAGTCTCCGCGAACCGGTAATAGGCTCACCCCTTATAACGTGGGACCGAATACAGTAATTGGTGAAAAGTAATTAATCTCTGCCTAGCAACGGGGATATAAGCATGATTATAATGCATGTATGTATGTATTTCACCAATCATTGTATTCGGTTTGGTCCTACGTCATAGGGGGAGACCAAACCGCCTATTGCCATATACCGGTCACTATTGGTGACTTAAACTATGCATCTCAGACTTGTATTGTATTGTAAAATTAACTTTAATACAAACAAAGTTACCTACAGAACTAAACAAAGTTACTACTTACAAATTAATTTAAAATTATACGAAACGCTTTCGCTGTAGCATAATCTTCCTGCTGTTGTTATTCCAAGCGACTACAATATGTGGTTCTTCAATAAGGGCATCACACTAGGGGAGTCGCACATGCCCATTGCCCACGGTAACAAGGGAGGCCAAATATTAGTCAACCTTCTAATGGTATAAAAGGTAGGTAGGTACCGAAGTGGCAAGAAGCGACAAGCGGATTTACAGAATTAATTAAGTACCAACTAATGTCATTTTTTTATACTACGTAATAACATGGTAATAACGTAATCTTTTTAACTGATTTGTTATTTATATTGATTTATTGAAATCACATAAATTGACTATAATTTGGTAAGTGTTGCATAGCATATAAAGTTTATAAAATTTTGATAATACAGTTACCTAACACATCGAGTTACATGTAAAGTTATTTAGGACAAAATTTGACAGTACTTCTTTTTTCGGTTTACGTAGTAGGTACCTACTATTATTTAATCTGTGGCTTGGACTCCATTTTGGTGAGGTATTTAAGTTTCCGCTGAAAAATATTAGTCGTCTAACCCAAAGATTTTAAAAGACTTCAAGTAACTCATCTTCATAGTGATAGAGACAGAAGGCAGTTAATTTTTGCACTAAACAAAACTTACAAACCCAATAAGTACGCCATTTTTACGAAATCGCCTCTAATGACTTACTGCTATCTCGTTCACCATGGCAGTATTGATACTTTTTTTTTTACGTGCGGGAAGTCCCCACGGATACCCCCCCTTCGGAGCCGAAGGGGGAGGTTATGTCGGACTCGAACCGACTAAACCGCACGCCGTCTGTGGGTCGATGTGCTAGGCCGAAGGCGAGGTTGTCTCGTGACATATCCCTCGCACCCCGGCTGATCCAAGGCCATTCCTCTCGGTCTGGCCCTCCTCGCGAGGGGGGCAGTATTGATGAAATAGGTTATGAATTATAATAGGTATGGCATATATGTTAGATTCAAAATTCATCAGTCTATCAATGAAATCCTGCCGCTTTATTATTGATTCAGTCAGACACGGATACAGAGGGGGAAAAGGGACGGTAGGTGAGTTACTTCTTGTACAACTTCTTAAAATTACACTTATAATTTTAACTCCTGTATGATCGCAGCATAGTATTACGGCATATTTAAGCAGTCCGACTGGGGAAGTACCTTCAGCCTACAGAATACTGCGGTCATAATAACCTCGTGTTGTGTTTCCAGCGGTGAGTAGGATAGCCAGAGCTCACTGGAGAGTTTGTGTGCTTCCAGTGGAAAGACACAGAATCTCCCCATTCTAACAGGGTCTTCAGCGCGACTGCCATGTTTCGCCCCTGGTGTTGCACACGTCTTTAGGCCAAGGTAAGTGAGTAGGATAGCCAGAGCTCACTGGAAAAACTTTGTGCTGTTAGTGGAATGGCAAAGAAACACCCCGTTCTAACAGGGTTTTCAGCGCGACTGTGTCGCCCCTGGTGTTGCACACGTCTTTAAGCCAAGGTAACTACTTTCCATCAGGTGGGCCGTATGCTTGACTGCCACCTAAGTGGTATAAAAAATAGTAGTAATTTAATATTATCAACCTCACAAATGTGCCTACAAGAACCTTGTAAGGTCACTTTTTTGTGTATGGAATCTCACCTAACTTGCTTACGTAACTCCGGTGAAGCAATAAGTACCTTTTAAAAGGCAAAGGTTTCGGTTGATTAATTAATTAATGTTTATTTTTGTTTAATATACAAGTATCTAATTAATCTATCACTACTTACCACATATATGTCCATCGATGAGATCATATCCATCGATGAAATGATAAATAAATAGATCTGACAGTATCGGTAAATAAATTTCATTATTATTTTTAGTCAATATTTCTAATTATGTATTGTGTCGTAGTGTTTTGAATGCTTTTGTTTATTCTTTTATTATTCTTATATAATGTTCATAAACGATCTAAAATTGTTCATGATTAAATACTGAATACTGTTAAAGAAGTGGCCATTACGACTTAACGAACCAGTTGCTCAAGTTAATATGCCAACATTTATAATTTATCGTTTGAAAGTGAGAAAATCAACAACAAAACAGTGTAAGGCAAGCAGCAATTTTCAGAAGGCACTGCATTAAATATTGGACAGACGAGGAAAAAGGCACTTGCGTATCATATACTGATGGCATACTTCAACCCCGTAGCACCCCTAAGCCATAATGTGTCACTAAATTGTTTTGCCTTCCCGGAACCTCTCCACTATCACTTGAACTTTATGATCTGGTAATAATGTTTCAATTGACTTTTCAAGTATTATTACGAATCTTTTGTATAGGAGTAGAGAATAGTGTTGTTTTTAGACTTGCAATTTTTTTAAATTTTCTCTGCATAAGAACCATCCTGGTACTGCACGGAATATTCTAAAAAAATTTAGAGATTTTCGGTCAGTTGTTCACAAGATTTGCGCTTAGCAACATATTGAACGATTCATTTTTAAATTATAAGAAGATAAGCGAATCAAAACTAGTCATCATAAATGACAGTTTGCCACCGAGGTCTTGATCCTAAATCAAACTAACATGCGAAGATGTAGGTCCATGAACTGATCACGGCCCGAGGCTCTGACCCTGGCTATCCTCACGTGGTTGGGAAGCCTCCTAAGGAATGAATAAGAAAAACCTTTGAGCTCGTTTGAATTTAAATGTCCATGCAAAGTCATGCAAGGAAATTTACCTGATTTAGCCTAGTAATACTAAATAAGCAACAAAGCGAGGAGGATAAATGAAGAAAATATAGATATATGTCACTCTTTTACAAAAACTGATTGTTACTCTAATACAATTCTATTAAAGTGGCCTTTTTATACTTGCTGGTCTTTGGATTTCACTTAGATAAAATTTGGTACCTGGATAGATTGTAGTCTAGAATAACGCATAAGCTACTTTTTGAATGGATTCTTGTGGGTGGGTACGTGGTCTCGGGTGCCGGCAGCAGGCAACAGGTAGTAATTAAATATTTGCGTCACTCATAGTTATTTAGGTTAAAATAGATTATTTTTACAGAATAAGCATTATTGCTCATGAGCGTAACAGCGAATATATTCTTGTATTTTAATCCCGTTAGTTTCTATCCTATTATTTCTGACATAGCTCAGTCGTGCAAATGCCACTAAAAAGGATGACACCTTCAAAGGATGAAAAAATTAAGTTTGATCATGACATAAATATTGCTCAAGTTTGTGGTTTAGGGTTCCGTAACCCTATTACTATGACTCCATTGTCCATCTGTCTGTCTATCATTAAGCTGTTCTCGTGAACCGTGACAGCTAGACAGACAATGTATTTCTAAAAGAAAATAATTTTTTGGGCTAATAATTAACGGAATGAAAGCCTTCGTGCGCGAGTCCAACTCGCACTTGACCAGTTTTTATTTTATTTTAATAAACTTACGCGGTTGCTTTTTCATAAGATATATCCAATGATCATAATTTATCAAATTGAATACTTCTTATTATTGCAACCTAAATATATCAATCATAATATTATGGAATAACCATTTACCTAATATCTACTTTTTAAATAAAATGATTCTAACAAGTTACCTACTCGGACAACTATTTACAAAAAAAAACTCTCTTTGCAAGATGAGGTGCATCCATACTAATATTATAAATGTGAAAGTAACTCTGTCTGTCTGTCTGTCTGTCTGTCTGTCTGTCTGTATGTATGTTACGCTTTCACGCCTAAACCACTGAACCGATCCTGATGAAATTTGGTACAGAGGTATATTAAAGCTTGAGAACGGACATAGGCTACCTTTTATCACGAGAAAGGGGGTTTAAGGGGGGGAAATAGGGGATGAAAGTTTTTATGAAAGTTTGTCATTTCTGAAGATATCTTAATAAAATTTGGTACAGAGGTAGATTAGAGCTTGGAAACGGACATAGGCTACGTTTTATTGCGAAAAGGGGGGTAGAAGGGGGGGGGGGGGTGTACTAGGGACTTAAGATGAAAGTTTGTCATTTTTGAAGATTTCCTGATGAAATTTTGTACAGAGATAATTTAGAGCTTAGGAACGGATATAGGCTACCTTTTATCGCGAAAAGGTGGGTAGAAGTGGGGGCGGACTAGGGGCTTTGTATGAAAGTTTGTCATTTTTGAAGATTTCTTTGATGCAATTTGGTACAGAGATAGTTTAGAACTTGGGAGCGGACATAGGCTACCTTTTATCACAAAAAGGGGTAGAAGTAGGGGGGGGGATATGGCTATGGGATGAAGTTTGTCTTTTTTAAAGATATCTTGATGAAATTTGGTACAGATAAAATTAAAGCTTGGGAACGAACATAGACTACCTTTTGTCGCGAAAAACGAGGTTAAAGGGGGGGGGGTTATAGGGGATGAAAGTTTGCCGGTTTTGAAGACATCCTGATGATATATTTGGTACAGAGATGGATAAAAGCTTGAGAACGAACATAGGCTACCTATTGACACAAAAATGGAGGTATAGGGGGGGGGGGGGGTAATAAGGGATGAAAGTTTCACAGTTTTGAAGATATCCTGATAAAATTTGGCACAGGAATTAATTAGAGCTTGGTAACGAACACATGCTACCTTTTATCGCGTAAAATGTGGTAAAAGGGGGGGGGGGGATAAGGACTAGATAGTTAGTATGAAAGTTTGTCATTTTTGAAGATATCCTGATGAAATTTGGTACAGAGATGGATTAGAGCTCGAAAATGGACATAGGCTACCTTTTATTGCGAAAAAGGGAGTTAAAGGGGTGAAATAGGGCTAGGATATCTAAATTTGACAATTTTGAAGATATCTTGATGAATTTGGTATAGAGATGGATTATAGCTTGGAAATGGACATAGGCTACCCCTTATCGCGAAAAAAGGGATAGAAGGAGAAGGGGGAAGGAGAATAGGGCTATGGGATTAAAGTTTCTCATTTTTCAATGGCACAAAAAAGGGGGTGAATATGGCATAAAAAGTAAGAATTTCTTTTAAGATGTCCTCATGAAATTTGGTACAAAGGTGAATTAGAGCTTCGGAATGGACATAGTTGAGTAGCGTACCAAATATAGAAGCGAGTGGAGAGGCGAGTAGAGATTGTTATTGCGATGAGTTTTTTTTTTCTTTTATTGTGACGAGTGGATAGGCGTGTAAAGATCGAAAGTCGAGCAGAGTCGACTACAGGGGAGAGTAGATATGCGGCTAGAGAGCCAGTGGAGAGGCGAGTATAGAATCAAATAGAATGCAATAAACGGTTGAGTAGAGAGGCGAATATGGAGGCGAGTGGAAAGATGAATGCAGTGGCGAGTAGAGATCGAATAGAGAATTGAGTAGAGGTACGAGTAGATAGATAGGCGAGTGGGGAGAGTCAAGTAGAGATGCGAAAAGAGAATCGAATGGATGGGCAAGTAGAGAGGCCAATGGAAAGGCGGGTATAGAGAAGAGTACAAAGTCGAGTAGAGAGGGGAACAGAGAAGTCAGTAGAGAGTCGATTACAAATGTAAGTATAGAGGCGAGTAGAAAGTCGAGTAGAGAGTCGAATATAGAGGCGAGTAGAAAGTCGAGAACAGAGGTGAGTACATAGTCGAGGACAAAGTTGAGTAGAGTGGCGAATTTTATGCTCAATAGCGTCGGATCAACACTAAGCGATAACCGACATCAACGCGGGCGGAGCTGCGGGCAACAGCTAGTTTTTAATAAAATAGCTGTGGTGGCCTGTAAGGAGTCAGACAGCCAGTTATCGCGGGTTCGAGTATAACCACAATATATCACCAACGTTAATCTACATCTTAAGTATTTTTCTTAGCTGTACTAATCTCTAAAAACAAACCAAAATAAAGAATTCTTAAATTCTAACTATATCGCTCTTATTAGGAAGCAGAGGCAATTGAATCAATTGATCCATAGACATGTAGACAGGATATAATATATATTCAAGTCCCTTTAAGTAATTTAGCTATGAGACACTCTATTATAGGAAATCGGAGTGTGAGATCGGTCACTGTAGGAAGAGCCCACTGTGTAATCTCGACGCACGATGTATGAAAACGACAATTTAATTCCTCTTCAGTATTTGGTTATCAAAGTTTAAAAGAAATTCCATACTCGTAGCTGGTTATCAAAATTCAGTTACGAAAGCGGACGACGCCAAAATTCTGAATGAAAATTGTATAAAGTTGCATGCAATAGCGAAATCACGTGCGAAAATATTCCTGCACACAGAATCTACATACCCCTGGTACATCTCACATTGTGCAAAATTAAATGAAAAGCGCACTTGCACAAACACTAATCTTTTACGGATAACAGAAGGGTTGATCTTCGGTTTTCATCCAAAACCGCTTACAAAATTCACCCTGTACCTATACCTAAGCACTAAATTTCTTTAATATCTATTTAGATGTTAATTAGACCGCTCTTTGTACCTATTCCTCTGTTTCCGTCACTCACCTCTGAAGCGCTTGTTCGATACCACAATTGTAGAAAAACTGACTTTGGTAGAAAACTTACAGGACAAATGGTTTTGCAGGATTTGTAGTCTCTAGGACTTCTTCTGCAATTATTGTTCCTCCAGCCTCACGGATTTCAATTAGTGAATATGTACACGGTCCATACTCAGCACAGTGATCTAAAATTATCACTAATATCGTTCAAACAAAGTATTGACTAGTATTATATATTACTTATAATTTAAATTTCCATAAACTGAACCTCGTCCACCTACCACACCATTCGCGGACTTGATACGAATTAAAAATAAACTCATCTAAATTGATTAAAAAATATCTGTGAAGAGGTACAAGAACATCGACGAAGTTGTCTGTATTGCACAATATTTGTAAGAGGTTCTCATGGCCGTTGAACGAGACCGGAGGTAGTTATGGTAGGCCTCCCGTCACGATAGAATATTACTCGAGGTACTCTGAGAATAGCCCACAGCGCCCTAATGATAGATACGGTGAACGTATCACCGGTTAATAAATATTCATTGAGTCCAGATTTATCGAGCAGCGCATTGACTTTTATAGACAAGCTCATTAGAAGAAAAAATAGGGCCTGAGTGATGCGGAAATGATTTTTGAATTTTGAATTTGGAACGGTAGGCAGAAACTATAGAATACTATAACTATAGAATAATGCGCGTTTTTTTTGAATAGACATAAGTTTTTGGCGCGAACGCAGGATAGGGCTCATCGCGGTATTATTTTATTTTACGAAGTTGGTGTGAATTCGAATTCGAAGTTGGTATGGATTTTTAGATATAACATCTTGGACAACTCACAAAAGTGAAGGAAAGCGGTGAATTGTGACTTTTCACTTCTCATGCTCTTAAAATGTTACTTTAGTCTCTTTATATCGAGACTAAAGTTCCTTATTAATCTCTAGGGACTAAAGTATTTTTTTTTAAATTTACTTTGAAATCTACTATTCAGGCCATCACGGTGTTTGTGAGTGGCAGGATTATCATTTTAGTGATTGTGTACAGAAATAACCTCAAAATGACATTTGAAAAAATCTAAAAAGCTAATGAGCTTTTTAGATTTTTTCAAAATTAAATGTAATTTCGTGAAACACAATTGATGATTTAATTAATTATTATGTAAGTATTAGGGATTAATTAAGTTTATTATGCATTTACAATTAGTTTCAAATTATTTTTCAAGTTTGAATCTGTTGGCTAAATATTGCATTTAAAGCGTACGTCACTTACCAATAAAATACCGCGGGACAAATTTCTTTGTAATTTGAATTTTGAATAGATTATTCGTATTAAGCTTGCGTTGTAATGACCAATTACCTACACCAATTAATTGAGCAACTTAGAAAGGACATCGCTGAATGTCGCCCAGAACCAACAAACATGTGGCATATACCATAATTATTTTATCTATTTAAATTAATTAGATGCAAATATCTGTATCAAACGGACAAGGATCTATTCTTAATTAATAATTAAGAGTAATGTAACGATAATAACCTGAGTACTATCGCCATTTTCAACCAATGAATGACAACGTGACAAAAGTATTTTTCTCTTTGGCCATGCCTGTCACTGTGACTTCGATAGTTCGCTGTGTTTAGTTGATTTGAATGTTATTCTTGTTTTCAATAAATAAGTTAGTTTTTTTTTCAACTACTTGGCTATTCAAACGGACTCTAATCTCATGCTAAATCAATTACTTTGATATCTGGACTTTGTGATCTCTTACAAATATCGAAATACGGGGCTGTGATTTCTGGACTTTGTGAACTGTACTTTGATAATGGTTATAAAAGTCAAACGAAATGGACTGTGTATATTGTGTTATTGAAGGTCTGCTGGCGGTAAGTACCTATACCCTTTGCTGCTCAAGAAGTTTTCAATCATACTTACATTAAACCTTATAAATATTTTGTATTAACATAATATAAAAACCATGCTATTTTTTAAATGATGGTTACCTACACTACATAACATTTAGACAAAGTATTTCATTGAATGAAGTTGATTTTCTTGTTGTGAAATTGATGTTGAACTTTGGCTCGAGTGACCATTCGCACTTCAACAGCTCCAACTTCCAGAAATGTTGCCAAAGAAGGTTAGAACCTCGGGCTCGTCCACATCAAATAATTTTATTAAAAACTCATACTCCACATCAACTTAGTTTGAAAAACATTATTATAGAAAGGCTTGCACCAATAAATACACCACTAAACATATATTTATTATTATGTTGTGCATATACCATAGATGTTAATAGCTAAAAACGTCATATCTTTCAGATACAACATGCAACACATTATATATGCCATCCTTGCTGGCAAAGTGCTGATTGTACAGCAGTGCACTATTCAAAGCCATCTTCCTCAAGATCTACTTCAAGGAGACCATTGAGATGTGTGAATTGTGGTAATAATTATTATTAAGGTCGATCATGATCTGATGAACAATTTAAACTCGGAAAAAATATGGTTATTGCGAGGCAAAATACAAAGCCGTCACATCAGCCATAAAACTTATTTTGTGTATATTGTGATCGATCCAACACAAGTTCGTAGACAAGCTGTAATTGTCTGCTATGACCATTATTTGGTATTTAAGTTACGCAAGGTATGAAAATATCGACAGCTCTGCACAATTTTTAGACAATATTCTTACTTGTAATGTGGAAAATGAGTAATAAAAAATAAATAATGGAAAATGTGTTGTATTTTTTTTACTTATTACATTACATAACATATGTAAGTATATATAATGTATTGTATTGATATTTTTATTTAGACAATTCTTATGTACAGTATGTAAATATTCATCTAATAATATATATAATACCTATACAGAAGTCTATACTTGTATACTAATATTATAAAGCTGAAGAGTTTGTTTGTTTGGCTGAACGCATTAATCTCCGGAGCTAGTGGTTCGAATTATCACCTTCCATACAGCCTCGGTCCCGTAGCGTTAGTGAACGCGACCGCTACATCCCCGCTCAGTGTAAATGAATATGCATAGGTATGGTATTTGCATTGGTCTGATCGTGCCATGGTCTCACGTTAAGCCAATGGTCCCGGTTGCCATACGAAGATCTATGGCGGTCGTTACGGGTAGTCAGAGCCCACAAAATCCAGAACTTTTCGCCAATTGGTTGTGGAGGCAAGTTCAACCGCATCACAGATTAGAAAGCTGAACTGAGCTGAGCTGACTGAGAATGATGATGAGTGCATCAATCGAGGAAGGTTATAGGCTAATATCATCACGCAACTGCTCAAGAGAGCGGAGCAGTAATCATAAATGTCGACAAATCCGGCTTATATTTCAAAGTGGCCCATGGGCGAAGCCCGGTCGGGTCTGCTAGTCTGACATAAAATAATTTGTACGAAGAACTCTAATATATCTATATAATTTTTAAATAGATTTGGTGCCTACCTGCTATTGATAAATACCGAGACAATATAGCACTTTTAATTTAATATTTGTCTTACCTACCGTATTTATTGATCGTTATGGATAATTTCGACTGTGAATAATACTTATATAAAAATACTTAATCGATAGGTCAATAATATTATCCAAATATGGCCGGCTTATGCACAAACGTAACCTCAAAATCTCACATATTTGTTGCATTTCTGGGCTTTAGAATCTTGTCCGTCTTATAAATACAAAGTAATAAGAATTAAAAAATTATTCTGCATTTAATAAACCTTTTTCCATTGCTGTTGGTTCTGGGGCGAATGATGTATGGACGCGTAGCAATGTCCTTTGTTATTATAAATATTATAATTTTGTATAGAACGTCGCTTTTTTCCTCGCATTCAAAGTGAAAAGTAGAGTGTTTAACGTGGGACTAAACAACCATAATGACACTCGAACTATTAGCACCCTTGATATTTTTTTGTGTTCGAAATAGCTCTAGACGATGTTATTCTATTTTTTTACATACCCGTCTATGTAATTTGTTATACCTTGACGGTGTAGTGGTAACGAAACGCGTTTACTGTACGTGAAGTTGTCAGAACGATTTGCAGGCGGGGACTTATCAGCTGGTTTTGTTGTTTCAAAAATTACAATAAGAAATAAAAAGCCTGAAAAAGAATATATAGTATATCACGGAAATAGGCTTGCACCTATCGTCTAAAAGCTAAGAAGAACCTTAGAAGTAGAATAATCTTTATGGATAGGTTTAGGAGAAATATGTTACGATATTATGTCATACTAGTGCCATCTATCTAGACATAGTTGAAACCAATACGCTCAGTGGGACCTTACCACGAAGGATATAGAATATGAATCTTTGCATAATCTAAATATATTTAATTCAAAGGTGACTGACTGACCGCCATAGTGATCTATCAACGCATAGCCCAAACCACTGGACGTACCTATCGAGCTGGAATTTGGCATGCAGGTAGATGTTATAGATACGTAGGCATCCGCTAAGAAAGGATTTTGATTAATTTCACCCCCAAGGGGATAAAATAAGGGATGAAAGTTTGTATGAAACTTTCTCAATTTTAAACCGATCGGGCTGAGACTTTGCTTGCATAAAGCTAATATGTTGACTCAACACTAAGCGACAACCGACATCCACGCGAGCGGAGCTGCGGGTAACAGCTAGTTTTATTACAAACGTTGTTTTTTTTAACAATGCACATCGCTTAGTTGACCTAGCCTTTTCTCACATCACCGATTTGTTTGACGTACCTACATATACCTAATTTTTTAAATTTAAAAATTTTACCTGATTTCCCATTAACCCTCGCCTCATCTCCAACTGGCTGCTCATAACTTCAGTAGGGGCGAATTTACTAGCAGGCTAAGTGGAGGTCCAGACTCTAGATTATATAATTTTACCGCACGCAAGATCTAGGCTCTAGAGTGACAGATCTTACATTAACCCTCGCCTCATCTCCAACTTCAGTAGGGGCGAATTTACCAGCAGGCTAAGTGGAGGTCCAGACTCTAGATTATATAATTTTACCGCACGCAAGATCTAGGCTCTAGAGTGACAGATCTTACATTAACCCTCGCCTCATCTCCAACTTCAGTAGGGGCGAATTCACCAGCAGTCTAAGTGGAGGTTACAAACTCTAGATTATATAATTTTACCGCACGCAAGATCTAGGCTCTAGAGTGACAGATCTTACATTCAGTGCCGGATTAGCCACGTAGCAAGAGTAGCAAATGCTACGGGCCCCGCGACTCGGGGGGCCCCGCGGTCTAATACCTGTCTGACCGTAAAAAAATATCAATTTATAATACACGTACCGTAAAAAAAATACACGTACCTACCACGAGAAACGTTGGTATCAAAATCTACAACAATAATTTAAAATTTTACCACGTTTCTACAATTGAGCGCTGGCTACATCAAAAGTTGTGTTGTACTGCTTGCACTGCGCTACACGCAAGTTGGTAGCACGGCAAATCTAACAGGGGAATCCCCTGATATTGTCATCGAACGAGCTAGTCGTAACAACCCGATCAAATAAAATAGGATTCTATCGACTATCAAACAATAAGAAAATGCTGTACATTTATGTTTGGCACAACATAAAAAAACTTTTAAAAGGACTTTAGATGTGAGCCATTCTTGAGAAAAGTTGTTTTGACATTGCTTCGAGTACTGTTTTTAGTTTTCTAACCTGACTTTGCGCTGTAAGCAAAAGCAACTCATACGATTATCTATTTTAAAACACAGTAGAAGAGTTTTTGTTTTTGTACGTAGTAAATGAAGTAAAGCATAAACGAGAATAATTTCACTTAAGGTAAGATATTTTACTAGTTATGTTTTGCATATTCACTTCAAATTATTTTTAGTAACTCTTAACATTTGCGGAGTCAAACTTTATAAACGCATATAAATAAAAACAAATACCTCAATCTCATTAATTTTCGTTCATTTAAGTTGTATAAAGAAAGTTACATTTCATGTCCTTTAAAAAAAATTATTATTCTATGCAACATTTTTGATTATTTTAATGTCGTATTAAATTTGATTCCTTTTATAAAACTTTTGTAAGTTATTTAATACATATAAATAGCATTTGTCAAGTTATTTTTTTTATTTATAACGTTGGATAAATAAATGTACAGTCGAGCCTTTCACATAGACTCCATTTGCTTCACATAAAACGAATGGCATGGTTGGTAGTGAGCCTGCCTGCGGCGTCTGAGGCCCCGGTCCGAATATCGGCGAGATAAACAATTAATTAAAAAAATATTTGTCTAACCATAGGTAACATGAGCAGCAGATCTAGAGATACCGGTCGACACTATGCTTCTGGAAGTGCTAAGCGTAAAGCAAAAGACGAAAAGGAAAAAAAGAACGAAGCTGTTTTATCAAAAACACGTAAGCTGTTCGACTTTTTTAATGTTCAGAGTGATGTTGCTGAATCTACTGAAAATAAAGCAAAACATACAGAAGTTGCATCTCATTGTACATATAATAGTGGTACTACTACTGTTTCTAATGAAACTACATTTTCTACAAGTGATGCTGTAGCTGAAGAGACAGCAATTCCTTCTAATTTAGTTATATCATGCTCTAGCCAAAGAGAAGTTAAAAGCACAGCCAGTACTCTTGATCCAGAGCCGTCATGTTCAAGCCAAAAAGCAGTCGATGGTATATTATTGCATGATTTCACTACAGTTTCAAGTCTAAAACAAAACGAAAGTAAAATATACTCCAACGATATTGGTGAATAGCCGAGCAACTTCGATAGAGATTATTGGATTGCAAAAGGAAGCAGCGAACTGCAACATATGGATAGCGATTTTTTGTCTTCAAAGAAAATTTACGAAAAAGAAAATAAGCCACGATTCTGCCAAAAGTCCTTTTTCAGCTATAAACATAAACTAACGAATAAAACTCATGTCAGAGACTGGTTGTGTTATTCGGAAACCAAAGGACGACTTTTCTGTTTTGTTTGCAAAGTTACGAATTCAGATACTTCGTCACCACGGTTTACGAAAGATGGATTAGATGACTGGAAGAATGCGCACAATTTGTTGACAAGACATGAAGAAAGCACTCCACATAGACAAGCCATAATTTCGCTGGTAAATCTCAAAAACAAGAATACGCATGTTGATTCTCAACTTGTGAGCCAAATTGAGACTGAGCAAAATTATTGGAGGCTACTCTTAAAACGAATCATTGCAGTAATAAAGTTTATAGCAGAACGAGGTCTTGCGTTTCGGGGTAGTGACGAAATTGTTGGTTCCCCCCACAATGGCAATTATTTAGGCTTATTAGAATTAATAGCCCAATTTGACGGTTTTATGGCTCAACATATTCAAAGTTATGCTAATAAAGGAAAAGGACATACGTCATATTTATCAAAAACAACTTGTGAGGAATTTATTCATCTAATTGCATCAAGCATACTGGATCAAATAATTTGCGAAATTAAGAGATGCAAATACTACTCAGTTTCATTGGATTCTACTCCAGATATATCGCATGTAGACCAACTGACTCTGATAGTGCGCTATGTTCTACCATCTGGACCAGTGGAAAGATTCGTTAAGTTCTTAGACATGGAAGGTCATACTGCTGAACAACTCGCTTAAAGTTTATTAGATTTCTTAAGTGAGAGTGACATTGATATCAAAGATTGTCGTGGGCAAAGCTACGATAATGCCAGCAACATGAGTGGGAAATACTGCGGCTTACAAGCACGAATTAAGGAAATAAATAAATACGCAGAATATATTCCCTGTCTTGCACATTCCTTAAATTTGGTTGCTAAGTGCGCTGCAGACTGCTGTACAGAAGCATTACTTTTCTTCGATTTCGTTGAAAACCTCTACACGTTTTTTTCTGCTTCTACCTACCGATGGAGTCGTCTCACGAACGCATTGAAAGATTCTACTTCAAAAATTCCGATTTTGAAAAGGTTATCGGACACTAGGTGGTCAGCCAGAGCTGATGCTACGAAGGCGCTTTTATGTGGTTTTATCACTATTAAGCAAGTTTTGGAAGACATTTTCAATAATGTAGATCATAAAGCAGAGTGCCGTAATAAAGCTTACGGACTAGTTTCAACGATGATTAAGTTAGAAACGGGAATAATGACAATTATGTGGAACCGAATCCTAGAACGCTTGCAAGCGACTAGTGTTTCGCTGCAGTCGTCTGATCAAGACCTTAACACAGGATACGCCCTTTATGAAACAGTATATGCCTACGTACAAGCAATGCGATCTAATTTTCAGATGTTGAGGCAAAAGCCAAAGATCTGACCGACTGTGAAGAATATCAGCAACAGACTTCAAGACGAAGCAAGCGGAATACAAAGTACGACCATTTCACCGGCTCTACTACACTCGACAACTTTGTTGAAAATCAAACACCTGGACAACGTTTTGAAATTCAGGTGTTTATTGTCATTATTGATAACGTACTGTCTGCTTTAAATAAACGTATGGAAGCATATCATGAAATTACTGGTGTTTTTGGAATATTTCGACAGCTAAAATCCCTTACAACAGAAGAGATTTTGGAAAACGCCTCACGTATGGTCAGTGCTTACGAAGATGATTTGGAAAGTAGCCTAGGCGACGAATTAGTGCAGTTCGCTGAACTGCTGAAAACAGATGTGGCTACTGTTATTGATAGCAAGAAACAAGAGTCTCTGGAACTGCAATTTTATAAACTTTTATTAAATAATTCCTTAGAATCGTGTTTCCCAAACGTAGAAATTGCCTTGCGCATTTACTTGTCTCTCATGATCACTAACTGCAGTGGCGAACGTTCTTTTTCAACGTTAAAACGTATTAAAAACGAGTTAAGAAACACGATGGGCCAAGAACGTCTTAATCACCTTACTTTGATGAATATAGAGTATAATTTGCTTAAAGAAGTCGATAGTGAAAGTGTCTCTAAATTTGCCCATATTAAATGCAGAAAAGTTTATTTGTAATAGTTTTGTTTTATTTAATACCCTTTAACTTGAGAAACTATAGCAAACGAAGGGCCTCTTGACAGAATTTGCTACAGGCCCCGCGCTGGCTTAATCCGGCACTGCTTACATTAACCCTCGCCTCATCTCCAACTTCAGTAGGGGCGAATTCACCAGCAGGCTAAGTGGAGGTTACAAACTTTAGATTATATAATTTTACCGCACGCAAGATCTAGGCTCTAGAGTGACAGATCTTACATTAACCCTCGCCTCATCTCCAACTTCAGTAGGGGCGAATTCACCAGCAGGCTAAGTGGAGGTTACAGACTCTAGATTATATAATTTTACCGCACGTAAGATCTGTCGCTCTAGCGCTTAGATCTTGCGTGCGATAAATTTTAATACCTTAACTGTCAATAAAATTAAAATAGTTAAAATTGTATCAAGGCCATACATCCCATCTCTCGCACCGATATATCAAAAAAAAATATGAATCTAGATAAATATATCAAAAATTCAGAGTTAGTCACCGCCGTTCTGTAGAGTGATTATATATGTTAATGATATACAGTTATATACACATGGTAGCAATGCCGAAAGGTTAACTAATTAGAAGGGAAGCCGTCGCATTTTTACGATAACCAAGTAATTCATAGCTTTGTCCTAAATAGTTCTATTAACAGTATCAATAAACATTGTCTGTTTTTTTTTTATCAAAGAATTTATGTCATCCATCGTTGGGAATTTAGTCTCTAAAGACGTATATCATGAGCTATAAAATCTGAAGACGACAGGAATGTTAGATAAAATGTGACTCTTTTATCATACCGCATGGTTTATTTCAATGGGTTTTTGCACCGGGTTTCCACGGCGCGAGGTTTCACTGACGGATTTATTTATAATGTCAGGCGTATCTGCACAAAGCACAGACAAGCACAGTGTGTAACGTAAGAAATCGTGCACGCGTCCGTGAAATCGCGGGTCGTCGAAAGGCGGCTTTATTTCTACTTGTAGGGTGCATGGACAACCCGGCAAAGTCAATCTAGGTATGTATGTTTGAAGATCGGGGAAAATTAGAGAAAAGACTATCAATAGTACCCGAAACGATCGAACAAGTATGAAAACAATTATGAAAGTCGAGGAAGCAAAAGGTATATGTTCTTATTTTTTTACATTCGGGAAATCACCACGGATACCCACCCCTCCGGAGCCGGAGGGGGAGGTTATGTCGGACTCAAACCGACTAAACCGCACGCCGTCTCTGGGTCGTAGGAGCGTAGCAAGTGGAAACATTTAGTGATAATAACTATTAAAATCAGTGGCGGATTTACTAGTAGGCTGAGTAGGCTGGAGCCTAGGGCGGCAAATTTGGCTCAATTTTTTTTTTACACACATGAAAAATTCTATCCTGACTGGACTAATAATGAACACGATAGAACACAAATCATAAAGTTGCAATTTCAGGATAAATTTAATAAATATGATTGCTGTGAACTAAACTGGCGTATTGAATTTCAAACGTCAAATTTAATAGCCTATTAGCGGCAAATTTGTAAATCCGCCAATATGAAGTAGTGACCATCAAGGAGGTATGTCTTTTTTGACCATACAAACTCTCCATACAAAAAGCTATTGGATTTTAAATAGTATTATCCATTAAAATTATGGAACAAGTTCGAAATCACGCTGGACGGCGATAGGCTCGTCCTCTATTACAAGGGACCGAAAATCATAGTTCGCGAAACGTGGGTGTTGATACACCTCTGCCTACCCCTTCGGAGATTTACACGCTGTAAGTATTTTTCACTTTGACTTTGATATCTGAAAACCTTGACCAAACCATGATGATGAGGAGGACGTCAAGCTGAGTGCCACCATTGTTAACATGGCACGTGTATATACCTAATGGTGGCCCTCTTTCCTGAGGCTTTGTCTTCAGCTTACCATGAGACGAGGTGAAGTCAAATTGACGTGTCCCATATATAAAAAAAACCATTTAGGGTCGGCAATATTATGTCATTCATCTTTTCTTAGACCTAACTCTGTTCCCGGAGCCCTCTACATTCATACTTTAAGCCTTTTTTTTTCAAAATAACTTTCATTTCTTATCTGGAACTAATTACCTAGTTATGCGATTGGAAAATATTCTTTTGTATTTAATAGCCACAAGTATCCATCTTATCCGAAGGGTGTCGTAAGAGGCGATAAACAGGAAAATACGCAGACTATATCACTGCGAGAGAAGGAAACCTTGACATAAAACCCTGTACCAACCCGTCTGGCCAGCGTGGAAACAGCAGGCCAGAGCGTCTCAACATTGGGAGAGGCCTATGTCCAGCACTGAACTGCGATGGCCTATTTAATTGATTGAATAACCCATATCTTGGGGAAGGTAATATATGATTTAACACTCTCGCTAAACCGGCAGAGTAGAATTTGTGCCACCCCTTCCCTTCCCATATGGTGTCGTACAAAGCGACTTAGGGATAGGGCTGATTAACTTTAACATCAGACAGATATGTACAGCCTAGACTCAGCTTCAGATGCATGGCTCGAGTCAACAATAGTGCCCGGAATACGACAATAGGCTACCCCCTATTCCGTGGGACCGAATACAGATTGGTGAAATGTGGGTGTTCATTCACCTCTGCCTAACCCTACGGAGATAAAGGCGTGATTATAATTATGTATGTATGTACTCTCGCTATGACACTTAGGAACCAAGTAATAAGTAAAAGCGTCTAAAAAACGCGGTGGTCGTTCGAGCAATGGAACCAAAAACGATGAGTGAAACCGTATGGCGCAGCTAGTTAATAATTTTAGCTTTGGTATTTGAAACCGACTGCTAGTAATTAGTTTTATTTGAAAAAAATATAGTAATTATTACCGGTATGTGGTCAAGGTGAAATTGTACCTACTTGAATACTCGTACTAAACTTTGGATAGGTAAGTACCATGTAAGTGCCTTTATCATATTATTGTTTGCCTAATTTTAAATCATTAAAATCTAAACAGCTTTTTTGTGGGGTTTTATGACCTCCCACTCTAGACAAGTATAGAAAGACGAATGTATGCGATTTGACATATATGATCGTCTTTACATACATACATATATATAATCACGCCTTTATTCCCGGAGGGTTAGGCAGAGGTGAATTAACATCCACATTTCACCAATCTGTATTCGGTCCCACGTAATAGGGGGTGAGCCTATTGCCGTATTCCGGGCACTATTGTGGACTCGAGCCATGCATCTGAAGCTGAGTCTGGGCTATAAATATCTGTCTGATGTTGAAGTTAATCAGCCCTATCCCTTAGTCGCCTTGTACGACACCACATGGGAAGACAAGGGGTGGCCCGAATTCTACTCTGCCGGGAACAGTCTTTAAACGCATGTCAAATACGTCACATCCCATACATTCGTCATTTTATTCCATCAAACTCCAGCCAATGAATTGCCACTTGTCTAGAGGGGCTGATAACTGAACCCTTGAAACAAGTTCTAAACAACTTGTCTAATAAACACACATTATATAAATCATTAACTGATTACTTACCGGTTTCGCCTCACGGTTCAGAAATTAATGGCTATTGAATGATTACCACAGCAATTATAGTTGAAATAATTTATTAGGTCCATTATGTATGACAGTTGAAGTTGTGGGTTGGAGTGTCTTAAATCAGTTGTGAGAGTGATTGATTCAACTTACAAAAGAGTAATCGCATCATTGCCAGAATGTGACTTTTGTACATTTCACGTTACTTTCGACCCGTATCGCATTTGATCATTATTATCCACGGAGGACAGAATATGATTAATTATCCTATTCACCAGCTGTATCACCGGCGATAACAACAGAATATGAGAAATCGTTTGAACGGTAGAGGTATCGCCGGGGATTGCAGCGACCACAACATTTCCTTTTCATTACAACACTGTGTGGTTCTCGGCAAAGTAGAATTTGGGCCACCCCTTCTCTTCCCATGTGGTGTCGTACAAGGCGACTAAGGGATAGGGCTGATTAACTTTAACATCAGACAGATAGGTACAGCCCAGACTCAGCTTCAGATGCACGGCTCGAGTCAACAATAGTGCCCGGAATACGGCTCACCCCCTGTTATGTGGGACCGAATACAGATTGGGGAAATGTGGGTGTTAATTCACCTCTGCCTAACCCTCCGGGGATAAAGGTATGTACAACACTAAATTCTACTTTTGTTTGAACAACTATCAATCAAAGCGTAATATAATAATATACTCATTCATTGAATTATTTTACTCTAAATTTAAATTTAAACTTTTTTTATACCACTTAGGTGGCAGACAAGCGCACGGCCCACCTGATGGAAAGTGGTTACCGTGGCCATTGGGCGTGTGTGCGCGTGTGCAACACCAGGGGAGTCACACTCGCGCTGCCGACTGTGCCTACTCTGTTATAATAACAGAGAGTTTCTGTGCCGTCAGTGTATAAGATAAAGCAGGACAAGCCTAAGGTCTTCCCACTGACAGCACAAAAACTTTTATTGAGCTCTGGCTACCCTACTCACCGCCGCGAACACAACACGAGGTTATTATGGCCGTGGTATTCTGTAATATGTCACGCGGTAACTGAAATCACTATTATTTTTCAGTCACACTATTATTTTTTAAGCGTCCTATCATAAGTTATTAATTAGGTATTTGCAAATTATTAAACTTAAATTAAAATAGTTTTTTTATTTCGTTCCAATCGTGCCAAATTATCTATTATGACTTAGGACATCTGTCATCATCACAGTCATAATGCACCTATTACAATATTTATCTACTCTGATACTATAATACAAAGATTATAAAATTGAAATCAAAACTCTTACGACAAACATTACGCACAGGCCAAAAAAAAGTTTTATTACGATACAGGTCTTGTATGGCCACCTATATCATTAAATAACTTTTTAATCATAACGATACACCTATACAACTGCCATATGGACTGAACCCCTACTTTAAAAAAAAACGGCACATTGGGAAGAAAAAAAAACGGGCTTGGCGCCAACATATTTTTTTTTTACATTTAAATGAAACAAAGTTTGGTTTTGTTTGTAAAATAAATTAGTTTATGAGAGTAAATAAAGTAGTGTATGACACTGTACATAACTTGGTCTTATAACACTCGTGTGATACTATAAAAAAACTCGCTTACGGCTCGTTTTTTTAAAACACACTCGTGTTTTAAGAACCCTTATTATGCAACAGTATCATAAACTACTATTCAGCTACACCAAACAAAGCGTTGCCTTCCTCATCGAGTTAAATATAAATTGTTAAACGTTCAATTATAATTTATTGATGTAGTTATACATAACCTTCAGAAGATCAGACGGCCATGAAAAGGTATAATATATGCCTTATGCCAATAAAAACCAAAGGTATAATTTATATTGAACTATTTGGTCAACAACAACAAGAGAAAAGTTAAGTTTAAAAAAGTTTTTTCAGCGTTTTTTTTTTCAATGTGATGTCGATAAACATCAAGTAATATAGCCAAGTAAATACTTTCATTCATAAAAATCGAGATTAAAGCCAGCTCTATAACAGTTGACTCTAAAAATTTCTTTGAGTACTAATACACATGAGGCACTCTCACATACTTAGTTGCACAGAATTTCACTGGGGAAAGCCATGCAGCCGGTTGAATTTTATCGTCCAATTTTTAAACAAGTTACCACATTTTTAACGAATAAATATTTTTCGCCCAGTTTAGTTGAACGGAAAGCCTTTAAAGTATTAAACATGTAAGTAGGTAAATGTATAAGTATTGCATTGATTTAATAAATATTTGGGTATTGTTTCACCTTGTAACGCGTCCTAGATCTCTTTTAGAAGGTTTCCTAACACCACTAATACTAGATACATTTTTATCCTATAGCTCGTGCCGTACATCTTGGACCTCAAATGTGCTCAAAATGAGCTCTAAACATGCAGTACACGCTTCTTGGATGTATTGAGGATAGCACGGGGTGCTTCGGCCGTGGACGAGCTCAAATTCGCCAAATATAGATTGTTACCAAAAGATCTGCGCTTGCCAGGCCCAAGATAGATATATATGGTACGAGCAACACCCGGTAGCCATAGGTATTTGTTTTCCTGATAACATTATATATATGTGACTCCAGGCCACATATATGTCACTAGGAGAAAAGGTCAACCACCTCTCAATATTTTTATTACGGTGCGACAGCGTCACTAGTCGCTACACGGCTACACTGTTTACTAAATTAATGCACCTGTAGACAGCAACCAGGCGCAACTCCTATCCAAACATATTTATAAACAGTTATAATTAGGTACTAAAACATACATTGTTCAAGATATCATCTTTGATCATTTAATTCAACCTTAATCAAGCCAAAAGTTTATTTACAAAACATTATAATAACTCATCAAAATATTACCTTATATTATAAGCAATCGTGAAATATTTCATACCTAGGGAACTAGAGTATAAAAACGTAACTTTCAACACTTACCACAAGAAACTCCGGAAAACTGAAACCACTTCGATCGGAATGTCTAACAATTTCACTATTAAGTATATAAAATTAAACAAATTTAACTACAAAAATATAACCTAAAAATTATAGGTACAGATACTCCTAACACAAAAATAATAATAGGCTGTCCGGTAAGGTTTCTACTTTTTAATTATTACAATACCGGTCGGGCAAACGTGTTACGCTACGGAGCCTCTGCATACGACTGGCTGGCTTAATTAAGAAGGTCGTTGTTTGACACTTTCGCATTTTAATGCAAGTTATTATTTATTCAAATGCACTATTTATTATTATACGTAGTAGTTATGTTGTTTTGTTGAGTATCTAATTCCTTGTATTAAAAAATGTTATCTACTTACTAAAAACATTCGGTCACGACCCTTCTCAATTTCAGCAAAAGGTATGGTTTCTAAGAACACATTATAATACATATGTGAGTAGAAATTTTTAGAAACCATGAATATGCACGCAAGTATATGTTAAACTGGTTACAATAATATACAGTTTACGTTATATTTTTATTTGTTGTAATATTTATTATCCTGCGGGCTAACTTTTAATATGTGGCCAAATGGTTAAATATTGAGTGATTCTAGTTCACTTATTAATTACCGACCTAGCCATTCGGGTAGACACCGCGATTTTAAATTAACGGCCTAACCGTCTAATTAACTGGCTAATTTCCAAATTAAACTTTACAAATTAAATACCTTTGATTTGTGTGTCATTTTTCTACTAACTAAGAGGTGGAGGACAGATGGTCCAGTCCGTAAGGTGGTTCATCCACCAGCCCACTCTTGGAGTGGGGAGGATTGTCAGAAATGGTAAATACCTGTAATTAAAGTAAAAAAAGGAATTATTATAACAAGATATTTTAACAGACAGCCTCTGTGGCGTGGCGGTAGTGAACGCTTCTCTACGCAGGAGGCGCGGGTTCAATCCCCGCTCGGTGCAAATATTTATATGCATAAATATGGGTATTTGCATTAGTTCGTTCGTGGCTCGGATAGCATCCAAGCCACGATATATATATATATTGCCTTTGATATTTTTCTGCTGTCGGTCCCGGTTGCCATACAAACGTCTATGGCAGTCATTACGGGTAGTTTGTTTCGATATCGTCATTGGGTTGTCATGATGGCAGTCGCTTCACGGAAAATATCGAAGTTCATCCAAGTCGGCAGTCAAATCTTCGCATGCGACTGGGCTTAACGCTAAGATGAAACAGAAGAAGATTCTAATTTATGTACCTAACCTGTTATAACTCTGTGTATTTTATCATCTAAGAAATAGTATTAGTCCGTGTTCAATACATAACTAGCACTTTGGTTGAACTCCTACTTTAGGTTAACTGCTTAAGTAGGTATGTTAGCTTTTACAGCAGCGTTTACTGTCTGACCATTCGACGCGGAGTCAAAAGCCCTAGTCAGAATCTAGGTACTGGCTTGCAAGGTAATGTTGAGTTGGACCCCAATTCTTTCGGTGGGGCCTCATATAGGTACCAGTACATATTTTACACAAAAAAATATCCGAGTTCAGCCAAATCCGCAGTTGGACTGGCAAAGCGGACCTCTTACTCCAATAGTCCACGAGCCACATTTAAATTTGGTCAATGACTTCCTGCCGGGCGATAGTTCGTATAGTGGTTAAGGAAGTTGAGTTATGAATTTTCATATTAGTCAGTTGCAATTTAGTTGGTAGGTTAAGCAGCGGTGACCGCTCAAACATGTAAAAAAAAGAAAAAAAAATCAGTCATTTTCTCCCGGCTGTAAATTGGCTAAATTACAGTTAAGCCAATGTCTTGAACGAAAAAAAGCTGTCACCGGATGACCTAAAGTTGCAAAAAAAAATCGTCAGTAATTTCCTCCCTGACTCCATGATTGAATTTTGTCACGTGAGCAGCTGATGCATTTTCCACCACACAATTTTCTAATTAAATACGAAGTTGCATGAAATGTACAAGCAATAGGTAGGTATATTTATTTATTTATTTTATTGAACACGATCTTTTTTGTATTGATTTATTAAGAATAAATCAACTCAACCGAAAAAATTAAAAAAAATCTATATCCTACTAGAGAAATATAACAATCTAAAAACCACAGTTTGATAACAGGTATAATTATGTGAGACATTTTATGAGCAAGTGTAATGAAAAAGATTTAATTATTCTTTTCAGTTTTTGTAGCTTATAAGACGGATGGGATGCTCCTATCAAATAAAAAATAAATCCTACTAATATTATGAACGCGAAAGTTTGTAAGTATGGATGGATGTTTGTTATTCTTTCACGTAAAAACTACTGAATGGATTTTAATGAAACTTTACAGTAATATAGCTTGAGAATAACACAGGCTACAACTTATAACGATAACCGACATTATAGCGATAACCGACATCCAAGCGGGCGGAGCCGCGGGAAAAAACTAGTATTACATAATTTGTTTTGTGGTTGCTCCCGACCAAAGGAACCTTGGTTTCGTAAACCGCTCTCTTTAGGGCTTGTGGTAGAACCAGAGGCCATATTTTCTATTTCACCAGCCTAATCACATTAAACTCTTAAAATTTTTGTAGTGCTTCTATTAATCATAAGTATAACTCTTTTTTAGTCTTGCGGATTGCGGAGAAATACCTGACGAAAAAACAAAATGTATTCTGCACATTTGTAGACTTAGAAAAGGCGTATGATAAGGTGAACGGTAATGAGTTGCGGAAGGTAATAATAATTAATATGCATTACCTATCTTTGGTACTATACATGTACGGGGTGGATGGCCCCCTGATACGGGCTCTGAAGTCTTTATAATGGGGCTCCAGAGCCTGTGTAAGGATTAATGTCGCCTACACAGACTCGTTTCACATCTCCAAAGATGTCAGGCAGAGATGTGTAGGTAGTTTCGAATAATAATGAGAAATGGCTTACAATCAAATAATCATACAGTATAGGTAGGTAGATATAATATACCTCAAATAAAAATCACCAATTACATTGGAATAATTAAACGAGATATTCCTCTATTGGCAGCATTTGGCACAATTTCACGCCTAAGTATTGTTTGAAAGTATTGCTTGACCGCCAATTGCCTTGAGACATAATTTCATCTATTGCTGTATTAGCAGACCCAACTTTTTGATGATACTGCGGAACGAATGCTGCCCGGAGACGCTATTATACCAGCTTCTATCAATAATGATTTGTCCCAGCCTGCAATTATAGTACGAGAGGCTGCTTGAGATCCCCTGAAATTTATAAATAAATTGGTGCATTTTGCCGACTTGCGCTTATTATCGAGAAGATCAATACATCGTTTTACTGGGTCCAATTTTCTATTTTCGTTATTGGTCAGTAACTTCCACCCTGATTGCCTGTAATTAGAATTGTCAGTTTTAAAACCAAAACTCGACCAAAAAATGATATTTTCATCAATAAAGATAACAGGATCTACATATTGGTCACTGTCCACAGAAAGTAAGGTAAGGTCGTCATGAATACAGCAACTTGAGCACAATAAAAGTAATACTGCAGCATGTCTACATGCAGAGAAAATATTGCTAGCATTTACACTGTAATTGCATAAATAAGGTACTAGATCATCAATATTCCAAACCGTCTTATTTTTATAAGGTACAAGTCTTTTTAGTGCCATCGATTTCAGTACACATGCTTGACCAAAACATTAGAACTGAACTGACCCGAGCTATCAGCATTAGATAAAGTAAAAAATGCCGATTTGTGTACTAGAACAGTATTGTATGAAAGGTTATCTTTCTTTAACAAACAAGTACTGTGCTAAGATAGAACCATTTGGTTGAAAGGAGTTAAATTTTTCTGATATACACCAGGCAAGCCACTTGTTCCATGCTACTCTTTAAATTTTTCGTGTAGAAGGGAGTCATGATGATAAAAGTAAGTGAATTTGGGAGTGGTTCCAACTGGTGAAGTTATTTGCCCACCCTAACACTTCCAAATTTCCGTGGTCATCTCGAACCTGGGAGGTGGAAGGCCGGTTGAAATGTCTATCAGGTGACAGTGCAGATTGCGAATCGTTAACGGAGCTAACGCTCGGGACTTGAGGTCGGCTCTCCAAAAGACCCTCTCCCAGAGGGGGACTACTATCAAAAAGATTCCTTGAGCATGGTTCAGGTGGCATAAGACCTTGGGGATTAGATAAGGTGGAGGAAATATCCATGCTAAATGGTAGTTCCATGTTTGGGAAAAGGCATTGTGGAACATCGCTTGACTGTCTCTCTGATCCATATGGAAACGTAATTGAATAAGACGTGGGCGTTTTTCGACGCAAATCAATCTATGACTGGTGTTCCAAACTTTTGAAAAACGATTTCTGTGCAACTGGGTAGCAGATGCCATTCGGTAAGTAAACGGTAACGAGACAGATGATCTGCGTGTCCGTTGTACTTGCCTGGAATTTGTTGGGCAGAAATTTATATCTGATGCAGATCTAACCATTGGAAAATTTCTGTCGCTAAATTTATCATAATTGAAGATTTCGTGCCTCCTTCGTTTCGAATATAAGAAATGGCAGTTTTGTTTTTGCCACAATATCGACGAATGGTCTAGAGATTGTGGTTGACATTGCAATACCTTCAGTACTGTAAGGAGTTCCTTCTGCTTACAATGTAAGAGTTGCTCGTGTCTGGTCCATTGACCGGAGAAGGACTGATTGTCTAGTTGGGCACCCCAAGCTTGATCGGATGCGTCTGTTACCAAAAAGTGTGACGGGGATGGCCAATGAATTAAAGACGGACGATGATGGTTCTGGAGCCACCATTTTAGGTCCTCCAAACCCTGGCTGGAAACTTGGTAACGTTTGCAAGAGACGGGAGCTTTGATCAGCGAATTAAGGAACGCTAAAAGGGACCTGTAGTGAAGTCTGCCTCTTGGGACAATGAAGCTCGCAAAATACAAGAGACCAACTAGGCTTTGTAAGCTCTTTAGGTCCACGAAACCATAGTATAAAATGGTTGATATTTTTGCTGACAGGCTCATGCACTTTTATTTGGGCAAGAATTTTTCGTTGTCCCAAGGGTTCCAGTGAACACCTAAGAAATTTATACTCTGTTGAGGCACTATAATTGACTTGTTCATGTTTATTTGCCAACCGAGAACGTATTTGTTGAGGGCTGCTAAATTAAAAATAGGGCGGTTGGTACCATCGCCTTTTGGTATGAGGAACATTGTCGTTAATATGCTCTTTTCTGGGGTTTCCAGAGGGCATGTGAATGCCTCGGTTGTACTCTTGGTGATTATGTCGACCTCCTCTGGTTCGAAAATTACTTCTAGTATTCCTGTGACATGTTAAGCGAGTAGTTGCACATTCGGTACCTTGTGGCTCAAATCCTTGCGCAGGACGAGACTAACAACAACCTTGCGTAGTTTGTATTTCATGAGAAATGTGCGAAGGTGCACCCACATCCACGATAATGTGAAGTACCCTGCGCGGGTTTTTAATTATATGCCTGCCCTTGTGTGGGACGGCGAGTGCACGGACCAGCTTGCGCAGCTTGAGCATTACTGGAGTTTAATTTTGGGGGCAAGAATGCTTTCTTCACACTATAACAATCGTTTAGTAGTAGTATTGTCAAAAAATGTCGGCTTATACTCATGTGCGACTTGCTTACGAAGGTCATTTAGCTCACGAGATAATTGGTCAATTCGGCGGTTGCCTACTCTTTTCTTCCGTTTATGCGCTACTTTGCTTCTCTCAGTGTCACTAGAGCTAGATGAACAAGAAGTGGAATCACTAGAACTTGAAGAAATACTTGACAAACGCTTTCGTTGCGTTCGTTTTTGCATGCAGTGATTATCATTATTTATAGGACACTGTTTCGAAGTACTGGCTTTCGGAGAGTTAACAAAAATTTCTTGATTCTGATTCGAATCTTTATCCATCGTGTATGTATATCGTATTAGTGGAAATACTAAAAGTGCACAGGACAAATAAAATACACACGAAGGAAAATTATCACGATAAAATAAAAACAAAGTAGGGTAGAAATTAATTAATATGATCCAATTCGAACAGTAACACCGTTACAGATAACAATGAGAAAATATCTTACCAAATATTTCAAATCGGTAACTGATACATTATTTTTAGGATTTAATTTGAATTAAATTTTTAAGCATTTTGCATGCTAAATATTTAAACCCCGCCTAGACGGATTCAATTTTTAGGGTTCCGTAGCCAAATGGCAAAAAACGGAACCCTTATAGATTAGTCATGTCTGTCTGTCCGTTCGTATATTACAGCCACTTTTTCCGAAACTATAAGAACTATACTGTTGAAACTTGTTAAGTAGATGTACTCTGTGAACCGCAGTAAGATTTTCACACAAAAATAGAAAAAAAAACAATATATTTTGGGGGTTCCCCTGAAACTCAATTTTTTTTTCAATAAGCCCATGCCTGCGGGTTGGTGTATCTATGGATAGGTCTTCAAAAATGATATTGAGGTTTCTAATTTCATTTTTTTTATTAATTTATATATAACATATTCTAAAAAATATCGATCAAAGTAACAACGAACTAAAAGAACTTTTTCGACTATTCTATTTAGGATTTAAATTAATTTTAAGAATATTAATACTTGAAAGAGTCCTGATCACGACTGTGCGCAGCAAGAACTAGGACACCAATGACGAACTGGCGGTCGCTCTTTTTCGACCACGACCGTCACCTGCCTGGTGGGGATGGTGCAAGCGAGAGAGCAGTAGCGGAGAAAGAGTCAGCAGCAGCGAACATAGGGCCTAGCTGAATTGTTAAAAGTTCTAAATAACGGTCAAGTGTTTAATAGGTATAGTGAGACCTCCTCTGTTTGTGACAGAAAAAGATCTGGCCGTCCACGTAGTGTTCGTACGAAAAAGGTGGTCAAAGCAGTAAGGGAAAGAATTCGAAGAAATCCTGTCCAGAAGCAAAAGATTTTATCTCGGGAGATGAAGATAGCACCTAGAACCATGTCACGTATTTTAAAAGATGACTTAGGACTTGCAGGCTATAAGAGACGCACTTATTATTTTATAACTGATAATTTTAAAAAGAATAGGGTGGTATAATCGAAACAACTACTGAAGCAGTACGCAAAGGAAGGGCACAGAAAATATTGTTTCCAGATGAGAAAATCATACAATTAAGCAACATTTTAACAAACAAAATGACCGTATTTATGCTCAATGCTCTAAGGACGCTTCCCAATTAGTCGACAGAGTGCAACGTGGGCATTATTCGACTTCAGTGATAATTTGGTGGGGAGTTCGCTGTGAAGGAGTGAATGAGCCATATTTTTGTGAAAAAGGTATCAAAACATCGGAACAAGTGTATCAAGCAAACCATTCTTGAGAAGATTGTTAAGCCCCTTAACAACACCATATTCAATAACCAAGTATGGTCCTTCCAACAAGACTCGGCGCCGGGTCATAAAGCTCAGTCCACGCAGTCTTGGTTGGAAGTGACCATTTCGGCCTTCATCAAAGCTGAAGACTGGCCTTCGTTTAGTCCCGATCTTAATCTGCTCGATTATAATTTATGGTCAGTTTTTAGAGAGTACGGCTTGCTCTAAACGCCATAATTTGGAGTCCCTAAGACAATCCATACGAATGGCAGTGAAGAATTTTGCCATGGAAAGAGTGCGTGCTTGGCTTGGCCTCAACGTTTAAAGGACTGTATTGCAGGCAATGGAGACCACTTCGAATATGCTTATTATATTTTAAATTGTTTTACATTTATGTATTAAACTAATACACTGTTAAAGCAATAAATATTATTTGCAATATAAAAAAATTTTTTTCCTCGTGATAAGACTTATGGCAAGACTAAGTAATTATGTACCTATGTCATTTTTATTCTGTATTCTAATCCAATAAGAGCAAAGCAATAATTTATTAGTGCAAGAGGCTAGTGAAATTCCTATGAAACTAGAATCGACAATTACTCTAAAAATACTTATTTAGTTTGACTGTACGATCCTGCATATTTGCTTCAACGAGTTGTTATCCTTATACAAGTAACTTTAAAAATTCATGATTTAGTGTCGTTTGCATCAGATCTTAATAATACAATTTACAATAAATTTTTTTTTCTTATACCTTTAACGTAACATCGTACGGAGGGTTTGTTACCCTAGTTTGTGGTAAAACTTTACCCTCGATGATACGTTTACCATCTACATCGATAATTTCTCTCACGTTGGAGATATGCCTGTTTTCAAATAGTTTTTTACCTAAAATTCAATTCAATAATAAGCGGCACATTCACTCGGAAGGGTTGGATTCCTAATTTTTTTTGGTACATTACTTACCTTTTGATATCGATTTTGCACGAAAAAAATGTAAATAGATTGATTGAAAACCACATTGGATTATCGTCGTGGTCATAACGTTAATTATTTTTGATTAATAATAACCTCGAAGTGCGTATGAATCATATACTACTTGGGAAGGCGCCAGTCAGCTGGGCATCTACGTATTGTCACCACTGTTCCGCGAGATGGCGCAACAGTAGGCGCATCGTGATACGCACGGGGCCTTTATTACACATTCTCGACAAAACGTCCCTTAACTTAATTTATACTTCTGGTGTCAATGTGGTAGAAGACCGAACCCGTGCTTCAAACTGCAAGCTTTGGATGCAACCGGAACTAACCCAGCGATTTTTTTTATATAAACTAACGTTGTGTTTTTGGTCCCCACCACCCACCAATACCTTCGGGAGCCAAGCCAACCTCACCTGAGGCGCTATTCGTGCTGATTGATAGGCGAGACTCTGGTCACCAGAGTCAGGTCAGACGACAGTCGCTTCCATAAAAGCCGTATACCTAAGCCAAACCAAAAAGAGGAAAAGTAGTAAGCGGATACCAGACTCGGATGTAACCGGGAATGTAAAAAATATGATAGCAATCTCACGTTATGAACTATTTCGTTTAACGCCATCTATTACTTGTTTACGAAACTACCAAGTTCAAAGATTTACATTGTCACTATTATGCTTTAAAAATTTTGCCGCTAGGAGGCCATCAAAAATTTGCCGCTCCTAAAAATAATAATATGGCGCTGTATGTATTCTCCAGCCTTTTCAATCCTCAGCCTGCTATCGTTTATTGGGTGAAAATTTTAGTAGAAGAATTTAGAACCCATGCTGTTTTAGATTCAATAACAACGTAGACTATAATAAAATGGTGGCTACAATAAAATTATACAAGAGGCCATTAAAAAAAAATCAGGTGTCGGATCGCTGAGGACTTTTTATATTTCATTTAGGAAAGTGTGTCGAATAATCCCACCAAATTTCAGCTGGGTGCAAATTATTGTAGCCTCGCTCTTGTAATTTACTTTAGATAAACCGGGCTAATAGAAGTAGTGAAAATATTTAGTGCTAGTGTAGTAAATAGATAAGATAGCATGATATTATGTTTGAAATTTATTTTGAGAACATTCGAACCGTAACAAATGATACCTACATTAAAACTTCAAAATGTGAGATTCGAGAGACTTCTATTATTCTGTTCAAGATTAACTAGGTACCATTATAGTATGTCTATCTACCTATTTTAATAAAACTCGGTTCAATAAGGCTTCCACATTATACGTTATTTTGTAGTCATTGTGTTGGTCTGGCTAGTATTAGTCATAATGTAAATTTTTTAGAAGTCCAGATCACATCACTACAACCTCCTTAAGATTTATAATTTTTGTTTTGTCTGTTTCTTCATTTCTTGTTAAATGTTATCAAATAAAAGAGGTGTTATTGCCATGCAGGTGAATTAATAGAAAATGAGGTCATGTTTAATATCATTTTTTGTATTATTACAGCTGGTAGCGAGATGCTATGATTGCTAATTGCTACGAACATTTTACCGGTTCCCTATTCCCCTGACTTTTATTTCAAAACAGGTATCATTCCCGCGTACAAAGGCAGTTAACATTTTTTTAAATATTTTAGTTATCAACGCCATTATAAACCATTGCCTCATAGATAATAATTTGTATTCATTTATTTATAGCTAGTTCGATGATTAAAAATAATTCATTGCGAAGTTCATTCCGAAATAGGTTTCTAACCAGTGCATAATTAGCAGCGCTGTCTATAGCTTGTCAAAATTTTCACTCGTTTCCGCTCGTCAATTGTTTTTAAATGTGGAAACCGATAATATTGGACGTCGAGTGCATCGTTTGCAACAAATCGTTGCAAAAGATTAACCATCATCCTCGGGATAGTTGTAGAAAGATGGGTAAGATAATTAAGTTGAATAACAATCGACGTATGAGGACTCCTAACTGGTCGTTCGACGAAAAGCAGTACCTACTCGAATTAATAAGGCAACGCAAGGAAGTCGTTGTTACTAAATCTAACAACGGTCCAAATCATTACGAAGAGAAAGATATTGCATGGAATGAAATTTTGCATGAACTGTCGGCAAGATTTGGTGAAAAATTCAGTGGTAGTTCTACAAAAAAAGTGAAAACGCAATGGCAAAACATGAAAAGAATAGCCCGTGAAGAGATAGCGCTTAACGGTCCGATGCTACAAAATTACTCCAGGCTGTCTCTTGAAGTGTGTAACATTATTGAACTAATAAAAGATGGTGTCATTATTAGTGAAAATGAAAATTTAAATGATACTGCAATGACAACTAATATTGAAATAAAATCCGAATTTGTTGAAGAGTAAGTACCTACCTACCTATCTATCTATTGATTACAAAAACAGATTACTATAACAAACAAATGTACTTGGAATACCTTTACTAGTCACATTCACTTTAATCATTGTAACATACCATTTACTTAACTAACTGTTGTAGTAGAACAACACAGGAAAAATAGTTTTTCATAATAAATAAAAAATACTAGGTTAACATTGAATTTGACATTATTTACCAACATACTTTTTTCTTTTTAATTTCAGGGAAGTTAACCAACCAAGTTGCAGTGGCATCAATGGTAATTCCTCTATGGAGGTAGATCATTTACAAAATAAGACTAACAGCACTAATCAGACTTCAAGTCAGCTGGAATCATCAACATCTTCTGTTTCTGAGCAAATTTCTGATAGTAATGAGTATGATATTCCAGAAGAAGATAATTCTATCAATAAATGTAACAGTAACATTAAAAAGAATGCTTCAGTTATGACTGAAGAGTTTATAGATGATGCTAATAACTTGCCTACTTCTTTGCAGAGGGACTTACATGAATATTTTCAGTAAGTGAAAGCTTAATACTTGACAGTTAGCATACCCCTGCAATCATGCATCTTAATTGATAACATTTTACTGTTTTCTAGGTACAATGCAGCAGAGAAACAGCTTAAAATGGAGTCTTTGAAAGAAGAACGTCAGATTATAAGAGCCATGAGGGAAACAGCTGAATTGAACAAAATAATAGCAGAGCAAAAACTGAAACATGTCCTTTGGGTAAAGAAACAGGAGATGTTGTAAGTATACATCTTCACATTGTCTGCTATTTACTTGATTGCAAGATATATAATTTCAGATTTAAGAATTAATTAAATAAATATTAACAACTTCCATTCCTTCCATTTCCATACAAAGGTCAGGTAAAAAGCCCCAGTTTCGATGTCAAACTATTATTTTAAATTGTCTATGGTTTTTATGCGATACGATTGAATGTGGATACTATTCGATTCTACTAAAAAAAAATCGATACGTTATCGTAAAATGGTGTCAATGATCAGTTCTAAATTATTCATTTTTTACTCTTCGAGTCGAAGACTTCGACTTCAGACTGCGATGTTAAATTAAGTCAGGAGCGCAATTTTCAATCAGTTAACTCATAAGCTCATTAACAAAATAAAAAACAAGATAGCTTATTTCTAAATTTTGCCAAGAGATAATTGTTTGTATTAAAAGTTCTCAAAAGTGCACTATATAAAACAGTTGAATTACCAATGCTGCTCAATGCTAAATACTATATGATGAGACCTATACATTTGTTGGACCTTGAAATACTAAAACATTGGTCAGATTCTAGGTTGTACCTACTGTGTTACGAGAATATCTCGTCTCTCCATTTGAATCGCTTCTCGAATATGTACTCACGTATTAACTGCAATTAGGCTCGTGGCCAGGTGCACTCACTGTCGAGTAAACGATTAGTGTGTTAAGTTACAGATAAAGATTTACATTTTGATGGGTGACCTTTTAGTGGTATTACATCTGAGCACTTCCGTAATTCGCAGGGCTCGTTAAAAGTCGGTACCGGCTGTCAACAGTCGTTAGGTCAAGAGGGAAGCCTATATGGGCGACCTGAACAACTCTGTTACAGTTTGGCCACTAATCACACGAAAACAAAGAACTGTAAAATGTATTCATTCACATATTTCGTCGGTGAACATAATTAACAAGCTTAAAAAAAGCGTTTAAGTTGTCAAACAGAATTTCAAATTTTGCAATTCAGCTTGTGAAAATACTGAATTCAAGCCAGCCATTTACTTAATAACCAAAATATTACAATACCTATTCACTACAAAATTCCTTTACATAACGTTTACGAGTAATGTGGTAGGTACCGATTTGTATCGATTATCCATCTGTCACTCATATGACACACAATAAATCGATACCTACAAATGAATAATAAAATTACGAACGACACTACTATTTCGATTAAAAAAAACGATTTTCACAATTCACATACTTGCATTTTTCTGTCATTTGCTAAACATTTATGAGCATTTTATTTGTAGATTTAAGAGTAATTTTATTGAGTTGTGTAAATTAAATCATGAATTCCATCACACGGGCGTGCAAGTCCTTACCACGCGCGGTTGTTGTAAGGTGAGAACATCTTAATAGACCGGCAATCTTTTGCCCATTACGCAATAGTTCTTTTTTTATTGTTTTGAAGTAAATGGGTCCCTACTTGATTGGCGATGTCTGTGGTTGTTTTGTTCTTGCTTGTTTTGATAATACATAATCATCATTGACCTCATCACTATCTAATTATACCTTAATTTTCAGTCCTGTCATGTTCCACTTCTACCTGTGTCTATATTTGTCTGTACATCAGAGATTTATAATCAAATAGATTATCTTGCCAAGATCTAGTGTTAATATTGATTGCACTTGTTTAAGTGCATTTATTTAGTTCAAAAGAGTGTTGTGTACAAGGTAAGAAATTTCATAAAAAAATGTTACTGAATCCTTAATTTTAATGATATTAGTTCACTACTGTATTGACAAAAGTTGAATACTATCATAGTCACGGTGAAATATTTTAATGATTACATTTTCTATTATACCTACTAGACTGCATCTTATTTTATGTTGTTGCGAAGTGGTCATTAGCTTTTTATTACGTTTGTGCTCGGCTATTAACAATAAAATTTGTTTTGTTTTCAATACTAATCATATTTACCTTCATAACAGAATACATATAAACACTTATATACAAACCTTCTAAATTCAACTTGATTTCACTTCAAACGGAGTTGGGTGGCAGCACAGCAGTTTACAGTGCTGCCCGCTAGGGGATGAAGTTATTCCGATGCACATTACATTGTTTTAGATCAAATCTAGTGATGATGCAAACTGACTACAGGTTGTGCAATTGTTCATTGTAAAACATATTTAAGTATTTCATCAGCATCTACCATGCTAGTAAACATTGTCAAGTTGCCAAACTACAATTTGCAACTTTGTATTTGGTATTTTGGCCCCTTTATGTTTAAATACAGAATTAGAATATGGATATTGAATTGATTTGGTGTTGGGAATATAAACATGGTAGGTGAAGGCAAAGAAAAGTGTATATATATGAAAAAAGTGACATAAATTATAGCATGTATGTACTGTTAACATGATTGTTTAGTAATATAAATGTTTGCTCGAGTTGAATGTCCAAGAGAGGACAGCAATACAACAACTCACTTTTCAGCAAATCGTCAGCAAAGATATATCTGTCAAAATTAAAAAGTACCACTTTTTATGAATCTTTTAGAATATTTAGAACCAGCAAAGTGGATGGTACCTAGTACTTTTTTTTCGTGAGACCCTCTAAAACTATACTGAAAACAAAATGAAAACTGATGACAAACGTAAACAATCTTGTGAATTTCTAAGTTTTTTCAGGACTGTATAAAAACATGTACATATAGTAACATATAGTTTTTTTTTTTTTAATTAACTATATCTGTACTTTGGACAGAAGTGAACCCTGGACTCCGAGGTCAATCGGACCGGGACTAGTGCTATGATAATGATGAGTAACATGTATGTGCAGCATTTTGAGTTAGCATCTATAATTCAAGTCTCAATTCTTTTGACTTCAATTACAGATTGCCATCAGGTATGGTGAAGCCATATTCACATGCTTGACTTAAAAATATCTGGGTTATAAACTACAATGTCTAATTTAAACTTTTCGTTTCGGTTGCGTACCGAAGTACGAAAAGACGTTTCGAAACTAAATGAGATTTATTTTGATGAAGGTAAAGGAAACAATTAACTTCCTTTTTATTGTTTGCTTTACCTTCATCAAGAGTTACTTTCTTTATTTTCTTTAAAGTACTCTTACCCAAATCATTCAATCATCAACATTATATTTTATTTCATAATTCCAGAATGTATAGCGGTGAGCCTGGCAGTGGCGCCGGCCGAGGCGGTGGCGGCGGCGGCTCCATTCGAGAGGCTGGTGGTGCCTTCGGCAAGATGGAGGCGGCTAATGAAGAACAATACTTCTATAATAAGGTAGAATATACCACTCTCGGAGAAACAAATAGGTTTAATGACATGAATTTTTAAAGCAATATGTTTGCTAACTAATTTGAAAAAGTGAATGCTCAAGATGGGACTCTTGTTAGGGAGTGGTTATAGGTTTAAGTCCAGTCCTTTTAAATTCAAGGTTTTTAGATTTCAACAACAGTGGATAAGTCGTTGAGATTTAGAAAAAGGTTTTTAGATTTCAACAACAGTGTATAATGTTGAGATTTACAAAAGTTTTTAGATTTCAACAACAGTGGACACGTTGAGATCTAAAAATAGGTTTATATATTCCAACAACAGAGGATATGTTGTTGAGATTTAAAAATGGTTTTTGGATTTCAATAGTGCAGTTGAATGTTGAGATTTAAAAAATACTAGTAGTTATTTTGTGACAGGGCATATAACCATGTAGAAAGTCATCACGGCCAAACAGCCTATGACCTTGCCCAAGGTCCAATCCTACCCCTGTACCAAAAATTTATCAAAATCGGTTCAGTAGTTTAGGCGTGAGAAGCTATCATGCCTCAGCAGAGTCGAGACTTACTTTCGCATTTATAATTATTTTATTTTATAATATATATGTTGCAGCCAACTAGCTTAATCAACCGTTCAAATAACTGCCTAGGCTCTACTAAACGGTGCTGTTCAATTAGCGGCCTGAATCATGTTCAGCCAGTTGATTAAATGATCAAAAGAAAGGCAAATTGCTTGGATTGATTACGTTTAATTACTTATCTAGCCATGTAACCAAACATCTAAGAAAAGGACTTATTTCTGCATGGTTATTTATAAAAAAATAACCACGAGGGCTCAATAAGACCTATATAATAACCTATCCAAGTCGGATTGCGCAGATATCTCAATAAACTAATCACTAATTTTCTGTAAATACGCCTCTTCTTACCCCCATGGGGATTTACACAGGCACGAGTATATGTGTAATAGTGTATTTTTCTATCTTATTTCGGGTTGGTGCCCCATCTTACGAATGGCCTAAAGCATTACCCAGCCAGTTTATTAAAATGTTGTAATAAACATTGCGGCTGAAATCATTCAGGCCGTTAATTGAATGGCGCCGTTTAGTTACCAGCCTAGGCAGTTATTTGAACGTCATATATGATTAGTGAATTTGAGCTGGTCTACCACCAGCACCTCGTGCTATTCTCAAAGTACACCCTTTTTTTTACGTGCGGGAAATCCCCACGGATACCGACCCCTCCGGAGCCGGAGGGGGAGGCTATTTCGGACTCGAACCGACTAAACCGCACGCCGTCTCTGGGTCGTAGTGCTAGGCCGAAGGTGAGGTTGTCATGCGACATCACTCGCACCCCGGCTGACCCAGGGCCATCCCTCTCGGTCTGGCCCTCCTCGGGACTCTCAAAGTACACCCAAGAAATATGTACTGTACGTAAAACAGTACATTTAACAACCAAGATATATGTGCCGAGCAATACGTATAGATTAATCGTTAGGTTGTTGATCATTTTAGTGTATAAAAATAATACTGAAGCACTTGATACATGATAACGGCTGGAATATAGATAAATCTTACCTTAGATAAACTTATTTGTACGTAATGCTGATTCAATTACTATAAGGTATGAAATGTGTTACATTACAATATAATATATTAGCTTTTCCTCGTGGCTCCGCCCGCGTGGATGTCGGTTATCGCGACCAAGCATAGCCTATGTTCTTTCTCAAGGTCTAATCTACTCCTATACCAAATTTCATCCAAATCGGTTCCGTGGTTTAGGCGTGAAAGACGGACAAACAGACACATAGACACTTTCCCATTTTTTATCATATTAGTATGGATTATGTACAGTCAACAAAGGAGATACGGATGCAGCAATACATAAAACTTTATTTGAAAACTAGCTGACCGAGCGAACTTCGTACCGACAATATTATTCCGCCTGTGTGGCGTCAGTTCCCGTACCCGCTGCACCCTCTACTATATCAAGCATGTATTATACATAATAAACCTTCCTCTTGAATTACTCTATCTATTAAAAGAAAACGCATCAAAATCCGTAGCGTATTTTTAAGGATATAAACATACATAGGGATAAACAGACGGGAAAAGCGACTTTGTTTTATACTAAGTAATGAAGTGCAACCGTATCTCCTTTTACGATACTATCTTCAATACCAAAATTAAATTAATAATAAAACAACTTCATTTGGCATTCCATAGCTCATCCTTGCGGTAATCCCTTTTTTTTGAACCGACTAAACCGCACGCCGTCTCTGGGTCGTAGTGCTAGGCCGAAGGCTGACCCAGGGCTATCCCTCTCGGTCTGGCCTTCCTGCGGTAATCCCAGTTGCATCCAAGGCCTTACCTTCGAGTCCAGGATCTGCCTCTTCCAGTCCAATCGCGATACTATATTCTCCGTGAGGTAACTGTCATGTGACCTCCACAACCCATTGCCGATATCAAAGTATTGCAGTTAGACCAGTTGCTGAAGTTTTTAGAGCTCCAAGTACCTGTAATGACTGCCATAGATGATCGTAAATCAACTGGAGCCGACTGCTTAACGTGCTGGAATGCCTGTGGCACGGAAATGTCCAGACCACAACCATGTATAACTAACTAATACTATAACCTATATTACTACTTGAACTCATCCTGTATAAAATTAGCATTAACTTATATTGCTTTTGGGTAGTTTTGAGAGCGCTTATACTTGAAAAAAAAAACTAGGCCAGAAGTCTTTATTTAGTCCCTTATACTTAGTAAGAATCTGCAGGGTGTATAGGTCTTGAAATTCATAGCATTGTCACTTGAGATTTCTTATTGTCCCACTGATGTGACACTTGGCAAATATTTATGACTAGCTACGCCGCCCGGCTTTGCACGGGTCGCAAAAACGTTTCCTTGGAATTCGTACAGAACTCTAAACTTTTTGAAGATCCTATATAGCCTCACTCACGAAGAATGTAGCTTTGTAATGGTAAAAAAAAAAAATTAAAATCGACAAACATGCTAATGCACTTTTTTTAACATTACAGCAAAGAGAACAACTCGAGAACATGAAGAAACATTTGAACGATGAGATTGATCATCACCGTGACGCCATAAAACGCCACGAGGACGCCATCAATCGCCACAAAAAGAAGTTGTCCGACGCTGAAGCCCAAAAGTGAAGTTAGACTTAAGTGTAACACAAGTCGCACCACATGAGACTTACATAAAACGCAAGTCGCATTGCATGTAACGTTACTTACTACAATTTAAAATGAACATTTGCTTTTATTTAGTTATAGCATTGAATAAAATATATACTATCTGGGTTTGTTATGTATTTGTGTTTTATTGAAAATTTGGAAATAGTTTTTTTATGATACCAGTAAAGGGAGAGAAGTACACGGCTCAATTGATGGAAAGTGGTTACCGTGGGCTGTGGACATGTGTAATACCAGGAGTGTGTCACATACGTGCTGCCGACCCTGTAAAAACCCCTTCGTCCACTAAGATCCATTACAAAAATCCATTGATAGATCTTTTTACACTTTTATGTCCACTTTAACCAGTATAAACACCCTTCTTGTATGTTGTAAGAAAAGGCAACCAATTATGGAAGTAAAAGAAGCAAAATGTCAAGGGATTGTAGTGAAAAAAATATATATTCATCATTAACACTGTTAGTCCTGGTTGCAATTAAAGCTTGCCCTTTGATGTCTGCAGTCCTCTTGTCCACTCCTTGGCTACGGGACCGACCACCATCTGGACCTCTGGACTCCCGAGTAGGAAGTCTGCTCTAGAGTCTTGTCCATAAATCTGTTTAAGTACCGGCTTGCAAGTGAGGCCTGTAAATACATTTGAATCAATGCCCCGAGCACGCAAAATCTTATTCGAATTCGTAACGTAAACGTATCGAAAGACGGAGCGTTTTTTCTATTCGGCTCGGGGCACTATTTGACCAGTAATATAGGTTTTAATTGAAATGCCATGCACATGTATATGTCGCCGCCAACTAGCTTAATCAACCGTCCATTTAACTGCTGAGGCTAATAACTAAACGGCGCCATTCAATCAACGGCCTGAATAATGTTCAGCCGTATCGTTTATTACATCATTTAATAACCTGGCTGACTATTGCAAAGGCCAATCGTAAGATGGGGCACTACCTCGAAATAAGTTAGACAATTACAAACATATATATATATATATATATATATATATATATATATATACTTACACCTGTAAATCCCGGGGGGGGGGGGATTAGGTTAAAAAGCTAATGCGGAAACGGAGCGAAGCGTAGCTCCCGCATTAAGCCTTCGTGGTAATTTTTTTTAATAACCTTGCAGAAATAAGTAGTCATTTTTCTAACTGTTTAATTAAATGGCTAGGCAAGCAGTTAAACGTCATCGATCCAAGCTATCTACCTAGCTGTTTTAATAAATGGCTGAACACCATTCAGGCCTTTAATTGAATGGCGCCGTTTCGTTTACTGCCTAGGCAGTTCGTTGGACGGCTGATTAAGCTAGTTGGCGGCGACGTACACGTCACTGAATGAAATAATAATTATTAATATTGTCGATCATTACCGTATGCTGTCGAGCGTGTCATATGATCAACTACTTAATCGCTTTCACCGTGACGTCCAGCCTAGTTCTGTATTTCTCGGTAATCTATCAAATAGACATTTGTCCTCAAAACTTGCTATCCATTTCTTATCCTAGCGTTAATCCCAGTCGCATTCTAGCATCTGACCTCTACAACACATTCGCGATTTCGACGTATTGCCGTTATGCAGTTAGACCCGTTGTTGGACTTTTGGCGATATCGAAGTATTAAGTTAGACTAGTTGGATTTTAGGGCTCCATGTTCGTATGATTCGTTCCATGATAATCGGGACGGATGGCTTAACATGCTATCCGAGGCATATAAATACCCAGACCCATGCAAATACCTAGTATCCAATGCAATGCGGCAGATCCAGCATAGTGCCGCAGCGGTAGCTGCCGAGCGCCAGTTCCCCTCTATATCGTGTGAAACTTAAGGAAACACGTTCTAATGGAACATACATATTCGCACTTCTAAATCCTCGAACGGGTAGGCAGAGAGGTGTATTAACACCTACGTTTTAATTTTATATCAATATGCGTTGATGATACACTAAACAAACACTACCATCATAATGAAATTATATCGCTTTATACTATAACTAGTAATAAAGTTACCGACATAGCTCGTAGAATAAGCAAGCTGGAGTGGCAATGGGCTGGCCACGTCTGTCGAAGGACCGATGGCCGTTGGAGCAGACGAGTCTTAGAGTGGAGACCACGAGATGGCAAACGAAGGGAGGACGCCCCCTAGCCAGATGGACTGTGAATCTGAAAAAGGTGGCTGGGATGGACTGGATGCGGAAGGCGGATCGTACGAAATGCCAGATATTAGGAGAGGCCTATCTATGTCCAGCAGTGGGCTAATTGATTGACTGGTTGATATCTACTATTGCTATAACAAAAAACAAAAGATCAAGCCTCTTTAGTTGCGATGTCACAGGGATACAGGGCTAATCGCAGCCGGGCCACCCTCAATTGTCATGACTTTCTTAACGGATTATAGATGTCCTTTTACACAGACAAAAGCACCCTTGACTTGTTCTAGTTGTAGCTTAGTAAGGAGGAAGGATCTTGTGCACTTCTTCCGCTTAAAAGCGTTGAGTTAAAATATTTTAGTGGAGCACTAGCAGGTAGATTTATTGGGTGGGCTCATTTTCTTGATTACATTGCAGTAAGAACCTATTTTGTCATCCTACTTTCAAACAGAATAAATATTAGTACTCTCGCCATGAATATACTCGGTCATGAAATCTTGCTGATCTGTGCCAATGTCAGATGTTAGTCAAGTCAGCTAAAAAAATGTATACTTTTTTCTTTTTTTAAAGAAGACAGACGTTGGTCCGATCTACTTAGTAGGTATTGCACAATTTCTTGGGGATAAATTACATCATGCAGAGTGTATTAAATGAAGTATCCATACAATATTATTATTTTTAACGTTATCTGCACTGGCTTAAAATATTTAGCGAACTTGCGGTGGTCGGTCGGCAGAACGAGCACCACGAGCTCGTTAAATATTTTTTGTATTAACACGCCATCTAGCGTCACATGTTAGAATTTGTTTGCCGTTAACTTTCTCTGTTAAGCTAATTCCGTCACCACATTATTTAAAATTGTTATTACAAGTACCTATTCCAACACGCTTTGTTGATATACTAGGATCTAACATACAAACGTATTTTGTTTACTGTTTCTTTTCATTATATTGCTGCGTTAACGTAACTTGGTTACAAGTAACTGTAACAGATGGCGGTACTTTCGCGTAATGGACAATCTCAGCTGTTTTATTTGCTACCTGTACCTGTGTGTGATACTAACTGATCACAGAACACTACTGGCTACAGGGATGCTAACGCATGTTGTTAATGTTAACACTCAAAAGCACTTTACAGCCTCTTGCGTTGCTTCTCATAAATAATCATCAAACTTATGAAGTTACCTAGATTGATTAAATACGGGTTTTTAAAGTTATACGTTTTGCAACTAACTCAAAGTCATATTAATAATGTAAGCTTACAGTAGGTACCTAAAACTAAACTTCTGTAGGTGTACCTACCTACAGAAGTTTAGTTTAGTTACTTAGTGTCGCCCAAAAATGAATAATTGTTGTGCACGCATTTAGATTGCTATAACGCATGACTTGTTTGTTTTGACGAGCTATCTTCAATGTTATGTTACACAGACGCGACGGTCGTCGCCCCAGCAAATAATATTTCTAGCTGGGCTGTGACCAAATTTAGAACAAGTTCCATTGTGGGAATGCATGAAACTTCAAGAGAGAGATCGGATGATTGGATAGGTAGGTACTTTTATAATAAATATTAAAGCCTTGGGGGATTATTTTTAAAGATGCGATTATTAACCAATTATTCTTCTGCATAAAAAATAAAAGTGCGTGACGCGAAATACAGCTTCATCGACCATCGCACGTCAACCGAACGCAGTCCACCGACACGAGCGAAGTTAGCAGCGAGGGGACCGCGTGCGGGGCGCGCGCCCTCAACGCACTGAACCGAGTGCCAAGCGCCACTCAGTTTACTACTATCGTAAATCGAGGCTGCATGTCGATTTGTGCGCTGTTTCGACCCGTGTGTATGGTGTTAGTGAAATAACATAACAGCAAATTGTTTTGTGCTGTGTTATATTGTGTGATAGTGTCATACTGCTGGTGCGACCGCTCCGGTTCACATTGTTGTGATGCATTTGAGGATATATCTATGGCTGTCTTGTGTAGTCCTCGCAGGATATGTTCGAGCGACAGAGGTAAGGGGGACCGTCTTAAATGCGGCACTCGCCCGGCTTTTTGTTATGTTGTAAGACAGGGCACATAGTTCAGAAACGACTCGTACCGCTGCGTTTTGTCAGCACAAAAGTTGCATTGACTTGCGTAACTGTTTTCAATGTCAACATAGTTTGGATAAAACTTGTGAGTCTGTGGATAATACTGCAGTTTGAACGCGAAGTAGTGAAGTTATTCTTACTAGATATATGTGCTTACTTTGCATAGCTTGGTCACCTTGAATGTGTGGTAATCTCAGGTAAACAATCTTTATCGCGTCCGTTGATTGGTGTCGCGTTGTTTGTTTCGATATCAATGACTATCAGTTGGTTAATGTACGCGGAGGTAAACACGGACAGATCATGAATGAGATCGCGTCGTGTCGCCCACGTTTTGGGAGAAAGCTGACACTACTCACACCTACATAATGTGTGGTTGGTTCCCATGCGGGCGCATAGGCCGCCGTGAACCTATTACCTTTATGTTATTTATCGGATAAGTACAAACGAACTCATTTACGTCTCAACAAAACCTATAACAAATGACTCACAATATGTGAAATGTACCTAGTACCTACCTACCATTGTATTTCTTGTAAAGGTGTTGTACCGTATGGAGATGTACCTATATGTAAATAGGTAGGTACCTGTAAAATCGTATCTACTACCATTTTTGAGTCAAGCCTGCGATATATTTTTTCCCTACAGAAAACTACCCAAAAACCATATTATACCTACTAACGTACAAAGTATCTACCTTGTACTTGTACCTACCTAGTACCTACCTATAGCGTATTAAATATGTAGGATAATAGGCAGGATAGATACCTACCTATTAAATTGTATCTATGTAGGTACTGAACAGGACCTTATTAAATTTATCTTGGCTTTTGGCTATGTCAATGTTATGTCTACAGAAAATATTAGAAGAAAAGATGGATAACAGATAATTAATCAATTATTAGGTATGTGCCTAGCAAATAGCTATTAACTCATCATTACCCTCATTCTTATAATTACGTTCAAAGTTTGCACTTTGGACCCTGGGTTCCGCTTATTGTATCTCATTGGTACCTATGTTGGCTTTACTAGGAGCGACTGCTGCTTACCTCCAAGCATCTGATGGGCCGTCAAGTTGGGTGCCACCATTGTTAACATGGTACGTGTATGTAATGGTGACCCTCTTTCCAGAGACTTTGCCTTCAGCTTACCATCAAAATACGTAAGACCGAAAATCATAGTAGGTGCAATGTGAGTGCTAACACCTCTGTATACCACTTCGTGGTTTAACAGGCGTAAATATTATGTAAAATATCTATAACAATTTAATTAGAAGACAACAAATTAATTCTTTTTGATTTTTATTATCGTAATCGTGTAATTCCAATCATCCGTCCCCGTCGGTCGTAATAACAGGTCCTAACCATTCGTATGGATGTAATTATATTTCTTCAAAGTAAAAAGCCGCTGGAAGCTTTATGCTTAATAATAAAGAGGCCAGCTATAAATTAAATCGAGCGTGTAATCATTTTGTACTACACTGTTAATAGGTAAATAAATTCTCGGAACAAATTCTATTTTCTGTGAAGGATACAGGATACCGTGTGGTGACGTAGAAAGAATACAAGTATCATCACTCCATCTCATCTGAAGCCGTAAGAGGCAAGCGAGTAACGAAAAAATATGCAGATGATATCATTGCGAGAGAAGGAAAACTAGAAATAAAACTCTGTACCTACCCAGCCAGCCTGGAAGCCTCCCAATATTGGGAGAGGCCTATGTCCAGCAGATGACTGCGATAAGCTGGTTGATTATTCGTATACCTACGTATAGATATTTAAATGTTTTCAACTTATGGGAAAAGAAGGCAGTTGCACCCGTAAAAATCAACCAAAACATAAATTTGGTTTGGTTGACTTGAGGCAGAGTTGAAGAGCGAATCCCTAGCTGCGAAATGCAAGCTTTGGATGCATATCCAACAGATATTAGCGCTATGAAGATCAAATTCTCCTATAAAAAAAAATTACAATTAAGTCTCGGTATAATCAATCTTTCGAATGTAAGGAGGACATTAAGTATAGAAGTGGACGGCTACAAGGGGAGAGGAAGACCTAAAAGGAGGTGCATGGAATGTGTGAAATCATCTTTTAATGGTTTTAAATGGCTAGGGAGTGAATGTTGAAATAACTGCAAACAGAGAGAATGGATAAAGTACACATGTTGCGCTATACTAATGGGTGATTTTTTAAGAGTTAAATTTTTGAGGTTGGCAGTACTGATTGGTAATGGCGCCCAAACGTATCTGTCAAAGTGAAAAGTTTTCAGTATACTTACTCTGCCATTTCATAACTAACAAACGAGCAAAGATTGCAAAGTATTGAAAGTTATTTTCAAAATTAGTGTTCTGTGAAAAACGCGCACCGTTTGTTACGACCATGTTATGGTCGCCATAATCGACCTTGTGAATCAACAATTCGTGCTGTTATTAGCGACTTTTTTTTGCCCCAGTTGGCTAAGTTGAACTTGGTTGACATGTGGTTTCATCAACACGGTGCCACATGCCACACAGCTCGTGAAACAATGGAAATGTTGAAGGATGAATTTGGTGAGCAGTTTATCTCTCGAAATGTCCCTGTGAGTTGGCCGCCAAGGTCGTGCGATTTAACGCCTCTTGATTACCTATTTCTTGTGCGGTTATGTTAAGTCCTTAGTCTATGCGGCCAAGCCGAACACGATTGAAGCTTTAGAGAATAACATAAATACTACTACTACTACTAATTTCTTTCTTTCTTTCTTCTTCTATCTTCTTCAAATACTTGGAACTCCTTGCCAGCTCACGTGATTCCTTCTTTCTACAGTCCTGGGTCCTTTAAGCGGAACGTGAAAAAGTATCTGATGAGGCCATCAACCTGAGTGCCACCATTGTTAACATGGTACGGGTATGTAATAGTGACCCTCTTTCAGAGACTTTGCCTTTAGCTTGCCATCAGGCGAGGTGAAGTCAAATTGACGTGTTTCATAATAGTTCAAACAATTCCTTAGTCAAATAGCGTGTAATCTTTCCTACATCATGATTCTGTTAAAGTCGGCAAACATTAGTCATGTTCGTCAATTCTGCATATTAATGTGACCCTACTCGTTTCTTCATAGACCCATTGTGTCATCAAAACAAATTGATACCTACTTGCGCTAACTCATGTGGGTTTTATAATTTGATACTTACCTACTTAGGTCATATTTCAAGAGTGAAAATGCTTAATGTTTGTTGTTTAGTCAAATTGAGTAACTTAAGTCAAATTGTCGTTTTAAATCAATACCTTACTCAGCGTAAAACATGAAAACGTCGATTAGGTAGTCATTAACTGTACTCTTAGCACGAAAAACTATTGTAATCGTATTGAGAGAATGAAGCATTGTGATTGGCCGTCTGCCTGCTTTGAACCAATCGCAATACTCCGTTCTTTCAAAACGTTTACGTTATGAATTCGAATAATTTCCGTCCTCTAGGCACTGATCTCGGTTACTAGTTCCTAAAATTTTAGAAAATTGCTCATTGGATGAAACTTTAGAGCGTTTTCACACTCATCCGATATCCGACATCCGATATCGGAAGAAGTCAAATGTATGAGATAAGTGTCTGTCTTTCACCTTGTCCGGCCCGATATCGGATCACAACAAGACTAAAACAGCGACTGCAAGCAATTTTCGACCTTAATGATATTTTCTTAGTTACGTTTCTTTCGCGTTAAGACGCTGATCACGAATATATGAAAAAAAACTCGATAGCATGTCATGTCAATAAGGTCGAAAATTGCTTGCATTCTTTTTTTATTTTTTTTCATCCCTAGCATCCTAAATAGTCTACGCTTTCGAGCAAATAGCCGTATCGGGCCAATTTTATCGGATAAATGTGAAAACAGCACAAGGTGTAGGCTATCGGCGTCCGACACCGATATCGGATATCGGATGAATGTGAAAACGCTCTTAGAGTTTGAACCCAATCACTAAAATACACGGGCGAACTTAATTTTTCAAAATTTCTCATGCTCTCATAACTTCTCATGCATTATTCATTTACTGCGTATGTTTATGTTACTTCATATCTTTTTATCAATCATCAATGAATTAGCCGTCGCAGTCCACTGTTATATATACGAATTTCCCAATGTTCTTCGCCTTCCACATCCAGTCTATGCAACAACCATCGGTCTTTTGACAGATGTGTCCAGTCCACTGTCACTTCAGCTTGCAGAATTGTCGGGCTATGTCGGTAACTTTAGTTCTTTGTAGAATAACCTCGTCATGAATCTATCCTTTAAAGAAATTCCAATCATAGCACGCTCCATAACCCGCACTATATCTTTTTATACTACGGATATAATAAACACGCCTTATTGCCGTCAATATCAATCCATAGCTTGTGTATGTGTATGCAGTGTTCACGTAAAACTCTCTGTGTTTACAGGGTCGGCAACACGAGTATGACTCCACTGGTGTTGCACACGGCCATAGGCCACGGTAACCACTTACAATTCAGGTGGGCCGTGTGCTTGTCTGCCATTTCAATTGTTTTATTTTGCATGTTAAGTGATACAAATATGTAATGTCTGCCCAGTTTGTGTGTGAGTGAACTTATAAAAATTTGTTAGGTACTGGAAATATCCTTATAGGAAAACTTTATATCATTTTGTTTGACCCACGCATTGAACTAAGGACCTCACTAACGCAAGTAAACACTATTGTAAACTAATGCACAAGATGAATGAGACAGATAAATTATAATAATATTGCTGTAGCCCGCGGCTTCGCGTGTGTGGATGTCGGTTATCGTAAACAAACATAGTCTATGATCTCTCCGAAGCTCTGATTTATTCGTCCACCAAAATTTTCAGATTATCTTAAAAAAAAACTAACTTTCATAATAACTAATCTCATCCCCTATTTAGTTAGAACTGCTTTAACTCCTTTCTTCACGATAAAAGGTAGCATAACATAATGTCCTTCCCCTAGCTTTAATCTCAGTACCAAATTTCATCAAGATTGGTTCAGTTGTTTAGGCGTGAAAACGAAACAGACAGATAGACGGTTACTATCGCAGTTTTGCATTTGCAATTAGTACCTAATTAGTATAGTACTAGCTTTTGCCCGCGACTCCGCCCGTTGGATGTCTGTTATCGCTATAATATCGGTTATCGTTATGAATTGTAGCCTATGTGCTATTCTGATGTGTATAAGCTACTATCAAACTGTCGCGTTTATAATATTAGTAGGATGGACAATCTATAATGTAGTATGGGTAAAGACGAGGACCTGACAAGGTAGCTGGGACAGACTGGATACGGAAGGCGGAGAATCGGGTCGGGAGCAATTTCGCACATCGGGAGAGCCGAGAGACCTATGTCCAGCACTGGACTGCAATAGGCTAATTAATTGCCAACCCTCCGTTCTTCACATTACTCTTATTACTATTTCTATGATATAGCATACCTAGTTATGTTAACATAAGCCCAAGAGACTGCACAGTAAATAGTCGCCATTATAGTAAGATGTTATGTCCAGCACAGTATAGGAGATAGCTTCTGCGATAACCTATAAGAGACCCGTATTATCGGGCTATCACGTGATATACAGTTATCATAATGAGAATGAGTTTTTTTTTGTTGGGAGATGCTTTCGTATTTCTGCGAATATCGATCAACGAATTTTGCGTCGTTTTGTCCGCATCATTTTGCATATGATACAGCGAAGTTTGTACCATTTCATGATGTATAATAATATAAGAAATCCTGCGTTTTTGTGAGATTATTAAACTGTCATAATCACTTAATCCCACACTCGGTTATTGAGTTTTCATTTCAACTAGATTTCAAATATCATACGTTTAATACGTTTTAAAAACGTATTTTTTCTGAATAACGCCCCAGGGTGTCCTCTTGTTCGTGCTTAATCATTACCAATTTCAACATGATGTTTAAAACAATAGTACTTTGATAAACATTATTAATGTAACTCATTACATTTGAGCATACATATTAATAATGAAATGATCAATTGGACAGTTGAAATTCGACCAAATTTCTACGAAAAATTAATCCCTGTTTCTCTTCCATATGGCTATAATTTTGATATGTGAGCTGTTGAAATTGTGCATGTCAAGAGATGACATATCTTTTTAGAGCAGTTAAAACCAAAGTTATAGTTAATAAATTGCTATAAAGGTGTCAGCACAGATTGACTAACAGTTGGCTGTCAGCCTGCGGGCCTAGCATGGGCGCGGGACAAATATCTCTCTCCACCGCTTTTGTCAAATAGACAGGGGACAAAGGTGTTTCTCCCCGGTAGCTAGCATGGCGTCAAAGGAGATAGCTTATGTCCCTCGCTGTGACGTAAACAAGAGACTATTTCTCCACTTGCTTAGCACGGCGGCCGTAAAGTGGAGATAATTTGTCTCTTTTTGACAGATGATAGAGAGAACTAGTCTCCGAACTATTGAGGTGGGGACAAGATTGCATAATACACAATTAAAAATGTCTCGCGGCTTATTCGTTCTAAGTGAACTACAAATACAACAAACGCAACAACAAAATGCAGCGGCGTATGCTGCGGGATCAAATAAACGTGTTCGAATTACCAGAGAGTGAATTAATATGAATTGATAGGATTTCTAAAGATATGGCCCTATGTTATGTATGCAATGCAATGAACAACGCATTTTTTATAATATTATCAACCGAAATTATCGAAATTACTAATATTCCCTCTAACCCATCTAACTAAGCTAAATCGCTTGTGCTGGGAGTGGGTTCACGTCGGTAGTGTAATGGCCAGGATTCGAACCCGGGACCTCTCGATCATAAGGCAGACTCCTTAACCACTAAGCTACCGACGCGACGCTTAAATGAATCAGATGGCTTGCCAGTACATTATAAGGTAAATAATGTTGCATTTCAGAATCGTCTAAAACTCTTATTTGAGCTTATGTGCTCCTAATCCTAAAAAATATATTCTTTGTAACAAATTGTTTAGAGCGAATTCACAGTTTTTACACATTTATTCACAATAACATACAACATTTTTTCACTCATTTTATTAATATTACAATAAATACTGCAATAAAGATAATATTAATAAAGGATATACCTACATTCGAGTTATTCAATTCAAATTCAAATAATCAATTGTCTTTCTTTTTCTTCAATATGGCGCACTCTTTAGTCAATAATAATATTCTGCAGCATAATACTGATGATTTTAAAAGTCACTATTACTCTTATAAAATATGCACGTTGCTAGGTTTTGTTAATTTTGTCGAATATTACGAGTCGAATATTTTTTCGTATATTGGTAGCATTGAGTGGAGAAACGTTGTCCCAGGTGAGAAACTAGTCTTTCCTCGACGCCGTGCTAGCCAAAGGGACAAAAACGGAGGGAAAGACAAATTTTTCTCCACTCCCCGGGGACATTTTGTCTTCAAGCCATGCTAGCCCTGCTGGTGTGCTTAAAGAGAGATAGAGAGAACGCTTTAAATAACAGGGACCCGATAACAGAACTAGTCAACAGAACGGGTGGAAATAACGGCACTTGAACTTTTTCAGTAAAACGGTGTTTCCAAAACGCCTGGTTTCAATTTAGATTAGAAAGAAAAATGTCAAAACACTTTTGTCTTCAATATGATCTCTTAAAGTAAAACCTACCTTAGAGTTTCACGTGGTTTTTAAACCTTCAGAACCTCCTTTTTAATCAGATTTTACATATTTTATTCTATGAGTTTCGTGAGTTTTAAAATTACATGTTTGAAAAACGTAATTATATTGAAATTGGGCGCAGGACAGTGTTTTAGTTCATTAATGATGACTGCGACATAGCAAACTATTGTAATTTTATTGTCGTGCATCATGTGGGTACAGCTCATCGACTCTGTTATATGATAGTGGTCATGTGTTTCTAACGCTCACACAACACCGATACATGCAAGAGTAAATATTTTGTAGATTGGTGTTTAATCACGCTTTAACGTCTAAAAGTATCTGGCAGAAATTTGGAATAGGGATAGGCACATTATAGTCTGAAATACAGAGCCTACTGCTTATCCTCCCTGGGTCAGCCAAGGTGCAAGGGATATGCACTACGACCCACAGACGGCGTGCGTTTTAGTCGGTTCGAGTCTAACATAACCTCCCAGTCCAGCTGCGTCGTGGGCAGTACCTGTAGCGATTTTCCGCACGTTAAAAAAAGGCTACCGTCTATCCCGGGAATGGGGAATGCAATCAGGACTTCCACTAAAATTATGATGAGGAGTATTTGTCTCTCTCTGGTACAGTCAACGTCAGAACTTCAAAATATCTTAATACCAAGGTCACGCTAATCAAACTGTTTTATTAATGTCAATTGTATTATTGTCCGAACTAAAGGTGTATACCAAATATAAAAAACAATCAGTGAACCAGCAAGGGGGAAAACGATGGTAATAAGATAATTTCGAGCACTTTGTTCGTCAAGTTCTATCTGATGCTGACTGTACCTACTTTGCGTAAAATTTATACACATAAAACCAAAAGGAAATGCTATAATACTTACATAATAATAAACTAGTTTGTACTATGCCTACAATATTATGAATATTAAAAATACTTAATACTGCGTGTGATGCTTTTTATTTAATTTATCGATAACACAACGATAGAACTAGTTTTTCTACTTACTTAACGCCAAAATAAGATATGGCAATTTATATTTATAAGTTAAAAAAAAGCTACTCATATTATTGATGTAACATTTGTGAAGATATTTGAAAGTTTGTTACTCAGTCATGTTCCAACGGCTCAATTAATGATAATTAGACAACTACACATTGATTTGACACCATGAAACTGATCAGTACCCCAAACACGAATAATATTCGAACTCGTAACGTAAACGTATCCCGAGAACAGAGCGATGTGAAAACCGCACGCCGTCTGTAGGTCGATGTGCTAGGCCGAAGGTGAGGTTGTCTCGCAACATACCCCTCGCACCCCGGCTGACCCAGGGCCATTCCCAGGTCAGAGGCCAGACCGCCGCCGTGGCCTACTTCTGCTAGGGTGACGAGCGGCTTCACCCGTCACCCTCAGGCCCGCGCTCATGGGGGGCGGAGGTCGGTCTGCGCCCTCCGACGCCCGGGTCACCTGTCTATACTGTGAACCAATAGCAATGCCCAATTCTTTCGATACGTTTACGTTTCTAATTCGAATGTTATTCGTGCTCCTGGAGACAGAGTGTGTATAGAGGATTTTTTTTTCTAACTAACATCCACAACCACGGACGGCTACGAATCACGGTATCTTTCCAATGTTTAAAAGGCCAAAGTACGTAGCACCACAGAATAAATAAATAGTACCGTCGTCATCAAATCGATCTTGATGAGCTAAGTACTCAAAATGATCTTAATGCCTTAGTTTTCCCCAATTCCTGTTGTCTGATTGTTCAGATATTTATTACAAACCTTTAGTTCTAACGATAATACAGTTTAAATCAATAAAACAGTTTGATTTTCTCTTAATATCTAAGTTTAAAGATGATTTCGAGACTTTGTTCTCTAGATATTGGTGATGCTGACTGTACTATTTATTTATTCTGTGGCCAAACACAACCATAGAGACTTGCTATGTAAATACATAAATCTATAATATGTATCAATAGAGTAGTAGCCTGTATTTGTATAAAAAATTATGACTCAGATTTTGCAGTAACAGTCTCATAAGTAAAAGAGTTGTGTTATAAATTATAATATTTTAATATTATTGATAGGCTGTTTCTTCGTTTCAGTTAATAATATTGAAGTTTCCTTTATTATCATCCGAATTAAAGATGTGTACCAAATAAGTTTACTGGACAGTTTTTGTGCTGTCAGTGGGAAGACCAAAGGCCTGCTTTGTCTTCTACACTGACGGCACATAAACACACACGAACAAAACAAACACACACGAAACAAAAACACTGTTTACCGGGTCGGTAGCACGAGTGTGACTCTCTAGTGGTGCACATGTTCATAGGCCACGGTAACCAATTTCCATCAGGTGGACAGAGTGCTTGTCTGCAGCCTCAGTTGTATAAAAAAAACCGATGAATCAGTCAACAGAAAAAGTATAAAATTTCAATTACATACTATATTTTATCTTCCAATAAGGAATACGAGGAACACGTGTGCAATACTAGGGGCGTCACACACGCGCTGCTGACCCAGAAATTACTTACGTGGGATTTATAAGGTTAAGAAGAAGCATGATTGTGAATCAAAAGTGACTTGGAAGGGATTTTGAAGGTAAATAAAGTGTAAGTGACATTGTGGGCTCTCTATAACCTACTTATCATTATTGTTTACCGGTTTGTACCATGAGTCTAAGGGGAGAAAGACCTTCGAGGGCAAACCAAGCTCATCTGCAAGGTCGCTATCTAATGATTATTGTTGGGTAGTGGTTCTAGCGCAGGTTTTCCTCTCGTAATTGAAAGGTCAGATAGTAGTTGCTCGTATAGAATGCAAATCCGAAGGAAGAAGGGTGATGGTGATGGTCATTTTTGTAGTGAAAACTTCTTTAGCGGCGTTGGATGGGTAAAAAGTGTTAAACTCGCGTCTGGATCGCTTGACCTTTGAACCGTAACCGACGACTGACGTCATACAATATTAGCTACAGACTGTCTATTTTGCAAGATACGATAAATAGCTTCGTAGCATAGCGGTAAACGCTTCGACTGTAAATCCTTATGGTTTCAGATAGTACCGGGTTTATTTTTTGTATTGTTTTTTGATGTTGTGTTTTGTGATTATTTTTTCTTTTTGTAATTTATTACTCTTTGTGATAATTTTTCTTTTTGTAATTTATAACTCTTTATGATTATTTTTTCTTTTTGTAATGTATTAATTTCTTCTGACAGGAAATTAGTTATAGGTTCTATGATTGGAGCTTTGGCGCTATATTATGGTATGGTATGGTATGTTATTTTTATCTTTTTCTATGTAATATAACGAAGAAACAAAGAAAGAAAAAGTTTTCACTTCTGCCGGCACTCCCAGAGTGCAACTCATCTTTTTTTTTATTCTACTGATGTGGGAGCCAAGCACTCGGCCCACCTGATGGAAAGTGGTTACCGTGGCCTATGGACGTGTGCAACACCAGGGGAGTACCACTCGTGCTGCCGACCCTGTGAACACAGAGAGTTTCTGTGCCTTCAGTGTAGAAAGCAAAGCATGAATAGCATTTGTTCTTCCCACTGTCAGCACAAAAACTCGCCAGTGAGATCTGGCTACCATACTCACCGACGGTAACACACAACACGAGGTTATTATGGCCGCGGTATTCTGTAGGGAGGTACTTCCCCATGAAACCAATTTAAAAGCGTAGTTGTTTAACGTCCCAGCTGATCGATGTACTCTGTAGCTAAACCTTGAACATAATTTCCTTGAATATTTCTAATAAATCAATACTATTATAGACTAGTACACTACTAGGTACATCAGTATATGAAGGCTGTGCCAACTTATTTTTGACTTTCGTTTGTGGTGAGCGTTTTGAATGTAGTCGTTCAAATCTGAAACTAATTAACTTCCCTTCAGATTACTTATACTCCATTAGCTTTTGCCCGCGGCTCCGCCGGCGTGGATGTCGGTTATCGCGACCAAACATTGCCTATGTCCTTTGTTATGGTCTAATCTACCCATATACTAAATTTGACCAAAATCGGTTCAGTGGTTTGGCGTGAAAGACGGACACATACACTTTCCCGATTATAATATTACACTTGTGGACACATCTATTGGCCCACCTTAGAGTTTAGGTTTCGATGGCCCCTATCTTAATTTTATTGCTAGATTGAACAGAAACTATTGATGCAGTTTTAAACCTGATACATTTTACCAACTTTTTCGATCGTATCGTTTAAATTTGAGTTCAGCATACTACAGGACATGGAGCTACGCCTAACAAGTCGCGTAGGCGCCTTGATGAGAGCAGTTGATTTTTGAATAAATAATACTTTTAATAATAATAAAATACTTTAATACTTTTTAATAAAAAAATATAATTTTAATACTTTTTAATAATTTTGTACTTTAAAAGTTCAGTTTATAATAATGTTTCTGTTTAGAAATTTTTGATTTTTAATTTTAAAGACTAAAAACTGAAATAAACCACTACCTAGTTAGTCAGTTAGCCTAGTATATTTGTTTAATATGTGTTTCTTTAAAAAGTCGCCACAAGACTGTTTACGTTTAGGTAACTACCTAATCGAGTAGAGTATAATTGTGGTATAGTATCTGGATATACCTACCTCAATATTCAAATCGACTTCAAGAGAAAAAATCGAATCGATCTAGGCGGGGTTTGAACCCGCGATTATTGCCTTATTTTTTTTAGCATAATAAATGCTTGAGAATTTCATAAAAAAAACTTTAATATTCTTTGTATAAAAAAATATCAAGCCGAGTTTATGATTGTGAAACAATTTGTCACAGACCAATAATTGCTACAGAGCCACAAAAGGGTTTCCACGCTCTTTATACAAATAAAAAGAAGTGCATAGTTGGACTTGCATAGCAGCCATCCAGGTATGTACTGGACGGGACTAGGTAAGTAGCGGCCAGAACAATTATGAAATAAAAGAAGCAAAAGATATTATATCAAGTACGTAGTAAATGGAAACATGTTGTCCCTACCTACCTCACTAGGAAGGATGCGTGACTTTATGTATTATTTTTAGATGACGAAGTATGATTTTATGGGTAATTTGAGGTTGCCCTAAGACCCTCAGCCAAGCCAACTGTCCTCATGGTTTCTCCCATTGAAGCCCCATGAGCTAAATCTAAAGGAAAAGAAGCAAACTGGCTTTAAAATAAAAGCATCAGATGCAACCCGTAATCACGATAATTTAAAGTTGAAATAATTTAATAGGTGCATTTTGACATTTGTTGCCTAGGCTTAGTGTGTCATAAATCAATTGTGAGAATTGTCTATTCAGGTAACAACCGATTAATCGTTTAAGGCATTTGCCATAAATTCATAATGCATCTATTAAATTCTTTCAACTCAAATGATTTTGAACAAAGTATGACATCACACCTCGTTATTTCACGCATGTTTCCATAGAAATAACCTAAAACAATTGATTTGACTGCATACTAGGACTGGAATGTAAACACATTCGTATTATCTAATTTAAACAATTAAATAATATTTATTATTTCACTTCGAACGTGATTGTCACCTCAATGATTGCATTAGTCCAGCTATGTGTAGATAAGACCTACTTACATGTCAGTATTATGTTTTGAACAATAGGATGGGTATCAGCTGCAATATTGTTTAAAAACAATGAAAGGTAGGCGAATACAGCTTATTTGTGAACGCAATTGTCAGTTTAAATGCATTTCATGATGCTATTTTTGATCGTGACTAACTTGCGTAGCTTTTTTCTGACGGAAATCATACATGTAAGCGCACATTCATGTTTATTGAACGTAACACTTTCTAACGTACACACATTGTTTGTTGGACTTACAAATAGCGCGGCAAAAAATTGTTAGATCGATTTTAATTTTAAGCGAAACGTGCAGATATTCGTAACAATGTTGGAAAATTAATTTATTATGGATTTATTCATGTTCGTATGTATAATCAATTTCTGTAAAATAGCGATTGAGTGAATAGGTACACGCTACGTAGACGAAGGTAACTTATCCGCATTTATTCATTTATTGTACTGATTTTCTTTTCCTATAACATGTAACACTTTAATGTTTGATTAAATTTTCAATATCGCTCGCCTATTGACCGAAAATTTGACTTTAAATCATGGTTGAAAATTAAAGGAAAACGTATCAAGATGGGTGAAAACAAGTTAACTAATATATTATTCTCGTTCCCGCTGCTCATATAAAGATATTGCCAGGATAAAAAGTGACTTATGTAGGTATTATTTTCGACTATAATCTATCGGTGTGCCAAATTACAACAATAACACAATAACAAACATAAATCCACACAAACTTTCACATTCATAACATTAACAGGATTTCTGTAAGATTCAATGCAATTCTTCAATAACTGAAACGCCATAATACAATCCAATAGTACTTACGTACAATCATTTTGTAAAAACGCATAAAATGTTAATCTGTACCCTCCACAGTGCTACCTACCACAGCACGGCACACCAGACGTGTGAAAATAGACTTTGCCGGTCCACCCCATTGTAATATTAGTTTTTGTTCCCACTTTTGACCTGACATTGTTTGACTTTGGCGCGCCATAGTGGATATCTTTGCCGTAAAATACGTTTCTAAACATTTATAAGCTTGTAAAAACGTATTGTACTACTGCCTAGTGTTATGGTTAGAATCAAAAGGGTGTAAGTGATAACGACCGTTGACAGGAAAATTATAATATTGTAAAGTGTTATGATGTTGTTTAGACCTATTTCTCTTTGAAAAGTTATGTCACTTTGGCCGTTTTCAACAGTTGATTTTACCTGATATTAGCTCTGAATACTACATTTTGGTAACGCAATTTTATTCACCTTAATAATAGTTTCTAGTTGCGAAATCCGCTCTTAGTAACTAACAATATTTCGCAGTTTTAAATGCCTATTCCAATAATAACAGCAAACTATAACCCCGGGTAATTGGGCCGCAGGAAAATGGCCGCCAGAACAAATATTTGGACTTCATCATCTAAAATAAATGGCGTCATGAAATATTTGTTTTAATGGAGGAAAGGAGAGGTAATAAGCTTTTGTCTACAGGGCGGGTTTGTTTTTAAAGAGTTGTATTGACTTGAATAGGGTCGACTTCAAATAGGTAAATATATACTGTAATTAGGTACCGTTAAAAGTATACTAAGATAAAGGGACTCCTTTCTTAGTGGTAAGTTGGTACCCGAGTAGGTAGCACATTGCAAGGTTAAGCAACACGAGCCAAGTTGGGCTTAGGATGGGTGTCCGTCCTTAACACATTGAGATACTTCCGTGCGTACATCTTCAGCACTCGTTACATATGTTTGTTACTTTTAAGGTCCCAATTACCCAAAGTCCGAAAACCTAAAAAGTCTGAAAACCTTGGTCTGACTACAGAACTTTGGTATCGCCAGTCGATTGTGGTGGTCAGATGGCAGTTGCTTCAAGGAAAATATCTAAGTTCAACCGTACCCTTTTGTTAGACTGAAAGCCGACCCCAAATAAGTTGAGAAAATCTCTAACCCATACTGATCAGACCTACTTACTTACTTCCAGCAGGTGACGCCGCCGTTGACCAGGCGGGTAATCTGCTCTGTTGTATGGGCCATTTCACTCAATGCCCATAAACCAAAACCTTGCTGAAAAAAAGAAAGAAAAAAGAACATTCAAGTGCCTTATATAAGGTACCTAGTTAAAAGTTACCTCTTTCGTTAGTATTCCTAAACCCCGAAGTTTCGGACAAACTTTCCATGGTAGCCGCCAGTTTCGCTACTGTAATTGATTAACACTTCACTGGCCGCAGCTGTGCACTCATATTTCGTTCGGATGCTCGCTCCAACAATTACAGTTTAAATCTACGCTTACTAACTTTTAAACTTTCACGTTGCACGATATATTTATAATAATGTTCACGGGATGATGGATACACATGGGGTTTATGAGGGTCGAATAAGATCTTTGGAGCTCTTACTTTTCGATTGACAGACATGGGAATGGGGTATCAGACGACCTTTGTACATCTGTGCGCCGAGCACGGATAACATTCGAATTCAGAACGTAAACATATCGAGAAAATGGAGCATTGCGATTGATTCCACAGCAGGCAGACGGCCAATTGCATTGCTCCGTTTTCGGGATACGTTTACGTTACGAATTCGTGCTCGGAGCACTGAAAGCCAAGATAAACCAAATTTCGGAAAGGTAAGCGGACTTTGGGATCAAAAGTGTAAGCTTCACAGTAGATAGCAGGAGGTAGCATGGCGCGCTTGTCACCTCTTTCGCCTCCCCCCCTATCCAGGGTTCTATGGGGACACCGTGCTTCCCAAGGGCCATCATGAACACGCAGATGGCCCTGAATCAGCCGGTGTGCGATTCAGATGCCTTATGGACCATCTTACCCCCTGAGATCTAAGACTCGAGGCGGCTTGAGGTTTTTGCCATTTCTAGTTCGCCTCCGAACGAAACGAAGAAGATACTATAGTGAACCTATAAATCTAATCCTGTGTTATCTAGATGTCTTTTCCATACGTGTTTTAGTTATACCAAGAGCTATTTGGAAAGTTTGCAGTGTTAACTTTAACTAACTAACTTTATTTTGTTGTTAGCAGTAAACGAGATTCAGGCCTTTTGCTTTGTTTTGTTTGTAAGTAGGTTCGGAGTTGTAAACGTCTTTTCTCATTTTCTTTTGATAGTTTTTGTAAATATGTCTAAGTATCTATCAATCTGGTTATAAACAATGCCATAGAATATGTAAAAGTTACCACAAAAGTACATTAAACGATGCATATTTCATAACAAACTGAAATATAACAAAATAATATAGACACACTTCATTATTCCACACTTATATTGTAAGTAGGTATAGGAAAGGGTGCCACCACCATCAATGCATACATACATACATGTAGTCACGCCTCTATCTCCGGAGGGTTAGGCAGAGGTGAATTAACACCCACATTTCACTGTATTCGGTCCCACGTAATAGACGGTGAGGCTATTGCCGTATTCCGGGCACTATTGTTGACTCTCTGAGTTGACTATCTGAGGCTGAGTCTGGGCTGTACATATCTGTCTGATGTTAAAGTTAATCAGCCCTATCCCTTAGTCGCCTTGTACGACAACACATGGGAAGAGAAAGGGTGGCCCGAATTCTACTCTGCCGGAAACTACGCGACTAGCATCCATCAATGCATTATTGTTTTAAATTTTTGCTAAATTGTCTTTGATTTGCTATAACACTGACAACCACGAAATCGTTGGTTCATGTTTACCCAAAATAATTCGACTTTTGTCCTTACTTAACACAAAAGAAAAATATGAATCGATTTATGACTTTACACACTTAAGTCAAAAGCTCTCAAAAGACTTCAACATGACATTCAATTCTTAAACAAAATGGCGTCTGACATTCCATTTTAAGTTGAAACGTATAGTGCCTAAAATATCATCACTATCATCAGTCAAGTTCTTGGAAATATATTTATGAATGTGCTTCAGACGGAATTCCTCTTTGGAATTCTAAGCACTTGTTTGAGTAAGTTATTCTGATCACATAAGCACCGTAATTGATAGAACGTCTAACAATCGAATCTAAAACTATTGTAGGTGTGTACTTACTATACATATAATCACGACTTTCGACTTCCAGGCTAGGCAGACTTGATAACCTTTCATTTGCCTCGGTTCTTGCGTCGTGATCTTCCATTATCGTTATGAAATCTGGCAACCAAGTTCGCCGGGGTAGGTAATATGACATATCCATAGGTGAATTAACTCCTACATTTCGTTTTGTCCCACATAACAGGAACAACTTTATTACAGTCAACTATATACCATTTTGGGCAATTCAGGGTCCGTATTTTAAAACCCACCACAAGATTTTTTTAAACACTGTTATGGATTTAAAAACCCTCATACAGCAAGTAAAGTACTTTTAATGGTGAAATTACGAATAGAGTTGGTTAGAGGCCCCGCAGACTAAAGACTTTTTATCCGCCGATTTAGGCTAATTTCTTTCTTTAATTCTTTATTGTACACACATAATACAGGCATCATATATCTTATATCTTTAGACGAGAAATTCTTGTATATAAATATGTATTTATAATTGGAATATCGGAAATGGCTCAACGATTTTCATGAAATTTAGTATACAGTTTTGGGGGCGATAAATCGATCTAGCTAGGGTTAAGCTTTTGAAAATGTCATTATATTTAAAAAAATAAAAAGAAATATGACTCTTCCTGACATCTATTGGTGATGTGAGCAACTAACTGCTTCAACGACACAACACTAAAGCTTCCAACAGATAGCGTTGTTACAAAAAAAATACATCATCCAAGCACTAAAACATTTAAAGAAACGCATATACAAAGAGGAGCTTAACTCAAAATGAATTCTCTCCCAGCAAACCTTTGAGTAGCAGAGAAGAACGTGCGTAATTTTTAAGTCATAAGTTTCGTAATTTCGGTTTTGTACCATCTGTTTTGACATCATTAAAAAGTCCTGTTTGATTCACACGGTAACGCAAAATCAATTGTCTGCGAACAGATGTCATACCATGAACTCTTAAAACAGATCAAACTGCAAATGTATGTTTGTATTACTATATGGATTACAAAGTTATTTATGCAGTTGGTAGTTGGTCTTCAGGAGTTTCTATGAAATGTACCGCTGTGATCGACATTACACTTTTTTTTCTCTCACAACAAAAAAAAAAAGATGCTTGTAAGTCTTCAGTCTTAATTAAGTTGTTAATCGAAATGCGATTATATTGAATTAGCGTAGTCTAACTAACTTTGTAGTTATACTGTGGATTTAGTATTTACCGACAAACAAGTTTGATGGGCTTCACGAATCATGATTATCTCCAGACTGAAGCTGAATTATTTAATTAATCACAGGTAAGTTAGTGGGCGCGGCCGCTACGCAGGCGGCGCGGGTTCGATACCCGCTCAGTGCAAATATTAGTATGCATGAATAAGGCAACTTACATAGATCTACGGTGTTTTTTTGTAACGTGCGGAAAATCACCACTGAGACCACCCCCGCCGGAGCCGGATGTATGTCGGACTCGAACCGACTAAACCGCACGCCGTCTTTGGGTCGCAGTGCCAAGGCAGAAGGTGAGGTAGCTATAGTGCATATCCCTCGCGCCCTGGCTGACCTAGGGCCATCTCTCTCGATCTGGCCCTCTTCGAGTGGGGGGACACCGGAGTCCCCAACTCGTATCCGGTAGTCACGTGACGCGCGACGCCGTCGTGGCCTGCTTCTGAGTCACCCCCAGGCCCGCGCTTATGGGGCAGTTGAAGCTTGCAAAATTCGAGAAGTCTATCTACAGAACTTCGTTATCGCCATTTGAAAATATCGAAGCTCAGCCACATCTTAGAAAAGAAAGTAGACCTCAACTTCAGAGAATGAGTGTGTAAGGTTAGTGTGGCGTTTTATAAGACTATATTCATAGGCAGATAAAAAGTATATAGTTCTTTTTTATACCACTGAGGTGTCAGACAAGCACACGGTCCACCTGATGAACGTGGTTACCGTGGCCTATAGACGTGAGCAACACCAGGAGTCCAGGAGAGTCACACTTGTGCTGCCGAATCTGTAAACACAGAAAGTTTCAGTGCCCTCAGTGAAGAAGACAAAGCAGGAATAGCCTTGGGTCTGACAGCACAAAAACTCTGCAGTGAGCTCTGGCTACCCTACTCACTGCTGGAAACAGTCAACGTTTCTTAATGTCATGCAAGTGGTTATCTCAAAAATATTTGTCATAGTGCTCCAATTTTCAAAGTAAATATTGACTCACTTGTGTAATGGTACCATAAGTATACTGAAACAGCCATTGGCTGAAAACCCATTTGTTTTATATTTACGTAATAAAATGTTTTTCGGTAAATTTAACCCAGAAACATAGTTTTTGTACTATAATAGTCGCAAATAAGCAAATTAGTTAGCGGTTCCCGTTGTCTATGAATGTGGGTACCATGCATTCATGCATGTGGCGCAGGGTTCGATTTCCGGATCTGATAATGCACTTTAGGATTTTGTTATCGTAAGTTACGAAATCACTACTTTTAAAAACGTATTTTTACAGAATTTGGCCATATGTATTTAAAAGTTATTTAAAGTATTGGAATAAAGAATCTGACACGCACTCTATGCACATACATACACATGAGTCCATGAACGAACACTCCTTATTTATGCAGTCGTGTAAAAAAGTGTCCGGTTGACTTCAAAGCCAGGGCCATACTAATCATCAACATAACTGGAGTAATCTGGGCGTTATAGATTAAGGAATTCACTATCGACATTCCTAGTCTTGATACTTTGACATCTCAACATTATTTCTAATTTCTTTTTGGGGAATGAACAATGTGTCGATTTTGTATAATCCCTTGTAATTTGTTCTTAAAGCAGGCCATAAATCATAAACAATAAGTGAACTCTTTTCGTCGCACGTGTTAGCCATCTGGGGACCAAACGCCAAATTAATTTATTCAAAAGTTCATAGTAAAATAATTTAACTATAATTAATAGGTACATCGTATATATAACTGTAGAATTCTGCCATTGAATCAATTCTTCTTAATGGTCTGCGAAGATCGAACCAACCGCATTTGCTAGTCGTGCCTCACCACAATGGATGAGGCTATGGCGTTGGCTTTCCTTTCGGTGTTCGGTGGTCAGATGGGAGTCGCTCACTTCGGATACAACCAGGATCAACTCCGGTTTCATTCTTCTGTTGATCTTCGCTTCATACCTACAGACCCGGGTCCTTTAAGCGGGGCGTGAAAAAGCATCTTGAAGCCGCCAAGCTGATTACCACTCGTGTAAACACGCTACGTGTATGTAATGATGACACTCTTTCCTGAGACTATGACTTCAGCTTACCATCAGGCGAGGTGAAGTTAAATTGACGTGACTTATAGAAAAAAAAATCTTATTGTTTAGCTTCTAAAGGCCGAAGCATGATGTTATATAGCTCCTTAAGAAAAGGGGTATTTAATGCAAAAGGAATTTCTTATATCGAACAAAAGAACATTGGTACTATTTAGTTTTATTATTGGTAAATTTAGAATTATCTAACGCCTGTCTGGTAAGTGTAAATTAGTATGACTAATAAAGTGAAAACGTGTCACTTGAATAGGAATTTTGATTCATAGCAATGTAATAGGTACTTATGTAAACATGGACATTAAACTAAACTATTTTGAATCAAATTACTATTTACATGACATTTTTATTTTATTTTATTGCAATGTAACAATTATGATCATTATATTATTGTATGTGTGAGTTTTTAAAGTTTGTGTTTTTCGTAGTGGATAAATATGTATGTTAAAATATTTCAAACACAATGTAAATTGTTCATCAAAAAATAAATCAAATCAACTCATAAACGTAAACAACAGTTGAATAACGACTTGAACTGAAATAAATTACAATTATTTCAGTAACTGTGTTAGTTAGACAGACAACGGAAGATGGCACGTATAATTTTACTTATGTTTTAATATTTTTTACCTAGATAAATAGAATAATACATATCCAGCAAGGTGCACGTGCACCTTAAGCCTTTAACGAATGACATCAGCAAGTTAGCTAAGTCACGATTGTATCTTCCTGTTGAAAAACTCAGCGATCGGATTGATCGTGGCTATGCAGAATATACCTACTTATTATGCGGTACCTACTTACTTAGGCTATTGTCTTTCAATTATAGAGCACTGAGCTCTTGCTCTTTTAGGCCCTATGGCGAAATGATGATCACGTTTTAAATTGTCCTAAAGTTACCCAGTTGTTCAAAGTTTGCGGTACATAACACTGATTCGATCGGCATTATTTTTTTAGCCTCAAGGATAACTCATGCAAATCCAATAAATAACTTAAGCCAAACTGTAAAAAAATACTACGCTACGCTAATAGTTCTTAAGATAGTTTCTTTGCATCTCTTGTGGTTTGAGTGTACCAACCAGTGATCCTTTTTTCACAAAAAATTCAGCATAAAGTACGGACTGGACAGCTATTCATAAAAAAGTAATACCTTTATTCTAAAGAAAATTAAAATTTGTTTTTAGCTAAACAACGAAGTCGGTTTCTGACGTATTATTTGACATGACACGTCAACTGTCACGGTATGTCAAATATTTGGAATGGAAGTTACAAAACATTTTGTATTCTAGCTAAAGTGTTCTTTCAATTATTTATGACTAAGGATGGTTAAGGTAAGGGGTTTGTTAGCGTTGCGTTGTTGTATTGTTGATAACTTTTTTAACCTTTTTCTGACTGAGCGCCATTAAAGTTACCAAGTAGCTTTGAAAATAATCACCCAAATGACTAGCTCTCGGCACTGAAGTATCAAAACTCATTAGTCACAGTTTTAGTTTACTTAAGCTAAGTTTACCACCGCTTCCAAGGCCTTGGTGGAGAAGAAACGGCTCTGGCGCATCAAACTAAGATTTCATAACTTAGACAAAAATTTCATTCAATCATTTATCTTTTTTTTATTCCACTTAGGTGTCAGACAAGCACACGACCCACCTGATGGAAAGGGGTTACCGTGGCCTATGGACGTGTGTAACACCAGCGGCGTCACATTCGCGCTTTACCCTGTCTCTGATCTATAGTCTACGTCCGTTCTGTTCAATAAAATAAATTATTAATAATAAAAAACCTGACTGATGAATGAATGAATAAAGCTTATTTCAATTTTTTCAGCATCAGTCGGGTTTTTTCTTTTTAATAGATACTTTATTTTATTTTATACTGTTTAATTATTATATATTTGATTTTTATACCCCACTTAAGAAATTTGAATGAATTACAAAAAAAACAACAAGCTTTTGTTCATATTTTGTTTACCTACCTAACAATGCTTGGGCAATAAATAACTTTAATTTTATACATGAATTATTGATTCCGTACGGAGGTTCACAAAGAATAACCATTCGTGACAGTCAGTTAAAAATCTAAATTCAAAATTATTCCCGCCTTACCTAAGAAGAGAGCTACAATTTTTGTTTCTAAAGAGTTTGTCTGGTTGCTTGAAAGTCAAAGTTTCCTTTGCTAAGTAAAGTTCAAGTGCAAACTTTTTTTTACAAACAACCTTAATTAGGAAGCAAGCAATTTCGCCAAGTAATTCGGTGAGCTGTTTAATAATGCGTGGGTGTAATTTCATAACCCTTCACGACCACCGAGTCTCACAGACATGGGAAAATTAGGTGTGGGTTGGACCCTATGCCCTATAACATTTGGCGCAGACGCTGTTAAACGTTAATGCGTATATATGTCGCAGCCAATTAGTTTAATCAGCCGTTCAATTAACTGCCTAGGCTATTTACTAAACGGCACGGTTTAATTAGCGGTTTAATTCAGCCATTTCATTATACGGCTAGGAAAATAGCTTGGATCGATGACGTTTAATTATTTGCCTAGCTATTTAATCAAACAGCCATAAAAAATACTTATTTCTGCATGGTTATTAAAAAAATAACCACGAAGGCTTTCCAACCTAACCTATCCTTCGATACGTGTATGTATGACTTCGATATGTTGCACAACCAATTGGCGAAGTTATAAATCGTTATCGACCTTTAAAAATATGAAAATTCCTGGTACTTTCGTCCCCCTTTCGTATACTGTCAGCAGGTGCCATGGACTCTCTCTGCAAGGCTAAAAAATACGTTCCCAATAAAAGGACTCACCGATCGCAACTGAACAATCGTGGTACTTTCGTCCCCCTTTTTTATACTGTCAGCAGGGCCCATGGACTCTCTCTGCAAGGCTAAGGCTCTCTAAAGCAGCTATAGAAGATATTAGTAATCCCTTGTCGCACAGAAGGAGTAGGAGGAGTATTTGAGGTGGCGATGATTCAACGGCACGGGCAGTTGTGTCCGTAAACTGGTTTGCAATAACATAGAATGTTGTTTAACGTTATTGCGATACTAAGTAAATGATTTGTGACCGAATTATGTATTATTGACAAACTAATACCGTTGTGCAATCGTTATTTTGATTTATTGAGTTGAATCTGTCAAATCTAGCATTAAAATTTCAACATGTGATAGGGCCGCTACACGATGGGCCATGATGGACAATCACAGAATGGGCCATGATTGCCACCGTAATCGCGCAGCTGTCCACATGATCGGGCATACCACTTTTGTTAATTGTTGTCCATAAAACAATGGACGTTGAAACAGTAGCAGCTAAATAATAATCTAAACAGAAAAATATTAATAAACTGAGTTTTTAATAAAACATCTCAAAAGGGCACGTCAAAATTGATTACATTTACATAAGTGCCTAATTAAATGGAGTGTAGGAAAAATTCAACTATCTACATGAAAATAAAATGTAATACAAGACTTACCGGTCTACTCGCTAATAAACATACTTCATACGTTTCATGTACATATTGTACATCTACATATTTGCTTGGTTTAGACGGGAGTATAAGTGGGTTTATTTACCTTGTTTTTATCTTTATGGTATTTATTTCTTGGATTCCAAATTATGGAGTCATATTCTTACAATTCTATAAATTTTAAATCATCATTGGTCCATTTCGGCTCTGACATCGTAAAGAGATCCTAATATGTTACTAATAAATAACCAAAACGCACGCGTTCACACTGTATGGTCATTCAATACGAACTGAGTGATCAGCGATCTTGTGGACACGCTTACTATCATGGCCGAACTTCCTTTGATGTTCGTTCAAACAACCGACACAGTCGCGATTAAGCTCATCTGTCGCCGATCATGGGCATTTGCAGACGATTATGCCGTCTACACGTTCGTGCTCGGTTGTCATTGTCCATCATGGCCGATCGTGTAGAGCTAGCATAAGACAAATCGCGACTATTACGTGAACCGACTACCATCTGACCTGCACAATATCGATATATCGCCTTTGTGATATCGAAGCATTGCAGTTAGACCAGTTTTTGGATTTTTGAGGGCTCCAAATACCCGTAACGACTTCCATAGATGCTCATATGGCAATCGGGATCGACGGCTTTACGGCTTCTCCGAGGCGCGACTAGACCAATGTAAATACCCAAATTCATGCATACAAACGTTTGTATTGAGCGAGGATCGAACCGGGCCTCCTGCATAGCGGCCCCGAGCACTACCGCTACGCCACGGAGGCTGTCAATAGCCGGCTATCTCTCATAGTAATGTGAGTGACTATGAGAGTTTAAATATTAAAGTATAAAATGCTTCCATAAGCTCGTAAATTTATTTTAATTGGACTATCTAAATGCACGGAGCAACAAAATTGGTATCGTGCAAGACCACTAGTTCCCCTCCATAGGCCTAATGGTGAGCGGATTTCGATGAATGAAAGCTTAGATACCTATAGCGCTGCAATGGTGGCCTTCAGCTTGATAACCAACAGATTCTTTCTCACGTCTTGCTTAAAAAACCAGGCATTTGAGGAAAAAGGAAACACGTCTATTGGTAAAGAGTACAAATCTTTATAGCAGTCAAAAACCTAAGTGGAATTATGTCTCCTTTTTCCTCTTCTGTTGTGTCAACGGCATATCAGTCGTCAAACTTTATTTGCCTAATATGCAGGTACTCTGATAGCGTTGTCAGAGGCTCTCAAAGGCTCCTCCGGTGGGTGGGCAAACAGGAATCCAAATTATTATGTAATCGCAGTGATATGAATGTTAATAACCTAGTTCAACACTACGGCACGGCTGGTCTGACTGTTCATCGCGAACTCACTACGACTGAACCAATTGTATCAAAATGCAAATTGCTCACAACAATTTAGTTAGGGCTAGTGCGCACATGGGTTATTCCGTAGCGGTTCACTGCGCAGATGAGTGTAATGTGGTGAGATTAGGTTATAATATTGTTAGTTTTATGTTCAACAAGTGAGCAAAGTTGTTTTTTGCAGCGAGTGCGGACGTTAAATCACGAACTAACGAAGTAGTCTAAAATTGAATCAAGAACATAGTGGTTCTCATATAAACTACAGACCGTAGTGATTGAGTTAAAGATACGAAACATGAGCAAAATTGCTCTCTTGTAAAACACATATACATATATACACAATCACGCTTTTATCTCCGGAGGGTTAGGCAGAGGTGAATTAACACCCACATTTCACCAATCATTGTATTCGGTCCCACGTAATAGGGGGTGAGCCAATGCCGTATTTCGAGCATTATTGTTGACTCGAGCCATGCATCTGCTTAGTCTGGGCTGTGTATGTATTTATCTGTGTAATGTTGAACAGCCCTATCCTTTATTCGCTTTGTACAACACCCCATGGGAAGAAATAGGAGGCCCTAAATCTACTCTATTGGGAAGCGCAGTAGAATTGCATCACGAGTGTATAGAATGGTTATAGTTTAGTGAGTTAAAAGTACGAGACATGAGCAAAATGCTCTCTTGTTAAATACACAAGTACTAATTTTCACCACGACCAGCATGAAAAGTGTTATAAGAAATATAATTAAGATAAGAGTTAAAATAGTTGCCTGGAGTGTAGATCAGCACATGTACCGGTTTGTAGGTTTGGCTTGGACTCCGAAGATCTTAATTAGGCCCCGTACACCCTATTGACAGATTACCTTGCTAGTTATAAAAGGGCGTCGCTTGTATAAATACTCAATATCTTGAGTTTCTTTCCGTCACATCACATGGCGTGAGTTGGGTCATTCAATTTATTTGATTGACCATATTCAATTTAGCTAGTCCAGTCACGGAGTCACCGTTTCCTCGAGTGTTAACCAATTCTAAGAAAGTGTATTTTGGCTAAATTAACGGCGTCATACATAATACTTACTGCCTATAAGGATAAAAAACCTAAGACCTATCCTCGGTCATCTGTGTGAAATAATTTTGTATGCCTTAATAATACCTTGTGTGAATGAAATTTGACCCATTGATAGAGTTTATTAATAGCTAGACTAGTACATAGGCCTATGTGTAATGAACACTGAAATAAATGCTTTTATACATATGACATAGGCTACTTTTTTCTGGAAATTGATTCCTGTGGGTCACAGGACCAGGAACAGTATTTCACGCGAACTCAGCCGAATGTTAGTTTTATTGTTAAACCTGCTCAATTACACGTAATTCGCGAACTTTTTAACACTTAAACATCGAAAGAAATACAGCTATGGAATTTCCCACCCACGTGTAAGCCCTCAGTTGTACGTACAGCGCAATACGGGTCTTAACTGGGCGCATCCGTCTTGTCTAGCTCAATGTTTGTTACAAGGACTCCTTGTCTCCCGCTAATGGAATGTATTTTTAACACTGGCCACTTCGAGGTCTTGAAGCTACTTGGAAACGTTCTTTTTATTCGGAGGTGCATTTTGATTCGGTATGTTACAAAAATCCGATTGACTTCTATAGGTATAATATAATAGATTAGCTAAATCTAAATCGATCGGAATCACGGAACAGAAATAAATACGTTTATTGCTCTTAAAGTTTCATTAAATAGACAATCTGTTTATAAAAAAAGTGTTTGGTTCGTGGGTGAGGCGGGCATTAATTTTGAATTTCGAATTTGGAACAGAAAACAGAGACTAGTGAAAAAAAAAGAGTTTTAATACCTGTGTATATACTGTATAGGTAAGCGCGCCTTTTTTGTAATCTTATCTGTAGACAGCTACATAAAGTTTCGCATTGGGATCCATTATTGGTTTTTCGCGGTAGGAGTCAATGAGATGCTCAAAAATAAAAACTAAAGCCAATCTGTAATAAATTTCCATCGAGCGATTCTCGACGTAAGCCGGTCTTAAATCTACCGCGTAAAAGATCGCTTGATCTCAGTTGATCCGGCTGGGAGACTGAAAACTTAAATTTTAACGCGGATTATACTTGCAACTGCACCAAGTTGATTTTATAGTGAAAAGTTCACCGCGAAAATACTGTTTCACATTCACTTTAAGTTCAGGTATCATTTGCATTTTAAAAAGTCGAATTGTTGATTCTCTTTCACTATATCTAAAGTTGCACTTATACATATTATTACATTTTTACTCTGTTTGTAATAAGTAGATCATTCATCAACTCCCTAATTTGGAACTCGCTAGCGCTTGCGAGTTAGCATTTTTCGATTTCTTTTTTAAATATATTTCTTAATTGTTTATTAGTTGTATCATCATCACCCTTGCCGCATTCGATACTTTGACCTCGGAATCCGGGGTCCTGTGTCTTCCAGTTCAACCGCGACGCGGCATAACTTAGATATTTTCTGTGAAGCGACTACCATGCCATATGAACTCCTCAATTTATAGGCGATATCGAAGTATTGCAGTTAAACCTGTCTTGAAGTTTCTCTGACGGATAGAATTCGAAACGAGGTGATCCGACAAAGAACCAAAGTGACCGACATAGCTCGCAGAATAAGCAAGCTGAAGTGGCAATGGGCTGGCCACGTCTGTCGAAGGACCGATGGCCGTTGGAGCAGACGAGTCCTAGAGTGGAGATCGCGAGAAGGCAAACGAAGGGTTGGACGTCCCCTAGCCAGATGGACCGATGACCTGAAAAAGGTTAATGGGATGGACTGGATGCGGAAGGCGGAGGATCGTACGAAATAGCGCACATTGGGAGAGGGCTATGTCCAGTAGTGGACTGCTGTGGGCTAATTGACTGTCTAAAAAAAAGGTCACCATACTTTTTCATCTCAAGGCCGTGCGGAAGTTGGAACAGCGCGTTGAAATTAAAATAGTTAACACAACTATTTTCAACAATTTTTGATGTTCAGTTCAAGGAACTGCTTTCGGGTAATATTATAGGTTTTCATAAGATTTTCACAAATAGAGTGGTAATAGTGTAATATGAGGATTTGCGGGATTTACCACACAATGGTTTGCCGTACCCTTTGACCTTTCAACCGTCAATATGTATGTTATACTTACCTATGTAAGTATATGAATATTACTAAAAAAATACGGTTTTTTACGTGCGTACTTGTTATACGCATGTTTATTTTTTGTAGGTACTAATTTTCATATCGTAATTACATAGTTATAACTAATTAATGATACATAAAATAGAAACACTATGTTAACACATATCTTTTTACAGCAGTTATTAAGCCTATAAAGTCAGCATTTTGTTTTTATGCTGTATATCCCTTCACGTGTATGAAGTGCTACAGTCAATTACAAAAGAGCATCAACAAACTCTAATTCAATCATAGCCTTAGCTTTTAACTGCTTCGTTAACTATTAAATGAAATATGAAATATATGATCCTCTGAGGATTACAAAGCGAGTTAAGTACACCAATTTATTGTATTAAATTTCCAATGCAAAGTCCATGTACCATTTTTAAGAAACGTTTGGCGTTGACTGTACAGTGAGTGATAAAATTAGCTATACGTATTCCAATTCACCTTTAATTAAATACAGTAATTCACAGAGGCCAAGGTAAAAAAAAAAAAGTCCCTGGCCTTAGGATTACAAAAATAATTATACAAACAATTACATGTTTCAATATAAGGAGTGTTTGATACTGTGTGAAGTTTACGCGAATATCACTCATTGAAAGAAAAGCACTTATTTGCCGAAAGGACGGGTTTTATTTCCATAAAGATTACTTAGCGACTTTTCTCGTTAACTGTACGCGAACAGGTTGTATGAGACAACTACACGACGTTTTGTAACCGCCGTAGATAATGGGGGTATGTTGTATTATACATATATCTCGTTATAATGAATGAAAATGATGACGCCCATTGGACACTATCTAAATTAGATGCACTCTTCTTTTAATTGGGATTATAATTTATTTTGATTTTAATAATAAAAAGCACATGAATTAAATTAATAGGTTACTGTTCGTCTAAGAAGTCAGCCTTACGATCGAGAGGTACCGAGTTCGAATCCTAACCATTACACTTAAAACCCACAATTAACACTAGCAATTTAGCTTAGTTCGAGGGGTTATTGGGAATATTAGTAATTTTTGTCTTTATTTTATATTTAAAAATGATAATTACTCGATAAAATGTTTGGGTACCGGGTAAAAACTTAAAACCCAGAATTAAGGTCACATATAAAGATGATATGGCAAAGAAGGGAGTAACTGAGGAAATGACATCTGACAGGAATGTATGGAGGAGACAGACATGTTGCGCCGACCCCAAATGATTGGGACCAGGGCAGGTACATGATGATCTAGATTGAGATGAAGTCACGGGACAGCTAGTTATAATAAAACGCTTTTTATTAATTTTTTACTGTTGAAACTAACGGTTATGGGGAATATTTACCAGTAATTTCAGTAACTAATATTCTTAAAAATAATAATTAAATAATTGTTTCGCACCAAAAATTAAAACCCGGAACTTTCTTTTTATATAGGACACATCAATTTGACTTCACCTCGCCTGATGGAAAGTTAAAGACAAAGTTTCGGAAAGGGGGTCACCTTAACTAACACATAGAAGTTCACATAGATAAATCACGGGCTCAGCTAGTTATAATATACGTTGTTGTACTAATATACAACTTCGTATTCGTTTCGAAAATCTTCAAAGTTCGCGTTTTCAGCGACTCGGCATTCTCGGAAAGTCTGCCTGTCTAGACGTCAGACTTTAAACACATCTTAACTAAAAATGTGATACAAAGCAATCAAATTCCCCACTAAGTAATAATAGGGATGACGACATTTTAAATTTTTAAAATTTTTCAATTTATTATAATAGGTATAATGAACTACTAAAATGAAATTTTATTACAACAAATAGTTTAAAAGATATTTGACTTCGAAAATTCTCGGACCGCCCGAAATGTTAACGTTCATTTGATTTATCGATGTTCATTTGTTTTTTCGATTTCTTTTGTTTGTCTTTTTTTAATATTATTATAGAAAACCTATTACTCCTAGTTGGCAATTTGGCCTGTACCTAAGTAATTGGACAGAAAAGTCTAACTTGGAACAAAAATGTCCTACTAGTTACATCGATCTAACTACAATGTAACTAGGTGAAATAGAGCCTTGATACATACCTTTAGTTCGGACAATAATACAATTTAAATCAATAAAACAGTTTGATTTGTTTGTCTCAATGCCTTGGTACTAAGATAATTTTTAGAACTTTGTAGTCATGATCGTTCTGACGCTGACTGTATGTAACTAATTGTAATAACTAATTCTACAATCATTGTAAAAAAAGTAAGTTGAAACGTCACTAGAACACAACACTAATTTGAATCTCGAATGGCCAAATGGCGCGTAGATAACAGTCGCACTCGGCACTAGTGATGCGCCCGCTACCTGGAACCGATCGATAGCGACAATTTTACCGGTATCATTCATTATGCATGCGTCGGACTCAGCTAATTAATTCCCATACCATTGTTAGTTGTGGAACAAAACACTGGACGCTGCTTTAGCTCTAATTATAGCTGTAGGACGTAAAAAGGTTGAGTCGCTTTTGATACCGATGTTGCAGCAAATATTGACTGTATTTGTGATTTACCTTTATTTATTAAACTAGCTGTTGCCCGCGGCTCCGCCCGCTTGGATGTCGGTTATTGTTTAGTGTTGATCCGACGCTATTGAGCATTAAATTCGCCTCTCTACTCAACTGTGTCCTCGACTATGTACTCACCTCTGTTCTCGACTTTCTACTCGCCTCTATATTCGACTTTCTACTAGCTTCTATATTTGAATTTATACTTGACTCTCTACTGACTTCTCTGTTCCCCTCTTTGTACTTTTCTCGACTTTGTACTTTTCTCTATACTCGCCTTTCCATTGACGACATTTCACACTTGCCTACTCGCACCTCTACTCAACTTTCTATTCGATCTCTACTCGCCACTACATTCATCATTCCACTCGCCTCGCTATTCGCCTTTACAGCATTCTATTTGATTCTATACTCGCCTCTCCACTGGCTTTCTAGTCGCATATCTACTCGCCCCTGTAGTCGACTCTACTCGACTTCCAATCTTTACACGCCTATCCACTCGTCCCTAGAACAATCTCTACTCGCCTCTCCACTCGCTTCTATATTTGGTTCGCTACTCGACTATATCCGTTCCGAAGCTCTAATCCACCTTTGTACTATATTTCATGAGGACATCTTAAAAGAAATTCTTACTATTTATGCCATATTCACCCCCTTTTTGTGCCATTGAAAAATTAGAAATCATTATTAATATTAATAATTAGAAAGCATATGTCCGTTACCAAGCTCTAATTAATCCCTGTACCAAAATTTCATCATCTTCAAAACTGTCAAACTTTAATCCCTTATTAGCCCCCCCCCCCGCTATGCCTCCATTTTCGCGTCAATAGGTAGCCTATGTTCGTTCCCAAGCTCTGAACTATCGTTGTGTCAAATTTCATCAGGAAATCTTCAAAAATGACAAACTTTCAACCTAAGGCCTTAGTCCCCCCCTTCTACCCACCTTTTTGTGATAAAAGGTAGTCTATGTCCGTTCCCAAGCTCTAAACTATCACTGTACCAAATTTCATCAGGAAATCTTCTAAAACGATAAACTTTTATCCCAAGGCCCTGGTCCCCCCCCCTTCTGCCCCCTTTTCGCGATAAAAGGTAGCTTATGTTCGTTCCCAAGCTCTAAACTATCTCTGTACCAAATTTCATCAAGAAATCTTCAAAAATGACAAACTTTCATACCAAGGCCCTAGTCCGGCCCCCTTCTACCCCCCTTTTTTCGATAAAAGGTAGCCTATATCTGTTTCCAAGCTCTAAACTATCTCTGTACCAAATTTCATCAAGAAATTTTCAAAAATGATAAACATTCCTCCCAAGGCCCTAGTGCCCACCCCTTCTACCCCCCCTTTTCGCAATAAAAGGTAGTCTATGTCCGTTCCTAAGCTCTAATCTACTTCTGTACCAAATTTCATTAAGATATCTTCAGAAATCACATTTTTCATAAAAACTTTCATCCCCTATTTCCCCCCCTTAAACCCCCTTTCTCGTGATAAAAGGTAGCCTATGTCCGTTCTCAAGCTCTAATATACCTCTGTTCCAAATTTCATCAAGATCGGTTCAGCGGTTTAGGCGTGAAAGCGTAACATACAGACAGACAGACAGACAGAGTTACTTTCGCATTTATAATATTAGTATGGATATCATCGTAATGATGTGCATTCCGATTTGATTAAGTTTAGGACTGTTAAGAATACATTTTTTATATTCCTTACTGTTAGCGTCTTTCAATTTATTAGCGTCAAATTGTTTTGAAGTTTGAAACTTCAGAATAATTTGAGAATTTGCCATTTCAGTCTATCTATGATAAAGGATTTTTTGAATGGAGAGGAATATTTAAATGAAGGATATCTATCACCTGATCCTTTGAATTCCGCAACCAGCCTAATCCTACAGCTTTCCTTTAAAAACACGCCACATAAATTTTCATTATGAACTAATGTAGTTTTCGCGCGCATTCTCCCAGTATCCGCAAAGGCCGGGAACTATTTTCTCCATAAGCATATCGTGACAATCTTGTACAGGTTACAAAGTCAAAGATTTTTATTCAATCTATAATGAATGACAATCATGTTGTTCTAGATTGAATAAAAGATTTAGAAGAAGAATTTATCTCTCAAGAAGAGCCACTACTTTGTTTTATGTAGGTCATCTCAATATAACTTCACTTGACCTGATGGTCAGCTATAAGTGAAATCTTAGGTATGAGAGTCACTATTATAGATATCGGTGAAACTTATACATTTAAAGGACCCGGGTTGTAGGAAATACGTGTGTCGGTAGAGGTACACGTATTTATATATACTAGTTAATTGTAACATGAGTATTCAACATAATATGAATTAAGTAATAAAACTAAGTAATCACAGGGATATCAATTTTAATCGCGTAGTTCATCACTACGGGATGGTTATTCTGAGTGCTGACATCGCGAACTTACTATGTCTGTAGTGGTAGTAATTGCAGGAAGGAGATACCTACACGCTTAAACTATAACAAACTCTACATCTAGACGCAGTGTCATTTCAACGCGACGTATAATTGGCTACTATTTTGTTATAACTTGACATTCAAATACATACGTTCCATGTCATGCATTGACAGTTTAAAAAAACAACATTGAAATTAGCTTACTAATACAAAACGCGTTTTCACGCCGTTTTTTGCGATGCATTTTGTTAGCATGGCTGTGTCTAAATAGTATATGGTCTAAGCTTACACGTGTGCTATAAAATGTCAAGTCTAGTATGCACGTGACTGTACCACCCAAGACCACATTCCCATACGCTAGTAAACTCGACAAAGTACGTTGTACTTGATTCCAATATGAGTTGAATACTAAGTTTTGTATTATTTCATTCTCAGTACTAGATGTATTTAGAAATCTGAAAGGCAAATGAAACACCGTGGATGGCATACTACGCTGCATTTTGATTTTAAGAGTCGTACAACTTGAATATACATAATAATGATGAATATGTTTATGCGAACACAAAATTATGCCCTTCTTGAAGAATTCCATATTGAAGTCGCTTGGAAAACCACAATAATTATTTCGTTATAGATTATGATAGAGTTCTGTTTGGAGCATCTGAATCATTGGACTTAATTAACATGGCGTCATGGATTCGATTCCCACTCAGTGCAAATATTTGTATGCATGAATATGGCTGGCTTCTTTTTTTTTACGTGCGGGAAATTCCCACGGGTCAAACCCCCCCTCTCCCCTCCGGAGCCGGAGGGGAAGGTTATATCGTACTTGAACCGACTAAACCGCACGCCGTCTGTGGGTCGTTGTGTTGTGCTAGGAGGCCGAAGGTGAGGTTGTCTAGCGACATATCCCTCGCACCCCTGCTGACCCAGGCCCATTACCCTCGGTCTGGCCCTCCTCGGGAGGGGGGACCATGCGGTCCCCGACTCGCCCTCCCGTATGGGGAGGGGGGCATAGCCCCGCGATGCACGCCGCCGCCGTGCCTGAATATGGCTGGCATTGGTCTGAATGTTTCTATCTATATATTTGCGTAAATAAGTATGTATATCCGCATCCGCGCAACTATCTATGCTTACTTTGGGTCTAGATATTTCTGTCCTAGATTTATTACTAGCTGTCGGTTATCGCGACCAAACATAGCCTATGTCCTTTCTCATGGTCTAATGTATCCCTATACCAAATTTTATCCGAATCTGTTCACTGGTTTAGGCGTAAAAGACGGATAAACTGACACACATACAGACACTTTTCCATTTATAATATTAGTATGGAATTGATTAATATAGACCATATATAAATGAATCATTATTTTATATATCGTTATATAGGTTTTTTCTTTTGATTTTTTTTAATAATTTGTTATTTTGTCTGCAGGTACTTTGGTGGTGTAACTTTTTACCCGCGACGGAACGGTGACTGTATATTATGCGTTTGGGATGAGAGGATGTCTGAGCAATTCATGTTGACATTGTTGACATTCATTTCCAAAACTACTAGTCCAATTTTGATGCGTTTTTCAGTGATGGGCTCGGGTTTAATTGGTGAATGCGCTTAGATAGGTGATACACTGTTACCAGGGGGCGCTGAAGTAAAAATTTATTTGCGCAAAACCAAAAAAACATGGTCTGATTTTTAAGCTTAACTACACGATTACTCCGTCGGTTTGTATGTACCTGCTAAGGTATTTTTTTAACAAAAATAATCTAAATTTTTTTACAATAATAGTGTAATTTATATGCATATGTGAAGGTAAGACCATATGATTTGAAGTCATTATTAAAAAAAAACAGTAGTTATAATCTGAAAACAGTTTCGTCTCAGCGGTGGAGCCGCCCGTCACCCTAGCAGAAGCAGGCCACGGCGGCGGCGCGCATCGTAGGACGATGCGCGCCTCCCCACACCAGGGTTGAGTCGGGGACCGCGTGGTCCCCCCCTTCCCGAGGAGGGCCAGACCGAGAGGGATGGCCCTGGGTCAGCCGGGGTGCGAGGGATATGTCGCATGACAACCTCACCTTCGGCCTAGCACTACGACCCAGAGACGGCGTGCGGTTTAGTCGGTTCGAGTCCGACATAACCTACCCCTCCGGCTCCGGAGGGGTGGGTATCCGAGGGGATTACCCGCACGTAAAAAAAAAAAAAGTACTTCTTGATTGTATCGTCCATAACTACTTACGCGATTTAATTAAGATTGTAAATGTAATTATAATGGGATTGGCCCAGCGAAGCGCTATCGAACAAGTGTCCGAATCGTCGACTAGAAGCCAGTAGTTTCAGTGTTCCACATGCACCTCTTTTAATGGAGGAGAGCAGGGTACACATACTTAACGATACACACAATGCATTTTATCATCATCTCTAGGATCACTTAACTTATATGCTTACTAAGTAATTTACATCTACTGGCGTACAACTAAACCTTACTAAGCTACACTCCGTTAACCTGTACCACATAATCCGTATACCAAATGATTCCTATTCACCACTGACTCACAGCTATGGATCTATTTCGTTTAGCAACTACTTTACTTACTTACATGCTTACTATTTTAGGTCTATACATAAATAAATAAATATTCCACAACATTTCACACAGCGCTATCTAGACCCATGGTAAGCATAGCTTAACTAGCTTGTGTTATGGAATCTAGAATGCGGATAACATACTTAGATACTTTTTTTTTGTAAACAGATACATATTATACATAGAAACACCCAGACCAATGCAAATATACATATTCATGCATACAAATATTTGCACTGAGCGGGGTTCGAACCCGCGCCTCCTGCGTAGCGGCCGCGTTCACTACCACTACGCCACGGAGTCTGTCAAAATATCTACTGATATACTATACCACCCCCGCTGGAGCCGGAGGGGGAGGTTATGTAGGACTCGAACCGACTAAAACGCACGCCGTCTGTGGGTCGCAGTGCAAGGCCGAAGGTGAGCTAGCTACTGTAGCTAGTACATATCTCTCGCACACCGGCTGACCCAGGGCCATCTTTCTCGATCTGGCCCCCTTTGCGTGGGAGGACCACGGGATCACTAACTGTCATACTACTGAACCTAACCAAGCTACTCCGGTAACCTGTACCACATTAACCGTATACTAAATAATCGCTTTTCGTCACTGATTCACCTCTATAGACCTATTTCATACCCCGAGGAGGGCCAGACCGAGAGGAATGGCCCTGGGTCAGCCGGGGTGCGAGGGATATGTCAAAAGACAACCTCACCTCCGGCCTAGCACATCGACCCACAGACGGCGTGCGGTTTAGTCGGTTCGAGTCCGACATAACCTACCCCTTCGGCTCCGGAGGGGTGGGTATCCGTGGGGATTTCCCGCACGTAAAAAAAAAAAAACCTATTTCATACGGCAGTTACTTCACTTACTTGCACATTAAGTAATTTACGTCAACTTACGTACTACTGGACTTTACTAAGCTACTCCGTCAATCTGTACCACTTAATACGTGTAATTATGTAATCTGCTGCTGACCCTAAGCTACAGATCAATTTCATACGGCACTTACTAAGTTATTTACGTCTACTGACGTATTACTGAACCTAACTAAGTTATTCCGTTAACCGGTACCACATAATCCGTGTACCAAATAATCCACCACTGACTCTTTGCTACCGATCAATTTCATACGGCACTTACTAAGTTATTTACGTCTACTGACGTATTACTGAACCTAACTAAGTTATTCGGTTAACCGGTACCACATAATCCGTGTACCAAATAATCTACCACTGACTCTTTGCTACCGATCAATTTCATACGGCACTTACTAAGTTATTTACGTCTACTGACGTATTACTGAACCTAACTAAGTTATTCCGTTAACCGGTACCACATAATCCGTGTACCAAATAATCTACCACTGACTCTTTGCTACCGATCAATTTCATACGGCACTTACTAAGTTATTTACGTCTACTGACGTATTACTGAACCTAACTAAGTTATTCCGTTAACCGGTACCACATAATCCGTGTACCAAATAATCTACCACTGACTCTTTGCTACCGATCAATTTCATACGGCACTTACTAAGTTATTTACGTCTACTGACGCATTACTGAACCTAACTAAGCTATTCCGTTGACCTGTACCACATTATCCGTGTACCATATAATCTGTCACCGACTCTTTGCTACAGATCAATTTCGTACATTAGTTACTTTACTTACATACTTACTAAGTAATTTACATCTACTGACGTAAAGTGACGTACGACTGAACATTACTAAGCACCTTCGTCAACCTGTACCAAATAATTTACAACGGACTTATAGCTACAGAGCAATTTCGTACGGCAGTCAAAGTCAATGTCAAAAATCATTTATTCTGTATATAGACCATTAAAACGGCACTTACAAAACGTCAATCATGTAAAAAAATTCAAGACTAGTTTAGCAAACGGACCACCGGCACCGGTTCGAAACGCGGCTCCGATCGAGTTACTTTACTTATATGCTTGCTTACTAAGTAATTTACGTCTACGGGCGTACTAATGAACCTTACAACTGTGTCAACCTGTACCACTTAATCCGCATACTAAATTTACCACTGACACATAGCTACTGATCAAATAATCTACGTGTAGTGGCGTACTACTGAACCTTACTAAGCTACTCCGTTAACCTGTACCTCATAATTCGTGTACCAAATAATCCCCCCCATTCGACACTTACTCATAGCTATAGTTACTTTACTTATATGCTTACTAAGTCTTCCTAAGCTACTGTCTGTTATCGCGTCCATCGTAATCAATCATCGGGCGGACCGCTCCTCAAACGGGCCACAACTTGCCAGACAAATCTAACTTAATGAAGATTTAATACTGTACTTCTACAATTTTATTAGATTTATATACGTTGTTCTTCCTGATTACAATGAATGTATAAATAAGGTATTGCCAAGTACATAACTATTATTTTATAACAATGGTTTATTCCTTATATATTCTGTATTGATATTCATCAGCAGATTAAGAATAATAATAAGTAGGTACGTTGTAATATTATCAATTGATAGATTTGTTATCTTATCCGGGTACAAGGAGAACCGCCAAGGTCCCCTACCTCAGCTAACCTCACTTGCTAAAACTGGTATACCTACTGACTACTTTTTCTTTCTTTCTTCGTTTTCTTAACGTCTAGTGGTATGTAATACCACAGTATTACTACTACATACAGTAACGCGACGAATGTACTTACACAGGGCAACGGAGGGGAACTTGCGACGCGTCGGGGGGCGCGGACGCGCTATCCTAGCGGACAGTTTCAGTTTGCATCTTTTAGAATTTTTTTCATACCATATCATTATGGTGCGCTATTGTTCCGTATACGGATGTCTTTCGACATCAAGTGCCAATAAAGACATATGATTTCATAGATTTCCCCGTGACGCGAGGTAAGTTTATTTCTATAATTTCAAAGTAACGTCTAGAATCTATCGATAGAAGTTACGAAAAATGTAGTTTAATAAACATCAACATTGAAAGAGTTTTAAATATTTTTTTGCAAATAATAGTTAGGTATTATGAATCAAAAATCAATAATTATTCAGTACGTACCTACAACTATTTTCTCGCATTTCGGAATGTAAACGAATGCTGATTCACATAAGTACCTATCCATCAATTATTAGATTTATCGTGTATAATAATTAATCTAAAAACGTCAAAATATAAAGTGTCACCAAAGTATCTTGCAGTACATCACATGTAAATGTAGTTCAAATATATGATTGCGTAATAATTACATTTATTTCCTTTTTTTCTTTTCTGACAACCCTTGCGCATTTGCGACGAATAGCGTAGGTACTTACACGAGCGGCGGCATAGTCCGAAATCAAACGCGTGACTCCACTGTATTTAGTAGTAACACTGTGGTAATACAATGACATTGTCTTCTAATCCTACTCGAAATCTTTTCTTAACTTAGTTCCAGTTCCAGTCTATCTACGAGGACAGAAGGTCGTATAGCAATCGGTACGTGCTCTCTGAAACACGTGTTACTGTGTTAATCACCACCTGTTCTAAGACTGACCTGGCTAGTAGTATTTAATCTTGCAATATAACTCTTCTTCATCATCCTAATGTATATCCGCGCTTTCACCTTGGACTCTGGGGTCCGCTTTTCCCAGTCTAACTGCGGGTTTGCCTGATCTTCGATATTTTCGATATACCTCTTCTTCATCATAGCGTTTATCCGCGTTTTCACCTTAGAGTCTGGGGTCTGCTTTTTTCAGTCTTACTGCGGGTTTGCCTGATCTTCGATATTTTCGAGTCGAGAGTTCGCTATCTACCTACAATATTGATTGATTCAAAGTCATTACCATAACAATATTAAAGGAACCTTCAAAGAACATTTCCCATCGATATCTTGGGGTAGACGCAGTACGTGTCGGCAGTCTGATTAATATTGCAGCCGGCGGCGGAGGATCGATCGACGCCTATCCGTAGATTAGGAAATGTAAAGTGATTACACAACCCTTGCTTGAACTTAATTTCCTTAACGTTGCTAACTACACAAAAACGAAAAACGATTATTTTTATAACCATTTCATATTTAACTTCCCAATATCGGGAGGGTTTGGCCTTTTTATTTTTACGTGCGGTGAATCCCCACGGATACCCCTTCGTCGGACTCGAACCGACTAAACCGCACGCCGTCTGTGGGTCGATGTGACATACCCTCGCACCCCGGCTGACCCAGGGCCATTCCTCCCGGTCTGGCCCTGGGTCAGCCCACGCGGTCTCCGACGGTATGGGGGTGCTAGGGTGACGAGCGGCTCCACCCGTCACCCTCAGGCCCGCGTTCATGGGGACGGAGGTCGGTTTGCGCCCTCCGACGCCCGAGCCGCCTTCAAACGCGGCTAGCGATGTCCGCGATTCTTTCTCGCTCGCTGCGCCGCGCCCACTCTGCTGTCTCCTTCACGAAGGGTTTGGCCTACTGTTTCCACGCTGGCTGGGTTGGTACAGCGTTTTATTTAAAGTTTTCCTTCTCTCGCAATGATATCGTCTGCGTATATTTCCGTTAGTCACGTCTTACGACACGCTAAGAATGACATGGGATGGTAATGGTATACATGTTCTTTCTTCGTCACCACACGGACAGCGTTAAGTAATATGAAAATAGTTATAAAAATTACCGTCTTTTTTAAGTTAGCTTCGATAAGGAAATTAAGTTCAAGCAAGGGTTGTGTAATCACTTCAACGTTTCCTAATCTATATTAATTAGACCAGCTAACACTGCTTCTTTACTGTTTAAAGCCTTTATCTTGAAGTAGCTCATTTTGACTTTACGAGAACAGCTACCATCTGACCCCTAACCCAGAGAGGAAACCCAAAGTTTCGTCCGTCAATGTTCAGGTGTAGAAGACATTACTGCCCTTAAGGTAACCCTTCTCTCCGCGCCTCCAGAAAAATTGCATGTAGGACAACAATCAGCATCATTATATACCTTATTGTAAAAATCTTTCAAACTACTCAACGTGTATTAATGCAGTTTTCAGCTATAGATAGAGTGATTCACGGGGAATGTTTACTGAGTCAGTATTCTACAGGGTCAGCAGAGCCACGAACTACGAACTTAAGTGTAATATTGAATGGATTTGACTTAATACTGGCTGTTACTGCATGCAATTTTACCAGAAGTGACATGGAGGGAAGCAGTCCAAGAGCATCGTGGTTCTCTATACCTGTACCTTGGTGGACAGAACTCTGGAGCAGGATTTGCTCTAGGAGTTGGGGGTCACATGGTAGTTACTCTCGTAATGGCAAGATAAGCCAAAACAAAGGTTGGAAAGCGCTTTAAGCTGAACTAATTTATATTGCATCACCGGTGTTTTTCATTCATCGATTAGGAAACAAAGTGATTACAAAACCTTTCCTTGAAATTAATTTCCTTATGCTAACTAAGTTAAAACGAAAGACGTTTATTTTTTGTAAGTAGTTATAAATTAGTGATGGTTGAATGCGATTTTAGTGGGAAATAGTTGAAGGGAGGATTATAATATGTATAAGGCTTCACCAAGTTGTTCTACAACTGCACATTGAAGGACGAAGCTCTGACGCTGAATTTCCATACGGGGTTTAGGGGTCAGACAGTGGTAGCATCCTGTAAAACGTTAGAAAAGAGGCTGGTCGAACCAATATTAGCGATGTAGGTATAGATCGATGCCTCTATCCGTAGATTAGAAAACAATTACAACACCCTTCCTTGTAGTTTAATTTCCTTATCGTTATATGTACATATAAACATGATTATACATACGTTACATACACACGCATACATACTGATATAAGCAATGTATGAAAGTAATCTGAGAGGTTTAAAACTTGATGTTTCTAAGTTAGCATAAACAAAGTACAAGAACGTCCTAAATAAATGATTTTCTTTATTTCCTTCTGTTAACATTAAATTACTTGTTGTTTTTATTTAACTTAACTTGGTAGTATTGGTTCATGAACTTCAAGTTACAACGCTAGCGGACTCATTTCACTAACAAAGTTCGATACCCTTTGATTTTCTACTGAACATTGTTGTAGAAAAGTTGGGTGTGCGGTGGGACTTGTCTCTCTGCCAGCGGCAAACGATTTAAAACATACCTAACCTTTTTTGTTCGAGCGATTTTCAAGACTGTTTGAAGCTCAGAATACATAGGTTACGATACATAGTTTACACTTTAATATTCTGAATTAGCTGAGCTAATGGGACTTTTTGAAAGCTTGAGCCAATCTAGAAAACTAACAAATGTTAACTGAACCTAGAAAAGTGAAGAAAATCAATATTTTTTGCTAACGAGGACTCACGAATTTCAGCAAACTTTTGAAAATTGTTTATTTTATTCATATGAGTTAATTATATACTAAGGTATAATGTTTCCCCACACCGGGGTTGAGTCGGGGACGGCGTGGTCCCCACCTCCCGAGGAGGGCCAGACCGAAAGGGATGGCCCTGGGTCAGCCGGGGTGCGAGGGATATGTCGCAAGACAACCTCACCTTCGGCCTAGCACCACGACCCACAGACGGCGTGCGGTTTAGTTGGTTCGAGTCCGACATAACCCACCCCTCCGGCTCCGGAGGGGCGGGTAACCGTGGGGATTTCCCGCAAGTAAAAAAAAAAAAAAAAAAAAGGTATAATGTTTAAAATAATATAAAAAGTATTGTGTGTTGTATAATATAAAGACATATTATTTTAGGTTGGTACTTGAATTAACACAATTCATGTAAAAATGATGAAACACCTTTGTGATCCCTATAGAGAAGTGCCTTTAAATCTTTAACCAAAAATAAACAAACAAGGCACCAAGATACAGCAACACAGTCACTCATTGCTCTCAATAGATACACAGGCACGTAGAACAAACGTTCAATTCATTTTTAGATTAATTTAGATGATTCACTTCACTTCTTCTCATCACTTGCCGTGTCGGTTACCGGTGGACTAAAATTGTACCACCCTGGCTCTTCCTGTCGGTGATGGAAAAGGTAACTAAGAAATAGGACTGTTGGCCATCCGACATACAGCCCCATACAAAGTGTATGGTAGACGGCAATAGGCTGGCCCCCTAATACATGGAACCTAAAATAATAGTTGGTGACACGTAGGAGTTAATACACCTCTGCCCACTCCTTCGGGGATTTACAGGCGTAAGTTTAAGTATGGAATCACTTCAGTAAATTCGTACATACGTCTCGGTCAATATTCTAGTATTGCACGCTACTAACAAACAGTGAGACAGAGCCTTTGTTTAACACTTTCAATTTCGTTTGTATTGAAATTTGTAATGGGCAATAAAAATCGAAATTGGTACTTCAGTGTGCGTATTTTCTACATAACATTTTACATACCGTTCTGTGTGATCATTTTGTATAGTACTTTATTAGAATATGCAAAATACGTCCATTTTTATATTCACGCTTTTATGTTTCCAAAGAGGTAGACAGAACCAATATTTCGCTAAATAGGTTTTTTGACCCATCAAATTGAAAGAGAGTCCCGGAGATACCAGTTATGAATCAGATGTCGCGCATTTCATTTCATCATTGATACCCGATCGTTGTCAATTTTTTTTTTTAACATTTCACAGCGCTATCTAGTCCCATGGTAAGCATAGCATAACTAGCTTGTGTTATGGAATCTAGAATGCGGATATTTTTTATGTAAATACATACATATTATACAACACCCAGACCAATGCAAATATACATATTCATGCATAAAATATTTGCACCGAGCGGGGATCGAACCCGCGCCTCCTGCGTAGCGGCCGCGTTCACTACCGCCACGCCACGAAGGCTGTCTCTATTTCAGGAAACTAAAAATATATAGTTAGTGAATTGTGAGTAGGTTCTGTGCCTTGCTTTCTTCGTTATATACATAGGAAAAGATAAAAAGAACATACCATACCATACCATACCTATAATATAGCGCCAATCATAGAACCCATCACTCATTTTCTGCTAATTTTCTGTCAGAAGAAATTAATAAATTACAAAAAGAAAAAATAATCACAGAAGGTAATAAATTACAAAAAGAAAAAATAATCATAAAAAGTTTCAGAAGACCAGGGCCTCGATTCTACTAAAGTAAAACCATTGTCATACCACAGACACTGCAAAAATTACTCATTTAATTTTAAACTTTAAAGCCATGGAATTGAAGTCTATTATTAAATGGCTTTTTGTAGAGTGAATGAAAAAGTGAAATGTGACACTCTTCATTTAATTTTGGACCTTAAGGATTAAAGTCTAAAATTTAATGCCATTTATTGCAGTGTCTGTGGTATGACAATTGATTTGGCTTTAGCAGAATCGAGGGCCAGGTTTGAACCCGGTATTATCTGAAACCATAAGGACTTACAGTCGAAGCGCATACCGTTAAGCTACGAAGATATTTATCGTATCTTGCAAAATAGACAGCCCGTACCTAATTTTGTATGACGTCAGTCGTCGGTTACGGGTCAAAGGGCAAGCGATCCTGACGCGAGTTTAACACTTTTTACCCATCCAACGCCGCTAAAGAAGTTATCACTTCAAAAACTCATAATAGTACGAATAAATTTATGTAGGTGGTTTGTACTAGTACTTGGTCTAATTAATTGCTTTGTACACAATTTATCTGTGTCATCATTGATTCCTTCGTTGCCATCCGCACCAGTAAACTGTATCAACTGTTGTAAAGTAACGTGATTATCGTAAATAAAAGCACTGTGGAGTTTATTAACCCTTAAATTGTTAATGAATCTTTTTGTAGCGTAAATTTAGTCCACATAGCTGGGAGTCATTCACATGACGTTAGTTTCAAGCCGTTATACATCTTTTAGGCTAGACTACATAGATAGTTAATTTAGGAACTGACATATTGGTTTTGTATCTATCAAAATATCTTTTATAGTTTTCAGTTTGGCAATTTAATTCTGCAAAAGGTTTATTTCACGACGATATCGATGCTATTTTTTGTTTTTGTTATTACAAAAAACATATCGTGTTTTTTATAATCAGTTATTTCGAACGGAAATTAGGGGATAAATTGGATAAAGTTCACCACAATAATTTATTTTTGGTCTGATTATACATATATTCACGCATTTTTCCTTCTGGCATGGATAGAGGCAGCAGACCGCCTTTCTGTCCTTACACACCTCAGGAGTTTCCTCTACCTACTGTTATTAAACCTATCATACAAGTCCCCCGATTATGGGTGCTTTTGACCAACTCCACTTGCTATATTATTCATGCAGTGTATTAGAATATCTATCTTTTATTTGTAATATTTTATCCTTTAGTCCAAAATCATGAATTTCAGAGCAAATATTATATTAAATGCACATAAACAAAAGGGGCTACTACTACACCTGGGTCGAAAGCCCCAAGCACTATCTCGAGTTCCCAACTCAGCAACGCGATGGGCCTGGCACCCGCAGAAGAATCCATGGATTGCTAAGAATATTGGTCCAAATGAAAAACTAAAACTCCTCTTATAATAAATATTACATTAACTAACATAATATTGTATTAATCTGAATTTGCCTTAGTAGCTAACGAACATTTACCAGTGGGGCAAAATGAAGAACAGGTAAGAAAATATTAAAATCAATTAACCCTGTAAATGCTGTGGTGCGTAAATTAGACCCCGTAAGTATAACCCCACGCGTAATTACGGACGTGACGGGCGTACTTGCCTATAAACTGCGCGCTTCGAGGGGATTTTAATTGCATCTAACCCCGTGCTTTAATGAGTGTTATCAAAATTTAGTAAACATTATTATGATAAAATTTAATTATATCATATTAATGTAAATTCTGGCAGTGATTACTTGCTCTAATTTCGAATGCTATCTATGCTTCTAATTCGTTTGTGTTAATTAGAGTACCTACATGCGATATAATAAATATATTGGTGTAATGGTGTCTCGAGATAATATAAAATAACGAGTAATTCGTTTAAAAAAATATAAACTCAGCGTTTTAGCGTTACTAAACATGTAAACTTCTTAGAAAACTTTCACATTTTATTTGTAGAGTTAAGCTGAAGTTCGAATGCTAAGTCGAATGCAAGTTTCATTGAATTCCCTGAGCAAAGAAGGAACTTAGGTGCTGTTTCCGTTTCTTAGACTGCGCCACTAGGACATTTTCTTACTCATTTGTAAATGTCGTACATATTATATAGATTATTATCTATTATATCATAATACATATGTGACAGAAATATCCATCCTGACCTAGATGTAAGTTTGGGGTACTAGATGGAATGAAACGCTTTGTCTACCGAGTAATAACTGACCATTCATTGAATAATATAATCATATAATTAATAATATATGTAGAGTGAGTGAATGAATTGTGCTGATATAGCTTATATACTACATGAAAATGTGAATGTTTTTGATTCACTGTTAGATTTGTAACTCGTCTTCGTCACGAGGATATTTTCTAAACCATTCGTAAACTTCGTAAGTTTTAAATTGAGAACATATATAATAACTGGCTGTTGTCCGCGGTTCCGCCGATGATAAATAGGATAGTAGCCGATTCTCAGACTTACTGAATATGCATAGAAAATTGCATAAGAATCGGTCGAGCCGTTTCGGAGGAGTATGGAAACGAACATTGTGATACGAGAATTTTATATTTTAGATGTAATCTTTATAACAAAAACATTTATCCAAACCCTTTAAGTGTGCATGTATTTTATTCAGCAGTAAGTCTTCAGATGAAGTGCTCAGGATTTCAAGTGGTTTTAAAAATACATTCAGTTAAGTACAAAGCGATGTCTACGATTGCTTTCACGTCTATTTAAAGTAGGCTTTTCACTCTCGAGCAATTACTGTATGACTTATTTGTGCCTCCACAGATTGTCTCTGTCCAAGGTGTATATGTACGCAGTCTGCAGAAGTACGCACCAGGTAAAGTCAAGCACGGTTTGTTTGAATAATTGAAGGATGAACATACCTGCCCCCTTAGGCAAGTGGCAATTCTTTTGTCGTCATTTTGTGGAATAGAATTATCAATGTATGGGACTGACTGGATTTTTTTTAAAATAAATTTATATAGGACACGTTAATTTGACTTCATCTCGCCTTATGGTAAGCTGAAGGCAAAGTCTCAGGAAAGAGGGTCACCATTTACATACACGTACTATGTTAACAATGGTGGCAGTCAGTTTGACGGCCTCAATAGAGGATTGTCGTTGCAACACCGCGTGACACCCACCGGTCCCACTAGTGCTGCGACCACAATCCCCCCTGCCCGGCTATGTACTTGCTGACCCCTGAACGCAATCCAACAAAGATTGGATTACTATAGAGGGTTTTTTGCAATCGGGTACGGTGGTACCCACTCGACCGAAATTTGTGACAAAAATTTCAACCACCCATGAAATGTGGTGAGATGTATGGCATCTTTTTTCAACACCATACTTCATGATCCTACTATTCTACTCTAGGGCTAATGATAGATCGATTGAAATCTCTGCACAATAATAACTTTTACGTGGTAGATTTTATTCGCCACAGTATGTGTTAAGTTTAGTTCTGAATCTCAAAAGGTTTTAATAAGATTGTCATCTGTTATAGCATAGCCATCTGGACTCCATTATCCTGAACGACCAGGGCCTGCTATATATTAAAACCAGTTTTGTCCATTTGTCAATTTGTTGAAGTGGAGAAATGTCTTAGAATTATAGTGAAAAATGTCAAGAATTCTTTGTCTAAGAATTTCTAGCGAATATTATCAATGTGAAGGTAAGTTGTTCTTAATCACGAAAAAGCTACTGAAGTTTTCTAGCCCTCATTAGGGATACAATCAGTAAATCAATCTTTTAGTCTATCGCACTCCACTGCTGGGCATAGGACTTTCCCAATATTGGGAGCCTTTGACCGACTGGTTCAACGGTTCAACAGGTAATAAATAAATAAATATTCCACAACATCTCACACAACGCTATCTAGACCCATGGTAAGCATAGCTTAACTAGCTTGTGTTATGCAATCTAGAATACGGATAAAAATACTTAGATACTTTTTTTTTGTAAATACATACATATTATACATAGAATCAACCAGAACAATGAGAATATACGTATGCATACAAATATTTGCACTGAGCGGGGATCCAACCCGCGCCTCCCGCGTAGTGGCCGTGTTCACCACCGCCATGATACAGAGGCTGTCAAAGGTGGATTGGTACATGGTTGGATTTTGAGGTTTCATCTTATTCTTCCTTAGTCGCCTCTTATGACTCCTTCGAATGACATTTCATTGTGGCATTTATTAAGACGTCAACTTACAATATTTATATCCTGAAGGTTAAATGTGGATGAATCTACATTTGTCTCGTGTCTAAATGAACAAAAGTATATGAAAAAAAAAAACTTTATAGTAAAATATATAAAATATGAAAAAAAAAGTACAGTATTATGCCGTAACTACAGTATTTTAGGACTTGCCTGCACCATGCTCAAGCCAGACGTTTTTGTCTTAAGATAATCATAAGTTCGACCTGAATACGGTATAAGATGCTTTTACACAAGATCCAGAAGCCTTCTTTCGATTAGGGATTCAATAGTTATCCTGCTAAACTATTTAAGTTATTACAACAGAATCGACCCCAACTAGAAAAACAAGTATACAGTTCGCTGAATTACCAATGTATAGTCTAATTACTGACCTGTGCTGCAGCTAATATTACATAGTAATTGGCAAAATTCCGCCTGCTGGTCCAAACTAAGCTTTATATGTGTACCGTACGTGTGTATGCGGTAATGACCTGTAGGCCTACCATGCAATATCTGCAGTTGCGGATCGAAGTTTCGGGGCAATCGGTTTTCAAGGAGTACATTTGTTCCGAAATCGGATTCGAAGGCTGTACGTACAACTTCAGTTCGGCTTGTATCTGACCTGAGGAACACTGTTTTTCATTCGGAAAGCCCCTGCATACCTCCAGCTGATCAACGGGGGAGGTTATGTCGGACTCGAATCGCTCAAAATAAAAAGCATTTCTCTCGTACTTCGGCTGACCCTGGGCCATTTCCGACCAAACCACAGTGCCTCATCTTGCTCCGAAAAGGGGTTGCTTATGCTGTGGTGTCGGGCGACGTTATCTGCTCTCATGTATAACGGAGGTCGTTGAGTGACCTCCTGCGCCTGAGCCGCATTCGCCTTCACTTTATAGTACCTACATGCGTAAATGCTTAGTCTTTCGTGCGTATGTCGTTCGGGTGTTCCGTGGTAGCCTCCCCTGTGTTTGCTGCAATGCACCGTGCGTCGTGCAGTAATTTGTCACTGTCACTCCGCTTCGCCGATATTTAATGGAAATTTAGTGTCAACCGAACACTTCTGTCCGTTAATTACTACCGATTGTATCGTGATTGATTTTTTAATTTATGTGCAGTGTCATTTAATTTGTTGAAATTAAGTGTATCTACGAGTATTGTGCCCTTTTTGGGATGAATGCAGCATCATTTTGATCCTTATACACTTATTTCCTTTTTCCATTAATTTTGTCCATAATAAGTATCGTGAGGTCCACCCCAGCTGGTCTGCTCATTCACCTGTGCCTAAAAGCTCATAGCATATAGAATATAGCTCATAGCACAACAATATCGCCCACCATACATTGTTATGGGCACGTTCACACTGTACTGTACTATTATTACTAGCTTTTGGCAGCGGCTCGGCCCGCGTGGATGTCGGTTATTGCAACCAAACATAGCCTATGTCCTTTCTCAACGCCTAATGTACCCCGTATACCAAATTTCATAAAAATCGGTTCAGTGGTTTAGGCGTGAAAAACGGACACACGTACACACCACACGTACACACACACACACACACACACACACACACACACAAACACACACACATACACACACACACACACACACACACACACACACACACACACACACACACACACACACCGTGAGTTCGACTTCGATATAAGAGTAGCTTTACAGCATTCAGGGGTAGTTTACAGTGTAATGTAGCTAATTGATAATAATGGTATACGCGTACTCTGGGGTAGGCAGAGCCATCATCATACTTTCATCCAAACTCTTTAACCTTGCCATTTTCTCAACAAATAATAATACCTATTAATATTATTGGAAAAAATATTAGAATGTTAATACATTCTAATATTTTTTACAATAATGTAATGCTCATAAATAATAATGATTATTTCTAATTACTAACACAAAATTGTGCAAAACAATTTTCTATCCGACATTTTAAACCTTTATTTTCATTACTTTTGAAAAAAAAGGTTTAAAATGTACGGAAGTACAATATCGTCAATATATTATTTTAAATATACAGTTTTATTTCATTAGAGCATTTTTTTGCTCTACATCCTTGTGACGTCACAATAAAAACCAGTACGCGGTCATTTCCGGGGTCGAGAAATATTATTTTGCTCTGTGTGTGTCACACATTGTATTTGTAGAACTCAGTGAAAAGTACCTACCCATAGGGCCCACGATATGTAGACTGCTTATTCTATCTAATAGAAATATTAGGGACGAGAAACAATAAAAACATAACTTACGTGTAATATATAATCGAAGAAAGAAAACTACTCTTCCTTTTTTAAGTCGGTTAAAAACTACACTCCTTCATTGGCTTTTGCCTTTCGCGGGCGCAATTATGCTTTGATTATGCCTTACCTCTTGTGCATATCTAAACCTTGTCTTGTGTAAATTCCCAAGGGGGTAGGCAGAGGTGTATTCACACTCACATTTTGCCAACTACATATCATTTTCGGTCCCAACTCTCTCGTGCTAGGGGGTGAGCCTATTGCCGCCACTTCGTCATGTACTGTATGTATCTGTCACCGCCAACTAGCTTAATAACCGTTCCATAAACTGCCTAGGCTGTCAACTAAACGGCACCATTCAATTAACGGCCTGAACGGTGTTTAGCTATTTAATTTAATGGCTAGGCAAATAGCTTGGATCGGTGACGTTTAACTACTAGCCATTTAATTAAACAGTTAGAAAAATTATTTATCTACTCTGATACTATAATACAAAGATTATAAAATTGAAATCAAAACTCTTATGACAAACATTACGCACAGGCCAAAAAAAAGTTTTATTACGATACAGGTCTTGTATGGACACCTATATCATTAAATAACTTTTTAATCATAACGATACACCTATACAACCTCCACCTGGACTGAACCTCTACTTTAAAAGAAGAATCCGCCTAGTCGGAAGAAAAAAAAAAGAAACACGCATGCGCAATCGATGTTTGCGCCTTGGCGCTCATTCTACATTTAAATTAAACAAAGTTTGGTTTTGTTCGTAAAATAAATTAGTTTATGTATTATAGTATGAGAGTAGATAAAGTAGTGTATGACACTGTACATAACTTGGTCTTATAACACTCGTGTGATAGTATAAAAAAACTCGCCTACGGCTCGTTTTTTTAAAACACACTCGTGTTATAAGAACCCTTATTATGCAACAGTATCATAAACTACTATTATTTATGCATGGTTATAAAAAAAGTCGGATTGAGCAGCTATCACAATAAACCTATCACTAATTTTCTGTGAATACACCTCTGTCTACCCCTTCAGGGCTTTACAGGTGTAAGTATAGGTATGTATATATGTAATTTTCAATCTTATGTCGAGTTAGTGCCCCATCTTACGATTGGCCTATGCATTAGCCAGCCAGGCTATTAAATGATGGCTGAATATCATTCAGGCCGTTAATTGAATGGCGCCGTTTAGTTAACTGCCTAGGCAGTTAATTGGACAGTTGATTAAGCTAGTCGGCGGCGACATATCGATCATATAACGTCTTTTCATTAAATGTACATTTTTTTTTATTATATTCTAATTAGTCTGATTAATAATATGTATTATGTTTATAAAATACAATGTAAAGATGTTTTCGTAATTAAACGATAAAACCTGATATTCGATATTCTAAGTAAGCCGAAGTATGCGATATAGATTAGTGACGTCATAATGATGCGGAATGTGGGCCAATGGTGTGTCGAGACCCGAGTGCGAGTACTTGAGAGCATTGTACTTTTAGCACGAGCCGTATGTAAGGTGTCGCAGTGATAATATACGATTTGTTGGTCATCATCATCAGGCTATATTAGTCCACTGCTGGACATAGCCCTCCCCCAATGAGCGCCATAGCGCCCTGTCTTCAGCTTGCCGCATCCAGCATCTGCCTGCAGTCTTTCTTAGATCGTCATCCCACCTGGTCGGAGGACGTCCTACACTACGCTTGCCGAGTCGCGGTCTCCACTCAAGAACACGTTTACCCCAACGGTTGTCGGTTCTTCGTGAGATATGGCCAGCCCATTGCCACTTCAGCTTGCTGATTCTTTGAGCTATGTCGATAACTTTGGTTCTCTGTCGGATGTATTCGTTGCGGATTCTATCCTTCAGAGAAACTCCGAGCATAGCTCTCTCCATAGCTCGCTGAGCGACTTTGAACTGATGGACCAACCCTGCCGTGAGTGTCCATGTCTCGGCTCCGTAGGTCATGACGGGTAGGACGCACTGATTGAAAACTTTCGTTTTCAAGCATTGCGGTATAGATGACGAGAAGACTCGGCGTAGTTTCCCAAACGCTGCCCAGCCCAGCTGGATCCTCCTCTTGGCCTCCCTCTCGAAATTGTTTTTACCTAACTGCAGAACCTGCCCGAGGTAAGTGTACTCAGAAACGATTTCGAGAGGGTGACCATGTACGACGACCGGCATCGGATCAATGTGGCCATTGATCATGACTTTGGTTTTGTCCAAATTCATGCCAAGACCGATACGTCGGGAGGCTGAAGCTAGTCCGCCCAGCATCTGGTTCAGCTCCTCTAGCGACTCCGCCATTAAGACTATGTCATCTGCGAATCGTAGGTGTGAGATGTAGTCGCCGTTTATGTTAATGCCCTTTCCTTTCCAGTCCAGCGTCTTAAACATATCCTCCAACGCGCTGGTGAACAGTTTCGGGGATATAGCATCCCCCTGTCTCACTCCTCTGCGCAACTGGATCGGTTTAGACTGCTGGTCCTGTACTTGGACACTCATAGTGGCGGCTTCGTACAGACATCTCAGCACCTCAATATAACGATAGTCTACTTGGCATCGCTGTAAGGATTCCAGAACAGCCCAGGTTTCGACAGAGTCAAAGGCCTTCTCATAGTCCACAAAGGCCAGACACAGGGGCTGATTATACTCTTCGGACTTCTGTATAATCTGCCTCACTGTGTGAATGTGGTCTATGGTGCCATATCCTCCGCGAAACCCGGCCTGTTCCGGCGGCTGGAACTCGTCGAGTCTCCTGGCGAGACGATTCATGACCACTCGTGAGAACAGCTTATAGACATGGCTCAGGAGCGAGATGGATCTGTAATTCTTAAGAAGGGTTTTATCACCCTTCTTGAAAAAGAGCACCACCAAACTCCCGCTCCACGCCTTTGGAGTTCTCCCACTGTGAAGGACGGCGTTGAAGAGGTTCTGTAGTTCCTGTATAACAGGGGCTCCTCCAGCTTTCAAAAGCTCTGATGTTATTCCGTCCTCACCGGGGGCTTTTCCATTTTTAAGCTGCCTCAGAGCTGACACGATCTCGTCTTGACTGATGTCAGGCAGTTCGTCGGTGTAGTGGCGTGTCAGGGTGGCTCTGGAATCGTGGTCATCTCGTCGAGAAAGAGAGGCATGTGAAGCGTATAATCGGCCGTAGAAATCTTCTATCTCGGCGAAGATCCCTGGCTTTGACAAAACGGTCCTCCCGTCGTGCGTTTTTAGCTTCGTCAGGTGGCTCCTGCCAAGCTGCTGAGTGAATACTTTAGACCCTCGGTTTCGCTCTATCGCCTCTTCGATAAGGCGTGTGTTGGAGCTCCGAAGGTCGCGCCGTACCATCTTCGCAATTTGCTTGTTCAGGTCTGACCTCTCCGACGAAGTCGCTTGGGTGGTTTCCCGTCTTTTTGTCATCAACCCGAGAGTCTCAGCCGAGAGTTTGGATATTCTGCCAGTCCGCTGCGTTCTACAGAACTTGATGCCCTCATCCCTCAGAGTTTCGACCAGATTGTGTAAGCTCTCGTCAACGTCGTCGATGGGTTCCAAGGCAACAAATCTGTTCCCGAGAAGCTGCTGGAACTTCTCACCGCCCGCCATGATATGGATTGGGTTAGGTCGGAGCGTGGACTTCATCAGTCGGCTTCTTTCAAGCTTTAAGTTGATATTCAGAGAGCCTCGGAGAAGTCGGTGATCAGATCCGGTATTAAAGTCTAAGATCCCAAGCGGTGCGATCGCACCGCGAGTCTATTGTTTACCTATTGTGTCTATTATTTACTCACTTGACAGGTTAAACCTGTTGATCACTGAGACATCTCTGAATATGTGCTTGCTATCCGTCATGATGAAGTCGATCTCATTTTTTGTCACAGTGTCGGGGCTTTTCCATGTCCACTTTCTTTGAGGCTGTTTCTTAAAGAAAGAGTTCATTAAGAACAGTCCCTCCTTCTCAAGGAAGTTGACAAGCATTTGCCCCCTGTGATTCCTAACTCCATAACCATGCGGGCCTATACGGGATTCGTTGCCAGTCTGTGTTCCCACCTTGCCGTTAAAGTCCCCCATAACAACATTGAAGTGGGCCTTGGTGGTGTGGTGTAAGGCTTTGGATATGTCTTCATACATATCCTCCACTTCATCATCCGGGTGTGTCGAGGTCGGTGCGTAAACCTGAATGACCTTCATGCTGTAGCGCTTGGACAGCCGAAGGATCAGGTACGCTACCCTGGTCGACACACTGGAGATTTCTTCAACGTTGTTAGAGAGGGCCTTATTGACGAGGAAACCTACGCCACCCTGGGATTTCTTATCCCCCTCGCGAAAGTAGAGAAGATGGCCCGAGTCCAGGGTTATGGTCTCCTCCCCCTCTCTACGGACTTCACATAACCCTAGAACATGCCATTTAATGTTCTCTAACTCCACTTCCAACTGCGCTAGATGGTGGTCAAGCCTCAGAGTGCATCCGTTAAACGTTGCCAGGGTCAGATTTTTGTGGCAGCCTACCGTAGCCCGGTGATTCTTAGCACCCCCTGCCCCGCCGTTACCATGGCCGCTGCCATGGCCAGGAATAGCGAGGCGGCCGGGAACTGAGGGCCATCTTTTTAGTTTTGCCATTTTAGAGGGGTAGTGCCCATAATCCCCACGCTGGGCATGCGGGTTGGGGATCGCAGTTTGGTTGTGGGTTTGCTCTGCAGGGGGCGCTGCTGCCCACCCCCCGGTGTTGTGTCCCTTAGTCGCCTTTTACGACACCCGCGGGCAGAGTTGGGTTGGTGCTATTCTTTTAGGCCGACACCACACAGGCAATTTGTTGGTAATTCATTTTAAAATTAAATAGTTTGGAGTTTTGATATCGTTCCCACATAACCGTTCCCTTCGTAAAATGTTCCCTTCATATTCCTGAGAAAAAGAAGTCTATAGGATACCTCCGCTCTACAGAATACCGCGGCCGTTATAACCTCGTGTTGTGTTAAGAAGTGAAAACTTTTTCTTTCTTTCTTTCTTCGCTATATACAGAGAAAAAGATAAAAAGAACATACCATACCTATAATATTGCGCCAATCATAGAACCTATCACTAAGTTTCTGCTAATTTTCTGTCAGAAGAAATTAATAAAAAATTACAAAAAGAAAAAATGTCACAAAAAGTGTCAGAAGCCCAGGTTCGTCTGAAACCATAAGGACACATACCGCTAAGCTACGAAGCTTCGTAGCGTACCTAGCAAAATAAACACTCTGTAGCTAGGAATGTTGTATGACGTCATGTCGTCCTACAAAGTCGTCGGTTACGGGTCAAAGGCCACGTGATCCTGACGCAAGTTTAACACGTGATACTGACGCGAGTTTAACACGTGATCCTGACGGGAGTTTAAAACTTTTTACCCATCCAACAACGCTAAAGAAGTTTTCACTTCAAAAAAAGAGATTTTTGATTTTACTATTCAAGCTTGATTAGTAAAATCAAACATTTACAATATTACAGCTCGCAGGATTATCATAATCGGAGTATCAATTCCTGTTGCATTCAAAGTTGTAAATTAGGCGAGACTATGTCCTAAGCTTTTCTCTCGGGGTTTCCCAACCCAGTCGCCAAACCAAGATAAACCTTATAATGGAAATCATGATGATATGATAATAACAACAGCTCTCTTCTCAATTTTTCCTTTACTATTGCTGTTTCAAATTACATACCTATACTTACGAAAAACAGGTTGACCTAAAAGATTGCAGTCATTAGTTCCACCCTCTCCTTTCCCACTACCCAACACGTCATGGCTTAAATGTCATCCGAATACGGTGTAGAATATTCCATCAGGAACGAAGCGCTTTGGTGATTCTTTTCTTTGCCGCACTATTAAGACCTGGAATTCCTTGCCAGCTCACGTGTTTGCTTCTTCCTACAGTCCCGGGTCCTTTAAGCGTGGCGTGAAAAAGCATCTAATGAGGCCATCAGGCTGAGTGCCATCATGGACTCTCTTTCCTGAGACTGCTTTAATTTTACCATCAGTTAAGGTGATTTGCAAATTGACGTGTCCTAATATATAAAAAACTATATATAAAGGTTACTTCGCTAACAGTAAGTTTAGTCATTAATTACTGACATTAGGTTCAGTTGCAATTGCGTGACAAACACGTTTGCAATGCCTAAGTGCGATGCACTTATGCGGTAGGCTAGTCGGTTTTGCGTCAGTGAGTTGGACAATTATTGTTAATGAGTACTTAATATAAAGTGCATTGAGCATTGCATATTTAAGGCCGTGTCCATAGAGCATTATAGTTTAAAATGATAACCCATGACGCTTCAGTGCCAGTTCCATTAAATTAGTGTATTGCTTTGCTTCAGTCTATTGCTGGACTGCTATTGCCACAATTTGATGTCGGATTCGAACCGACTAAACCGCACGCCGTCTCTGGGTCGTAGTTCGGCCTAGCACTACGACCCAGAGACGGCGTGCAGTTTAGTCGGTTCGAGTCCGACGTAATCTCCCCCTCCGGAGCCGGGGTTGAGATGGGTATCCGTGGGGATTTCCCGCACGAAGCCTATCGTTTCAAATTGTGGCAAGAACACCGGATTCTCTACCTTCAGCATCCAGTTAGAACTGCATGGACTGCTATAGACGCTCTAGAAGACCCTTAATAGACTGACGTTCTCCGTTAACTGCTGCAGGTTATATAGGGTGAAATCGGACTACATGGATGTTAAAGGCGATTGCGGCGCATCTCCACAAACATTGGCCCACCTTCTATCGTTTTTTTTTCTTATTTTATACCACTTAGGTGGCAGACAAGCACACGGCCCACCTGATTGATAGTAGTTACCGTGGCCTATGGACGTGTGCAACACCAGGGGCGTCACACTCGCGCTGCCGACCCTGTTGGAACAGAGAGTTTCTGTGCCGTCAGTGCAGAAGATAGAACAGGACAAGCCTTAGGTCTTCCCATTTTGTCTACAAAATGAAGGATCTCTAAACAAGGCGACTGCGGAGGCCATCAGTGTTGCCGAATTTAGAGCTGGATACATCAGAATGTATCTGAAAACTGCCATCGGCTTGACGAATAAGAAGAAGCATCAAGTCTGTTGTCAGTTTCAAGTGTGAATATATAACAAGATCTAATTGTAATATTTGTAACATATTATAAGCTTTACCAAAGAGCCCGCTGTGTTATAAATTATAATTCAATGCAGGTACTATTGATTTAATTGCAAAGTTATACAATTGAACGAACGAACCGTATCCTTTCCGGTTTCATTCAGGAATCAGGATCGACTGGTTTAGCCGCAAGGTCGAAAGGCTCAGATAATTGCACGTTGGAACGAACCGATATAAAAATAATTGTAAATCAGTATTCTACTGTACAGTAAGTGTCAAAACTGGCTAACCACAAAACATAATATCTTTTTCTTGAGATCTTTTTCTGAAGTGAAAACTTCTTTAGCGGCGATGGATGGGTGTAAAATGTTAAGGAAGCGTCAGGATTAGTTGACCTTTGAACCGTAACCGACGACTGACGTCATACAAGATTAGGTACAGACTATCTATTTTGAAAGTTACGATAGATAGCGTCGTAGCTTAAACGGTAAGCACTTCGACTGTAAGTCCTTATAGTTTCAGATAGTATCGGGTTCAAACCACCTGGCCTTCAGGGATTTTTTGTGATTGTTTTTTCTTATTATAATTTATTACTTTTATGATTATTTTTTCTTTCTGTAATTTATTACTTTTTGTGATTATTTTTTCTTTACATAATTTATTAATTTCTTCTGACAGAAAATTAGCAGAAAATAAGTGATAGGTTCTATGATTAGCGCTATATTATAGGTATGGTATGTTCTTTTTTATCTTTTTCTATGTATATAACGAAGAAAGAAAAAAGAAAATGTTTTCACTTCTGCCGGCACTCCCAGAGTGCAACCTCTCTTTTTTTTTAACAACGAATCGATCGAAATTCTGGTTTCGGATTGGCATATTTGGATTGAGATCGCATATTAGGTCCGGCTGGTCTATGAAAAACATTAAGGTCTAAGCCGGTCTGTATATTGAAAGTGTTTACTTACCTTTATTGCTGACAGTACCTACGTCATCGCACAGATTTGAATTAAAGCGTATATTGATCCATTTTCTCCATTTCATCGCAGATGGGTTGCAGTTTATTGCGATATGATTTATTAAATACATATTTTAAGAATCCGTACGGACCAAGACGCAGTTATGGCCATAATTAACAGTTATGCTATTATATTAGACCATAAGGTTATTATTAGTCACACATTAATTTGTAATGTAACTGCCAATATCAAAAAGTGACGTACCTAATAGTGAACGCTCGCGGCTGACGTCACTTAAATAATTTCGAATGACAATAGTTTATTATGTCCTTTGTCAAAGAACCTGAAAGGTAGTATGACGGTAGATAATAAATCATTAGATTTTATGTTGACGCACAAATCTAAAAATCTACTGAACCACGATCGTATCATTATAAGTTAGATCACTAGTCATTAATGTCATTATTCATAGTTCATAGAACCAGTAATAGATACTACAGTACAGTAGAGCAATATGATGAATGAGCACAGAAAAATGGTAGATCTCTACATATATTCATATATTCACGCATGTAAATATCTGAAGGGGTAGGTAGAGGTGTAAGTACATATTAACTTAACAGATATATAAGGCGAGTATAACTTTTAAATATATGAAGGCACATGGGGTTTACTTCGGGTCTGGGGCCTCTTAGTAGCCCATTGTAAGCTTGCACTTACAAACTGCGTGGATTTTACGGGCGAGGAGATAGGACAACCTAAGACACGAATCACCACATTTCAATTACATCAATCACTGACTACACATTTTACAGACACACTCGCGATCTATAACCAAGTATATTCAACCGAACTAGGAGCGTTCTGCTAGACACGTAGTGCTCGGTCGAGCTTCACAGCGATACTGATCACGATTCTCCGCGCGCCCCACCAAAGTCAATGATCTGTCAAACTCAAATTGACCGAATGAACGAATGACGTCACACTCGACCATAGAGCACTAGAGTCTTGCATTACGCCAAAGTGAATTTCATTCACTCTAATCACACAATAATGATTACGCGCCGTCACGGCCAGACTGACATGTCGCTCGTCCTCGTGCGACCAATGCCAGAGATCCGTCTGTGAACAAATGTACGAGGCTTTAATTCTTCTCGCACTGACACGCTCGTCCATCACTGACTTCCATCGGCGCAGGCCTAACATCACTCGTTGGTGTTCTTCGGCCACAAACGAGCAGAACCGGGCAGCCACTCATTGGTGCCCCTACGACTATGAACTAGTAGGACCGGGCGACCACTCATTGGTGCCCCTGCGACCATAAACCAGTCGGAACCTGGGCGACCACTCATTGGTGCCCCTGCGACCATAAACCAGTCGGAACCCGGGCGACCACTCATTGGTGCCCCTGCGACCATAAACCGGTCGGAACCCGGGCGACCACTCATTGGTGCCCCTGCGACCATAAACCGGTCGGAACCCGGGCGACCACTCATTGGTGCCCCTGCGACCATAAACCGGTCGGACCCCGGGCGACCACTCATTGGTGCCCCTCCGACCATAAACAAGTCGGACTCCGGGCAACCACTCATTGGTGCCCCTACGACTGCAAACCAGTCGGGCCGGGCAACCACTCCTTGGTGCCCCTACAACCACCTACACTGTCCTCCAAAGCTAGCAACATTACATAGTTCGAACATCGACCCTCGAGGAGCCAGTCCAAACATGAATGTGAGTCTAGACCTACGTACAACCACTCGGTGCCCCTGCAAACACCTACACTATCCTGCAAGGCTAGCAACAATACATAGTTCGAACATCGACCCTCGAGGAGCCAGTCCGAACATGAAAGTGAGTCTGGACCTACCTACTTACAATATGCATCAAGATCTGTGGAAGGTGGACTAGTAGTAATGATGTGAGAATTAACCGCTGAGAATGTGTCGTTGTCGTGAATTCTTCCTTCGTTCTGACTATAGACCGCCGTCTCGGCCAGCTCGTTGTCAATTTCTGCTACAGTGGTATGACTAATCTCTCGAGATCGGATTGAGGCATTGGGGTTCGAAGCTAGGAGATGAAATGTACTGAAGTCTGCCCAAACACGATGTGTCCCAGCTCTATCCGCCATATTGGAAGCGAGTAGCGTCTACATCCTAGCCCAAGCCGCGGCCAGGCTTTATTTGAATAGGTTTCCAAAGGTAGTAGTAGCAAGTAAAGCAAGACTGGAAACCAATAAACCAACACTGACTATACTCCCTTTAGTGCTCTATCCGCATACACTCGAAACCGATTAATTAGAACAAACTTATGGTTCAGAATTAGTTAGGAGCCAATTTTGTTACACTTCGCTTTCCTGTACCAAACTACCATACGCGCTTCGTTTCAAAAGAATATTAGCAACCGAAATCATCGAAATTACTAATATTCCCTCTAACCCCTCCAACCAAGCCAAACTGCCCGTGCCAGGAGTGGGCTCACGTCGGCTGTGCAACGGCCAGGACTCGAACCAGGGACCCCTCGATCGCAAGGCCGACCCCCCAACCACCAAGCCACCGACGCTTCTCTCGCAGAGGCTCTCGTAACCGCTCCATTACCCTGTCTATTAACGAGGGCACGAATCACGACTACGCTTCCCCGGACCATTGGCGGAGTCGCACGGATTGCACATCTACGCTGTTACTTTACATCACTCAATCATTAATATGGAGCGAAATAAGACGCATGGAGGAGCACACCGCCCTCCCACAAACTAGAACGGTTTCATTACCACCCTGGCCATCATCCGTGTGTTGATCCATCGAAGTCACTATTGGATCAACACGATCGGCTGTGGAGCGAACATATCTATCACACTTACGGGGAAGCTGTCATTTTCATCTAGCTCATTGATTGCCTATTAAACAGAGTAGCCCTATGACACCGATACTACCCTGTAAAGTAAGAGAAGTCACCCAAGCACGCGTCTGTTGAAGTAGTAATCCTCAACCTGGATTACTCTGCCAATGCTAGTCAGTATCTGGAACTTTAGGTCTTCTCCTGTTCTAATCATATAACATAGATAACCCATATCCATGTAGTATTTCGAAATGGCGCACATTGGGAGAGGCCCACGTCGAGCAGTTGACCATGGTGGCCTAGTTGGTTGATTGATTGATCGATGTAGAATTTCGTCTATGTGACCACGTACGACGAGAAACCGTTACTTGAGATAACAATGAAACATTACTTGCTAATAGAACATCTTTCCCTAAATCTTAGGTACGCGAGGGTATTGAAATCAAAGACGTCCTAATTTCACCAAATGAGACATCTCAAAGCAAAGGCACACAGCTTGTGACGACTTTATCACTCACACCCGAGAACACAGTACCAAAGCACTTTATTTTCACTCCTTGTACACCACTTACTGATGTGACGGATTACAGCCCCCTTCATCTGATTATAGTCTGTACGTCAACTTCTGACATCTGATCAATGATTCGTACTTAGACCCAATTTTGCCTGAAATTTCGTAACAGTTTGAAACTTACGTGTTAACGCTTCGGAACGCATCCCGAGCGGCATACCATCTTGTATCCGCTTCCGGAATGAGTCCGCCATATTGCTCTTACATGTCAGCCACACAAGTCACAAGCACTAGCTAGTTACCTTAAGATTATTGTAAAATATTGCAAACACTGTCCCAACCTTAGAATAAAAAAACAGTTAACTAAAGAATCTTGTCTAACTAAAAAAACCCAAACAACACGAAATCCTCAACATTACGCACCTCACCTTGTGCCCGTGATTGCAGTGAGTCGGGTTCAGTTTTCCTACCACCAGAAACCTTCTACAGTTAATAACCTAGTGTCAATTTGTTAGCACTCAGACAACGCGGAATCAGCTGGTAGCCATTCTGGTGGTGGTGGACCCGTAATTACACACTTTACTCCACTTCATCATAATGGAGGGTATATGACAAATAAATAGCAGCGACCGCCGCTCCTAGCAATCAACTCCAACTCATTCTATCGTCAATCTCCGAACCCTTTTCTCGACCTAGTCGGTCTCGGCTCTCCAGTACAAACGCGGCGCGACTGGATCTCTAAACACCCCGAAGCGAAGCGACCGCCATCCGATCCCCACAACCAAGCGGCACACCGATGTTCTGCAGCTACACCAGTCGGACCCCTGTGGGCTCTAATCACCCGTAGCGGCCGCCACAGACGCTCGCATGACAACCGGGATATGTGACGCAACAGGCCCTCCGTAGCACGTAGACCAGACCAATGCCAGCAGCACACAAACACCCGCGCCGACCGGGGACCGAAACCGAGGCCTCGCGCAGCAGCCGCACCGACCACCGCTATGCCGCAGAGGCTTTCACCAGAATGTAGATCATATAATCGCCCAGTCAAGACGAGAGACTACTCGGGGCAGTTTATCGGCCTCAATCTGCCAATTTGGCGACGAGAACTATTCCTTTAGTCGACCCGAAATATTTGGTTACCAAACTGTTGGTTCGTGTATTCTTGCTAAGAATCCGCCACGCCTTTTCTACCTAGGTACACAATAGTGTGACCTCAAAGTGAAGTACACCACGGTGAGTCTACCCACTACCCACTTGAGAAATATTTCACGAACAAAACCCGTCAGAGCCGATGCTGCATGGCTCCTTCGCTACTCAGCATCATAGAAAATTAGACTGACAATCCAGCACGCGATTATTAACAGAGTTCAACCTTAGTCATAGGAAGCTATATCTTACACTGTACAGCTACATTCACCTATCTATCCACCAACAATTAAACACAGTTCGAGCACTCCGAGGGACCTATACATCTCAAGACAAGACACACCGGGTCAGTACCTGCTACCGAAAAGATATGGAAACCAAAAAAGCAAACGCAAAAACCAACACGTAACACATCGTGATATAATCGAAATCGTCCTTCGTTAGTTTTTACTGCAAACTACTCACTTTTACGTAAATTATGTCACTTAAATAAAAAGATTAAATCGAGAACTGGTTCCTTTTGTCTCACTACCCTCCCACTCAATGGAAGACGATTTAACACGAGCCTTAGCACTATGGTGACATGGCATCTGCGTACTGACAATAAAGAACTCACTGATGTTAATATAGGGTAGTTCGTTAAAATTTATCGTTCTCACTTCTTGTACGTACTGATTGCGTCACCGCATTCCAAGCTAATCTAAGCAATCACAGTAACCTTTTGCAGCGTACCCTACTCAATCCGAATAAGTCTTCTCACCGTATTAACAGCTACAGATAGTTTAGAAATTATCATAGTTAGATATTAGGGATATTTCGAAACTTTCTCGTGTAATGACAAAATGACTTAGCCACTATATAATTAGGTGCAAACTCCGCTACCTCATAAACCTCTGCTCACGGATTGCCAGAACTGCTATCGTCTCTTCTGGCACTACATGGAATAGTAGAAATAGGACGAGACTTTTTATTCAAACACGAATTTGTACCCACGAGTAATACCTTTACAACAATATCTTTCCCTGGAGGGTGGAATGCGATATTCCGCTACCAGGAAATTATTTGGCTAAATTATTTGGCACTTGTTATTAAAAATAAGCAGACACACTGTCTACGAAATAAAAGGAACTGTCTCACCGGGTCTTGTAGTCGGGATGCAGCCAACAATCAGGACAGACACAGTTTCACGTTATTTCATGTCAATCCGACTAGCGAGTCTTTTGGTTGCCACTGCTATTCTCCTCAGCTTGTTGCCCTGGTATCCCACTTCTGATGCAGGCACATGGGGTTTACTTCGGGTCTGGGGCCTCTTAGTAGCCCATTGTAAGCTTGCACTTACAATCTGCGTAGATTTTACGGGCGAGGAGATAGGACAACCTAAGACACGAATCACCACATTTCAATTACATCAATCACTGACTACACATTTTACAGACACACTCGCTATCTATAACCAAGTATATTCAACCGAACTAGGAGCGTTCTGCTAGACACGTAGTGCTCGGTCGAGCTTCACAGCGATACTGATCACGATTCTCCGCGCGCCCCACCAAAGTCAATGATCTGTCAAACTCAAATTGACCGAATGAACGAATGACGTCACACTCGACCATAGAGCACTAGAGTCTTGCATTACGCCAAAGTGAATTTCATTCACTCTAATCACACAATAATGATTACGCGCCGTCATATATTTATATTGTCGGATTGTGATGATGTCCCATAGTCGAATTCTGCGACACAATGCAAGTACAGTTGATTTTACGTTGTAAGGTATATATGTCGCCGCCAACTAGCTTAAGCAGCCGTTTAATTAACTAGTTGCTATTCAATTAACGGCCTGAATGATTTCTAGCCGTAACGTTTATTACAACATTTAATAAACTGGCTGGCTAATGCTTAAATAATGCGTAAATAGAGGTGTATTCCGACTTGGATGGGTTAGGTTAGAAGGTTAACGCGGAACGTAGCTGCCGCATTAAGCCTCCGTGGTGTTTTTTAAACCATGCTGAAATAAATCATTTTCGTAGCTGTTTGATTAAATGGCTAGACACGTAATTAAACGTCATTGATGCAAGCATTTGCCTAGCAGTTTAATCAACTGACTGAACAGCATTCAGGCAGCTAATTCAACGGCGCCGTTTAGTTATCAACCTAGGCAGTTAATTGAACGCCTGATTACGCTAGTTGGCGGCGACATATACATTGAACCAAACCTAATGGTGGCTCGGAAGTGCGTACTAGTGCGAATGCAAGCCAATCTACGTTTGACTTGCTCTCCTTTCTCAAACTCCATTGGCCTGAACCCACAATCGTTCGAACTGCCAAACTGCCGCCATTAAGCTTGGTTCGAGGTATACCAAAGAATCTAAGAATCAATTTTGTTTATTCAGTTTTGTTTATAAGAGCACATGTGAACGTCCAAATTTTACAATATTGTCAAGAAATGGTTCAGATGTTATTAAATAAAGTAAATAAATCATTTGAAAATGAATCTTTCGCTGGCTCGGTAAGTTGGTTCTACTGAAATAACTCAGTGAACAATAATATCGTTTCTTTTTTAAAACAATGTGATTTTATTTAAAACAGATTTATATTGTGCGAGTAAGCAAAAAGATTAGGATGACCATGCATTTTTATCATTGAGGAATTCGTTTACTTTATATTATCCTTTTCTCATTAAAAACTTTTGGAGGAATTTTATTAAACATTTTTATACGGTTACCTACAAACGAATTACAAACCTTATGAAGTCTGAGTTTTGGCACTATACTACCACTAATAGGTCTCTTTAACGGATATATTTATTGGAACACAGCGAAGGCTGTTTAACTCCACTGTTAAATCTCACAAATGAGCACACCCAGTACAGTAGAATAGTCAAGTAAAAAAGTAGTAAAGAAAATGTACTAATTCGTGCAATCTACACTTACCCAGAGGAAGTAGGGCATATAATTCTCGCCGAGAACACTTTCTGGTTTTTATCGCACTAGCGTCTAATTGCCCATAGCTGGTTGTTGTTCAAATTGAACCAGTTATAAAACGTAAATAACCTAAGGGGTTTCGATCAATATAATGAAATGTTGAAGTAATTATTTCTTATATATTTAGATCAGAACGGTCGCGGGTTCAAACTCTGTCACGCATAACGGCTTAACTCAATGTATTTTTAAAGTAGCAAATAGGACTCGGGTGCGCAGGTCGGCAGTCGCTCCCGAGACCAAATGCCGCCCGCTGAGTTTTTTGCCGGAGTCTTCTCAGGTCGGGTCGGTTTCGAACCAATGGTCCATTTGCTAGGCTTTAATTGTTTTTTTCATTTTGACTTTTTTTAAGTGCCTTTTTAATGGTCTATACAGAATAAATGATTTTTGACTTTGACAACGAAATTATTGAAAGGCCTCCTCATTTCATGCGGACGTTTTATCGCTAATTTCGGGCTCCCAAGTGCAAGGTTTGGATGCAACCGGGATTGGCGCTCGGATGATTAGGTACAATTGACCATTTTGTAATAATTGGGTATTTGACTGATTAGTCAAATTGGTTACTTTTTACTAAGCGTCAAAACCGTAATATATAAGAAAAAATGTATGAATAATTTATTTGTGACATCATAATATTTAATAGTCAAATCATTTATTATTAAAGGTTGGGTGGAAGATTAAAAATAAATCCATACTAATATTATAAATGCGAAAGTAACTCTGTCTGTCTGTCTGTCTTTCTGTCTGTCTGTATGTTACGCTTTCACGCCTAAACCACTGAACCGATCTTGATGAAATTTGGTACAGTGGTATATTAGAGCTTGAGAACGGACATAGGCTACCTTTTATCACGAGAAAGGAGGTTTAAGGGGGGGGGGGGGGAAATAGGGGATGAATTTTTTTATGAAAGTTTGTCATTTCTGAAGATATCTTAATGAAATTTGGTACAGAGGTAGATTAGAGCCTGGGCACGGACATAGGCTACCTTTTATCGCAAAAAGGGGTAAAAGAAGGGGGGATATGGTTATGGGATGAAAGTTTGTCCTTTTGGAAGATATCTTAATGAAATTTGGTACAGAGGTAGATTAGAGCTTGGGAACGGACATAGGCTACATTTTACCGCGAAAAGGGGGGAAGAATTGGGGACTAGGGCCTTGGGATGAAAGTTTGTTATTTTTGAAGATTTCCTGATAAAATTTGGTACAGAGATAGTTTAGAGCTTGGGAACGGACATAGGCTTTTATCGCGAAACGGGGGGGTAGAAGGGGCGACTAGGGCCTTGGGATGAAAGTTTGTTATTTTTGAAGATTTCCTGATAAAATTTGGTACAGAGATAGTTTAGAGCTTGGGAACGGACATATGCTACCTTTAATCGCAAAAACGGGTAGAAGGGGGAGGAATTAAGGCTATGGGATGAAAGTTTGTCTTTTTCGTAGATATCCTAATGAAATTTGGTACAGATATAGATTAAAACTTGGGAACGAACATAGGCTACCTTTTGTCGCGAAAATGGAGGTATGGGGGGGGGGGGGTTATAATGGATGAAAGTTTGACAGTTTTGCAGATATCCTGATAAAATTTGGTTCAGAGATGGATTAGAGCTCGAAAATGAACATAGGCTACCTTTTATTACGAAAAAGGGAGTTTTGAAGGAGTGGAATAGGGCTAAGGTATGTAAGTTTGACAATTTTGAAGATATCTTGATAAAATTGGTATAGAGATGGATTAGAGCTTGGAAATGGACATAGGCTACCGCGTATCGCGAAAAAAGGGATAGAAGGGGAGGGGGGAAGAGGAATAGGGCTATGGCATTAAAAAAATTCATTTTACAATGGCACAAAAAAGGGGTTGAATATGTCATAAATAGTAAGAATTTCTTTTAAGTTGTCCTCATGAAATTTGGTACAAAGGTGAATTAGAGCTTCGGAACGGACGTAGTCGAGTAGCGAACCAAATATAGAAGCGAGTGCAGAGGCGAGTAGAGATTGTTATAGGGACGAGTGGATAGGCGTGTAAAGATCGAAAGTCGAGTAGAGTCGACTACAGGGGCGAGTAAATATGCGACTAGAGAGCCAGTGGAGAGGCGAGCATAGAATCAAATATAATGCAGTAAAAGGTTGAGTAAGAGGCGAATAGGGAGTTGAGTAGAGGTGCGAGTAGAGAGAGTCAAGTAGAGAGGCGAAAAGAGAATCGAATGGATGGGCAAGTAGAGAAGGCCAATGGAAAGGCGAGTATAGAGAAGAGTACAAAGTCGAGTAGAGAAGGGAACAGCGAAGTTAGTAGAGAGTCGAGTTTAAATTCAAGTAATTGAGGCGAGTAGAAAGTCGAGTAGAGAGTCAAATATAGAGGCAAGTAGAAAGTCGAGAACAGAGGTGAGTACATAGTTGAGGACAAAGTCGAGTAGAGAGGTGAATTTAATGCTCAATAGCGTCGGATCAACACTAAGCGATAACCGACATCCACGCGGGCGGAGCCGCGGGCAACAGCTAGTAAGAACTATAAAATAAGAACCGACGCAACTGTTTTCACTCTTTTACTATTCTTAATTTAATAACTTCAACTAAATATTTTTTTTAACCATAGGAAAGTACCCAATTATATGTATAATGCGAGCTTGTGCGTGTAGTAGGTCCAAAGTGACAAGTTTGTCAACGTGTTGAACATCGTAATACCTAACTAGAAAGTAAGTTTACTACAGACAGACACTTCAACAATAAAAACTATACTAATAAATAAAACACCGGAATATAGAAGCTTAAGTATTGTTTTATATTTGTTACCATAAAACAGAGCAGGCAATGTAATCAAAATGAAATATGCCAACAACTTATTTACGATACAAAGTTTATTATAGTTATAAGCTCATACAATTAAGATGTTTACTAAACTGAATTAAAATAAACATTAAAATGTGATGAGTTATTTGTTTTAGGGTTCTTAACCGAAAGCTGTTTATTAAACATTTTTATAACACCGTCCATTACTGGTTGGTAATGTGGGAGGGCTGTATGGCTACCATACAACACAACCAAAATACTAGTGTTGCGAGCCAAGTATAGATAACGGCAAACATTGTGAACTGAAGTCGGCGTGGTGGGACACAAGTACGCTCATATACAGTGTCGATGAAAACCACCAAAAAAAGTGACTTATGACGTGAGTCTTTTGAGCCTGTCATTACGTCCTTGCGTTAATCCTTTTAGCATTCTATACCTTCACCTCGAAGTCTGCGGTCCTTTTTTTCCAGTCTAACGAACTACAACGCACTCGAGCTGAACTTCGATTATTTTCGTTTAGCGACTACCGTTTGGATCTCCATACCCATCACCCTTAGGACGCAACTGGGAAATGGCTTTAAGGATTGGGCTGCCCCTCTAGACAAGTGGCAATTCGCTAGCAGGCGTTTGATGGAATAGAATGACGAATGTGTCAAATACGTCATATCCTTCACATTAGTCGCACGATAGTCGCTAAACGAAAATAATCGAAGTATTTGACACATTCGTCATTCTATTCCACCAAACGCCGTCTAGCGAATTGCCACTTGTCTAGAGGGGCTGGTCAGTTAGCTGATTAGATTGAATAGCTGCGTTTACGCGTACAGTTTTAAATCGCGCATCAGGACCGCGTTCCAAATCGCCAGTTCGATCTGTCAGTTTGGACTGCGGTTCGAACTGTGGTGATATATTGCGACTAAATTATAACCACAGTTTTGGAACGACAAATCTTTCACATTCCTGTGTTGTTTAAAAATGGAATGCCATGTGATAGTAGCGTTGGCTGGGTTCATAGTCTTGGTTTGGACAGCACCAGAAGACATCGTATACGGGAAAAGAAATATAGGCGAGGATATGGACACATACCAATTACTAATTTATCAATCGTATAATGGCCTCTGCGCTCCAAGCTGAAATTTCGCGAAAAATCCAATCCTCTACGTGTCAAAATCTTAGCGGGGCCCACAGAACGATTTTCTTGTCTTGTCTATTATATAACGTTATTAGTTCTTATTATCAGAATGACATAACAGGGTCATCTATTCTTAGAGACGGACCTGATAACAGTAGCTCTGTCTGTCGATTGAAATAAAGTTTTAATTCAATATTAAACACTCTTTGTATGCTCGTGCCCTCACAAACAATAATAACGTAATGTTCAATTTCCTTTCTCTAGCGACACGAGGATGTGCTCGTGGTATGATTTTGTTTCGTTCACTGTTTAATTTTTCAACCTCACGCAATCATTGACGCTTATCTATTTATATATTATGTAGGTAAATAAAAATTCCTATTTCCCGTGGTCACGCCATCACGCGTGAACGGCTGGACCGATTTTGCTAATTCTTTTTTGGAATATCCCTTGCAGTACGAGGATGGTTAAAAGAAAAGGGTTAAGCCGTCACGGTAACCGGAACAAAATTCCACGCGGCCGCGGGCATCAGTTTGAATAAATGCTTTCTCATGCATTCGAATTTTAAATAAGGGACTTAAAAGATGACACTCACTTGTTCAAATTTTTTGATGCATTAAACTTGTATAACAAAATATAATTTTTAAACGCTGGCGTATAAAGCGTTTTTGTTCTCTCAACCGCTGAATATAAATTTATAATGAAGAACATTAATTGAGCCCCACAATTCCGCTTTTTCTTTCGTCATAAATAAATTTTCTTCGTAATAGTTAAATAGCTTAAGTTTAATGACGCGCATATTGGCTTTCTGTGGTCTGACTGACTGACTGACGGCAAGAGTTAATTTTCTCGTTAGCCACATCGTCAGACTTGACCAATTAGGATCGCGTTAAGAAAATTTATATAATGATATAAAAACACGATTGATTTTAAAATAAATCCTTTTTCGGCTCTGATAAGTAGTTAAAGCAATTGCCAATTCCTCCCAATTGCCACTAAAACTGCGCTTGCACAATCGCTTCTTCTATATACCTGTTCTCGATTACGCCGATGTCAGCTATCCCGATCTCACAGAGGAGCAACTAGATAAACTTGAGCGACTTCAAAATTTTTGCATACGATTCATATTTGGTCTTCGCAAGTATGATCACGTGTCAGATTTTCGTAAACAACTCAAGTGGCTTCCAATTCGGCTTCGCAGGAATGCCCATATTCTATCAATGCTATATAATGTATTGTTTAATCCCACCACTCCCTTTTATCTCAAAGAACGATTCCAGTTCCTCCATGCCACACATACGAGATGCCTGAGGTCTTCCGAGAATTTGAGGCTGAGAATGCCAATGCATTCCACTGACTTTGTTTATAAGTCTTTCACTGTTAAGGCTGTGCGCTTATGGAATGCATTACCATTTAAATATCAGACGGGCACAAGCACAATCACTAAATGTTTTTAAAAGAATGGTAAAGGACCACTATCTATCATCTAGTACATAGCTCGCAGTTAAAAACGCTGCTGTGATCCTTCTTTCATATTATTATGTACCATTTACTTTATATGTACTATTTACTATATATATATATTATGTACATATTACATTACATTTGTGTTAAAACTGTTTATATCTATTTATACCTTATTATACTTCACATAAAGCCGTATATTTATTATTTCATTTTATTTGTACTTCTCTCTCGTACATTTTTGTCTTAGTTTAGTTTATTTGATAACTACACCATATCTTCTGTTTCTGTCACATTACTGTCCATCCCAAGGTTGCCTGGAAGAAATCGCTTCCAGCGATAAGGCCGCCCATTGTACATTAAACTGTATACATACTATCTACTTGTCCTAGTGTAAATTTATTGGTGTACAATAAAGAATTATCTATCTATCTACCGACACTTCCTGCGCAATCTGACCATATGGTCAAATCCCAATAAAATTAACATAAACAAGATTATATAATTCTAGTTGGCAAGTAACTTGAATACCAACGTTATCGTATAATCTATGATCAAACTAGCCTTTGCGCGTGAGTCCGCCTACGCAGAAACTATTCTCGCGTCTCATTGAAATTATGCATGTTTTCGGAGTAAAAAATAACTCTTTTTTATAGTCGTTACAATAAAGAAGGTTATACCAACAAGCCGTCCCATTAAAAACGTACCAGTCGAATCAAAGGCAAAATAAATTAGGAGGTAGGTATAGATTTAAGAGTAAAAAATAATAATTGTACATTATTTCTTTTGTAGGTAGGTACTTACAAAGCGATCTTGTCGCTTAAAGCAATTTATAGAAAGAATAAAATCTGATAATCCTATTGTTTTTCAAAATGGGAACATTTTTTGTAAAAACGATTGTTGCTCTTTCAGGCAAAAACAACTGAACAAACTAAATGAAATTTGGTTAGAAATAGATGATTTGTAGGCAATAGGCCTTAAATCCCAGGGTTGCGGCAACGAAACCAGTATTTCACGGCGAAACCGTGGGCAATTGCTAATACTGTATTAATGAGTAGATACTTAAGTAAACTGTGACTGAGTCATAATGTTACATTTATAATTTAAAATATTAAGTTACTGTGGTTTTTCTGCAACCTCACATAAAACTTATAGCTATAAAGATTTGTAGTTTTATAAAAACAGCCATATTTTTACGATTCTCCATTCACCTTGATTTTATTACCAATAAAAATTATATCGATTCCTACGTTACTGAGATCTAATTCTGAACAGATATAATAAAGCCTGTGCTAGATATGCTTGCAAGAGAAACGCTACTACTTTTTAAATTGCGCCACAAAGTACCATCATGGGCTATGGCCATCAAATTAGCTGACAATACCTAAAAAGTATATTAAGTTGTGGAAATCTAAAAGATCAAAATGAAATATTGCTCAGGGTTAACATTAAAACTTACTTATAAAACAATCATAAAACATCATTCTTAGCAATAGAGTAATATAGAAAAAAAATCGCAAAAATAATTTATTTCGGTGATTGATTATTAATTATTTATAAATAAAAAGAAAGTTATTGTATCAAAATAAATATGATTAATGTAATCATCTTGGTAACATGTCTGATGCAGGTATTAGTTCTTTTCCGTTGGCGTAAAAAAAAGACGGGTTGCACTCTGGGAGTGCCGGCAGAAGTGAAAACATTTTTTTTCTTTCTTCGTTATATAGGTACATAGAAAAATATAAAAAAGAACATACCATACCATACCTATAATATAGCGCTAATCATAGAACCTATCACTTATTTTCTGCTAATTTTCTGTCAGAAGAAATTAATAAATTATGAAAAGAAAAAATAATCACAAAAAGTAATAAATTACAGAAAGAAAAAATAATCATAAAAAGTAATAAATTACAAAAAGAAAAAATAATCACAAAAAGTTTCGGAAGGCCAGGTGGTTTGAACCCGATACTATCTGTAACTATAAGGACTTACAGTCGAAGTGCTTACCGTTTAAGCTACGACGTCATCTCTTTTAAATTGCAAAATAGATAGTCTCTACCTATTCTTGTATGACGTCAGTCGTCGGTTACGGTGCAAAGGTCAACTAATTCTGACGCTTCCTTAAAATTTTACACCCATCCAACGTCGCTAAAGAAGTTTTCACTTCAAAAATGAGTACGTGTAGGAGAACCCAGTTACGAACTTATCGTTTATATCAAGTCTATATACATATCAATAAAAACCAAAATAGATGTCATAGCTTAAAATGGGGCATTTTTGTAAACACATATCTATAAGTTTTTTTATACCAGTGAGTTGGTAGATAAGCACACGGTCCACCTGATGGAAAGTGTGTGCAACACGAGGGGAGTCACACTCGTGATGCCGACCCTGTATGAGAGTTTCTGTACCGTCAGCGTAGAAGAAAGCGAAAAAACGAAAGCAGGAATATACCCTTGGTCTTCCCACTGACAGAACAAAAGCTCTCCAGTGAGCTCTGGCTACCCTACTCACCGCCAGAAACACAACATTGTGGTTATTATGGCCGCGGTATTGTCTAGGGCGGAGGTACTTCCCCAGTCGGACAACTCAATTGGATGGAAATACCGTTGTGTCCTACCTCTACTACCCCTACTAGACTGAGTGTATGAAAAAAATTAATCACTAACAAAGTGAAGCTGCAAAATTGGGTATTTGACTGACTAGTCAAATTAGTTACTTTTTACTAAACGTCAAAACGGTGCGAATTTGAGTGAAGAATTTATTTGTGACGTCATAATATTTAATAGTCAAATCATTTACTATTAAAGGATGGGTGGATGATTAAAAATGAATAAAAACGATAAAATAAGAACCGAATCAACTGTTATCACTCTTTTACTATACAATAAGTGCAGCTGAATATTTTATTTTAACTACAGGAAAATACCCAATTGTCTGTAATTTTTGAAGTGAAAACTTCTTGAGTGGCGTTGGATGGGTAAAAAGTGTTAAACTCGCGTCAGGATAACTTGACCTTTGATACCTGTCACAATTCAATAGTACATTACTGCCGCGGCCACCAAGTGTAGTGTTGCCGGACGATCGTGAAGTATGCGGGCCGAGGCGCAGCCGAGGCACGCATTACGGAGTCCGGCAACGCTCAGTTGTGGCCAAGGCTTGTATTGTGCTTTTCTCAAACAATGCGCGGAAATTAAAACTAAGTAGTATCTAGGCAGAATTTTTTAGTTACCTACTTTTCAAAATCAATGACGAACAACAGTAATTTTTCACGCGGCGAAATGTTCATTTTATTTTTTTATTTTTCTTAATAAACAGCATTCTATTTGCAAGCCAGTTCTATATTTAAATAACGCCTTGGATAAGTTACCTCCTTGGTTGCCATGATTCGGAGTAAAAGTTGGTTCCATTTTTAAATTACACGACAGATATGAGTTTACATAGTAATTTATTTGGCCGCTAAAACACGATAGATATGGATTTTCATACAACTTTTGCTGGCCGCTGCTCGCATGTACAGCAATTTCGATTTTTCTCGAAGAAGGTTGTCAAAATAATGTTCACATTTCCAAGCATGTTTGAGAAAAATCATTTGGTGGACTTGCATTTCTGTCTCATCCCCTAACCGAGATACGAGGTACAAAAATGAAAAATGAAGAATTTTTATCCAAACTTTCATGCACTCTTTGAGCCCCTTTAAATCCTTTTTTTCGCTATAACAGGTGTTGCATATATCCATAGGCCACGGTAACCACTTTCCATCAGGTTGGCCGTGTGCTTGTCTGCCACCACTCCTCGACACGGCGCGTTCGAAGTTCCTCTCTTTGGAGCCCTGACCACCGGTAGCTCTGTATTCAATGCCCATGTCCTTGTCCAAGATCTAGTACTATGTACCAAGTTTCAAAATCGGTACAGTGGTTAAGGCGTAGCATACGGACAGACAGAAGGCCAGCCAGAGTTACTCCTCCTATGTATTATTATTATTATTCCCTTTATTCATTTAACAAACATGAAGATCATATTATTTTTTGAAATACACCATTTAATATTTTGAAATATAAAAATCGTACCCCACCGGCATTGATTATAGAGCTACCGGTGATCAGGGCTCCAAAAAGAGGAACTTCCTCACTATGCGTGCCGTGTCGAGGAGTGGTGGCAGACAAGCACACGGCCCACCTGATGGCAAGTGGTTATGGATATAATGGCCTATGGATATGGATATATGCAACACCAGGGGCATTACAGTTGTGTTGCCGACGATATTAGTATAGAAATAGAGTATTAATTATATATTTGAAGAGAACATTCACCAATATCATAATATCGTGGTCGGTGTGATGACAATAAGCATTGTTCCTTGATAATGACCCAGCTATCGTTGTGTGATGGGCTTTTGTTCGTGTGTAGACAGAAATATCCACAGATAATTCTAGATTGATTAATTAGAAATGGGAAATGGTATGTGAATATTATAATAGACCAACTGTAGCCCGCGACTCGTGAAGAATTTTGAATATTGTGATCTTGTTCCTGCAACCTATGAGAACATATTTTAGGGACAAAGAGTAGCCTATTTATTTAATTATTTATATATATAAAAAAATATATATATAAAAAATGAATACCTATTTCCCTTGATCATGCCATCACGCCTAAACCACTGGACCGATTTAGATAAAATTTGGAATAGGGGTAGATTAGACCTTGAGAAGTGACATAGGCTACGCTCGGTCGCGTTACCCGACATTCACGCGGGTGGAGCTGCGGGAAAAAGGTAGTTAATTAATCCAGATAAATCAAATTTGAGCCAGTTCCATTCAGCCGTTTGAGCGTTATTGAGTAATAAACATCTTCACCACATCTATGCTTTAATATGATTTATACTATTTATATAAATGAAAACGGATGTTACTTTGACTGTTACGCTTTTTTGCGATAATCAGCATTGACTGCTATAGGCTTGCCCTCTATTACTGCAAAATATGGATGTACTGTACATACACCTCTGCCTACCTCTTCGAGGATTTATAATCGTATGACTCGGTACCTATAGTTAGCATTAGCTGCATGAGAACGATCTTGAAGAACAAAGAAGGTACTCAAAATGATGTTAATGCCTACCCCCCCCCCCCCCCCCCTCCCGTCCTGTTGACTAATTGTTCTAATATTTGGTACACAAATTTAGTTCAGACGATAATACAATTTGAATTAATAAAACAGTTTGAATATAAGTCTTCAGGCTTTCACGGCCGGCGTTGCATGTAGAATATACTGTTTCCAGGCTGTTTGGCCGTGGTCATTTGAAACTTGCGTTCCAGACGTTTCGTCGATCACTGCGGTCGACATTTTCAGTGGCGCAGGTCCGGGCGACGACACACCAGACACAGTTTGGTTTGGTATAAATGTCGCCGTCACATTGTATAATTAGCCGTACTACATTACAGCTAGCTGTTTTCAAAAACAGGGCCGTTGCGAAATGCGGCGTTTCAACGAGTAGGCGGATTGTCATTACGATACATTAAGATTTATTTCTGCATGGTTGTAAAAAAAATAATCATGAAGGCTACTAGCCAATGCCTTCTAACCTAGCCTATACAAGTCGGATTTAATCCCGCTACTCATTGAACTGCCGCATTTCAAAACGGCCCTGTTTTTTATAATAGCAGCAATGTAATATGGCGGATTATACAATGTGACTGCAATATAAACATTATTAGTAGGTCAAGCTGAGTGCCACCTTTGTTAACATGGCACGTGTATATAATGGTGGCCCTCTTTCCTGAGACTTTGAGTTCAGCTTACCATCAGGCGAGGTAAAGTCAATTTGACGTGTCCTATATAAAAAAAAAATTAAGATTATTTTTAGTGCTTTGGTTGTCAAGAACAACCTGATGTTTTACGTTACGTCGGCGAAGTAATTATCTTTGTTCGTGATTATTAACAAATAATTTTCTGTTTTCAGGTACGTACAAATTGAGTCGGTTTGCAACATGATGCCAATGAGCACGTGATATAGAAAAAATACAGGTACGTATGAAATCATGTGCGATATTTTTACTATTACAAAACAGTTGTAAAGATGGAAGATACAAACATATATTATGTATCTCCCAGGTTCCGTGAATCCCCGAAAAGGTATTAGGCATTAACACCCACATTTCGCCTAGGATTTATGGTCTGTAATGGTGACCCTCTTTCTTCATATTTTACCTTCAGCTTACCGTCAGACGAGGAGAAGTCAAATTGACGTGTGTCATATAAAAAGACGGGTGGCACTCTGGGAGTGCCGGCAGAAGTGAAAGCTTTTCCTTTCTTTCTTTCTTCGTTATATACCTACATAGAAAAAGATAAAAAAACATACCATACCTATCATACAGCGCCAATCATAGAACCTATCACTAATTTTCTGCAAATTTTCTATCAGAAGAAATTAATAAATTACAAAAAGATAAAATAATCACAAAAAGTAATAAATTACAAAAAGAAAGAATAATCACAAAAAGTGTCAGAAGGCCAGGTTTGAACCCGGTACTATCTGAAACCATGAGGACTTACAGTCGATGCGTTTACCGCTATGCTGCGAAGCTATTTATCGTACATTGCAAAATAGACAGTCTATACCTAATATTGTATGACGTCAGTCGTCGGTTACGGTCCAAAGGTCAAGCGATCCTGACGCGAGTTTAACACTTTTTACCCATCCAACGCCGCTAAAGAAGTTTTCACTTCAAAAATTTAACAGGACGTGAACCTATTGTGGTCACGCGGTCCCCTTGTCACTTTAATATTATTATTAACAAATAAATAATAACTATACCAAATCCCACACACCTCCATCCGAGCATATATTCCTGAAAAAAAAAATTTTTTTTTCGCCTCGCATGTTAATAAATAGATATTATCATACTCACATATTCAAAGCGAAATCCGTAAGTACACATCAAAATATTCAGCAGCCTCACATTTTTACGTAAAAGTACTCAGGTGATAAACGCTTCACCCACATAGATAAGCACTCTCGATTAACTCATACATACACGAGCGCCCCTCTAGTCTATAGAGGACACTAGAGGGGCGACAAAGTGCTGGTCAAGCACTTTTCTTTATAGCAAAATTTCTGCACAATAGCGTAGTTACTGCAGCGCTGTTAAGAACTTAATGTGATAATTTTATGTTATTCATCATGATAATATTAAGTAACTTTTTACTGTGTAGGTACAGTCAGCACATCATTAAAATGTCGCTAACAAATAACCAATACTCTAATAAAACAGTACTCTAATAACCAATATAAAATTGGGATTTTGGTATTTGGATTATTTTGAGTACTTTTGTTAGCGACATTTGAATGATGCTGACTGTACATACATACCCATATTTCTTGAAAAATATACATACGATTGAATAAAATTTAACCTTTTCAGATTAAGCAAGAATTTTTTTTTAATTTTTTCTATCTTAATCGATAAACAAACAATGTATATAAAGGGGCTATATCTACAAATGTATATCTCATATGGATATCATATCTCAAATATTTCTTATGGAGATTTTTTTATACCACTGAGGTGGAAGGACAAGTACGCGCTCCATATGATGGAAAGTGGTTACCGTGGCCTACACTACTACCGTGAGCAACTGCCTTCCCTGTAAACACAGTTTCTGTGCCGTCAGTGGCGCTGTGCGGCCTTTACTTTTGACAGGCCGTGGGACCCCGGCTTTCTACGTGTGCAACCGAATGTTTTTGTACGCAAATCTACTCGATACTCTAATTAAGGTTAAATCAATTAAAAAGTACGAAGTAAAAGTTTTTGTGTCTCGATAGCCCCTCTGAGTATATCAGAGTGCCTTTGAGTTGTGGCCTGTCTAGATTAGGGTCACCACACACGCTTGGTTATTGAAGATTACTACATAGAAAAAAAAAATGGTGCTATTTATTTATATTCATCTTACTAAACAAGATGCTGCAATTAGCGTCTCGTACAGCAACAGACACAGGTATATCTTCTACATCAAATCTAATATCTCAGTCAGTTTTTTCAAGTTTTAATCCATATGTTTGGATGGCACTGGCGTCCCATTTTACTTTTACCAATTTACGGTCTCCGCTTTAGAACAGTTTTCTTCATGATTACTGTCTGCAAATTTGAAAAAATAAAAACATACTACATTTCATTACAAGAGATTGGGTTGGTTGTCAGGACTTACAAAGTAGGAATTCTTCGAATATAAACCACATACTACTTCTACTAATATATTTGGTATTAATGCTACCTTAATTATATTTCATTAATTACTTGTGATTGATACTGATATTATATTTCACACGAGCCAAAATTAATAAGGCTTACTTTTGTGATGATTTGTATAACTAATTAAATTAAGTAGCATTGAAACCTTTTTGTTTGATCTTCATAATTATTTATTTATGCAGGTCGAACAGGTCATTCAACTAAAGTATCTATACCTTTACCATACCTTTAGATTATCCATTATTAAACTAATTAAAGATCCTCGCGTGTAGTAATATCAGAACGATGATGATATATAAATATTTATTTTGTAGATTGCGTGTCGTTCTACCATTTTTTTTAACTAATATGTAATAGGTAGGTAATACTTGTTCATCATTTCAGCCGAAAGACGTCCACTGCTGGACAAAGGCCTCCCCCAAGGATTTCCACAATCACCGGTCCTGCGCCTTCCGCATCCATGCCCTTCCCGCGACTTTCACCAGGTCGTCGGTCCATCGTGTGGGAGGCCTGCCTACACTCCGTCTTCCGGCGCGTGGTCGCCACTCGAGAACTCTGTTCTACGAGCTATGTGCCCCGCCCACTGCCACTTAAGTTTGGCGATTCTGTGTGCTATGTCGGTTAGGTACTTTAGATCTCCTGCGGATCTCCTCATTTCTGATTCGATCACGCAAGGAAACTCCGAGCATAGCACGCTCCATCGCCCTTTGGGTGACACTGAGCCTTCTTATGAGGCCCATAGGGCCACTTGTTCATAACTAATAAAAATGTTAGTCAACTTCTATTACGCAATAACAGAGTTATCTCAAAAACCTATCACACATGAATTCAGCAAAATTAAATATACCAGACAGATTTAATTATAAGGATGCTGAGTGTGTTCGAAGACTTTTGGAAGCAGAAACTTCGGAAGTTTCCACTGCATAAACTAATCATGGCCACCCTATCTTTATCGAGGAAAATATTCAGCAAAAACATGAAAGCAACTTAAATTGGAAGGCAACTTTTAAAGCTAAACTTTGAAGAGGTTTCGCTCAAAATTGATACAAAGCTATTCAAAAATTAATTAGTACTTTTATCATTATAATTACGCTTGTAAATTCGAACAATAGTAGAAATTCTAATTTACTTTTCATTATAAGGGTTAACAGATTTAGGTGGGATAATAGAATTTATTTTAGTGTTCGACGAAAAGACGATGAGTTATTTGATTAGATTGTAGACTTACAGTCAAGTTTTCGCAACTCGAATTCGGCATCAAATACTTATTGTTGGTAATGCGATTATGAGCATCCAGGGCAAGGGGTTCTTATCTTCAATCGTGTCCACCCTGGAATTTATTATGAGTTCTGTAAATTTATCTGCCTTCGAAGACTGTAAAATGATTGTTGTGTGGAGATTTATTTCGAATTTAGCGAAGAATGATATAATTAAGTCAATTTTATCGGAATACCTTTTGAAAACGAAATGGACTAATGACTACCATGATTGACACCAGACCGATTTAGCTAGAAGGTTTTGTGTCGTCTTCACTTGTATCCGAATTGAAGACAATTCCTCTATCGCGCAGGTGAAGTAAGTACGCTGATATTTACGGACTTGGACCGACTGAAACCACACGACGTCTCAGGTCATCAGATGTAAGATTGCCGTCTACCTTGGGAGGAGAAGGCGCTGACATCTCCGTTGCCCGTTGCCCGTGGAGGTTCCGATATATGTACTCCAGGTTTTAAAATCCGAAGCTGTGTCGGAGGAGCTCTCACCCCGTTCTTCTGCGGTCTTCTTTTAACATAATCCATACTACGCTTATTTTGTCTGTGTTGCCAATATAGATATCACCACTAAACTATCATTAATCTAATATGCACTTACCTTCAACAGTTTAACTAATAATGATTTATTATTATCGATGCACATGCGTACACAAGTTGTCGGTAAAAAAAACACGAGCATTCAAGCGAATCTGTTATTGTTCAATAATTCACTTTCCACTCACGTAAGTACTTATGAACTTGCTTTATTTTTTTAAATTCCTTTTTATTTCCTTAGGCCGTATGATTTCGTGTTACCGTTGCGTTTATTGTTATTTAACTGTATTTTTTAAACTAAAATGGCGGGCTTTGGTTTGCCACGCGACCTTTTATTTTGTGAGGAAATATTGTTCACATATGACTTCAGACGTGTTCACATTATGGTATATTTTAATACCAATCTACCTACACGTATTTTATATGAAATTAAGACTACTACTTCTACTGGATTGGCTGTAATGAACAAAAAAAATAGTCACATGTAAGTGATGATAATTTGTAACTATTGTATATTTATTCGTAATAAGTGCAGTTAATGATAAAAGTGTGTTTAAACATTATGACGCCTTTATCCACAAACTAAGAATGACACAATTTTTGTTGTTGTTCTAGGCAACAGCTTGTCAAATAATTTTCACAAAATATCATACTGATTAAACCCAAGCATTCTATACAATTAATCTAAACGATAATAAAATGTTCAAAATACTGATCAAATATTGATATTTGAATAAACTATTCTTACCAATAACATCTCAAAAACGAATAACCATCGCATAACAACACAACCCTTCAACTAATTGGCTAACAGAACAAATAATATCACGGCAGTACAAGTCTCTGACGAAATATTAGCAGTCTCCCACCAAACAGTTTGGACAAATGATATTTATCCGAAGAGAGAACGCCATAATTGGCCGGCGCCCGATTCCATCAAAATAGTCTTAAGTGACGTAATTAAGAAGAAAAATTACTGCCATTTTGTCCCTTGCGTACTATTGCGAATGAGAAATCGAACGCAACTTATTACGTGTGTTTTATAAAGGTGGATTTAGACCAAACGAACATAATGAGTTACAGCTAGAACAAGAGTAATCTAAGAGCATTCTTTCTTAATATTTTTGCGTAAACTAAACCTTGTTATTAAACGAAAGAACAACGAACGAATGTTATAGTAGTAGAATTTGACGGAGAGCGGCAACAAAAAGTATTTGCTCGTTTAATGAAAATCATTTAACGACCTATTTTGCATAGCGGATGTTTTGTGAATGAGCCCTATATATAATTATTTTTGTAATCTTTATAAAATAAGTAAAAAATTGTTATTTAAGGACTGATTTTGTTTTTTCAGTAAACTTTAACCTGCTAAGTTCTAGTTTTGAGGATAGGTTCCTCTGAACCTTACAATGTTGAAAAAAAAAGACAGCATCAATCTTACGTCACACGAATTTAAAATTTAAAATTATATGTGTACTACATATTGAACTAATGAAGGCGTGTCTTGTTTCCATTGGCTAAATACGGAACTTGCTCCTAATATTCGCAACGGCCTTGTTAGGTTATTGGTGCTGTTCTCAAATATAGATGGAGCGATGAATTGAATTGAGTCTGTTGTAGGTGTGTGTGTCATTGAACTCCTTATTAACGTCTGAACAGATGTTGATGGAATTGCATGTACGTATAGCAATCGTTTCTTCTCCAAGCGGCGTTAAGCTTATCAAGAGAAAGAGTAGGGTATTGAGATTATGTATTAATGTTATAATAATAAATATTTGTATGATTAACTGGCACCAGCTATTTGAATGATACTCTAATTTATTTTACGTCATCTAGAAAATTTGCATGCTATGTCAGTTGCTCAAAAGAACTGGCTTTAGATAGACAGTACGACTATAAACAAACATTATTAACAATAAAGCTCCTTAAAAGTGTATCCTTGTGTCTCTGCACGCGGAACCCTGCTAGGATCCTCCCCCACATAGGGGACCGAACTCCGAGCTCCAAAGCACAAGCTTTGGATGTAACCAGGACTACGGCTGTAACGATTTTGATAAATAGGTGAATTCACACGTTGGTCTAACTGCAATGGGTTGTGGTGGGGTCAGATAGCCGTCGCTTCACGGAATGTGTCGAGGTTCAGCTAAGCACTCAGACTTGATAAAGCGGAACCCGAACTTTGAGGTGAATGCGATCGCGATTCTTACAACGAGCTTAATCAGCCGTTCAATTAACTGCCTAGGCTGTTAAGTAAATGACGCCATTTAATGAACGGCCTGAAATATATTCAGCCGTAATGTTTATTACAACATTTAATAACAAGGCTGGCTTATGTTTAGGCCATTTGTAAGATAGGGCACCACCCCGAATTAATACAGAAACACATACATACATACATCCAAACATATAATTACGCCTGTAAATCCCCGAGGTGGTAGGCGAAAATTGCTTGCAGTCGCTGTTTTAGTCTCTTTGTGATCCGATATCGGGCCAAAACAGTGGTGTTGGCTCCGATAACCGATATCGGGCCGGATAATGTGATAGAGAGATACATATATATATCACAGGTACATTTGCTTCTTCCGATATCGGATATCGGACAATGTGAAAACGCTCTTACCCTATTCCGTCCGTTGTTTCGCACAACTGATCGATTGCAATTAGCTGAGATGAGATGCATTCGCATGTGTGAGCATCTGTTCTCATGCGTTCGCTTCGATAAACATCCTTTCGTTTTAGTATTAATATCGATTGCTACATATAAAAGCATATTCAATAGCCTTTCATTCAGCATTAGCCTTGCATTCATTTATTAACTTCACACATAAATAAATACTTTCTAATTGTAGTTATTATCATCTTAGTGTTGTGTTCCTATTGCATCCAAGGCCTTCATTCATCTCGGCACCCATGGTTCGCTTACTTGCTTCTTCTGATAGCAGTTGTATATTTTTTTAATGATGACTTCCCCTCGCCTGAGTATAAGCTAAGGGGAAGTCTTAGGAATGAGAATCACTATTGCATGACTTGTAATGCCACAATTAGACGACCTCATGCGTTTCGGGGATTTTGGGATTGGAAGAAGAAAGAAACACTGTTAAGAGTTCCAAATTCCTTGGTAAAGAAAGGAGATGCCGAACGGTTCGTCTAGGTTGGAGTTGGTTGTGATTATTGCTTGTTAGAGCTTTGTAAGCTTTGTATACAGATGAAAAGAGGCAGCGAGCTAAGAACGACAGCAGTAATGTCGGTAATTTGTTACTCATTAATTGTAAACCGTCAACTTGACTGCACCCTACTCGAGTGATTTCCAAAGTACCGTAAACAGAATGATTAATTTATTAAAAATTCAGAATCAAACCAATAAACTACATAACACAGACCAATAGCGAAGCAGTAGTAATTTCAAATTTCGAACGACAAGATGACTGAAACACACACTAACCCTGTATCGGTAATCCGATCCGAAATCTCAGATAATTAACCGTCCTAATACCGTCCGATAAAGCTCTAGGCGCAATTCCAGGTACAATGTAACACAATTTGCCAATGAGTACAGGCTTACTGGCAACAATAGGGGTGACTAACGCGCCATTAGGCTTCTGTCGCAAGTTTCGCTTAACGTTCCATCGACAACCGTTGAATCACAACATTTTCGAAGCTACCACGAGATTTAAATTCACAAAAAATTCACTTTTATTATTGTATAAGTTCTTTTTAGTATAGAATAAATTTTCGAAGCTACCAAGAGATTTAATCTCACGAAAAACTCGCTTTTATATTTGTGTTTTTTTTAGGGTCGAATAAAAACAACGTGACTTTCAATATTGTATAATAGACGTAAGGGTAATCTATAATGATTTATATTGGAGGGGTTCAACTGGGAAGTTGCCTTCCGCTCACTTAATATATTGCAGGATCGTGTAATAAAATGTCTTTATAGAGGTAAAAGTAAGCGGAGGAGTTGGGGTTCCCTCTTCTCCTCGATCACAACTTAAGCACTTATTAGTAAACAATTTCAATTTTCTTGACACACATACTCACCCCTTTAAATCCCCAAAGTGTTAGGCAGAGAACACCCACATTGCGCCAACTATTATTTTCAGTCTCACGTAATAGGGGTCGAACCTATTGTTGGTAAGCGGGCACTCAATCATGGGCAGTACGTTGGCGAACAGCCATATATATATCAGCGAAAAAAAGCAATCCACATAAAAAAAAAGACGGGTTGCACTCTGGGAGTGCCGGCAGAAGTGAAAACATTTTCTTCATTTCTTTCTTCGTTATATACATAGAAAAAGATAAAAAGAACATACCATACCATACCTATAATAATAGCGCCAATCATAGAACCTATCACTAATTTTTTGCTAATTTTCTGTCAGAAGAAATTAATAAATTACAAAAAGAAAAGATAATCACAAATTCACAATAAGTAATAAATTACAAAAAGAAAAAACAATCACAAAAAAATCCCTGAAGGCCAGGTGGTTTGAACCCGATACTATCTGAAACTATAAGGACTTACAGTCGAAGTGCTTACCGTTTAAGCTACGACGCTATCTATCGTAACTTGCAAAATTTTCAATCCCCGTACTCCTACTTACCTAAAAGAACGTTTTGTGTTCCTCAATGACACACATTCAAGATCCTTGAGGTCGTCAGTAACATTGCAATTGTCCACGCCCTCTCATTCTACAACATTTTATGACAAATCTTTCACTGTCCAGTCTGTACGGTTGTGGAATGCTCTGCCTGTATCCATCAGACGCGCACAATCCCTGGCCACTTTCAAAAAAATGATAAAAGAACACTATTTGCGTTCTGGATAGTTACTTTGCTCGCTGTGTGTAGGTATATCTTGTACTTATGAAATATATGTGTATATCTAATAATTATGTATGTATGTTTATGTGAATGTTATGGATATTGAATTTAAATATGTACTTAGGTATATGTAAAATACAAGGTATATAATATGTATATAAATATATGTCTATATACTTATATATAGTTTAAGCTTATGACTACAGTAATAACTACCCATAAGTTATTATCGTTTAATCAAATATGTCCATCCAAAGGTTGCCTGGAAGAGATCGCTTGTAGCGATAAGGCCGCCATTTGTACATTTTTCTTATGTTGTCCGTACATGTACTGTATTTCTTTGGTGTACAATAAAGATTTATCTTATCTTATCTTATCTTATCTTGTACCTAATCTTGTATGACGTCAGTCGTCGGTTACGGTTCAAAGGTCAACTAATCCTGACGCTTCCTTAACATTTTACACCCATCCAACGCCGCTAAAGAAGTTTTCACTTCAAAAATCCACTCCCCCACTTGCATCAAGCTATTTCATAATAGCCATTCTAAAAACAAAATCGGGTTTTTCCTTTTTCCATATTCAACCTGCACATTATTCCGTTTTCAACCCAAGATACTAACTTTAATTATTTTATCCGTATACCCACACTATTTTCTGTCATACGTAGACTCCCAATACAATTAATTACCCACAGCCTCATTAAATTCAATCAAACCGTAAGATTCTCGTCACGCGTATCCGTTGATTGCATCTCGGAGGATGTCATAAGTACCAACGTGTACTGCATGACATAATTGTTCGGCCACAGTTGGTTAATTATTTTATTCTATGAGAATTAATAGCTATTGTCTGTGGTAAGGACGTGCTTAGGACTTGAATAGTTAGGCTATGGATGTACTGGTGTTGCCAAGTAAGGCTTGTAATGTATGTTAGACTGATAAGTTATGTTAAGATGGCAAATTAAATACAGAAAATTAAAAAAAAATTCAAACATTAACTTATGAGATACAGAAATAATAATAATATATATAAGAAAAATAAGCCTCCTAACACAAGGTCCTGTCCGAGTCGAACATCAGACCTACGTGGTGTGGCGGACACGCGGTGATAAACTACCGGCGCGGTTAATATGACTCTGGAAACTCAGTAAAAATGAAGAATATAGTAAGGAATATACGTATAGGATCGCTACCTGGGGGTCGCTAGGGCAACAGTACTGTCAGACAAATGTAGATCTTAACCAATTAAGAGACTAGATTATAGAAAGGGAGCTTGTTTATTACTCGCAAATAAACAGTACACCGATCGACGTAATAATGTAGCCAAACAAATACCCTCACTATTGGCTCATAAATATAAATTAGTAGATAAAATAGAACCATATTACAAATATAAACTAAAGGATGTCTTGATTAGCGAGACCACAAATCTCTACTGGGACCGAGCTATAATAACAGATAAAATGATAACAAACAATAGACCAAATATTACACTAACACTGAAAGCTGAAAATGTCACAAAAAAAAATACAACAAAGATACAAAAGAACATACACTTGCTGATGAAATACGGCAAATGAGGCATCAACACACAGGCAAAATCATACCTATCATTCTATCATCCACAGGTCTTATCCCAAAATCATTACACACATCACTCAAAGAATGGGGCATACATAAAAAAAAGACGGGTTGCACTCCAGGAGTGCCGGCAGAAGTGAAAACTTTTTCTTTCTTTCTTTATTCGTTATATATAGAGAAAAAGACAAAAAGAACACACCATACCATACCTATAATATAGCGCCAATCATAGAACCTATCACTAATTTTCTGTCAGAAGAAATTAATGAATTACAAGAAGACAATAATCACAAATAGTAATAATCTACAAAAAGAAAAAAAATATCACAAAAAGTGTCAGAAGTTCAGGTTCGAACCCGGTACTATTTGAAACCATAAGGACTTACAGTCGAAGCGTTCACCGGTAAGCCACGAAGCTTCTTAACACACCTAAGAAAATAAACAATCTGTAGCTGTTGTAATGTTTTATGACGTCAGTCGTCGGTTACGGTTTAAAGGTCAAGTAATCCTGACGCGAGTTTAACACTTTTTACCCATCCAACGCCGCTAAAGAAGTTTTCACTTCAAAAATCATACAATCTTCATTACAGAGATCAGTTGTTATAGACACTCGTACATTTTCTATAGTTAGGCGATTCCTTACATCCACCACCCAAACACCCACCACAGTTCTTAATGAACCCACCCACTTGGCTTAAGCCCGTGAAAGGTTCACACATACTCGTACCAGATTAAGAAGCTGTCAAATTGAAGATAAAGAATAATATTTATTTTTATTTTTATTATATATATGCAATCCCCGAAGGGGGAGGGAAATGGTGTATTAACACCCACATTTCGCCTAATGTACAAAATAACTAGATTTGGCACCTCGGGAAGAAGAATGAGTCCAGTGAAGATCGGCTTGGTTAGGTTTTTTTATTACCAGGATTCCCGCTAACCCATTTAGCTTAGCATACTTCTGTTATTAGTAGGTTGAGATCGGTAGTGTTATGACCAGGATTGGAGCCCGGGATCTGTCGATCATAAAGCTACTCACTTGACCACTTAGCTACCGACCGTTCAAGACTTGAGTGTTCTCAATAGCACAGCAACACACATACTTAAATATTAACAGATAAAATTAGATACCTTTAAATGCTGTTTGTGTTAAAGTTTCTAAAATGATATAAAAGTCTCGTGACTATTATCGGCCTAAAACGTTAACTCCACTGAAAGCTTTATCGTGTAACGTTAACGTCATGATAGAAACGGTTCAATCGTTATAAACACAAGGTGACTGATGATTCTGATGAATGACGTTCACCAGATACATTTAAATGACTTATATTGTGTTTATATTGTATGAATAGCAAACAAACAGCAACTAAATCGTACTAGGAAAATTTTACTTACGGCCGTGCGTTGCGAAAGAAAAAAAATATCACAAAAAGTGTCAGAAGTTCAGGTTCGAACCCGGTACTATTTGAAACCATAAGGACTTACAGTCGAAGCGTTCACCGGTAAGCCACGAAGCTTCTTAACACACCTAAGAAAATAAACAATCTGTAGCTGTTGTAATGTTTTATGACGTCAGTCGTCGGTTACGGTTTAAAGGTCAAGTAATCCTGACGCGAGTTTAACACTTTTTACCCATCCAACGCCGCTAAAGAAGTTTTCACTTCAAAAATCATACAATCTTCATTACAGAGATCAGTTGTTATAGACACTCGTACATTTTCTATAGTTAGGCGATTCCTTACATCCACCACCCAAACACCCACCACAGTTCTTAATGAACCCACCCACTTGGCTTAAGCCCGTGAAAGGTTCACACATACTCGTACCAGATTAAGAAGCTGTCAAATTGAAGATAAAGAATAATATTTATTTTTATTTTTATTATATATATGCAATCCCCGAAGGGGGAGGGAAATGGTGTATTAACACCCACATTTCGCCTAATGTACAAAATAACTAGATTTGGCACCTCGGGAAGAAGAATGAGTCCAGTGAAGATCGGCTTGGTTAGGTTTTTTTATTACCAGGATTCCCGCTAACCCATTTAGCTTAGCATACTTCTGTTATTAGTAGGTTGAGATCGGTAGTGTTATGACCAGGATTGGAGCCCGGGATCTGTCGATCATAAAGCTACTCACTTGACCACTTAGCTACCGACCGTTCAAGACTTGAGTGTTCTCAATAGCACAGCAACACACATACTTAAATATTAACAGATAAAATTAGATACCTTTAAATGCTGTTTGTGTTAAAGTTTCTAAAATGATATAAAAGTCTCGTGACTATTATCGGCCTAAAACGTTAACTCCACTGAAAGCTTTATCGTGTAACGTTAACGTCATGATAGAAACGGTTCAATCGTTATAAACACAAGGTGACTGATGATTCTGATGAATGACGTTCACCAGATACATTTAAATGACTTATATTGTGTTTATATTGTATGAATAGCAAACAAACAGCAACTAAATCGTACTAGGAAAATTTTACTTACGGCCGTGCGTTGCGAGTTTCGACCGGAATCATTCATCATCACTATCACTATGGTATTTTTTTAGAGTGGCTAAAACAGAAGCTATAGCTTAAATATTTTAACTACTCTGTAAAGGTATCAAACTGTCATTACGATGTGAGAAAGAGAGACTATACAAGCCCCAATTTCACTCTTTTCGATGTGTCAAAAGCTTTTATCTTCTCTCTCTCTCTCTCTCTCTTTCTCTCTCTCTCTTTCTCTCTCTCTCTTTCTCTCTCTCTCTTTCTCTCTCTCTCTTTCTCTCTCTCTCTTTCTCTCTCTCTCTTTCTCTCTCTCTCTTTCTCTCTTTCTTGCCTGCAACACACGATTATCGAAAGGACAGAAAAAGTTGCTTCGTCTAAACATTCGCAAAACAATTGCCACTCGCTCGCCCACGCTGGAAAGGATTGCCTCGCAATTGGACAGTGGCCGTCTAAACAATAATTCTAAGCAATAATCATATTTTGACACTAGACGATACGTCACCTGCAAATCTCGGATGACATAATTGTAAGCGACAATTTGGTGTTTGCGTGTGTGTAAACATTTTGAAACGATAATTGCAGTGCGTTTATCCCCCTGGCAGTGAAGTACAACTATGTAGTTCAACTATTTGTACAAATATTGCTAGTAATTATTATCAATAGCAAAAATCGCAATTTCTCGAACAGAAACGTGCGAATAACTCTCCCCGTCTAAATGACGCGTTACGTCCATGGACTCTTGTTCTATAATGTTTACGCGTCAGTGACGAATGTGGCCCACTTATTTCTGTCCCGGACAGTCGTCATGTGTCAAGGCGGATTATTGGCCAATGGACCCACTGCACGATAGATTAGTTATTGATCTTATTTGGCAATGATTTGGCACATGGTTTTGGCCTCATGTGTGTTGTAGGAGTTTAAAAGCCGTGAGGATAATATAGTCTTTGTAGCAATAAGAAAGTAATTCTAACCATAAAATTATTACCTTTAAATTTATTTATTTATTATTTATATTTATTTAATATTTTTTTATTTGCACTCCTCCGCGAGGGTATCGGTTATCGCGACCAAACATAGTCTATATCCTTTCTTAAGGTCTATCTAATCTACCCCTATACTAAATTTCATCACAAGTGCTTAAAGCTTAACGTACAGAAAGACAGCCAGACAGTTATTTTCGCATATTATTGGTATGGATAATCAAGAAGTCAAAAGCCGTTTTAATAAACGGTTTTTTTTACTACTGTTTTAACCTCGTACTTGTAAGTGCAAATTGCACACTAGTGCAAGTGCAAATATGAGTTTGGATAAAACAATGTTCCCTAACGAAAATGAGCCTATAAGTTGGAATAATTGACCGTCACTTAAAATGAATTAACGTGGTAATCGGTAAAATTCAGCCTTAATTTCAATATTTTGTTATTCTACCAAAGAGGAGGTTCACTGCAGCTTACTATTCGTCGAAGTGAAGACGTGTTGACGAGACCTGCATAAAAAAAAAGAAAATGGTGGCCATATAGATTAGATACGAGTATGTAGGGTAGGTATAATACAAAAATGTATCGTATTTTTTAAACATAGATTTTCTTATGCAGCATATATGTAATTAAAAAGTCATCAGCTGGTACCTAAAAGATAACGTTCTTAGCTGCCAAACTTAATGAGCGCTGTATATACCTGCATATTTCTTTGACTTCGTATAACCATTTGTTACTATTGACCTACTTAATAACTATTATGTGTAAGGTACAAAAGTATCTTTTCCATTCTGGAGGGCAGACGAAATAGTACCCTGTAGTGGAATAAAACAAATGATCAGGTAATTTAAGAACTACAAAGAAAATAAGGGCTCTAAACGTGCCGTTTCTAAGTAGAGGATATTTACGAACTCATAATGATTCTAATTTACGTCGTGGTTGTTTATTGCAAGCTTGCTGTTCCGGCGTCACCCGGCCGATTTTTCCTTGTAGATTTTCCAAAATTTCTTTCACATAAGCGTTCTGACAATAAAGAAATAATTGATCTATATAGGTCGAGATGTTCTAAAGTATTGCGTCTCGCAATTACAGGGATTCCTTTTATAGACACCATGTTTCCCATGCATACCTAGTGTATGGTTACCTTTTTTATAGTGCGGGAATCACCTCGCCTCTCACAGGAGTGGTTATGTCGGACTCGCATCGATGAAAACCGCACGCCGTCTGTGGGTCGCCGGAGGTGAAATTGTTTTAGACATGCCTATACTATTTTTATAGTGCGGATGTCCCCTCAAATATCCGCCGGAGTCCGTGGGAATGATTATATCGGACTCGTACTGACTAAAACAGCACGCCGCCTTGGGTCATCATTTTCCGGAGATCGCCACTAGGCTATTTAACTATCCAGTATTTTGTACCTCTACAAACAAAGTGACATTACAAGCGAACCATTTTCATCAAGACGCTCGCAATTTACAAGACGGACGGTTTGAGAGTCCTCGACCTATTTACAGAACTTACGTTTCAAATATTGTCCTGCAAATAAAACAGAATAAATTATATCCAGTCTAGCTTCAGCTTTTCAATTATTCCCTTCTCTGCTTATTTGAATTCTTTTGATACTCGCTGTCGTAGTAAAAGGTAGGTTGACGTTAATTTAATTAAGAATTTTAATACTTTTCGCAAAGTTTTCTTTGATACGGGCCAGGGGAAAGAATCCGACGGGTTTATAAGACAACCCTTACATTGTTAATGGTTGTTTGGTATTTTAACGATTGTACAGGCCGGTAGGGGTTGACCAAGATATAAGTATGTCAATCACGAAGGTATTTTAAAGAAAGGAGTACTAATGTAATGAGTCATGATTAAAATAATGTCAAGAGTACCCAAAACCGGCACGCACGTATGAAAAAAAAAATCTCATGGTATTAATAGTAGTTTATGATACTGTTGCATAATAAGGGTTCTTATAACACGAGTGTGTTTTAAAAAAACGAGCCGTAGGCGAGTTTTTTTATATTATCACACGAGTGTTATAAGACCAAGTTATGTACAGTGTCATACACTACTTTATCTACTCTCATACTATAATACATAAACTAATTTATTTTACAAACCAAACCAAACTTTGTTTAATTTAAATGTATAGAACAAAAAAAAAATATTCGCGCCAAGGCACAAACTTCGATTGCGCATGCGTGTTTCTTTTTTTTTTCTTCCGAAATGGCGGATTCTTTTTTTAAAGTAGAGGTTCAGTCGAGATGGAGGTTGTATAGGTGTATCGTTATGATTAAAAAGTTATTTAATGATATAGGTGTCCATACAAGACCTGTATCGTAATAAAACTTTTTTTTTGGCCTGTGCGTAATGTTTGTCATAAGAGTTCTAATTTCAATTTTATAATCTTTGTATTATAGTATCAGAGTAGATAAAGTAAATTATTTAGCTGCACTAATTAAATTAAGAATGGTAAAAAGTTGCTTCGGTTCTTATTTTATTATTAATTTATTTTTAAGCAACCACCCAATCTATAATACTAAAATGATTTGACTATAAAATATTATGACGTCACAAATAAATTTTTCATCCAATTTCCTTTCTTAAAACTTTCGGTTTTAACGTTTAGTAAAAAGTAACTAATTTGACTAGTCAGTCAAAAAAAGGATATTGGCAAGTGGAAATCTGGTCTCTACCTACCCCACTGAGAAAGAGGCGTGACTGTATGTATGTATGTACATTGTACAGGCATTTGTTTGGTTGTTGTAATTTCATTAAATATTTACATATAAAACGGCAAAGAACTAAATTCCTTTACTAATTTTATATCGGGACAATTTTCGTAATTGAGTAAAACTTGTGTACCTACTTATAATACTGAATGTTATTTCTGTTCTGTTATTATTTATACCGTTGATCGATGGCACTTGGTGGAACTTGCTATACATAAGTGTATATATATATATATATATATATATATATATATATATATATATATATCTATATATATATATATATAGTAAAATCCATATCCATACTTACTATTTTAATATTATAAATGCGAAAGTAACTCTGTCTGTGTGTATGTTACACTTTCACGCGTAAGCCACTGAACCGATTTTGATGAAATTTGGTATAGGGGTAGATTGGACCTTGAGAAAGGACATAGGCTATGTTTGTTCGCGATGACCGACATCAAAATATACCTTAAAAACTAGTGGATCTGCGCAGTAGACATCGCGAGCACCCTTTAAATTTTTTTTTTGAACTGGCGAACAGACTTTGTCTCGTACAAGAGCAAAATCTGCTACCTAGTCAAAAAGAAACTCTCGCTCGCTTCGCCTGCTCGGTCAATAAAATAGTATGGAAAAGTCCCTACCGACCCTACCAGTGGTTTCCTATCCTGTCCCACTAATGTTATAAATGTGAGTTTGTGTGTATGTTTGTTATTCAATGACGCTCCAACGCAACGGCTAAACAGATGTGGCTGAAATTTGGTACAGGGATAGATAACTCTCTTTTCAGTTTTTATCCCCGGAATTGGTTCCCATGATTGCGGGAACGGGATCGACCGAAACCGTGGGCAACAGCTAGTATTCAATCATTTGTGTTCCGTTGTTTCTATATCTATAGAGATTAAAAAATGAAATAAACATTGAAAAAAAAAAAAGTATTTTAAACAAATTTTCTGACGAAAGCTAAATGGAAAGGGAAACTTAAGAGCACTTTAATTCGAAACGAGCGATCCTGAAATTAAAACCGTTAATCGACAAAGCGGCCAATTTGAACCGATTGTCATATCGAATAACTCGCGATCGATATCGTCGAATAATACTATCGGATGACTCAATTAATCGCGACTCGTGTCTCGTAATTTCACTCGTTTGACTCGAGAACTTGAGATTAAGATGATGCTTTTATACGTGTTTTATTAATCGATTCGAGATTCAATTTCAAATGGTAATGAAATGTTCCCTCAAGGGCACATCGGGTAGAATAGACGACTATTTCGCGGCTCCAAAGTGATTGCTCGGTAGGCGGCTTACGTTTAATAGCAAATAAACAAAGACTTGATGATAATGATGTAATAAATTGTGTCAAAGTATAGAAACTGAAATTTTGATGTGTATTACGACTTTAGGCGTAAACAAGGAGAAAGCTTGAAATAATAGCAAGTTTTCAAGTTTCCCATACATTTACCTAAAAATAACGCCGTCTGGTGGGTCGATATGCTAGGCCGAAGGTGCGGTTGTCTCGCGACATATCCCTCGCACCCCGGCTGACCCAGGGCCATTCCTCTCGGTCTGGCCCTCGGGAGGGGGGACCACGTGGTCCCCGACTCGCCCCGGCGCACCGCCGCCGTGGCTTGCTTCTGCTAGGGTGACGAGCGGCTCCACCCGTCACCCTCAGGCCCGCGCTCAAAGTAGGTACCAAGTGTTTTATGAGCTAAAAATCGAGAGGAGAAATTGCAAATTTTTGGGAAAATATGATCTGGGTAGGTATGTTCTCTTTTTGTTTAAAATACTCTCATGGAATCTACTTCGTATTTTGCGATATTAACAAAAACGTAGCAAAATCGTAAGTGGACTCCTATTTAGGGACTTTTGACTCTCTGTACTGTCTATGAGTAGGTATGAATTGCACTGTGTTTTATTATAAATAGTAACCTTTCTTAGTAGGTAATAATAAGATTGGCACATCACTAAATCGTTGTCGCCTCAACATTTTATGGTATATTCTCTCACTGCTTTTAGTTTTTCTCTCTCAATATACACGTTGAAAAATTCTCTTGCTTTTAATATAAATTTCCATAACATCACACTGAAAGCGTATAGTATTTAAACCTAGAGCCAGAACATTCTTTGTTCTCCTGCCGACGTATAAAACTCAAATGCAGTAGAATAATGCATAATCTACTTAATAGATCAGGACCAAATTGTTTATAACTACGTAAAAAAAAATAAACTATTTTTTTTTTATATAATTATTTATTAATCTAAATATATACGCCTCTATAACAGAATTCACCAATATTCAAAAGTAAATGTAAGTGGGTATGTTCCCCGAAGCAACGAGACTGGCGTACCACACAATGGGAATGTACGTCGTATATATAAATTGCCCCATATCAGTTACTATTGATTTTCCCATCCACGCGTTAACGTAATGGTAACCCAATATGGTGAGGAAATTTTTTCGTCATTGTGGTGCAGTCTTTTCAACCTTTACGTCTAGAAATTGAAAATGATTACGTACGAAACGTAATTAATTATGCTGAACTATAAAAGACACAATTCAAATCCTATTCTTTCGGTCGGCAGCACTTGTGTGTCGCCCTTGGTGTTGCTCACGTATACGGCAACCAGTTTTCGTTAGGTTGGCCGTGTGCTTGTCTGTTACCCACTGAAGTAGGTAAAGATAACGAAAAAAATATCGAAATCGTTTTTTTATAACTTGTAATTTCCTTCCTAAAACGTTATGACTACCTAAAGTTAGATAACACAAGAATCCGCACTATTAAATAATTAACAAAACAAGAAATATCTAGAAGCAGGCATCATAAAGACCGGCGAAAAGACCAAAAAAACTGCCAGGGGAAATACCGAGGCAGTGCATTGAAAATTTTATCAACAGATATTGAACTTTAATGAAATGAAATTAGGACATAATTTTGGAGGTTCTCGCATTCACATTCTGGGCTCCGAGCCAAGTAGAAGTGGAAAATGCACATTTTTGTCTCTTTTTCATACAGATGCACGTTAGAATGGCCCTTGATTTTTTATTTTCTTATTTTTTTCTTAAATGACGTCATATTTTTTGACAGGGGAAAATTAAATATGATTTGCTGTTCGTAAAATTTAATGGCGGCGACACCATCGTGGATTATTGTTATATTTTCGTTAAGATTTTCTTGCTTGATGCTGTCATTGTGTGTAAAGTGAATTGTAATGAGAGTACTAAAATACATTAACCTTAATGTTCCCGTCGCTTTTTAGAACCACGGATACAAGGAGACTTTTAATGATGTCGTTTGGACTACACAATGTTATATTTTGATTAAATATTTTGATGGTTTAATAGGCGTAGGTGTAGGGATCATGGAGATGGTGAAGGGGCTCGGAAGCCATAAATATTGGCTTATTAAACATATCTACTGAACGCCCACATATCACCAGCTGTTTTTAGGTATTTATGGTATACGAGCAACATTTCATGATTTTTTGCTACTGAAAATCTAATAATAAATCAAACCCTTCTCTTCTTTCGCAACCCATTGCTATCAAAGCAGCATTACTAACGGTATCATAGTATAATATATAACGGTTAAACTAACTCCAACTAACACCTCATTCATAATAAACTAATTTTCCCCACATGCCCTCCATATCACAACCTTATCACTATCAAACGAAAAGACGACCTCAGACCACAGATTACCGGAGTGAGTACGGGTATATAGCTACATACATTATTCCGATTACAAACGCCAAATGGAATATGCTGCGTTTCCCCACCCCGTGGTTTCTCCCCTGGCCTCCCCTGGCCTGGTCCCCTCCCTGTCACTTGTACGCGATTAGATTCTGTGTCCAATCGGTTGAAATTGTCAGTGGATATACATTGGGTACTTGATGTAAGCAATCGATTGGATTTGGAGCATTGACTTATTTAAATGTTTGATCTTTGCCAATTTTATGATCTCTGTGGCGTAGAGCATTCGACTGCTAAGTTCGCGGGTACGATTCCCACCCAGGGCAAATATATTTATTTTCATTAATATAGTATTCCTTGGTTGTTGTTATTAGTGTTGGGGTGTGGTAAGTTGAAAGCTTCGGATGCGACTAAGATTAACGCTAGGAGGAAGAAGAGTATACCTTGCTCTAGGTATCAATAGTATCTATATATTCATGCACGCATGTAAATCCCCCAAGGGGTAGGTAGCGGTATTTTATCTTAGCACCCACATTTCGCAAAGTATTATTTTCTGTCACATGTAATAGGGAGTGAGCCTATTGCCACCTATTGCCGTCAAGCGGGCAGTCATGGACTGTATCTGTGTTTACTGTGGTCTCTTCCCTGTTGTAGAAGGCATTCTACAACAGGGAAGAGACTGGGAACCAACACGGCAATCTATTATTGTATGATTTACAAAATGAATTTACAATATAATAGATTGTCTTCGTACGTGTCTTATCAATACATTTTCTGCAGCTCTATACAAGTGGCAATTCGTTGGTCGGCGTTTGATGGAATAGAATGACGAATGTATGAGATTTGACGTATATGACAGTCGTTAACGCATGTAATAAACGTCAAATTCCATACATTCGTCGTTCTATTTCATCAAACGCCGGCCAAAGAATTACCAAGTGGTAATCCCCTCTAAACAAGTGTCTAGAGGGGCTGTTTAATCTGATGGTTAGCTCAAAAGGTCACAATTCCAAAACGCAATAACGCGCGATCTTGATAGATGCTTATTCAGATATCTGTGATACTTATTCACGCCCCCGATACCCTTTTAAAGAACTCTGGATTAGAAAAGTGAAAATTACCTGTGTGGGTAAAGCATTCCAATCCGTTATAGTGCGACAAAGAAAGGATTATAGTGATGCGGCGATCGATACGCAACAGTCATTTGGTAACAAAGTGCGGCCTTGACATTAGAGCCGCACCTATAGGACCAACAATGGTGCCGATTTTTGTGAAGAAACTACTTTAAATTTTAAAATGGCTATGATTACGTGTGGTCCTGTCGAAACGATGTAAGCTTATATTTACCTATAGTCCATTGACATGTTACAATTTAAGGACCGAATATAGCATTTTTATTTTTTGGGACATGTGGGGTACACTTGTGAGCTTGACCTCAAGGTTGTGGTGTTGGGTCAAGGTTGGGTCGCCACTCTTGTCCCCCGGCCGCTTTTTTCTCGATATCTCGGAAACTATGCGTCTTACTGCAATCACCTTGATAATAAAAGTCACAAACGTATCGACGTTTGAAAAGCAAAAGGGCGCAAGCGAATCAAATACCCAAAGCAAAATGATTACAAACTCTTGATAGGAAAGAGGTTTTTCTTGCCAACTGTCATTGTCGCTTGCCAAATTTCTAAACAAGGTTCGATTTAAAAAAATTGTGGCAATGTATGTAATTCAAAATTAGAAGCCTCTGATAGTATTATATCTATCAAATGAAATCACGCGCGAATTTCAAAATTAGAACACTATAAAAATCGACTCAGTAAAAAGGCCACCCAGTCAAAGGCGATTAAGGGCATTACGATACATGACAAAGTGCCCATTTGACGGCTCGCCCTATTACACGGAGCCGAAAATCATAGTTGCCGATATGTGACAGTTATTACACCTCTATCTACTCCTTCAATCATGTATGTAAGTATATAAACTTATTATGCACCACAGTGCAAAAAGACAAATCGTGTACAAAAGCTGTTTCCTATACGTGCCCCACAGAATGCACACAGAATTAATTATTCTTTCCGTTACTATTTCCTTTGTCACTTTGCGGCTTACATCGGAATGGAAACTTCAACAGCTTAGCGGGCTAAGGTTAGATAGATAATGTCACTACTTAATCCATACTAATATTATAAATGCGAAAGTAACTCTGTCTGTCTGTCTGTCTGTCTGTCTGTCTGTCTGTCTGTCTGTCTGTCTGTCTGTATGTTACGCTTTCACGCCTAAACCGCTGAACCGATCTTGATGAAATTTGGAACAGAGGTATATTAGAGCTTGAGAACGGACATAGGCTACCTTTTATCACGAGAAAGGGGGTTTAAGGGGGGGATATAGGGGATGAAAGTTTTTATGAAAGTTTGTCATTTCTGAAGATATCTTAATGAAATTTAGTATAGAGGTAGATTAGAGCTTAGGAACGGACATAGGCTACCTTTTATCGCGAAAAGGAGGGTGGAAGGGGGGGGACTAGGGCCTTGGGAGGAAAGTTTGTCATTTTTGAAGATTTCTTGATGAAATTTGGTACAGAGATAGTTTAGAGCTTGGGAACGAACATAAGCTACCTTCTATCGCGAAAAGGGGGGAAGAAGGGGGGGAGGGACCAGGACCTTGGGATAAAAGTTTATCGTTTTAAAGATTTCCTGATGAAATTTGGTACAGAGATAGTTTAGAGCTTGGGAACGGACATAGACTACCTTTTATTGCGAAAAGGGGGGTAGAAGGGGGGGACCAGGGCCTTGGGATAAAAGTTTATCGTTTTAGAAGATTTCCCGATGACATTTGGTACAGAGATAGTTTAAAGCTTGGGAACGGACATAGACTACCTTTTATTGCGAAAAGGGGGGTAGAAGGGGGGGGACTAGGGCCTTGGTATGAAAGTTTGTCAATTTTGAAGATTTCTTGATGAAATTTGGTACAGAGAAAGTTTGGAGCTTGGGAACGAACATAAGCTACCTTTTATCGTGAAAAGGGGGGAAGAAGGGGGGGGGGGGGGCACAGGACCTTGGGATAAAAGTTTATCGTTTTAGAAGATTTCCTGATGAAATTTGGTACAGAGATAGTTTAGAGCTTGGGAACGGAAATAGACTACCTTTTATCACAAAAAGGTGGGTAGAAGGGGGGACTAAGGCCTTGGGATGAAAGTTTGTCATTTTTGAAGATTTCCTGATGAAATTTGGTACAACGATAGTTCAGAGCTTGGGAATGAACATAGGCTACCTATTGACACGAAAATGGAGGCATAGGGGGGGGGGGAGGTAATAAGGGATTAAAGTTTGACAGTTTTGAAGATGATGAAATTTTGACATAATATACATGTATGGACATAATATATGCTGCCTTTGATCGCGAATAATGTGGTAAAACGGGGGGGGGGGGGGGGGGGGATAACGACTAGATAGTAAAAATGAAAGTTTGTCATTTTTGATGATATCCTGGTGAAATTTGGTGCAGAGCTAGAGGCTACCTTTTATTGCGAAAAAGGGAGTTGAAGGGGTGGAATAGGGCAAGGGTATGTAAGTTTGACAATTTTGAAGATATCTTGATGAAATTGGTATAGAGATGGATTAGAGGTTGGAAATGGACATAGGCTACCCCTTATCGCGAAAAAAGGGATAGAAGGGGGAGGGGGGGATATGAATAGGGCGTTGGGATTAAAGTTTCTAATTTTTCAATGGCACAAAAAAGGGGGTGAATATGCATAGCGTCGGTAGCTTAGTGGTTAAGGAGTCGGCCTTACGATCGAGAGGTCCCGGGTTCGAATCCTGGCCATTACACTACCGACGTGAACCCACTCCTAGCACAAGCAATTTAGCTTAGTTGAAGGGGTTAGAGGGAATATTAGTAATTTCGATAATTTCGGTTGCTAATATTCTTTTAAAAAAAAAAAAATGGCATAAATAGTAAGAATTTCTTTTAAGATGTCCTCATGAAATATGGTACAAAGGTGGATTAGAGCTTCGGAACGGATATAGTCGAGTAGCGAACCAAATATAGAAGCGAGTGGAGAGGTGAGTAGAGATTGTTATAGGGACGAGTGGATAGGCGTGTAAAGATTGGAAGTCGAGTAGAGTCGACTACAGGAGCGAGTAGATATGCGACTAGAGAGCCAGTGGAGAGGCGAGTACAGAATCAAATAGAATGTTGTAAAGGCGAATAGCGAGGCGAGTGGAAAGATGAATGTAGTGGCGAGTAGAGATCGAATAGAGAGTTGAGTAGAGGTGCGAGTAGATAGGCAAGTGTGGAGAGTCAAGTAGACAGGCAAAAAGAAAATCGAATGGATGGGCAAGTAGAGAGGCCAATGGAAAGGCGAGTATAGAGAAAAGTACAAAGTCGAGTAGAGAGGGGAACAGAGAAGTCAGTAGAGAGTCAAGTATAAATTCAAATACAGAGGCGAGTAGAAAGTCGAGTAGAGAGTCGAATATAGAGGCGAGTAGAAAGTCGGAACAGAGGTGAGTACATAGTCGAGGACAAAGTTGAGTAGAGAGGCGAATTCAATGCTCAATAGCGTCGGATCAACACTAAACGATAACCGACATCCACGCGGGCGGAGCCGCGGGCAACAGCTAGTGAGAAATGATTTCTACTTCGTTACTACGTTTTTCTGTTGTTCTATTTCTAGACGGAATTAAAAAACTTTTATCAAGATCTTTCTCGCTCACATAGTGTGTCTGTAATAAATGAGGTTAGTTCTTGTAGAATAGGCGCACTTTTATGATTATGTTTTCCAAATAACCCGTTATTTATGCAGATCGAGTGATAAAAGTGTATTTAAAAATAATAATGCTCATTAGAATTTTATTTAACTTGCATATCTGCTTACGGAATACTGCCGTGCTATGGTACAATATAATCTAGATGGTTTTGATGAGGTACAAAGATTTCACGGTTTTCTAGTTTACAGAATTAGGGGTTTTGTACAGATGAAGAAAATTATAAAAGCGAAAGTTTGAATGATTGGATGGATGTTTGTTACTCTTTCACGTAAAAACTACTGAATGGATTTTAATGAAGCTTTACAATAATATAGCTTATACATCAGAATAACACATATGCTTAACCCATATTATAGCGATAACCGACATCCACGCGGGCGGAGCCGCGGGCAAAAGCTAGTAAGTTATATTTGTAGTTCTAGAAAGTTATATTTGTGGTTTATTTATATTTGTATTAAAATTGTTTAAGAGAGTAATTTTCTTATTTTTTCTGCCCAAATCACGCCTAAACTGCTGAACCGATTTAGTTGAATTTGGGATAAACAATCTAAATCTAATAACTTGAAAAATAACATCCATACATAATATTATAAATGGGAAAGTGTATGTGTGAACCGCTGAACCAATTTTGAAGACATTTGGTATAAGAGTAGATAAGACCTTGAGAAAGGACATAGGCTATGGTTTCTTCGCGATAACCGACATCCAAGCGGGCGGAGCCGCGGGCAAAAGCTAGTAGTATATACTTTTTATACGCAGTTAATTGAATTTGCGGGCTTTAGCTACTTAGTCGGCCATAAGGGTCAAACTTACGTAAGGCCATTTCTCAATACTGTAATCGATACCTTTACGAGAACAGTGGCCCAACTGTTATAGTACCGATGTATAATATTTTACTGGAACATTATACGATTGTATTACCATAACTATAAAATTTAATATTTTATAGTTTGGTGTTATGGCATACGACAATCTTTCGTAATAGATCGCAAACTGAAGTGAAATCATAGTTATGATCAGAATATATCTAAATAAATGAATAAACTGTGTTGGTACCCAGTGCTCCCCGAGGAGGGCCAGACCGAGAAAGATGGCTCTGGGTCAGCCGGGGTGCGAGGGATACGTCGCATGACAATCTATCCTTCGGCCTAGCACTACGACCCAGAGACGGCGTGCGGTTTAGTGGGTTCGAGTCCCACATAACCTCACCCTCCGACTCCGGAGGGGTGGGATATCCGTGGGGATGTCCCGCACGTAAAAAAAAACCTGTGCAGGTGCATAGGGTCAGCCCATCTCTTCCTGTGGGTGACTTAGAAGGCTACTAAGAGATAATGCTGTGTGCAGATCCGACAGAAAACATATAGCCCATATCTTAGTGCCCGCTTGGCTTGAAAAATCATAGTTGGCGAAATTTGGGTGTTAATACACCCCTGCCTACCCTTCGGGGCTTTATAGGCATGAATATATGTATATATGGAGAATTAAACAAAATTAAATTATGTAAACTAGGGAAAACGTGTTCTAACGAAAAATGCGTTTAACTGTAACATATGCACGATACGTTTCACTAACAAAACAAAAATTAAAAAATAATGTCTAAAACTATCGCCGAAGTGTCGGAATTCATTTTGACGGATTAATGACATATCTGCGGATGTAATGTCATATAAATCGAGGAGATTCAGAATTGAGTACCATTCTAGAATACGGGCTTTATCTATAGGTACTAATATTAAAAAGCTGAAGAGTTTGTTTGTTTGTTTGTTTGAACGCGCTAATCTCTGGAACTACTGGTCCGATTTGAATGATTCTTTCAGTGTTGGGTAGTCCATTTATCGAGGAAGACTATAGAGTATGTTTTTTTTCAAAATTAGTGATCCGTACGAGAAAAACGCGAGTGAAACCGCGGGGCACAGCTAGTACTCGATATAAGATTTCGCGCTATTTCGGCATAAATACTAAAATCAGTACAGTGCCCGAAGCACTAAAAACATTCGAATTCGTAACTTAAACGTATCGTGAGAACGGTGCATTGCGATTGGTCGCCTACCTACTGTGAACCAATTGCAATGCTGCGTTATCTCGCTGCGCTTACGTTACGGCTTCGAATTTTTTTGTGCTCCGGGCACAGTAACAATATTCGAAAGCAGTAGCTAGTACATAAACACTAATAACTCATTTCACTTTCTAAACATATAAATTATATTTCTAAATTATTCTTATTTTATTATTGCGACAATAAATGCCATTTATTCTTATAATAGAAATAAAATCGTGACTATGATCAACAAATCATAGCGCACACGCACTGTTTTTAAACGGGCCAGCGCTTGATTGGCAGCCAAAGTCGAAGTCATAAACATCTGTCGTTCGTTTCCTGTTGTTTACTACTTTTATTTCCTTTGTTTCGAAATTTAAACCACTTTTACAGTTACTATTAGAGCTGTCGGGATATTTACCATGTATTGTTTTGAGTTCCTCCGTGATCATGGTGCTTGGAGTAGCACCGAAATATCGGAAACACCCATAGTAAAAATCCCGATATCACTAAAGGGCGCACGGCCTGTCGAAAGCACAGACCGCACCAGACCGCGCCAGACCGCGCCGCTCGAAATGCGAACCGATCGGTGCGAGGCGCGAATGGAATCACAGGCCTCTTGCTTACATTTGCACCTCGGCGCGCCGCATTTTTGTTGCAGTTACCGACTCGCGACTCGCGATCGGACGCGCCGTGCCAGGTCGCGACAGAAGCTGCGGTTCCCATGGCGCGTTGGCCTGTACTGGCGCGGTGCGACCTGTCATTAAAACGGGCCGTGGGACCCAAGCTTTATAGTAAACTGTGTGACCATGATAGCTTAAATACCTGCACTTTTTCAGTCATAAGACAACACGGCAGAATAGTGTCCTAAGATCCCGGGGCTCGTTGAATGACTATGCTAATTTTTTGAGCTACGTAATAGCCAGCTTTATGGGAACGGGCAGCGTTGACCCCTACGTGCGAAAATTCCCCATGGATCCCTCCACCCCCCACAACCATAGCCGGAGGGGGAGGTTATATCGGATTCGCACCGATTAAAACGCACGCCGTCTGTGGGTCGCATTCGGGCCTAACGTTTCCACTTTAAACGGGTTAAAAAATAAAATTAAAAACCGATAAGATTGGTATATTAGTGCTGTTTGATAGTCTCTGCAGAAGCTAGACAGCGTTATGACGAGAAGCGTCCTTCACTCGAGCCGCTTCGCAATCTCTTGAAAGAGAAGTTTTCTACTCATGGATCTAATGTTTCGACTCGAAAGGTTGTAAATATGATTACAGTGCGAAGTGAAGGAGAATATGCCAGGTCTTTGGATGCTATCGGTACACAACAGCCCTTGTTATGACGATGATAACGAAAAATCTATATTATTGAACGAGCACAATGATGCCATGTAAAGGCAAAATAAACAGAATTATTAATATGTTAAATATTTTTGCACTTCTCATGCTCTGAAAGTGCTTATTTGTGCAGGATATAGGCTGCACAAAATCGAATTTTGTGCACAAGGGCATTAACGTATCTACTCATAAATGTATCTATATTAAGGCAAAGAAAATGAGCCATACAGCCTAACACAATAAGAAGTTCATAGATAGAATTTGTTATTTTATAACATTCACTTTAATTTATTTTGCCTTATGTGTTTTTTAAGACTTAAAAGATATTAAAATTTAAATTCAAGTACGGTAGGTTATTTAATTCATTTAAGAAAATTATTATTACAAAACAATTTCCTTCAGTATCCAAAACTGTTCTAATTTTACTTTGAATTTTAATTAAAGAAATGTTATACTACTGTTTTATTTCCTCGCAATCGAAGTGAAAAGCAGAGTTTATAACTCGTCCACAAAACCATTTTTATCCTCGACATTACTATCAGCCCTCGCCTCCGGCTCGGGCTGCTAAAAGTCTCGGATAAAAATGGTTCGTTTTGTGCACTTGTTGTAAAATCTACTATTATCGCTCATATCTAAATGTTGTTGTGTTCCTTTTGTACTGAGACAAAACAACTTTGATGAACTCATTAAGATTATTGTAATACGAGGAATTTGATTAAATACCCATTTGGTTGATTAAGTTAAAATAAATTATTGTGAAGTTATTATTTACTTATTAAATTTTTAGACGCGACGATATTTCCCTCCAATTGAACAATCCGACTGGGGTAGTACCTCCGCCCGACAGAATACCGCGGCCATAATACCTCTGCCTAGAATCGGAAACACCGCTGAGCAACAAGAGCTCACTGGAGAGTTTTTGTGCTGTCTCAGTGGGAAGACCTAAAGGCTTGTCCTGCATTATCTTCCACACTGACGGCATAGAAACTCTCTGTTCTAACAGGGTCGACAGCGCGAGTGCGACGCGCCTGGTGTTGCACGCGTCCATAGGCCACGGTAACCACTTTCTATCAGGTGGGCCGTGTGCTTGTCTGCCACCTAAGAGGTATAAAAATAATAGGTCGTTACATATGAAATTGCCGTTTTATTGAAGAAATTGGAGGAAACCCAATTTGCAGTACTAACATTTTTGCATTTTTTTTCGGAAATATATCCAATTTTTTTTTGTGTATGATTATAAGACTACATTGCTTACATAACAGCAACTTTAATTATATTTTTGAAAAGTGACAGCTGTAAAAAAGTAATATGAAATTTATCATCAAAATGGATATCATTTAGGAAGTACTGTTTTTGAAGATCGAATTTAATTTATCAAGCGACCAATAAAAACAAAATTAATACAGAGTTGTAAAATCTTGAAATCAACTTCTAAACACATTATAAATAATAAAAATAGCTATTAAATTACAGGAATAACGAACTCATAAATCTGTAAGAAAATTTCGGCAATTTCATTTGTAACGACTTATTAAAAATAAAAAAAACATGAGATTTCCTTATCGGTCCTGCCCCTCTAGACAAGTAGCAATTCGCTAGCATGCGTTTGATGGAATAGAATGTCTAATGTATAGGATTTGACGTATTTGACATGCGTTAACGACTGTCATTTACGTCAAATCCCATACATTCGTCATTCTATTCCACCAAACGCCGGCTAGCGAATTGCCACTTGTCTAGAGGGGCTGCCCCTCTAGACAAGTAGCAATTCGTTGACCGACGTTTGATGGAATAGAATGACTAATGTATGGGATCTGACGTTTATGACATGCCTTAACGACTGTCAGATACGTCAAATTCCATACTTTCTTCATTCTATTCCATCAAACACCGGTCAACGAATTGCCGCTTGTCTAGATGGGCTGAGGACTCGAGTGGTCGGTCAACTCATGTTACTAACCGAAGGAAAGTGAAAAAAAAAAATCAACGATAGGAAAATTAGTTATGGAATGATCGAAAACACTAAAACCGTTTTGTAGTCGGACTGAAAGCCAGCTCAGTAGATAATAGTGACAATACAAGCCTAGTCTAGCTAAGTCTATTATGTAACATGCATGTAATAATGTAACATTTCATGCTAGTTTCCATTTCCCAGTTGCTGGATGCATGCTCCATCAGAATCATAATTAATTCACTGATAATAACTATTCTAGGAACCCTAGATCAGGCAGCTTGTGTTCATCCAAATGCACATTGCTTATGCAGACCAGTGTGTCCTTCACTCGAATCACGTAGTTTGTGTGATGTAGCTAGATTTTGGATTAATAATGTAATATTATTGATGAATTCTTAGTCTTGCGATTGAAATTTAGCCGTCACTCATGTCACTTTTATCTGTCATATAACATAGATAAAAGTGCCCTAAATATTATCTGTAGCGCCATATTCAATTTTATGTGACATCACATCATAGCCTAATGGCCTATAAACCAGTGGGCAAGATGTTGCCAACGATTTTATGTTTTTTTTCTAATTATTATAATATGCTTGCTCTTTCTCTGCCTTTTTATTTCGCTTTTAAGGCTTTTACGGGAGGGACTGTCGCATGACCCCCGAACCCTAGGAGTAAAACATGCGCCAGAAACCCGACCGTCATTCAATAGGTATTCAAGTGGTTCCTCGATTATTTGGTGGGCCCAACATTGATAGTGGGATAGCAGGACACACAATGAAACACTGGGGCTATTCCCATTTGCCATATCACTGATAGAAACAACTATGATACTTAACTGGCTCAGTGACTAAAAGTGGGTCATGGCCTACAAAACAAGAGTCCTTCAATATTATCTGTAGCGCGTTAATTAAGAGCAACTCTTTAAAACAGCAACTAGTCAGTGATTTAAGGTTATCTCAGGTCAGGCGCCACACACAAATATCTTGGTTTTTTCTTCGAAAATTGTATGTTATCATCGTGTTTTGGGTCTCATAATCAACCTGCTTTTAGTTTTAAATGAATAATGATGTAATTTGTTGTAATTGAAGTCAGAAACTTCATTTCCTTCCCCGCACAAAGTAAATCCTGGCTACGCACGTAATGTTTGCATGTATTGTACACATACGAGCATAGTATAGATGTATAAAATTGTTCTCCCCACTTCCAAGAATTGAAAAACACAACGCTGTTACAAGCTATCCTTACATTGTGCAGGCCCGTCATAAAATAGAACGGCCCCATTAAAGAAAAAAAAAACACAAATGAATTGGGGACACAAGAACTGTATCCATGCAAATTACCTTCGATTTAACATTTCGTTCCTGCGTGGAATACTCCTCGCATCTCTGGGATGGATCCGCAAAGTAGTTATTAGATGCTCTCGATAGGTTGCAGCGACGTGCGGTCCCCATTATCGGAAATCCTGAGGTCACGAGTACCCTCGAGCCTCTGCAGATGCGTAGAGATGTTGCTTCCTTGGCAGTATTTTACCGTCTCTACCGTGGTGAATGTTCTGATGAGCTTTTTTTTTATGTAGGACACGTCAATTTTACTTCACCTCGCCTGATGGTAAGCTGAAGGCAAAGTCTCAGAAAAGAGGGTCACCATTACATACAAGTACCATGTTAACAATGGTGGCACTCAGCTTGACGGCCCCATCAGATGCTTTTTCACGCCCCGCTTAAAGGACCCGGGATTATAGGAAGAAGGAAACACGTGAGCTTGCAAGGAGTTCCAGGTCTTAATGGTGCGACAAAGAAAGGAGTCACCAAACCGCTTGGTTCTTGAAGGAGCTATTTCAATTAGTACCACCTTCTCCTTTCCTATACAGGACAACTCGTGCAGGACTTAGATGGCACCCGCATACGGTGCAGAACATTCCTTTAAGAACCAAGCGTTTCGGTGACTCTTTCCTTTGTCGCACCATTAAGACCTGAAATTCCTCTCCAGCTCACGTGTTTCCCTCTTAAGTCCCGGGTCCTTTAAGCGGGGCATGAAAAAGTATGTGATGGGACCGTCAAGCTGAGTGCCACCATTATTAACATGACACATGTATATAATGGTGGCCCTCTTTCCTGAGACTTTGCCTTCAGCCTCCATCAGGCGGGGTAAAGTCAAATTGACGTGTCCTATATAAAAAGAAACAGTTTTTCTTTCTTTCTTCGTTATATACAGAGAAAAAGATAAAAAGAATATACCATACCATACCTATTATATGGCGTCAATCATAGAACCTATCACTAATTTTCTGTCACAAGATATTAATGAATTACAAACAGAAAAACATAATCACAAAAAGTAATAAATTACAAAAAGAAAAAATAATCACACAAAATGTCAGAAGCCCAGGTTCGAACCCGGTACTATCTGAAACCATAAGGACTTACAGTCGAAGCTCTTAGCGCTAAGCTACGAAGTTCCTTAGCGTACTTAGCAAAATACACACTCTGTAGCTAATGTTGTATGACGTCAGTTGTCGGTTACGGTTCAAAGGTCAAGTAATCCTGACGCGAGTTTAACATTTTTTACCCATCCAACGCCGCTTAAGAAGTTTTCAATTCAAAAATCTTGTAAAAAATCAGAACCTTTAAAGTAGATTTACTCGGATTGTACTATGAATAGAGAATAACTCCATAGATTTCTTATTCTAAATTAAAATACATTTACCTATAATGTATTGCTTTTTTTTATTGGAGCTAGTCCCAGGGTCCGTACATTCTGGCCGGAGCACCCTTTTCGGGATTTTGAACTTTCGGTCAAATGAACAGTCGGGTTTTTAATATTTAACCGTTTCTATGGAACAGAATTTGAATTAAAGTAAGTATAAAGTATAAAGTAGGCTATAAAAATATAAATGAGGAACAAAAAAATCATAATACAAATCTACCCATCTATCACCTTCTCCACAGTACGTTTTTAATTCCGTACCCTTTCTGCACCCCTGGTAATTTACCAGTCTCATTCTATCAACGTTAATTGGATGTACCAGGGATATGATTCTACTTGACAATGATTTTTAAACGCAGTCGTGTCGTAAAGTGAGTTGACGGTGGATTACTCGGCTTTCAGCGGTCACGGAATGACTTCCGTCCTCCATGTGCACCTACCTAGGGGTGACGGATGAAGCCGCCTGTTACGCTAGCAGAAGCTGGACTAATCAGCGAAGCCCGCAGGAGGCCAGCTCAAAAGAGATTACCCTGGGTCGGTTGGCGTGCAAGAGTTGTCTCCGGCAATCTGATCATCGACAACCTACAATCCCTAGTCGTTTTAGTCGGTTCGATTCTGATATAAAAGCTACGGATAAGCCGAATCCGGCTTATCCGTGGCGATATTGCGCACGATTATAAAAAAGTAGTCGATGGATTTCTATTGGTTAACTGTATCGGTTATACGAACTAACTTTTAAATCCTCACCTTCCATTATATGCATTAATGTTAACGGGACTTAACGCGATCATGGTATAGGTACATACATACCCTTGATTTGCCTGACGTTTCGACCAGATTACACCGGCCACCACCTGTGGCCTGTCCCATCATGGTCGGTGTAACCTGGTCGAAACGCCAGGCAAATCAAAGGTATGTATGTACCGACCGATACCATGACCGCGTCAATTTCCGTTAACACAGTAATACTTACGCCCAATTTACGGTAGGTCAAGCCTAATAGGAGTCCAGTTTGAGTAGCTGGATTGTACCTCTATCGTAAACAGGCCCATGAGTCTACCTACCTTTCCCTTTCGCGTGTAATGTTGTTAGTGAGTGATGGCACCCATCGTGTGGTCAAATGAATATATTGTAGGATTTTCCTGTGATGTAATTGGGTAATGAGAATTCGTGTGTGAGAGATGTGAGGTCATTTTGAAAACGTTTAGGCGTATCCTTTGTTATTGTGTAAGGATTTTCTTTTTCTCTGACTTGTATACCTAACAGATTTTTGAAGTGAAAACTTCTTTAGCGGCGTTGGATGGGTAAAAAATGTTAAACTCGCGTCAGGATTACTTGACCTTTGAACCGTAACCGACTACTGACGTCATACAACATTACAACAGCTACAGATCGTTTGTTTTGTTAGATGCGTTAAGAAGCTTCGTAGCTTCGCGGTTAACGCTTCAACTACAAGTCCTTATGGTTTCAGATACTACCGGGTTCGAACCTGAGCATCTGACACTTTTTGTGTTTGTTTTTTGTAATTTATTACTTTTGTGATTATTTTTTCTTCAATATTCATTAATCACGACGGTAACAAAAAAAAATTAATGAATGAATTGAATGAAAAAATTAACGAATTTAATGGTATATGGCTTGCAAATTCATAGAGCAATGTTGCTTTATTAAGCAGGTCGAACGTCACACGCGTGTTTGGCTTCGGTAGCTCGACGCTAGAGTCCATCGCGGATGCCCGCGCTGGGTTACCGATCAACTCAGCGGACGGCTTTATGTTGTGATTTACTTATAAATGTATGTATCAATTCTAAAATAGAAAGAAATGTCATAAATTTCGCTCGTAAAAGTGAAAGTTTTACTTTTACAAGAACATACTTGAATACCAAGTAAAATACGGGGGCAATTCAAATGCCATTTCCCCGGAGTTGTCTGGTAAGTGTCGTAAGTCAGACAGGGCACAGCTCATAAAAGTATATTATCTTTCCAGAAGCACTAGCTATGGCCCACGACACCAATTTGACCTACGAGGCTACGTAAATACTGAATAAACTTTACCAATATTATGTCAAGGTTTGTGAAGATGTGTGTTACTCAATAACGCTGAACGATTCCTGCTGCAATTTGACACAGGGATAGATTATCCATACTAATATTATAAATGTGAAAGTGTGTTTGTGTGTGTGTGTGTGTTTGTCCGTCTTTCACGCCTAAACAACTGAAACGATTTTCATCAAAATCGGTTCAGTGGTTTAACGAAACACAGGTAAGTAAGGATAGAGTCAAGTGGCGGGCTGTTGTCTCTGCCGACCCCGGAAGGAAATAGGCGTGAGCGTATTTGAGTTTCCTAGTACTTATATCAGTTTAAGCAATTCAAACCAAAGTAACTATGGCAAAGCTAATTGCTAACTCTTTCTCTTTCTTGCCTTTAGTAGGTACAGTCAGCATCAGGTCGATATTGATGAACTAAGTGATCAAAATGATTTTAATTCCTTGAGATTCCCCTATTCTTTAGTTCGGGTAAAAATGCAATTTAAAATAATACATCTTACCTACCTTCCAATATATATTCTCATTTGTTGTAAAACCTCAACAATAAAAAGACACTGTAATGCTATTCATTTTGTTACTAGAATTAAAAGTATACTTAAGGTAAATTGGGTAATTCGTAGGCATGGTTTATTACGTATTTAAGAAAAACAAATAAAATGTGAGCAGTACGTAGTCCAAACAGTTTATAAAACTCGACAACGTCCAATAAAATGCTTTATGGAAGTTTGTTCAGAAGGCTTAAATTCTGGTATTAAAAATATGTTCAAAATTGAGCCTCGATCTCAATTCAATCTCCCAAGTGCTCCAAATGACTTGGCCATTACACTACCGGTGTGAATCCACTCCTCCTGACACCAGCAAGGGGTGGTTGATCGGATTCGAACCGACTAAACCACCGTCTATGTGTCCAGGTTGCCGGAGACATATTTTTCGCATCCTGGCCGACCCAGGGCCATCTCTTACGAGCTGACCCTCTTCGGGTGTTAGTGAGGAGTCCTAGAAAATCTAGAGGGGTTACCGGAAATACTACAAATTTCGATTCCTAGTAGTCTTTGTAAAAAAGAAATATGACGTATGCAAAAAAGTCACATGCCTCGTTGTTCTACAACTGCGAGGAATAAAGCAAGCGTACGAGTAAGTGCGCCCGTGGGAGAAATTTGCAGATGCACACAGAGTTTGTAACTACAGCAAATTGGAATAACGAGATATCCGAACGGAATTCATTGGTTTCATTACGTTTTAGACGATACATCGTTGGGTTAAAACTGTTTGATTTTGTAGTTGTTGTGTTGTGTACGTTGTTGTGTGTGCTAGGACCGGCTTCCTCAAATATGGACATCTTTATAAAAGAGACGAGTGTACAGGGCCTATAAAGAGCTATGGTGCAGAAATCCATTTCACCTGCTAACCAGACCTGTGATTAGCGTAGGGTTTCCTCTCAAAGTTAGAGCGTTTTCACATACATCCGATATCCGATATCCGGTATCCGACAACCGATATCGGAGTAATTCAAATGTGTCACATTGTCCTGCCCGATATCGGTTATTGGAGCCAACACCACTGTTTTGGCCTGATATCGGAACAGAAAGAGACTAAAACAGCGACTACAAGCAATTTTCGACCTTATGGTCATTTTCTGAGTTACATGTCTTTTCAAAGCGAAAAGACGACGCTGATCACGAGTATAAGAAAAATAATCGATACCATGTCATGTCAATAAGGTCGAAAATTGCTTGCACTGTTTTTTACTTCTAGCATCCCTAACAGCGTTTGTTCCGATTACATTCGAAACTTGTACTTGAACCTTTCCTTCTTTGTTTCTTTCTTCTTTCTAAATTAGGCTTATGTAGCTTTTATGCGAGTGACTGTCGCATCACCCCTAAGAGCGTTTTTACACTCATCCGATATCCGATATCGGTGTCGGACGCCGATAGCCGGCATTCGATAGCCGACTTTTGTGCTTTTAATTACAAGGTTCGAATATTATCGGAAAAAACGCCGTGATATTGATGTTGTATTGAAATACGACCCACCATTTACCGACTTCAACAGAGGAGTAGCATATTCTCGTTCAATATCTTATTGGTATGCATAAGTAAAAGTGTTGTATTCTTCTCCAAGTCCAGTACCTTAAAAACATCCATATTCATTTACCCACTCCTCAATTTCAAATCACAATCTCTCTATCTCAATACAGTATCAGGTCACATCTGTCCGTACTTACCGACGCGCATCAATCTCAAACTCACACTGACGACTTTTTGAACGAGATTCGATGCGACGGGACACACAGCTGCCAATATCAACCGTAAAATACTTCGCCAGATATTACTCAGGACATATTTCTTGGACCTAAAATGTGCTTAGGAGTCTCTTGAGGATGGCACACGGTACCATCAGTATCAGAGAAATGTGGACCACTAAAATAAGTACTTAAATAATCTAAACATCAAAATTCCAAATTTAGTACAGGTTCACCTAGTTTCAGAGTCAGGAATACAATAAATGTAAATAGCTAAAGCCCAAAATCAATTTTTTGTTACCATTGTATAACTATGTAATAAAGGGCCATAAATAAATAAATTGTTCATTCATTCATATAAGTTATTACAGTGCTCAAATAGTGTGTCTAAATGACAATGTTAACATCATTTTGACCTTATACTTGATTAGATATCATCGACCAGCGTGTTTGCACATAAGTATGAATATAAACACTCTACTTACTTACAATAATATCGGAAAACTGATTGATACGGTGGTTTGACTACTCTGGATGCTTACAACAATTTGCGATTTTGGTATTCATATCATTTTGAGTACTTTTATGGTCAACATTTTTCTGATGCTGACTGTACCTACTACAGCGGTGGACGAACTCAAGTTCACCGGGCATAGATTAATACAATTCGTGCGCACCACGGCCTCGATACCTGTTCTGGGGTATACCAAAATTCATTTTGGATAGCAAGTTTAGGCACTTTGGTGAGTAAAAACGTTTATCCTTGCCGTTTCCTGATTTGGTGTGTTAGTGTCCAAACTGCAGCTCGAAAATATACTACGGATTTGAATTTTAGACTTCTAACTTTGTTGGTTATGAACAGAACTCTGACAATTTTCAAAAAAGGACAGTTTAAATTCGAATTTAGAGGCATTATTCTTAGTTACATTGAGTATCAAATGCAGTCGTAACGAGAAAAGGCTTACGTATCAATTAGCCGACGGTCATTACAACTATTTAACTATTTGGTTGTAATACTACGTTGGTTGATATACTTAATGGTTGAATCACCTATGTTCATAATAACTAATTTACGAATAATGGACGACTCACCGATGGTTGACTCGCCGAAGTTTAACTCACCGATGATTAACTCACCTACGGCTGACTCACATACGATTTATTCACCTATAAGTGATTTAACCTAAGGTTAATTCAAACAATGAACTATCCTCCTAGGCACTGTTGATTAAGTTACGTATTAAAATCCCGAAGTTAAAATCCCGCGAAATTTTATATTTTTCATTGAACGTGTGGTTTACGTTATTTACGGTTTATTCATATATTATGCATTAATAATAGGGGTTAAAGTATGAAATTGCCGTTTCATTGTAATAGGTACTTCGAATTGACATAGTACCTTCATGGTTTGAGATTTTTGAGTGAAACTTTTTCCACATGGTACCTATGTAGTTCTTCATTTAAAAATGTGCAACATTCGATTATCGACTTTCAGTTGTTTTTTTTATTCAGCTTAGACAAGAAAGATGGATACTTCGAAAATTCGAGTGATTTTTGAATACGAGTTCCGACGCGGAACTAACGCGGCAGAAACAGCTCACAATATCAATGTTGCGTTTGGAGAGGGGACTGCTAATGAACGCACCGTGCGATTTTGGTTTAAACGCTTTCGTGATGGGAACTTTGATTTGAAGAACGAACCACGAGGAAGGCCGTCCACACAGGTGAATAACAATGAATTGAAAGACATGGTGGAAGCCGATCCGAGCCAAACTACCCAGGAATTAGCTGCATGGTTTAACGTTACCCTACCAACAATATTGACTCATTTGCGTCAAATCAATAAAATAAAAAAATGTGAAAAATGGGTACCTCATGATTTGACTGATCTGCAGAAAGAAATGCGTGTTGAAACTTGTGTTGCCTTGTTGAATCGATACAGAAATGAAGGAATATTAGATCGAATTGTGACATGTGATGAAAAGTGGATTCTTTACGATAACCGTAAGCGAAAAATGCAATGGCTGACCCCAGGTGAAACGCCACAACAGTGTCCTAAAGCGAAGCTTACCAATAAAAAGGTAATGGTAACTGTTTGGTGGTCTCAGCATGGTGTTATTCACTATAGCTTTCTACGATCTGGTCAAGCAATAACGGCAGATGTCTACTGTGCCGAACTCCGAACAATGATAGCAAAACTAGCAGTGAAACAGCCCCGACTCATGAATCGATCTTCACCATTATTGCTCCATGATAACGCGAGACCTCATACAGCACGAGAAACCGTTTTAACTCTACAGGAACTGCTATTAGAAACTATCCGTCACCCTCCGTATTCGCCAGACCTTGCTCCAACAGACTACCATTTTTTTCGTGATTTGGACAATTTTCTATGTGATAAAAAGTCTTCTTCTCAGGAGGCAGTACAAAATGCTTTCACACAGTTTGTCGAATCTAGATCACCAGAGTTCTATCGCAAAGGCATAAATGACCTTCCTACTAGATGGCAGCAATGTATAGATAATAATGGTAATTATTTTGATTAAATAAATACGTTAAATTAAAAAAAAAACGAATTTCAATTTGTCAGTACAAATCGGCAATTTCATACTTTAACCCCTAATATGTATAGGTGGTTATAGAAAATAGCCACGAATATAAACATGACGTTGCGCGCAATGTTCGCCACGCATAGTTTGACTTGTATATGTCTTTTCTTTTTCCTTTTTTACGTGCGGGTAATCCCCACGGATACCCACCCCTCCGGAGCCGGAGAGGTAGGTTATGTCGGACTCGAACCGACTAAACCGCACGCCGGCACTGGGTCGTAGTGCTAGGCCGAAGGTGAGGTTGTCATGCGACATATCCCTCGCACCCCGGCTGACCCAGGGCCATCCCTCTCGGTCTGGCCCTCCTCGGGAGGTGGGGACCACGCGGTCCCCGACAACTTGTATATGTCGCCGCCAACTAGCTTAATCAGTTCAACTAACGGCCTAGGCAGTTAACTGAACGGCACCATTCAATTAACGGCCTGAATGGTGTTCAGCCATTTCATTAAACGGCTAGGCAAATAGCTTGGATCGATGGCGTTTAACTACTTGCCTAGCCATTTAATTAAATAGTTAGAAAAACGACTTACTTCTGCATGGTTATAAAAAAACCACGAAGGTTTAATGAGGGAGCTACGCTCCGGTCCGCTCCCGCATTAGCCTTCTAACCTAACCTAACCAAATTGAATTGCGCAGCTATCACAATAAACCTATCACTAATTTTCTGTGAATACACCTGTCTACTCTCTCGGGGATTTACCGGTGTAGATATATGTATGTTTGTATGTAATTTTCTATCTTATTTCGAGCCAGCCAGGTTATTAAATGATGTAATAAACGAGACGGCTGAATATCATTCAGGCCGTAAATTCAATGGCGGCATTTAGTTAACTGCCTAGGCAGTTAATTGGGCGGCTAATTAAGCTAGCTGGCAGTGACATATAGATTAGGGTTAGAAATTCGTGGTTATTTTTTTATATTACCACCCATTCACGAACCGTAGGTGAATGAAACAGTAGTCAAGTCGTCCAACTGTAGGTAAGTCAACCGTAGTTGAAATGACCGTTGGCGAATTGATACGTAACCCGCGGAAAAATGGTGGATTGCAATTGATTAACATAGAAGAGAGAAATGGCGCGAAAAGAGAGATAATTATAGGTTATAATTATAATACATATAAGTCAGTGAATTGCAAACAACGAAATCAATGCCTACATTAAATCATACGTAAACGTACTTGTTAGACTAATACATAGGTACTCTTAAACTTTTTCTATGTCATGAAATTGAGGTATCAAGCGCACTTACCTACTAAATTATTAATTTGTCGGTGATGATGCAGAGGAATTTCACACGCATTATGTACCTCTGTAAATATTTATTTATTTTGTTTATTTCAGTTTCTTGTAATAAATTTTCATTAGTATTATTTATGTATAGTATTAGTATTATGCGTAATACATAGAGGAATGGTTTATAAATATATTTGGGATCATTATCTTGATCTTACCACATTGGAACAAATTTATGTAAAACTTAATTGAAAATATCATCTCTTTAAGGGTCACAATGACCCAGATTACCGTTGCGATTTGGTCCCAAAGGAAACTGGACCGTAAACATCGTGAACCCTTCCTGGGTTTGCTGTTATAAATGACTAAACCAATACGGTTAAATTGCTTTAAATACCTACCCCTATAGATATATGACAAAACTAGTTTTGGTACAACTCACATGTACCAAAGCCACAGTCTGCGTGACCAAATAAATAGAGCAACAAAAGAAAGTTCGCTGAGTTTCTTGCCGCAGTCGGAGGTCCATTTACCAAATCTTTTATATTTTTTAATTTTGACGTTTTGTAAATTACGTTTGATGACCTATACAGAATAATAACTTTTTGATATCCTTCTGACTGTAGCGAAAAACTGATTATAAAATTACTGACCTATTAATCTACTAACCAAAGGGCAAATCAGTACCTAAGCCTAATTCTAGGACCTATGACTAAAGGCTGTGTCTTGTAAACCCCATTATAAGGACAACCTAAATTATGAGACGGACTATGTATGTACGCTATAACAACAAGTAATAAAGTAAATAAAAAAATGTATTATTAACTATTTCACATAGCGAAAGAGCAGCTCAATAGAAACTTAAAAATGTAAAAAAAAATTGGAATGAATGAAAGAATCAATCAGGACAAAGGAAAGTGGTACATGTGAGAGCAGCCTAAAGCTATTATTGTCAATGTTAGTAACTACAAATATTGAATCGTATCGATATTGCTTTCCTGCTTGTTGGTCAGTTGTTGTGCCATGAAAATTCATTTCAAATGTCTTTGGGAACTTCGTAACAGATTCATATCGAAGTTGTTTTGTTGTTGATGTTCATAATAACTAATGTACGAAATAAATAATGGACGACTCACCGATGGTTGACTCGCCGAAGTTTAACTCACCGACGATTAACTCACCTATGGCTGACTCATATACGATTTATTCACCTATAAGTGATTTAACCTAAGGTTAATTCAATCAATGAACTACCCTTCTTGGTACTGTCGATTTAGATTTTGTTGTGCCATGAAAATTCATTTCAAATGTCTTTGGGAACTTCGTAACAGATTCATATCGAAGTTGTTTTGTTGTTGATGTTCCTGAACATTTCTCAATTCTAAGATAAATAATAATGACGCTGGAATGTTTATTTTTTAAAACAATGAAGATTTTTGCCGAAATGGGAAATGTGATGACTGATTGTGATGTCGTCTGACCTGCCAACTCGGAGGGATCCCATTGGAAACCCTGAAAGGTAATTCATGCCATGACAGTTAAATGGTACGAGATTGCAGGTGAGATTGACTTAGGCTGCAAAACCTTCTATTAATGTAAAAGCACCAATGGTTGACACTTTATGGGCAAATCAAACTTCACTCTACTAAATTACATATATTTTTTGAAGAATGGTCGCTGCTTCCATTTGTAGCTGTTAAAGCAAAATTTAGACATTAACTTTAGCAGATAAAATCTTTAAAATCTAACATATTTTTACTTGAAATGCAATTATTATGCACATGGTCCTAAACACAAATAGTAGACAAACACTTAAAACTGACGGAAAATCTAGCCATAAAATACGGCCATGATCTACATAGGTCAACAACTTACATATTTATAATATCCATACTAAAAATAGTTATAATCATTAATAATAAATAAAAATTTACCCCATTAAAAATCACTACCCTTAACAAAAATCTTAAGAAACAACTGGCGCCAATTCAATATTTACTTGCGAATTTTTGAACATGTATTATATAATAGATGCCATTAGATGTATTTTAAGTAAATAGCCATGTAAAACAAATAGATCCTACTGTTCTTACATAAAAGGTTTATTTCGAAAGTGTCCACTATCGGGTCAGTGTCCACCATTAATGTTTTTACCTTAGTAGTTCCACATTTTTTTCATAAATTTATACAAATGAACAGCCTTTTAAAATTCAAAACTGTAATTGGTTCAGTTTTCGTACAAAAATAAAAAACTAAAGAGCTTCATAACTGAAATTTGTTCATTTTTCGTACGAAAGAGGTTAAAACTAAAGTGCAAACGAAAATATAAAGCATACATTTAACCAATATATTCGTGATATCGATATAAAATACGAGCATTAAATATTCGCGAACAATATTTACATATTCAAAAATAATATTTAGGATATGTGAAAAACGGCCGAACCTCAATAACATATATATTTGTTTAAATTGTTGGCTGTTACAGCAAAAATATTAATATTACATTTATCACGCTTAGTAAGTACTAGCTTTTGCCCATGACTCCGCCCGCGTGGATGTCAATTATCGCTATAATATCGGTTATCGTTATAAATTGTAGCCTATGTGTTATTCTGATGTATAAGCTATATTATTGTTAAGTTTTATTTAAATCCATTCAGTAGTTTTTACGTGAAAGAGTAACAAACAAACAACCATCCATACGTAGGAGGTTTCGTCATTATCATCATCATCCTTGCTACCCCAGTCGCATCCGAGGCCTCCATGCGGAACAGCGAACCCTCAAATCAGTATGATTTGGGTTTCTCAGTTTATTGGGAGCGACTGCTGTCTACACTACGCACCTAAAGGGTTGTATGGGAGCCAAAACCTTTTTTTATTTTTTCTCGCGGAAAAATGCTTTGCGCAAACAGAGGAGCCCCGGGGGAGGCGCGCCGGTAGTGTGGGGGACACCTGCAACTTCAGTATACCCACTAAAAACCCGCGGTGTTCCTTCCGGACGCCTTCATGCCGGGGCTACGGGCACGCTCTCGCACTCTTCCGCGGCCCCGGCGGCGTTGGTCCTCCAACAGAGGACTCCAGCCCGGTGGGGTGAGAGGGAAGTATCCTCAACCCCGTCTTCCTGAGGGGCGCGCGGAAACCCCTCGCAGAAGGTGACGGCCTCCTCCCACGACCTGTCACATCCCAGCATCGATAAAATTAACGATGGGAGAGAGAGGTCGCTATAGGAGCCAAAACCTAACCTAACCTAACCCCATCAGGTATTTATTTATATATTTTGCAACACACTTGCTGATAAAGTGGCTCTAATTTCATCGCAATTAGGCAAATAATGACACCTGTAATCAAACTGTGACTATTTATTGCTATAATTTACAAGTGAGTTATAGATTTCTTTTTAAATTTCATGGTTGAGTTGGAGAAAAAAGTGTCAATGCAAAAAAGATAAAAAAATATTACGTATTGCTTGCTCCTTTCAAACAAGTTCGTAGATAATTTCAACTTGTTAATGTTTAATAAACAAAACTATACCATCAAAAACAGTAAGTCATAATTTTACTAACTGCACATTTACTAATTGTTTCTCTGAATAGATAAAATGATTATGAGTATTATTTTATTCGCAGTGTGTTAAAAAACATTGTATGATACACGTGTGTTTTGTTGATTACCGCCCTCGGTTCTCTTAAGATCCTCACCTGACGGCTCGGGTCTTAATAGCGCCTCAGCAGTAATCACTAACTTTACACACTTGTACCATAATGCCACTTATCACGGCCCACCTGATGGAAAGTGGGTACCGTGTCCTATGGACGTGTGCAACGCTAGGGGAGTCACATTTGCGCTGCCGACCCTGGAAAAACCGATGTACATCTTGAAGAACCCTATATTGTTTTCGCTTGATAAAACAGCAGGGGCTAACCCATAAGTGGATGAGGTGCATGGCGAGATGATCAGGTTGGGAGACAGATGAAAGTTGCTTCCTAAAACCTTAAATACTAAGCGTCGGTAGCTTATGGTTAAGGAATCTGCTTTACGATCGAGAGGTCACGGTTTCGAATCCAGGCCATTATAGTACCGACGTGAACCCACACTTAGCACAAGCAATTTAGCTTTGTTGGAAGTGGGTCCCGGCTGTCAACAGTCCTTAGGTCAAGACGAAGGCCTTTACAATTCTGTCACAGGTTGGCCACGCGAGAAGAAGAACAAGAAGAAGTAGGAGAGCAGTCTTGGGCTCCAAAGTGTTGGACCGTCAGATAGATCAGGATCACGTGAAAGCTCAGTCAATTTAGTGTTCAACGGATTTTCACTGGTGAAATCCAGCCTACGTTTGTGGGCTTGAATACAGAAAAAAGTTAAAAAGCAAAATGTCGTTATAAAATGCTTTTAAAAGATTATAGTTTGTAAAGTCTTGTATCGAACATTTTCAGCCCAATGTCCCCATTTAAAGTTTCCTTTTTCATTTTGTAAGCGGGAGCACTCAACCAGCTCAGTTGAGATCCGACAAAAGAAACTCAAAAAATAAACTTACATTTGCTCAAAATGGCCGAGTGTTCTGTTCAGAGACCTTTTGTTCCAGGATTTTGTAATCACCTATGCGTTGTAAATACTCATAATGGTAACAGATAATAAAAGGCTTCTTCGGCAACAAGGTGGATATTTCTCTCATTGGCACGAAACGTTTTAGCAACTTATACATTTTGCATTTGCGGTACTCTCTAATCAGAATAAAAATATGCAAATTCAAATTCAAATGTATTTATTGTTTGTCACAGGTATTAGTAGATTTTGTCATATACATAATTAAAGTTAGTGTCGCTGTAACATGCCTGGTTAGACGTACAATAATCACAGACTTAAAATTAAAATATAAATATTTGGATGTCATTATTTAAACCATTAATTTATAATTATCATTATACCCACTAACCTAAAGAATAGAATTATGCAAAACACATGAATTCATAGTTGAATGTCAAAAAAATTTCAAATGTCAATTGTAATTATAGAAGTAAATTAATATAATAAAATAAAATAATTCAAATACTTGTCTAATGTAATATGTCAATTCACAGTGTTGGTATCATTAATAAATTCATTAACTGAGTAGTATGATTTGTTGACCAAGAACTCTCGGAGGCTTTTTATAAAACATTAATAGAATCAGACCTTTTAATAGTGTCCGGCAGTTTATTATAAATTTTTGTACTCATGCCAAAGATACTATTACGAAATTTTGAAGTCCTACATTTATTAATACAGAGAGTTGTGTTGTGTCTTGCACTTTTAAGGGTTGCATAGTTTTTTATTTCTTTCCTGATTAGAATTGCGGTTTCGTAAATGAATAGTGAAGGCATGGTGAGAATCTTTAGTCTGATAAACGATGGTTTGCAAGATTCTGTTTTTTTAAGTCCGCATATACTTCTGATGCACTTCTTTTGGGCTCGAAAAGCATCTTCCTTGTTAGTGGAGTTCCCCCAGAATAGAATACCGTAATTGAGAATAGAACCCACATTAGCATGGTATGCTGTTAATAATGTCTCTTCACTCGCCACTTTCCTAAGCATGTAAAGGGCATACGAAAAAGAATTTAGCCTATTACAGATATGGATAACCTGGTTTTTCCAACTTAAATCGGAGTCAATATATATGCCTAAGAATTTTGTACAGTGAACTTCTTTTATAGATTCACCTTTATATTCCAATGAGATTGTGTTGTGTTTCGAATTTTTATTCTTAAATACCATATAATTGTTTTTTTCTATATTTATTTTCAGGTTATTTTGTGTCAGCCAATCAATTATGTTTTCTATTGACCTGTTAATGTCGGTGGTATAATTGGAGTTTCTGCCATCGTCAGTAAAAAGAGCAGTGCTATCATCCGCAAATAATATCATTTTCTGATCAATAGACGTTGGGAGATCATTTATATATACCAAAAATAGCAGTGGCCCAAGGATGCTGCCTTGGGGTACACCAAATTTAACCACTTTTGGATCTGAGGTATATTTTGTGTCAATCTTTGTTTCAATATGTATTCTGTGCGTCATTTTGACTTGAAGACGATCAGAGAGGTATGACTTCAGTAAAGCGAGAGAGTTGCCCCTAATTCCATACTTTTCCAGCTTCAAAATCAGTATATCGTGGTCTACGTGATCGAAGGCTCTTGTCATATCCATAAAGACAGCTGTGATACATTCCTTTTGGTCTAGTCCCGTCATCACTTGTTGCAAAAATTTAAAAAGTGCCGTGTTGGTAGATTTCCCCTTACGAAATCCAAATTGTTCTGCAGCAAAGATGTTGTGAACTTCAAAGTAGTCATAGATGTTGTTATAGACCACTTTTTCAAATACCTTTGCAATCACTGGAATCAAAGCAATTGGTCTGTATGATTTCACACTCACCCTATCGTCCTTTTTAAGTAATGGGCTGACCACTGTTACTTTTAGTTTTGACGGAAATATGCCTTGTTCGATGCTTAGATTAATTATGTGACTTAGTACGGGTGCAATATAGTTACATGTTAATTTTATTATTTTGGTATGTATCTCCTGTGCTGTCAGAATTATCAAGTGTCATAATAATGTTTTTAATATCAGCAGGGTCAGTAGGTTTCATGAACAAAGAATTTGATTTATTGTATGTTATATTTTTAAAGGAGTTGATATTTTTACAACTGTTCGATTTAATGTCTTCGATGAAATAATTATTAAATAAGTTAACGATTTTCTCAGGTGCTGTAATTCGATCTCCATTTATGTTAATTTCTTTTATTTTGCACCATTTCACACAACGCTATCTAGACCCATGGTAAGCATAGTTAAACTAGCTTGTGTTATGGAATCTATAAAGCGGCTAAACATCCTTAGATACTTTTTTTTGCAAATACATACATAATATAGGTACATAGAAACACCCAGACCAGAGCAAATATACGTATTCATGCATACAAATATTTGCACTGAGTGGGTATCGAACCCCCGCCCCCTGCGTAGCGGCCGCGTTCACTATCGCCACACCACAGAGGCTGTCATAAACCCCCTGTGAAGAGCACCAAATCCACCACCGTCTAATTTCATCCTGCTGTCGGTTTGTCTTCCCAGGACCACGTGGAAGTCCTTGGACAGACTTTGGAAGGCTAAAACTTGCTTGGAGAATAACCGCTCTAGGTGGGTTTTCTCAAATGAGATGGATAAAAGAGGTAGGACACAACGGTATCCCTGTCCCAATTGAGCTGTTCGACTGGGGAAGTACCTGCGCCCTATAGGATACCGCGGCCATAATAACCCCGTGTCGTATTCCCAGCAGTTATTGTGCTAGACGGAAGACAAAGCTTGTCCTGCTTTGTCTTCTACACAGACAGCACAGAAACTCTCTGTTCGTACAGGGTCGGCTGCACGGGTGACTCCCATGGTGTTGCACACGTCCATAGATCACGTTACTTTCCAGCAGTTCACACAGATATACTAGCACATTAAAATCTACTAAAACATGACCTAAATTCAAAATCATGTAGGTACTATACCTACATGTTTCGATGTCGTACAGTCGGCCGAACAAGTCTTATATCTTATTTATTAAGTAAAGGTTTACCCTTCAACACTGCGATGCCTTCTTGTTTAACTTTCCAAGATACGCTTGAGGGGTCGTATCGTAAATCAATCCATCTGACGTGGTGGAAATTGCTTTTTTACGAGCTACCCGCGTAACAAGCGAGAGATGCCACCAAACTGTCATATTTACGGCTGTATACAATGCTCAAGGTGGACATCATAGCAAAATTATTATTATTTAGGAAAGTAAGTGTGGTGAAAAGTTCAGAGTTTTAAAGAGATGTGATGGTTTTGTGAGGTAATTCTGTATCCTTGAATGGAATACAAAGTACTTCAAATATAAACGTATGTAATACCAAGGGCGATACACTCGTTCCACTGACTCTATTTAAACGACGTATAAATAGTTATTTTTTTATTGAACCGGTGGTAGCCAGTCCCAGTACCAACGTGAACCCACTCCTAAAAGAGGCCATTAAGCTTAGCTCTTTAGGTTCACTCGATAAAATTCATTTAAAAAAACATACGAACGCAGTTTAGTTAACTTGATCATTGGTGAAATCTACTATGTAGTAACAAAAACTCCCCGTTTATTCTGTATTAAGAAAGGAGTACGTAATCAAAGTTACAATATTCCTGTGATCCTCTCCAGCAAAGCTAAATTGCTTGTAATAGGAACAAAAACATGTTGGTAGAATAATGGATTGAAATTGAACCCTGCTATCAAAACTCATTACAAAATAATAAATGTAAACAGTTACACTTACTACACACAGAACAGTTCAGAAATTACCTCATAAATTTAGGCTTTCCCGTTGCCTTGCAAGCTAATCCTACCCGCACTGTGACACCTCTGTAAGCCAGGTCCCTGATTAATACCTGGTGTATATTGCGGGTCACTGTTAAGTCAGAACTAAGTGACCCGAAAATACCGACAGTGATACTGATGTATACAAGGCTAATTGTCTCAGAAACCGATACGGATTTCATCAGAAATAATTTGGGAATTTTCTGCGAAAGTACGAAATAGGCCCTCCTATTTCGTACTTTCGCAGAAAGTTCTTTTAGAAGACGAACAATACACAGAAAATGTAGTAATTAAAAACTTTATAAAAAGTTAAGCGAGTTTAACTACATATCTAACGTTACAGATCGATAACGTCAGTTCAACCGACATTGCGCATAAAATGTATAAAAAATATCCGAAATTTCATCACTCGTGAAGAATCGACATCTCTATAAAAGGAATGCATACATTTATGTATTAACTACATACGTTAAAGCCCTATAAGTATGAAACCATGTTTAAGTCCTCTTCAAGACGTTGACATCCGCTTTTTAATTCTATTCAGCTACGATGTCGCATCGCAGGCCTTAAGTGGCAGGGCTAAAATTTAGGTGCTTTTCAATGTCAACAGCATCGCGGATCATTTTCAGTATATCGGTAATATCGGGATAATAACAAATAAATTGAGATAGAAACCGTTAAAAATTGGTTTTATTTCAATGATTTGTAAGAGAAATAATTGCATATATCTAAAAAAAACCACACCATTCTTTATTACCACCATATGGGGCTAATGCTCTTTGCTCGAACAAGATGCGAGCATTGGGGCCAATTTTGTATGTATAATGTATATAGCAGCCATTCCACGCTGTTCCATTATTTGTGTCTGGAGTCGTAATAACAAGGCCCGTTTTAGAAGTAAATGTAGGAATATTACGCTTTTGTCTATCCTTTCTTTTTTTTAATAATATTCTTGGGTATAAGACACAGCTACGTAAAACTAAGTGTTGCTTAATGGCTTAGCTTAGCACACGAAAAACTATTAAGATTCATTATGTTGTAATTACAACGAAATAACATTTTAGTTCCATTTAACCCGCGAGTAGTCGCGCTGGGTCGAAAAGACACAACTCTAGTTTTTAGGACATAACTACTTTGGATTTAGTTCATTCGTGTTGCCACGCAGTGTTCCACCAAGTAACCTTATAGACTTTCCACACACCCCACCTAGGCCTGTTGCCTTGGGAGAGTATGAGTCTTTCCGACACGTGCGCGACGAAGTGTAAGTGAATTTTACCATTTTAAAAATATCATTTTGGGTATATTTCTTTGTAAATATGTCACCTAATTATTTGAAGGTGAAATTTTTGTTTTTCAGGTTCAATTAATGTTGAATGATTTAAAAAAATACGTAAGCTTTTTAGGGTTCCGTACCCAAAGAGTAAAAACGGAACCTTATTACTAAGACTTCGCTGTCCGTCCCTCCGTCCTAAAGAGATGAAATTTTCACAGATTGTGTATTTCTGTTGCCGCTATAACAACAAATACTAAAAACATAATAATAATGATTACGGGGGGCTCCCATACAAAAAATGTGATATTTTAGCCCTTATTCATGCCCATTTTCAGTCGCCGAGCTAGATCTCAAGAAACGTAATAGCTAGACAGTTGAAGTTTGCACAGATTATGTATTTTTACTGTGGCTACAACAACAAATACTAAAAATAAAATAAAAATAATAATATAGTTATATATTTACTTTTAACCTTTTTTCTGGTACGGAACCCTTCGTGCGCGAGTCCGACTCGCACTTGGCCGGTTTTTACATACGTACCATGTCCGGCGTTCCATAAGAAAAAAAAATTGGTTGCCTGTAAAGTCGGTATACGGGCGAAAGTTTTACGTGACAACGACTTTCGAGTGGTAAAATAATTTTCGCTCTGTCTCTCTCGCTCTTAGGCGGGCTAACTGTGCCCGAGTGGAAGGGACGCGTGCCTCTCACTCGCTCTCATTGTGAGCGCATAACGTGAGCGGAGCGTAACGCAGTTTCTTGAAGTGTCACCCGGCAAACCAATTTATAAGACGTTGTCACGTCAAAAAATAGACCCCCTTTCAGCTATTTCAAAAGCGATATAAAACAACAAATACTAAAAATAAAATAAAAATAATGTTTAAGGGGGCTTCCATACAAAAAATGTGACATTATTATTATATTATTATAGATATTAATAATGGCTACACATAGACGCTAGAAGTAATAATAAATTATTAAGGTTTTCTGGTACGGAACCCTTCGTGCGCGAGTCCGACTCGCACTTGGCCGATTTTTTTACTTTATTTAGAAGCTTCTTGTTGATTTCTAACTAACAAATGAATTAAAAAATTCATAGGTTATATAAAAAAATTAAGGTAATTTTATAGATTTTACATGGCAAAAGTAAGAATTAGCAGCCATCTCTAGAATTTCGTGATTAATGTTGCTTTTTTTTGTTTAATTATTGAACATAATGTTATTTGTTGTACGGGTTTCTTCCTGTTTCATTTGCAAATTACCCCTAGATTTTATTAAGTTCTTGAAAATAATACATTCAAAATCTGGGTCTTTCCGACCGAGTGCGACTAGACGACCCACATTTTGAATGTATTTTCATGTCTTAAAAAGAGGCTCGGCTACTGGCGGGTTAAGTTGGTATTTGTTACTTATGAAAATAAAACCATTTTAATTTGTTTTCTTATTATTTACTTTCCACGTGTCGCGATGACCGCTATATAACCTGGCTCATGCTCTCATGCCCGTAATCATAAACCTTATTTACTTTTAGAAATATACTTACAACCATTTAAAGTGATCGCGTGCCCAGAAAGAATTAAATAATTTACCTGAAACAGAAAGAATTCATACTATAAATTACTATTCCAAAAATACATTTAAAAATATTACCTAGTAAGAAAATAAAATGTATAACAAGTATTTAAAATGCCTGCCAAAATTATCAAGTGTGTAGATGGTAGGTACTAGTACCCTTGAAGGGTAACGTTAATGATGAAGATTTTGTGGGGCTTTAAGGATAAGTCAACTACATATATTGATAACATTTTGTACTTTTTCCAGATTTTTAAGCTATTGCATAGCTTCTATCGAGGGCCTTGAGCGCGGGGACCGAATCCAGAAATTCCGTAACGAAAAAACCTCACGCTCGTTTCTTTTCGGCAGTCTTCGACACGGTGTTCGTGTCCGTGCAACTAGCCGTATTGTACGACTCTACGAAGCTCGCACGAATCGAGACGAGCTGCTCCGAAATCGGACGAATACATAAGCAGCTGTTTATGAGAAAGTATATAGGTGTATAGGTATTTATGTACAGCAGTGAATAGCTGTACTTGTAAAATTGGTCGATAATCACTTCTTAATATCGTTAAAGAAAGAAGAAGAAAAGCGAAAAAGAGCTAAAAAGAAAAAGAAAACTAATGCACGTCAAAGGGCATATTATCATAATTGCATAAGTTGATACAAAATGCTGTGCAATAGCTTTACCACGGCAGTCCCCGAGTGCCACACGTCTTTTTTTGTTCTACGTGCTAGACATCCCCGCGGTTCGCCCCCCCCCCCTCCTCTGGAGCCATAGGGGGAGGTCATGTCGGACTCGAAACCGACTTAACCGCACGCCGTCTGTGGGTCGTTGTGCAAGGCGGAAGGTGAGGTTGTCTCGCGACACATCCCTCGCACCCCGGCTGACCAAGGGCCATTCCTCTCGGTCTGGCCCTCCTCAGGACTTTTTCCACAGTACTCTATTGTTTAACATTGTTAAACAAAGTGGTATTCAAGATTAGAAATGTTCATAAACATCAATGTAAAAATTTTAATATGCTGTAATGCGAAACAGGTCAGATTCGATAATAAATACTGTGGAAAAGGTATAAATGTTCTTAATATGTGTAACAACTAATTCCACCAAGTGCCATCAATCAACAGTATAAATAGTCATAAGTCAACTTCATCAGCCGGTACACCTGTTACTTAATAGACGAGGTCAGACGCAGGTTTTCTTATCAGAGTTAGGAGGTCAAACGATAGTCGCACCCGCATCATTTTATTTTATTTCATTATGTGAGAACCCTTTCTTCTGGAATAATTTAATCTTTTGTTCGATGTACCAATAATAGATATTTTCCTGTTGTTAAAAACAAGATTTAGCCGGACTTATTAAATTATGAATGGTAAAAGATTGATAACAGTTGCGTCGGTTCTTATTTTATCGTTTTTATTTATTTTTAATCATTCACCCAACCAATATGATTTCACTACTAAATATGACGTCACAAATAAATTTTTCATACAATTTTCCTTACTTTGACAGTGCTTACTTTGACTAGTCAGTCAAATACCCAATTGTATTCTCGATCCAAATCAGTGGTTTACGTTTGAATAATTACGATGTATCTATTGCTTAACAGTAATGGACAGATTACCTTTTGTGATGTGTTAGTAAGTAAATCAAGCTAGAAAATAAATAGTAACAAAATAATTAAATCGATTTGAAGAAACAAGACAGACACTGAAATGTTTTGAAGATTGTTGAGGTTGTAATTGAATTTAATAAAATAAATAATAATAATAATAATAAATATGCCACAACATTTCACACAACGCTATCTGCTAGACCCATGGTAAGCATAGCTTAACTAGCTTGTGTTATGGAATCTAGAATGCGGATAAATATACTTAGATACGTTTTTTTTTTGTAAATACATACATATTATACATAGAAGCACCCAGACCAATGCAAATATACATATTCATGCATACATATATTTGCACCGAGCGGGGATCGAACCCGCGCCTCCTGCGTAGCGGCCGCGTTCACTACCGCCACGCCACGGAGGCTGTCAATTTATAGATTTGATACAAAACAAAGTCCATGTACGACGTTTTACGGTTTATTAGGTCGTTACATGTGCAATTGCCGAAATTTTTTAACAGATTCATAAGTTCGTTATTCCTGTAATTTCATAGCTATTTCCATTATTTATACTTTGTTTGAAAATTGATTTCAAGATTAACAACGTTGTACAATTTTTGTTATTATTGGCCGCTTGATTAGTTAAATTCGATCTTCAAAAACAGTACTTCCTAAAAGCTATCCATTTTGATGATAAATTTCGTATTACTTGTTTACAGCTGTCACTTTTCAAAAATGCAATAAAAGTTGCTGTAAGCTTAATGTTGTCTCATTCACACACAAAAAAAATCATATCGAGAGTCGGGGCGAGGCACTAGCGGTCAGCCTCGATATAGCAAAGGCCTTTGACCGGGTCTGGCACAGAGGTCTTCTTTCGAAGTTGCCACGCTACGGACTTCCCGAGGGACTTTGCGAATGGATTGCCAGCTTTTTGTCCAACAGAAGTATCCAAACCGTCGTCGATGGCAGCTGCTCGGACCGCATGGACATAAACGCTGGTGTCCCACAAGGCTCCGTGTTGTCCCCGACGCTGTTTCTGCTGCATATCAATGGCATGCTGTCTGATGGATCTATTCATTGCTATGCGGACGACAGTACCGGGGATACGTGTTACACGGGTCGTGCAAATATCCCTCAATTCGAGGTGGAGAAGAGACGCGAACAACTTGTGTCTGAAATCGAGACTACTCTCTCTGGGGTATCCGATTGGGGTCGACTTAACCTAGTCCAATTTAACCCCACTAAGACACAAGTATGTGTATTCACCGCTAAGAAAACCCCATTTATTGTGGCGCCGCAATTCCTGGGCACACCACTTTCCATCTCTTCGAGTATTGGGATCCTAGGTGTCGACATCTCAAGCGACGTTCAGTTCCGCAACCATTTGGAGGACAAGGTCAAGCTGGCCTCAAAGAAACTTGGAGTGCTCAACAGGGCGAAGCAGTACTTCACTGCGGGGCAACGACTTCTGCTTTATAAGGCACAAATTCGGCCCCACATGGAGTACTGCTGTCACCTTTTTGCCGGAGCGCCTGCATACCAGCTTGGTCCCTTCGACTCATTGCAAAGACGGGCGTTGAGGCTCGTCGACAATCCCATACTCACAGGCGATGTGGAACCTCTCAGCCTCAGAAGGGACTTTGCCTCGCTGTGTGTGTTCTATCGCCTATACAAAGGTTTGTGCTCAGATGAATTGTTTGACATGATGCCCACCGCTGCATTCTATCATCGCACCACTCGTCATAGGCAGGGAATTCATCCTCACACACTGCGACCGGAAATGGTGCGCACCGTGCGTTTTGAAAGGAATTTCATCCCACGCACGCTCAGGTTGTGGAATGAACTTCCTGCCGTGGTTTTCCCAAGCGACTACAATATGGGGTTCTTCAAGAAGGGTATTAGAAGGTATCTACAGGGTCGGTAGCACGATTGTGACGCCCCTGGTGTTGCACACGTCCATAGGCCACGGTAACCACTTCCCATCAGGTGGGCCGTGTGCTTGTCTGCCACCTAAGTAGCATAAAAAAAAAATTGGATTTGTCATTCCTAAATATAATGAAAAATGTTAGTACTGCAAATTGAGTTTCCTCCAATTTCTTCAATAAAACGGCAATTTCATATGTAACGACCTATTATATGCTACCTATTGACATTTTAAATGGTGCCGAAAAGGTACCTAATAGGATACAAGATAGGTTGCACTCCAGCCACAACATACCTACTTCAATCCTATATTATCATAGCTTAAGCTCGGCAAGATGCGCGACACCAAGCGGTACAGTGGTGTCATAGGGAAATAGGTGATTCCCCATAACACAATGTATAAATTGGTGGTGTCACAGGGAGAGATCGTTTCCACCATCTTCTCTGTCCCCGAACATAATAAGTAACGAAAACATAACCAGTAAATCAAATACAAATTTAAATAATTGTGACACAGTTCTTGTTATTGTTTAATTAAACTGAGTTTAAAACCTCACGTCAACCGGCGTTTGAAATCACTAATATTCAATATTCAATTTAGTTTCGGTGACATTTAAATTGGTTTCTATTGTGTATGCCCCCGTAGTCGGTGCAAGTTTTGATTGTCAAACATCGACATATTATTCGATTGAAGTTATATAACATTTCAATATCCTTAACACTATAATTTACTAAGGTTTCTTCGCAATCGGAAGGTATACATAGAAATGCCTAAATTACTACCTGTTTATATAAGCCAATAGAGTTGCTGCATACTAGTATCGGAGTCTGAGGTTGGTTTTTCAGTCTATTAGAGATTAGAGGGTTTCATTGAACTTTGATATTTTCCTTGGAACAACTGTCATCTGACCTCCACCACCGATTGGTGATACCAAAACATTGTAGTTCAACGAGTTGTTGTACTTTTAAAGCGCTTCAATTACCTGCATATAAATGTCAATAAATACATTAATTTAGCCTGATTGTAATACTTATCACATTTCCGTAACCTTCAGGAGATGATTCTCGGATTTAAATAAATAGATAACCATTATTCATTAAGTCACAAGGTGTATGGAAGATTTTACGGAGTCCAAGCAAGCAATTACACGTGCTGATTGAGTGAAGTTAAAAAGTAATTAGTACTTAATTAACAATTTGTTAAACACGAGGTTAAGTAATTCTAGAAAACATTGCATCAAAATAAGTAATAAAGAATTCTGTTTAAATTTACAAGAACTGTTAAATTTTACTTTCTTTATTAGTCTTTTTTTTTGTAATATTTCACTTTTTGTAACTAAAATTGTTATACATGTAAATAACCCGCTTCGATTCGTGTCTGGTGCAAAGGAGCCCAAAACACTGGCCTCTCGCACAAGACAATTAAATCAAAACATGGAAAAGCTAGGATATGCAAATGCATGGCGCTAAAGAAAAAGTCATTAAATCACCAGCTATTATATCACCACAAACCGAAACTTATCGTACATTCAAAGCCGTACAAGTAACAGAGTTTATTCACAATGAAACTGCATATCTGAAGCGGCATTACTTGCTTCTCATAGGAATGCATGGCGGCAAGACAAACATAAAAGTTATTCAGTAGCTTTGCGGTATGCAAGTTGTGTAAAGTTCGAATGTGTTGGGACTTCATACGCGGAGACTGAATCGATAGAGTTCAGTTGAAGAAATGAAAAGTATTGGGTATTGACTGAGACTGCATAGACAGACTTCTAAAGGAGAGATGATAAGTGTTGGGAAGAAGTACAATGTGTTTTATGTTGCCAATTTCAAAGAAGAGCCAGTTTTAGTGATGGATATTTGTTACTCAAGCATGCCAGAACGGCTGCACGGATCTGATTGAATTTTGGCATAGATGGCCCCACGTGTAAGAGAAGGAGTGGCCTCTGTGGCTGTGTAAGCACTAGTGCAAATATTTGTATGCATGAATATTTCTATTTAAATTGATCTGGTCTGGATGTTGCCATGCTTCAGAGAGTACCAGTTTTTATACGAACATTTATATCAATCGTCATAAGGGAAATGGGTTAAATGGACCATCAGAAGGGCGGTTCCCTCGTCCGATCAACGGTGTCCCCACTACCAGTAGGTAGTAACAGGAGAAGTAGTAAATATGTAGCGATACCACATGTACCCAGTGCCATCTAGCGACATCAAGCCGAACTACTACGATACTACAAATACTGCATCGCGAAAGTGAAGTTCCTGCGCTGGTACAATTATACGTATACAACATCCCAACGACAATCGCTGGGCCGCGGCCCGCCAGGCGTGATCACCTTGCCTGGTCGGAGGATCCTCCCTTTGTGTTGGAGGAACATCACAACCCGTTCCTCCACAAATATACCCCAGGCTCCAGGATAGAAGCCTCAGATGAACGAGTATAAAGCCAAGATGATGAATGTTGGCTCCCATTATACAGATTTAACTCACAACTTTCCATCAGGCGGGGTGACCTTGACAAGTATTAAAAACGAAAAATAATCGTAGGTAATTAAGTAGCGCTTTGAAACGAATAAATTAAAATGAAATACTTCTACAGTAAAATTTCTTCAGTAATTTATTTTTTAAGTTATAACTTGTTTGACCTCCAAGTTTAAAAGTAATTAGTACTTGTTTAACAATTTGTTATATACGACGTTGAGTAATTTTAGAAAATATGGCTTCAAAATAAGTAATAAAGAATACTGATTAAATTTACAAGAACTATTACATTTTACTTTCTTCGCGGGGTCTTACAGGCGATATGTTGAAGTCTCTATACATATTCTAGAAACTTCAACTCCGATAAAGATGAGATGACAACATGAGACTAGAAATATTCGCACAACTTTGCCTTAATTTAGCATATCATGACTAAATCTCAAAATGAATTTTAATGTAACTTATTTCTCATAAAAATGTAATATTAGTTATATGAAATGCCTAAAGGGTATCAATATTCTGTGTACTGTAATGAACTAACAATGTACTAGGATTAAAGGTACATTAAAATAAGATTTTGTCTACAACCTTTGTAAGGCTTTACTTCAATGCCTGTCAAAATATTAATAAGACTAGTATAATATTATGAAAATGATAGCTTTATTTCTTGTAGACGCAAAACGTAAGGCCTAGGGGAATCTAGAACGGTCGCTCTTTGCGATCCAGTCAGCCCAAACGCTATAGACAAGGCGACGACATTTTCAAAAACATTATTGACGATGGCTCTAGAAGTAGTCAAGCGGATTGACGGGTATTGTCGCAAAATGGTTAAGAGTCTCTGCTGGATATACCTGCAACAAATCTTCTTTGAGTGAATATCAATACCTATCCAGCTGTACTAATTAAGTTCAGCTAAAAAATTCAGCGACTATGACGCCTTTGTTTAGAACTTCAATTGTGCAGATGTTTGGGCACATCGGTCACAGTCAGATACAGACACACGCACGCACGCACTTATTCACTCAATCACTCACTCACTCACACCCACCCACGTAAACGTATCGAGCGAACGAAGCATTGTGATTGGCCGCCTGCCTAACTAATCGCAATGCTCCATCCTATCGATACGTTCACGTTTCGAATTAGAACGTTTTTCGTGCTCGGGGCACGGATATAGTTTTCAGTTTATACTTTTCTATTATAATTTGTTAATTCACTTATTTATTCGTGCTTAGAGGGCAAATGTCTTAATAAAAATCTGTTCAAAATACAGCTTTGATATACATCTACCTCATATAATCACGATGATAATATTCTTGTAATTCGAGACTACCGGTTTTTTTTTCATTTGACGGAAGAGAGATTTGAGAGACACATGGAAGAGTTTTTGATGTTTATAGAGATTATTCAGTATACCTTCAGATATCTTTTGATATATTTATGTAGCTTAGCTCCGAAACGGATGTACCGATTTATATGAAATTGTAGAAAGGTGTGACTAAGGTTTTTTTTTTGTATATAATTGGACTCTTTTTAATCCGTTTATCATTGTTACAAGAAGTTATTGAGGTCAGCGCAACATTTTCTTCTCTTTCCTTCCATATTCCTAGCCATGTGCCATTTTGCATTTCTTATAGTAATTCAACATAATATACGTGCTGTAAACACATCTCATATACCAGAGAATATATAAACAAGTAAGTACATAAAATACATAAAATTTGCAATCGTCTACAAGGACTCAAAGATCTACAGTCTATATCAAACAACTTGTTCGATAGCTCTTGTATTTATTTAAACATACCCTGGGGAAATAATGTACGAATATACTCGTATGACGTGAAACGAACTAACAGACAATACGGAGCCTGACGAATCTCATCCTCGTCTTGATATATCTATATGTATATATATTTTTATATCTCACGTCTGGTACTTGAAAAGGTAGATCGAGTTGTTTTACACTAACTTTACTTATTCTATTTTTGGTTACGTTATACGAAGTGAGCTTTATTGCCGTCTACTTGATACTTTTGCAAGACTGAAGAATTTTCCTGTAGCAGCTGTAGGTTTAAAGCTTTAGTCAATTTCCTAAAAGAAAATCTGAATTCAATAGTAATTTGCGCGATACGGAAAAATCGAAATCAAAACAGAACAGCGTGTGTGCTATGCTATGCTATATATAACTAAAGCCCCGACAAAAAAAACACATCGTAAGAATTTTATAACCCTACTGCAGTGCCATCTACCGATGCAATTTTTGTTCGACTTATTGAAGAGGACATAAATTAATTTAACGTTAATAAGGTTGCAAGAAAAAAAGGGGTTATTTGTTGAAACATTATATAATCGTATTCCTAATAGCATTGTCTCTGCAATTGAGGCTGCCGCTCCCGTAATAGCCCCAAAAATGAAGCCTTGGATCGAGGTTGGCGGTCGGATGATAGTGATGTAGATGATCGTCATCCGTCCGCCAAAATTTTCCATCAAAAACATCAGTCAGTACTAGTAATGGAGTAGTTAAAAAAATAACAGCCTGAAATCTTTTATAATCTCGTTAAAACGACCATCTGATATTTGATTCAAGTCAGTAAATTTTTTATAGGAGCGGAAAAAATTGAGCAAACTACGACCTTGGCGGCAGAGAAAACCGCAGCTAACATTATATAGGTGTCTGACACAGATTTAGAGTGAGTTAGATAGCGCACGATGCAGCACTATGGCTGGGTGAAGTCACGGCTTAAGGATTGGGTGAGGAGGCTGGTGCAGTTTTATATTGCGGCAACCGCCCGGTTAGGTACGTTGGTAACAAATGTCTGGATATGCCATCCCCACCAAATTCGGTAAGAGGGGCAGACCTAAGAAGAGCTGGACATTAGCGATATGCATACCAACCGCCTTAATGCCAGAGATGCATGTTCGATACTACAGCAACCCGATAAAACTGCCGGCGCTATTGAAATACATATGCTAACATGCTTCCGACACTTTTGTGTTTCCAGTGATACTCGTACTATGGGTCCGAACTGGTGTGGACCAGCGCTAAATGGATGTAGTGCACAAGCTTTTCTTACAACTCCTAGTTTAAGTTCAACATTTCCAGTCGATAGTAAAGTTGATTAAAAACATAAAAATACCGGATTGTACGACCTACGCGTCGTGTTTGAAACAATTCCGCACTTCACGAATAGTAAACTAAAACCAGTGCTTGGCCGAGTCGGGGACACAGCTGCAGTATACACCGCCACGTAATATGTGACTAGACAGTTAGCATCAAAGATAGATGATTGTTTTTAATTTTCAAAAATTAGTTTGTGAACAAAGTATCTAAAAGTATATTTGCTTAACACAAATGATGTTTTAATCTTAGTATGTCTTATTAAAAACCAAACTGTGGGCATACCCTGATTACATCATCATAAATTTTTCTGGAATGAAGTACAAAAGATGGTGACTTCAAAATGACACGCTAGGTAAGGAGAATTTCGGTTTAGATCCGATCAGATCTAGCCTGCACTAAATCTATGGTACCTACATATGTGTTTATCTGCTTTACGATTTTGTTCTCAAGGGAACACTGACATGTATTGGTGAAGGTATTTTATGGTCGAGGGCGTGAGCATAAATCAATCGTGGTGTCTCCACGACGTGTTCTGATGTGAAAGCATTATTTTGTGTTAGCGGGATCGCCATTTAAGTCCGCCATGCTTCTGGAGAGACCTGTGTGGACCTGGGAACCCACCAAGATCTTTAACCCGGCTTTTAAAGTGTAATGGATTGAATCTAAGTCTAACTAACTAACATTATAAAGCTGAAGAGTTTGTTTGTTTAGTTGAACTTACTATTTCCAGGAGCTTTTATTTCGAATTGAAAAAATATTTTTGTTCAAATCGAATTAAGGAGAAAAATGGAATCGGTCTAGGCGGGATTTGAACCTGCGATCTTTACCTTACAAGGGCAATGTTTTGACCACTAAGCTACCAGACCTCGCCCTAACCAATTCAAATTTATCTTTCTATATCTGTCTTTAATTCGATTTCAATATTTAACATGAAAATTAATTCAAAATATTTTTGTATTGAAGTCCATTTATCGAGGAAAGTTATCCATACAAATATTATAAATGCGAAAGTTACTCTGTTTCTCTGTCTGTATGTTACGCTTTCACGCCTAAACCACTCAACCGATTTTGATGAAATTTGGTACAGAGATAGATTAGATCTTGAGAAAAGACATAGGCTATGTTTGGTCGCGATAACCGATATCCACGCGGGCGGAGCTGCGGGCGACTAGTAGGCTAGATAGTAAAAATATGAATAAAGTCACAGATGAAGATTATTAATAATTATGAATTTTATAATAATACTTAATATTAATAGTTATTAAACAAATTTAAGCTAAATTTCAGCTCAATCGGTGACCGAGAAATGGATCACTATGATTTTTGATTTACCTGCAGTCACTACTGCCAGCCAGAACGCCTGTGTAGCGTCCAAAATTATGAATTGTGATAGAAATAAATCAATAATTGAATGATTGATATGTAGCTAATGACACTATTCTTTAAATCTAAATCTAACAATACTTTAAATTTAATTTGTACACCATGTTTAACGGTAGGACATGGTGCACTGATTTTTGATATTTAGATCTTTTGTAACACCTATGTTTCACAAAATAATACATAATACATAAATAAATAAATACTACTCAAAGGAGCAGAGCATTAGGTATTCATAAATCTCAACAAATTCCTATTTGTTATTTGGAAATTAATAAATTACGGCGTTTCGAAGTATGTCACAGATGGGACCCGGGCCGGCCGATTAGTTGAGCTATAATAACTAATCCCTTTTACAGACCATGAAGTCTAATGATGTTCTAACAGAAAAGTCCCATACATATTTTTTATAATAAACTCAAAACAATATTGTGTTGTCAAAGGCATATCATCGATAGTATATTCGTTCGATATAACAGTGACACTATTAATTCTAGGACGGTAAGCACGATCTCTAGCGTGCGTTATGATCACCCATCCGAGTGTATCTACGGCCCACAAACCTCATGCGCGATGTTGTGCCACAGGATGCGCACTGACTGAATATTCCAATTGAATAATCCATACTGATTTATTTTAAACGGGAAAGTGTATGTGTGTGTCTGTTTGTTTGTCCGACTTTCATGCTTGAACTACTGAACCGATTTTGCTGAAATTTGGTATAGGGGTAGATAAGACCTTGAGAAAGGACATAGGCGGTCAAAAGCTAGTTATCTATACACACAATTAATAATCCTGGCTGACTGTCTGATTGATTCACCTCCGAGAACCTACGACCCACAGACGGCGTGAGTTTTAGTCGGTTAGAGTGTGACATAACGACTCCGGTGTATCCGTATGGATCTTGCGCACGTTAAAAAGAAACTGAGTGATTCATCAACGCAGTCTGTTTCACTGATGATACAAACTTAAAATTTTGGCACTCTTTGGATCAATTCTCGTTGAAAAAGGATTCAAAACAAACCACATTTTCATCTTATATACAGGAGAAAGAGTTCATAGTCACTTGACGCAAACGAGGGGCAGTAATGAGCTGCGTGACGTCCCGCGGATGTGAGAGTCTTCTCGCAGCTATTTCTGGCAGCAAATTACGGCTAAAGTTGGAATCTTTCAGTGGGAATTGGCCTATACGGGCTAAATTTACAAAAATCTTTCTTAGTTTCAGCTAAATTGATAAGGATTATTTGGCCCTGAATAAGTTTTTAAAAGGCCAAAGAGAGTCTTCAATTACAACAAACATTTTTACTTGTTCCCACAGAAGTAAATTAATCTTTAATAGGAAGGATGGCACATCAAAAGCAATATTGGTGCCCAGGTATAACCATAGCAAAATTCATATATCCGAAAAGCGGCACTATTTCATATGTATAATCACAACTATGTACGAATTTTATTTCTTGGAAAGTAAAAAGGAACTACAAATATATTTTACTCTTCACATATGAAATTTCGATTGAATCCCAGCGCAAGTAACTCTGAAAATCATATTCTGAGTGCTCTATGTATATGGGTAGAGAGAAGAGAAAGAAAAAGGGATTACTTCCTAACATCTCCATGCAGTTCCAAAAAACAAAAACGCCCTAATTGCAAACATAGGGAATGTTTGCAATTAGGGCGTTTTTGTTGGGCAATTATGACATCAAAAACCAAATTCTACAGTGCTTGTTATCTAATTTCATTGTAATCTATATATAACAATACATACTTGAACAATCCAAGTATCGTTCAAAAACCCTGTTTCAAATATGAAATTGTAACCTTTATTAATGTTATTTTAGAGCTTGGCAAAACGGGGAAATGCTGGTATTTATTATTAAAATGGCCGCTCTAAAATGTTATGATCGAGTGGAAAGGTACAAACGGGGTTCTTCAACAAAATATGATATCAACTTCATTTACTTAACGAATAATAGAAATATTTTCATTACTGTTATGTTTTAATAAAAAGAAATAACTCTATTGTTGCTTTTATCTTTTTATAAGCAAGTTATCCTATTGGTATTGGGAGGTCAGACGTTAGTCGAATGAGGCGAATGAGTGAGCTGATCGCTGAATTCGATGTGAAAGTCTCGGATGCAACCGGGAGCAACTTTAAGATGACTAACGTTTGTTAGCGGCTCCGCCCACGTAGATATCGGTTATCGCGACCAAACATAGCCTATATCCTATCTCAAGCTCTAATCCAGTATTTCCCAAACATTGTTCTGCCATGGCCCGGTAATTTTCACACTGCCCCTTCGTGACCCACTGAATACTTTTTAACCTAAGCTGGTTCCATTAATAATACACATTTATCAATAGTAGAAATGTTTTATTAATATAAGGTAGGTAGGTACCTACATACAATATTTTTGTATCACCTATTTAGTCACTAAATTTTAGTGCGATGTATGGAACTGTTGCTTATTTTTTATTAAAGAATACAAGTTTGCGTAAAATCCTAAAAAGTTTAGGAGGTCTGGCTCCACTTCAAATCGGTTTCTATATTATTTTTTAAAGTAAACTAGTATTGAAAACCCAGTTTTATTTAAATTAATATACCGATCGACCGTGGATATTATTTTTTGAAAAAAGGGAATGTTGCGACCCTGTATTTTATTTTGATGGCCCGGCACCGGGTCGCGACCCGGGTAATGGGAAACGCTGGTCTTATCTACCCCTATACCAACTTTCATGGAAATCAGTTCAGTGGTTTAGGCGTGAAAGCGTAACATACAGACAGAAAGATAGACATAGCTACTTTCGCATTTATAATATTAGTATGGATAATGATATTGAACTTAGAAATGAACTGTTTGCTCAACTATGCTACTCAAATCTTTACTTATTTAGATTAACTAAATATCAGTGGCGTAGTGGGATGAACATTTTTCAAAAGGAAAGCCGGTGGCATATCGAACTTTGCTCGATCTAGTTTGTCATGCACCATGCGACCCTTTGAGAAGCTAACAGGAATCGGATTTTAGCTAACGACCCCTCGGTAGTACTAAAGGTGTTTATAAAAAGATCACGAAGTTTTCTCCGTGTTAATGGTTTATACAGAGTAAAGGACTTCTAACTTAATCTGTGACGAGAGGGGAAGATAAACTTCTAGACATTCATCCAACATTTTTAATCATAGCCAGCTATTTATATTCACGTTTCTACGAGTTCAATTTATTGACACTAAAATATTTATGTTACCTCAGTCTTTTGTCTTGAAGACAAAATCTATTTGTACTTTGCATTTTTCTTTGTATTCGCGCAATAAAATCGTAACGAAAGCGCATGAGCGAAGCGAAAATAAACGACTCATGTAAACTTAGAACGATCTGGATATTAAAATTAGGGTTGGCACTTCGATATTTTTGCAAGTAATTGATTAATAATTAGATAGACTTGAGACATTTTCTATGAAGTCTGGCACGGAATATTTGGACTGGAATTGGAATTATGATGTTTGTATTTTGTTTTACGTTGCAAAACGACGTAAAGAATTAAATGCTTATTTTATGCATATAGTACACATCAAAGTGACTTTAGTCCGCCTGTTGGTCTGACTTCACCCCGTCTTATGGTCACCATGCCAGGCACAAACAATGTTACAAATGTGGCCCACTTAACGCCCTCATCGGATACTTTTTTGCCTCATTTAAATGACTCAGGACTGTAAGAAAGAAACACGTGCGCTAGTAAAGAATTTCAAGGCTTTCTAAGGGCCTTCATACTAGCGGTTTCGGGGTGAAGCGGACGCGCAGCGTCATACGTTGCGTTTACGTAGCGGAAACGTCGCGTTTGCGCAGCGGAGACGTTGCGGTTGCGCGGCGGAGACATCGCGGAAGCGTGGCGTTTGTTTGGTTGAATGCGCTGCAGCAACTACTGCTCCGCCCCGAAACCGCACGCAAACCGCTACTATAATAAGGCCCTGAGATATTTCATCTTATTATTATTGATATGGACATATATCAAATTCTCGAAATGTGGGTCGTAGACGAATAGTGCTTTGCTAGATGAACTTGTTTTTCAGGACAAGATTTGTGTACGTTAGTCAGATCACAACTTTTGTTTATTATGTGATGTATTATTCGCTCGCTGCTTGCTTTATGTGCGAATAGAAATGGCGGCAGAGCCGAGAGTGAGTGGTCAGTTCTGCTTTCAGAGCGAATGAACAGAGGACATCAAAGTGAATTGCAAATGAAGTAGGTATTATGAGTGTAAATTGTTTAATTTGTTATGAATCTACACGAGATATGGTACAATTTTAATTTGTTCTGTGCATGCTACGTTTTTTCCTTTGAAATATGTTTAATGTAACACATTATTTTACGTAAAAAGGTCGTTACTTAACCACATAAGTCGCTTGTGAAATTTTAGACCAAATCCATTTTACTGTTCATAGCAGAAACTTGAAGTAAACAATACAAAAATAGTCAATCGCATTTTTATAGCATTTTCAATATTACAAGCTCCTCTGTGTTTGTACTAATTAACAAATCAAAATTAGATCTCACTAATAATAACTTCGTGTTGTGCTCCCGACGGTATGTAGGGTAGCCAGAGTTTGCTGCAGAGTTTTTGTGCTGTCAGTGGGAAGACCAAAGGCTTGTTCTGCTTTATCTTCTACACTGACGGCACAGAAACTCTCTGTTCCTGTAGGGTCTGCAGTGCGAGTGTGACGTCCATAAGCCACGGTACCAACTTTCCATCAGGTGGGCCGTGTGCTTGTCTGTCACCTAAGTGGTATTAAAAAAAACACTCGAAATGGTATAATACTTACCTAATAATTGGCAAGTGTGTGTCGAAAATATTCATTTTCTATCAATTGGTGCGCGATTAAAATTGCACTTTTGTGTCTGAATACAGTTACAATATAGTGCTCTCGTCTTCTGTACGCAACTCGATTAGAACATAACGCAATTTTTGTATATGCGACAACCCTAGAACTCCGCAAACATCTTTATAGCAGCTATGCAAAATACGCAACGTTTAAAAAACGTGCATTTTCCCACAAAAATGTTTTGAAGACCCCTTAGCAAGCATCAGGTGTGTCCAACCATGATATTTCTACCCATAATTGATCCCCACATATACAAGTTTTCAACACATACCTACCAAAATGAATTAATTATATCTTATCTGCGAGTTTGATGGAAAGCTTTGAAAGTATGTTGAACCGCGGTTTAGGGTTAATTAATAAAAGAAGAGGGTGTTTTAATATATGTAAGAGTGTTACATTTTATTCAGTTTTGTTATGTTATTCACGCGGGTGTTTGGTTAATGGGGTGGGCACTGTTTTGGTATTATATTATGAAGGGGTGGTAATTTTTAGTATCTCAATTGATTTTATTCCGACAGAAGGTACAATTTTTTTTATACCACTTAAGTGGCAGACAAGCATACTGCCCACCTGATTGAAAGTGGTTACCGTGGCCTATGGACGCGTGCAACACCAGTGGAGTCACACTCGTGCTGCCGATATCAGAGAGTTCCCGTGCTGGCAGTGCCGGAGAGAAAGCAAGACAAGCATTTGATCTTCCCACTGACAGTACAAACACTCTCCAGTGAGCTCTGGCTACCCTACTTACTGCCGGAACGAGGAAATCAAAGAGGTAGAGAATACCTTTCCAGAAGTTGTGATTCCGGATACTAAAACTGGTGGTCGTACGGACTTACAGTGATCTACGAATTATAGTTTACTAGCTTGCAGGCGAGCTTGTCTTGAATACCAAACTCTTACCATTTAGAACTTCAGTTATTACAATATCCCAAATATTTTTCACAGAACACATCCGACTCTATTGTGTTGTGTTATTACAAAACAGGAAACTAAATCCTAAGAGGCATCGGTCAACAATCCGATAGTGAATGGAAGGAAGCCATTTCCAGGGCGTTAAAAGGCGAACATTTCCCTAGGGTTTGTTTGATATCAGATCGAGGTGTGGAACAGTGACCAAGGGTTTGTAGACGGAAATATAAAGATATTTTGATGGTCACACTTACTTTGTTATGTAATAAACTAGTTACCCAACTGCGGCAGAAGGAGGGTTATGTTTTTCGAGAGTAAGTATGTATGTATGTATGTAGAATTTTTTGGCACGCTCTGCAGTCTTAACAGCTCGATGGACTTTAGCTTGTGAGGTGTCGTTAGATTCGTATTTACTGTGAGACTGATACTGGGTGTTAAAAAAAAAAAACAAAATGGCGGATTTAGTTAAAAAGCAAAATCACTCAAATTTATCGAGTGGGATATAAAAATAAAGGAAATTAAAAGACGAATACAAAAATATACATTTCATAGCTAAAAAGTATAAAATCAAATTAATTATTAAAAATTAAAAATCCCATTGATGCTGAAAAGATCGAAACAAGTTTTATAGCAGGCGGTACCCATTTGCAAATCTCAAATCCGATGAAAATTTATGGGTACTCCCTCACTCACGCACTCTTCCTTCCGTTCTATTTAGTCAAAAGAAGAAATAACATCGCCTTTTCTTATAGTTGCGTACATATATAGCACGGGATGCTACAACAGCGCAGGAGCTCAAATTCACCAATCATAGTGTATTACAGTAATTCGCACACGCCAAGGTCTCGTTTCTCTCTCGAGTCAAGATTAGTACCTCACCAAACAAACTATACATTGCAATATCGTTCTACAAAGATATAAAACAACTTCTCAATACTTAAAAATTTACAAAATATGTTCATAATTTGTTTTCTTATAACAAAATGATCGTGAAATTAGAATACCTTCTGTTTCTGAAGTTCACCTCACAAATAATTGGTGTGATTATCTTTCAAATTACCTTAACCGGGAAATATTTTTGTTGAGAAGTTCACTTTCAAAACTTTCCTGTGTACCTTCATAAACCGTGATTGCTTTAGGCGATCTAGAACTTGCCCAACTTTGTTTCAAGATGCCTAAGTTTTTAAACAAAGCTTTTATAAGCAAAGAAAGCACCTGAAGTCTTTTTTTTGTAAGTGTTATTAAGCTGAGTAGTTAAGCAGATAATGGTTAAATGGATTTTCTTTTTAACCCGACTGCGGTGAAAATAGATGATTATAAGTTTAATCTGTTAGTCATTTATGTCGTAAATATATTACCTCTAGGTGTAAATGCGAATAAGCATGCCTATTAAGTATGTTCATCGGGATTATAGAACTCATATTATAAATATACCTATTTAGTTTATTGTAATAATAATCTAAATAGGTATATTTATAATATGAGTTTTCTATAATATGTGTTTATTCCGACAAAGAACCAAAGTTACCGACATAGCTCGCAGAATAAGCAAGCTGAAGTGGCAATGGGCTGACCACGTCTGTCGAAGGACCGATGGCCGTTGGAGCAGACGAGTCCTAGGAGGAGGGTCCTAGGAGACCGCGAGAAGGCAAACGAAGGGTAGGACGCCCCCTAGCCAGATGGACCGATGACCTGAAAAAGGTGGCTGGGACGGACTGGATGCGGAAGGCGGAGGATCGTACGAAATGGCGCACATTGGGGGAGGCCTATGTCCAGCAGTGGACTGCAGTGGGCTAATTGATTGAATAATAATCTAATATAATATAACGATAACTAGACTTAAAGTTGTATATTATACATAGCTTATCTAGCTAGAACGCAGTTGAACAAACTTTAATAAATTTTCTTTTGAAAATACATACAATAACTTCAATGGAAATAACATATTCAGGCTCATAAATATTTGCACTAACCGGGAATCAAACGCTCTACCACTACGCCGCAGGGTTATTTTGTCAGGAAAGATTTATTCATTTATCTATAGTCCATAAGTCTACATAAGTGGTTCCCATGACATTTTTCCTTCTCAAGTCTAAAAATATACCACTAACACATCGTAATATGCAAACCATTTTATATTTACACAGAAATGGCGGGTGCAATAACTTTTCCCATTTTCCCCGCTCGTATTGTTTATAGGTTAACACGAAGCTTAGGTCTTGGGATTTTGTTTTCAACGAGAAAATGTAGTCGTAGTGTAGTCAACTTTGACAGGCTTTTATCTTATAAAACTTTCTTTATCTTACAAATCTCTAAGTTTATTGTAAAAATAATAAATTTAAGAATTTTTTATTCACCAAGAAAATAATTATTAATTACATTTATGTTCACTTAGATCTATATTAGTTTTTTTTTTTTTTTTTTTTTTTTTTTGAAAGGTCGTGTGCCTAGTGGGCCTACCTGCAGTGGGGTGGCCCGCGAGAGCTGGGACCTATGCTAATATCTCCCTTACAAAATAAAGGTCATTTCAATACTAGTCTATTGTGTTGTGTAATGATTGTACAGTTCCCCTTTTGGGGTTGATTTATTTATTTTAAAATACAAATTTGTGGATTACAGTCTCTGTCTTAAATAGTGAGTTACAATAATTTAAAATTTTGTCGACATACAATATAAATACAATTATAATACAATTTAGAAACAATTAGATTAAAATTAAAATAAAAATAAAATTAAGTAAAAATAAAATTAAAATGGAAATAAAATTAAAATATACAATTTGAACATCATTAAAATTAGAATACAGGATGAAAATACAATTAAGAATACAATTATGTTAAAATACAGTTAAAACTTACAACTAATATCACATTTGGAATAATTAAAAACAGTAAAATTCAATGTAAAATTAATATAATGTCACTAAAATTCAGAACAAATAATTAAAATCCACAATAATTAAATTAAAAACCAAAATTAAAATTGTTATTATTAAAAACTGTACTCTGCTTGGAGTACTGCACCCTTCTCTTGAACGACGTATTTTCCGGTGACGTGCTGGAACCGCCGTATGCTGGCAGCGCAGCGCGCTTATCATACGGCGTCCAACACGTCACCCGTCCTTGTTCCTCTCGATACATTTTTTAACTATATGGGTGCAGTACTCCAGAAACTTTTCCCTACAATCGTTGTCTTTAAATATATCCAGTAAACTTTCTGCCTTCAGTTCCCTTCCCATTTCCATCTCCAGCTTATATCTAACTACCCCGTTCGCAGGGCAGTCAAATAGGAGGTGTGAGACCGTTTCGTCCTCAGTCGGACTACAGATGCACGATGGGCTCGCCCTGCACTTGAATCTGTACAAGTACGAGGCGAACGCACCGTGCCCCGTGAGGACCTGCGTGGTCTCATACGTGAGCTGCCTTTTCAGGGCGAATTTGTACGCGACGAACACATCAGGGAAGAACAACTTAGTGCCACTGGCAACCGTCCCCGACTGGTATCGCCGGTTCCATTCGTCAAGCGCCCCGTTACGGATCAGTCGCTTGACGAATGACACCGGCACCTTGTCGTAAACAGGTCGGACTTTGGACCGGAGAGCCGCGTCTTTCGCCAGCTCGTCGGCCCTCTCATTCCCCGCTAGGCCTGCGTGAGCCTTGACCCAGTACAGAGAGACTTCTCCGCCATGGGTCAAAGCTTCACGCAGGTTCGCCCTGGCTTCAATCGCCAGGGGATGCGGAGAATGGCTGTTGACAACAGTCTCGAGGGCCGAACGAGAGTCGCTTAAAATGGCAGAAGCTCCTCGGTGCTTACCTGCAAGCCCCGTGGCCTTGCATATGGCCAACAGTTCCGCCTGGTAGACAGTGCAGTACGGCGACAGGGCAAGCTTGACGGCTTTGGTTTCGGTGTCGCCATTCCATATAGAAATGGCGGCACCCACCTTGCCGTCAATCTTGCTCCCGTCAGTATAGTACCGCACTGCACTGTCTACCTGCTCGACCTCTTCAGCGGTCGAGAGGCAATGGAACTGCAGGCTCATATGGTCGGCCGGATGGGGCCTGTCTCGGAACGGTGTCGGTGTCTCTATTTGCCGATCCGCTAGCTCTGGCAGCTCAGCCCCCCGTCGGCACTCGTACAGGGCGGCATTCTCCCTAATACGAATGTCGAGGGGGAGCAGCCCGGCCAGAGCTAGGGCGGCGTTTAGAGACACTGTCCGGTAAGCCCGGCAGAGCTTCTGCGCGAACCCGCGTTGCACGGCCTCCAACCTCTTCCGCGTTCCGACCTTGTTAGTGGACGGCGCCCAAACGGCAGCGGCATACGTGATAATGGGCTCCACGGTGGCCGTATATATTATACGGACCACCTCCGGGTGGAGCCCCCAGCTGGATCTGGCAGCTGCCGATACACGCTTGTAGACGTTCAACGCCCTTTCACAAACACTTTTGACATGGGCGTTGAACGTCAACTTGCTGTCTATCAGCAGCCCCAGAATCTTGATCTCCTCCACCGCGGCAATGGCGACTCCCCCCATGCTCAGGCGTGGGGTGTCATACTTAAGCTTATTGGTAAGCACCATTGCACTTGTTTTGTGCGGTGCAAACCTCAGCTTATTTATGACACCCCACTCCCGCACGTATTCGAGCGCTGAATTGCCGCGGCGTTCGATCTCCGCTGCGGTGGCACCGGAGAAGACGAGTACTACGTCGTCGGCAAAAGCCTGGCAGTACTCGCCTCTCCGGGTCAGGCCAGCAAGCAGCGGGTCGATGAGGAGATTCCAAAGCAGGGGTCCCCCTATGGAGCCCTGCACGCAGCATTTGTTGCACTCCCTGGTGTGTTCAGCCCCCGCGTACCGGACCGTTACCTGTCTCTCGCTCAGGTAGCTTCGCAGTATGGCGTCGAGTCGTGGTGGGCACTTGGCCCTCGCCAGCGCGACCTTCACCGCGGGCCACCAGGCGCTATCGAAGGCGCCCTCTATGTCTAGTGAGACCATCGTGACGAGTTTCTTCTGTCGAATTTCGGCTCGCACGTGGCCCACCAGATCATAGAGGGCGTCCTCGGTGCTGCGCTGTGCGGTGAACCCGTACTGGCGAGGGCAAAGCGCCGGCGCCAGATGGTGGCCGAGACGTCGCACCACCATCTTCTCGAGTATCTTCCCCATGACCGGAAGCAGCCCTATGGGTCTGTACGACCGTGGATCCTGGTAGTCCGACTTCCCAGGTTTGCGGAACGCTACCACGGTCGCCTCCTTCCAGTCCTTCGGGAAGTACCTATATTAGTTAGTTACTGAGACAATACATAGAAATGTTTTTTAATTATCATTACAGAAAAAAGAGAACTTTAGCTATCAACCCCACACCAGGTCAAGCGTTCGTGCGGGAAATCCCCATCGATACCTCCCCCCCTCCCACCTACGAACCCGAAGGGGGAGGTTATGTAGGACTCCAACCGACTAAACCGCACACCGTCTGTGGGTCGTTGTGCTAGGCTGAAGGTGAGGTTGTCTCGCGATATATCTCTCGCACCCCGGCTGCCCTAGGGCCATTCCTCTCGGTCTGGCCCTCCTCGGGAGGGGAGACCTCGTGGACCCCGAAGCAGTTGACAGTATCTAGCCCATAACAATGTCGCCATGTCCGATAGACGGCAAGAGCTCGCTCCCTACATTTCGCCAGCTATGATTTTTGGTGCCACGTAATTGACAAAATGTGGGTGTTTAAATACACCTCTACTTACCCCTTCAGAGATTTACACGCGTGTTTACGCCTGTAAATCTCTGAAGGGGTAATACAAAAATATTTTACAATTTCTTTAAAACCCTCGAAGTTGTTGCGAAATAAAATTTAGTATTTGTCGGCGAACCAGCAGTAAAGAAGTTACATCAAAACTGATGTGATTTTCTAACAATTTCCTAGCACGCCACGGAAAATAATGTGAAACGTACATTACCGGCTGGTTAGGAAGCAATCACATTCGCATCCTTGCACGTAGGGCGTTATACTTAGCTGCTATTCGATATATTCGTTTTGACGGATTTTATTAAATTTAGGACATTTAATATCGATTCACGTGGTAAACAAACATCGCCGTCGGTAACGGTAACAGTATCCGGAACTCAATTGTTTATCCCATTTACCAAGCTTTATAGTAGGTGGTACCCGTGCCCCCCCCCCCCCCCCCATACCGGGGGCGAGTCGGGGACCGCGTAGTCCCTCCTCCCGAGGGCCAGACCGAGAGGAATGGCCCTGGGTCAGCCGGGGTGGGAGGGATATGTCAAAAGACAACCGCACCTCCGGCCTAGCACATTGACCCACAGACGGCGTGCGGTTTAGTCGGTTCGAGTCCGACATAACCTCCCCCTTCGGCTCCGAAGGGGGAGGGGGGGGGGGGTGTATCCGTGGGGATTTCCCGCACGTAAAAAAAAATATAAAAAAGTAGGTGGTACCCGTTGATTTCATCTGGTTTGAGATTTACAAATGGGTACCGCCTGCTAAAAAGCTTGTTTCGATCTTATCAGCGTCAGTCGGGTTTTTTATTTTTTATAATTTATTTTGTTTTATGCTTTTTAGTTTAGTTTTTTTTGACCACATATATTTTGGCGCCAAAAAAACAACATATAGCTTTTGTTCATGTTTTATGTACCCAAGAACACTTGGGCAATAAATACCTTCCATTTGAGATATGAATAATTGAAATCCGTACGATGGTTTAGAAGATATTATGAAGTAATAAAGAATATTACAAACATAAAAACATACATACATACATACAAGAGACATAACCATTATTGTACTAATCTCTGTACTTATATATTAAGTTTTCTATGTACTACAATCTTTACATGAAATAAATTATTATTATTTATTTATTTATTTATAACCCTTCTTGGGAGTAAAAATAACCAACGCGCCTGAAGAAATTTTCTTTACAAAAAGACAATGTATTTCCTTTCCTTAGGAACCGTTCAAATAAAAGTAATAATTCGTGCTTTTGCCCGTACATCATTATTTATTCTGAATTAAGTATATTATTCATTCTGTACTTTTACTCAGGAATAAAAAAAAGACGGGTCGCACTCTGGGAGTGCCGGCCGAAGTGAAAACTGTTTCTTTCGTTCTTTCTTCGTTATATACGTAGAAAAAGATAAAAAGAACATACCATACCTATAATATAGCGCCAATCATAGAACCTATCACTATTTTTCTGCTAATTTTCTGTCAGAAGAAATTAATAAATTACAAAAAGAAAAAATAGTCACAAAAAGTGTCAGAAGGCTAGGTTTGAAACCGGCACTATCTAAAACCATAATGACTTACAGTCGAAGCGCTTACCGTTAAACTACGAAGCGATTTATCGTATCTCGCAAAATAGACAGTCTGAAGCTAATGTTGTATGACGTCAGCCGTCGGTTGCGGTTCAAAGGTCAAGCTATCCTGACGCGAGTTTAACACTTTTTACTCATCCAACGCCGCTAAAGAAGTTTTCACTTCAAAATAACCACAAAACCTTCTAACTATAAAACTGTATTTTGTTTTATTCTACATTAAATACTCAAGCATCAACTTCGTAGTACTAAGTAGTCGAAAAGCCGAAGGTGTCTGAAGGGTTGTTCTTTCATCGCTACGTAGTGAAGTAGAAAATGAATCGCCATAACAGTTAGCGTTAAGAGGTAGGTCGTCCCTCGACAGCTGCGAGGAGAAGCGCATAAATCCATGGAACCCTCATTTTGTCCGCGGTGCAAGTGACAAGAAACACGCGAGGAAGACCTCTAATTCTTTCTACCTTGAGCGTTTTCACACTCATCCGATATCCGATATCGGATATCGGTGTCGGACGCCGATAGCCGACACCTTGTGTTGTTTTCACGTTTATTCGATAAATTGTATATATATATTATCCATTTGCTCGATAGCACAGACTAGTTAGGGATGCTAGGAGTAAAAAAAGAAAGAAAAAAAGTGCAAGCAATTTTCGACCTTATTGACATGACATGATATCGAATATCTTTTCTTATATTCGTGATCAGCGTCATCAATTAAAGCGAAAAGGCATGTAACTCAGAAAATGTCATTAAGGTCGCTGTTTTAGTTTCTTTGTGTTCCGATATCGGGCCAAAACAGTGGTGTTGGCTCCGATAACCGATATCGGGCCGGACAATGTGAAAAAGATATACATATCTCATACATTTGACTTCCTCCAATATCGGGTGTCGGATATCGGATATCGGATATCGGATGAGTGTGAAAACGCTCTTACTCTAATTACGCTACTAGACTGACTGTACGAGCCAAATAACTTGGTATTGCAATAGTCATCAACAATAACAGGTAATTTTGTAGTTTTCATACAGATGATATTACAAAAATGCATGTTCACAGTATTCAAGGACAATCGCAATGTTCCGTTATTTAGATACATTTGCGATAGTTTTTCGTACTCGGGGCACTGGCAAGCACTGGGCCCTACATCCTTGAGGTCCAAGCCAAGCTTGCCTGACAGTCGGTATATCTGCTAAACAAGGGACGACGACGCTCTGGTACAGATTTTCCACCTAGGGTTGATATATCAAATGATAACCCGAAAAGGCTACATCCCATTCATACCTCAAGTTATGTGCGCCTAACACGAAAAACTATTGTAATCGTATCGTACACGTACCAAGAGAAAGGAGCATTGCGATGGGCCGCCTGCCTACTGTCATCCTGTGTATGTGTGAAGCCTGCCAATCACAATGCTCTGTTCTCTCGATACGTGTACGACACGATTACGATAATTTTTCGTGCCTGGGGTACTAAAGTGCAAACTTTGGGCACGATTAGGAAATCGCTATGATAATATCAAAATTAATTAACCTATTTATCTAATAATGCATCCCGTACTCATACCGGACCTACCCCTTACGAAATTGCGACACAATTTTTGTTGTAAAAGCTTGTCAAGTAGGGTACATAAGAATCCCGTGAAGCCTTTTTAGCGTATTCGGGAATGGTATCCATTGAGCTTTGTGAATGAAATTGAATGAGATAGGGAAAATGTTGCCTTTGAAACGCATGTAACTTGATTTGATGTACATTTGATTGAATCTGTCGGATTATCATATAAAAGTAGGAACTAGGAGCTTGAGATGTAGGCATTTAGTACTTACTTTGTCCATACAATATTTGATTATGCCATCAGAGTACAGAAAGATATAATGCCTTTGTGAGGGAGGTTATATTATTTAAACTTTCAAAATTTAAAAAAACTTCTTTCTTTGGAATCTTTGATTTACTGTGCTCAGATAAATACAAGGCGCGTCACAACTCTTCCCATGCGGTGTCGTGCAAGGCACTTAACATCAGACAGATATATACAGCCCAGACTCAGCCTCGGATGCATGGGTATATATACCAAGAATACCAAGAATAGTAGCCGGAATACGACAATAGGCTCACCCGAGACCACGTGGGACCGAATTGACACTGACTGATGAAATGTGGGTGTCAATTCACTTCTGCCTTACCCTCGGGATATAAAACTTAGATTCTGACCGAAAACGTACATGTTTATCTGATCATTGACGGAACATGCAGCAATAAACACCTTCTGTTTACATGCATACCAAAATAAAATTATATTCTGGACCGAAACTACAAGTTTAATAATCTGCTTATTCGTATAACTTGCAGCCGTATAAAACTTGAAGCTAAAAAGTAATTTCCGAAAAGCGGCCCGAAACAAAAGATTGGAAAAGAAAAATAAATGATAGTCGCAAGACTATGGTAATTAAGTAATGAAAACTCCACTGTATTTGTACTGACAAAGAGTATGCTAATGTGGTACTTATTATTCAACGAATTGAGAATATTATGAAGCTATTGAATCTGGGGAAGGTAATACGCTATTTTTTATAAAGTAATTTTTTGATCCGTTTTAGATTTCATGGGACCGTATGATTTTAGGTTTGAATCCTGAGTCAGGCCCACTATTTTTGAGTTTTACTGTCGATAAAACTGACTAGTGCGTGAGGACGACAAATTGACGAGCCTTGGGATCCTAGTCCAACAACATAATTTCGATAGGTATGGCCAGTTGGTTCTTGAGATTTGATAGTAGTAGCTTCACCAAGAATATAATTTTTTTGGCTCCACTGAATGCCTACAAACTGACTGGAAAAATAATCGTGAGATGATTAAATTTACCTATAATTTGTGTAAAACAACAAATAAAATAAATATTTTCAAAAATGATTTACACTAAATGGAATTTCGTTGTGTTCCCGGCGGTGAGTACGGTAGCCAGAGCTTACTGGAGAGTGTTTGTGCTGTCAGTGGGAAGACCAAAGGCTATTCCTGCTTTGTGTTCTACACTGACGGCACAGAAAATCTCTGTGTTTACCGGATCGGCAGCACGAGTGTGGCTACCCTGGTGTTGCATACGTCCATAGGTCACGGTAACCACTTTTCATCAGGTGGACGGTGTGCTTGTCTGCCACCTCAGTGGTAAAAAAAAAACTCAAAAAGATAAAATCTAACATCGATTTACAGCACAATGTACGCGCGCTCGTCGTCACCTACTAAATCGATAAGGCCCATTTTTGTCGGCCACTCTAACTAAGTGACTGGCTGTTTACAGATTGCCAAGGAGCAGTCTCAATATATTCACACATACGTATCTATATGACGTAAGGTAGTGCTGTTATTGTACAGGGAGAAATGAGAATGTGAAATTGAAACTTCTAAGGCGTCTTCTGAACGCTGAGGCTGTAATGTACTTATATAGTTTTTAATAACACTATCCATTTAGATAAAACAATGACATTTCAGCCTTGTTTGTATACCTATGTGTAGCGGGTCTTGCTGGAGCTGTGGTGGTAATAGAAAAGGGATGTGGAAAGCAGTAAATAATTTAATGAATTCTGACCCCTATTTCTATGAGAAAAACTTTTTTTGTTAACGTTATCCGTGTTGCAAGAAGGCAGGCCACAAAATGTACTCTACAATATGCACAGTACGCGTTTTCTAGGTGTCTTTTGTGCTCATAAGAAGCAAAGGAATGCGGTGCGCGCCAAAGCTGGGCCTCGTTACTTTAATTAGTAGCCTATGTCCAGTTGTGGACTGCAGTGGGCTAATTGATTGATTGATCTTGTGTTACAAAAAGCTGCGTATAGTTAAAGGTTGGTTAAGTTTTCCATAAACTTTGACATATAAGAAACTGATAAAGCATTACTACCTACATTACGAATCTAGTCTTCTTCTTCTGTGGAATCGGTGCCATTTCTTCTCTATAATTCTATTTTCCCAGTATACTGCCACATTGATCGAGTTGAAAACAACATTTAGGAGCTATATCTATTATTTTAATGTAGTATGTAAACATATCGACATTATCAGTATCCATTTAGTTTTGACATGAGGGTAGATAGTGCAATAAAGGCAGATATTGTGACCGGCATATATTGAACCCAGTCATGCCACAAAATGTACTCTACAATTACGCAGTACGCGTTTTCTGGGTGTCTTTTTTTCTCAAAAGAACAAGGACCGACCGACCGAAGAACCGACGAGAAGCTCGCTGAACTCGAGGAAGAATTGAGCAGGTTACGGTGGGATATCGTAGGATTGTGTGAAGTCCGGAGAGAGGGGCAGGACACCATGATCCTCAAATCCGGTAACCTGCTCTATTTCCGGGAGGGCGACATACTGTCCCAGGGTGGTGTCGGGTTTATCGTCCACAGGTCCCTTGTCAACAACGTGGTCCAGATCGAGAGTGTTTCGACGAGGGTAGCGTACCTTATACTCAGAATCACCAAACGGTATTCGCTGAAGGTCATACAGGTACACGCACCGACCTCGAAACACCCCGACGACGAGGTGGAGACTATGTATGAGGATATCTCTAAAGCCATGCATAGCTCCCGAACACACTATACCGTTGTGATGGGGGACTTTAACGCGAAACTGGGCAAACGAAGCGACAATGAGCTGAGAGTGGGGCAATTTGGATATGGAAAGAGGAATGCACGTGGCCATCTGCTGGCCGGCTTCATGGAGAAGGAGGGCCTTTTTATGATGAACTCCTTCTTCAGAAAGCCGGAACAGCGTAAGTGGACATGGCTACACCCTAACGGTGTCACAAAAAATGAGATTGATTTCATCTTGTCGACAAAGAGGCACATATTCAATGATGTCTCCGTGATCAATTCAGTAAAAACAGGAAGCGATCACCGGATGGTAAGAGGCACATTGAATCTTAGAACAAAGCTCGAAAGATGTCGACTGATGAAGTCTACGCTCCGACCAGCACCTATCCAGTTCCAGAACTCTGAGCACTTTCAGCTCGAGTTGCAGAATCGCTTCGAATGCCTGGGAGATTGCGGAAATGTGGATGATTACAATGACAGATTTGTGGAAATTGTCCAAACGACTGGGTCTAAGATCTTCAAAGCCCGTCGTTCAAAAGGAACCAAAAAGATTTCGGACCTCACCAACAAACTCATGGAACAAAGACGAAATTTGGTTCTGCAGTCCTCTGAAGATGCTACTCAGTATCGGCGTTTAAACAGACAGATCTCCAAGTCCTTGACTCGCGACCTACGCCAATTTAATACGACTCGTATTAAGGAGGCGATTGAGAGCAACAAAGGCTCAAAGGTTTTCGCAAGGGATCTGTCTGTTGGTCAAAGCCAACTGAATAAGCTGAAAGCGGAGGATGGCAGAATTATTTCGTCAAAGCCGGAGCTGTTGGAAGAGGTCGAGAAGTTCTACGGACAATTATACACGAGTGTACGGCAATCTGTTAATAATCTGGCCAAAGACCCAAGAGCCAGATTGACCCGACACTATACCGAGGATATCCCGGACGTCAGCCTGTACGAGATTAGAATGGCTCTCAAACAGCTAAAGAACAATAAGGCACCGGGTGATGATGGGATCACGGCTGAGCTTCTAAAAGCTGGTGGAACACCGATACTTAAAGCTCTTCAGAAGCTATTTGATTCCGTCATACTCGAGGGACGAACGCCTAAGGCATGGCACAGAAGTGTGGTGGTACTCTTCTTCAAAAAAGGTGATAAAACCTTGTTGAAGAATTATAGACCCATCTCGCTTCTGAGCCATGTCTACAAGTTGTTTTCGAGAGTCATTACGAATCGTCTCGCTCGCAGGTTCGACGACTTCCAGCCTCCCGAACAAGCCGGTTTCCGAAAAGGCTTTAGCACCATAGACCACATACATACGCTGCGACAGATTATACAGAAGACTGAGGAGTATAATCAGCCACTCTGCTTGGCGTTTGTGGACTATGAGAAAGCCTTCGATTCGATCGAGACCTGGGCTGTGCTACAGTCTCTCCAACGGTGCCAAATTGACTATCGATATATCGAAGCGCTGAAGTGTTTGTACGAAAACGCCACCATGTCAGTCCGCCTCCATGATCAAAGCTCAAAACCTATCCAGTTGCAGCGAGGGGTGAGACAGGGAGACGTTATATCTCCGAAACTGTTCACCGCCGGCCTGGAAGATGTTTTCAAGCTCCTGGACTGGAGAAGACTCGGCATCAATATCAACGGCGAGTACATCACTCACCTTCGATTCGCTGACGATATCGCAGTCATGGCTGAGACCTTGGAAGACCTAGGCACAATGCTCGAAGACCTCAGTAGAGCCTCCCAACAAGTGGGCCTCAAAATGAACATGGACAAGACGAAAATTATGTCAAATGTCCATGTCGCACCCACTTCTTCTTTAAAGGTTGGAGACTCTACACTCGAAGTTGTCGACAAATATGTTTACCTGGGACAGACAGTCCAGTTAGGCAGGTCCAACTTTGAGAAAGAGGTCAATCGTCGAAGCCAACTCGGCTGGGCAGCGTTCGGGAAGCTTCGTAATATCTTCTCGTCCAAAATACCGCAGTGTCTCAAGACGAAAGTCTACGATCAGTGTGTGTTGCCAGCGATGACCTACGGAAGTGAGACTTGGTCCCTTACTATGGGCCTCATAAGAAGGCTCAAGGTCACCCAAAGGGCGATGGAGCGTGCTATGCTCGGAGTTTCCCTGCGTGATCGAATCAGAAATGAAGAGATCCGCAGGAGAACTAAAGTAACCGACATAGCACACAGAATCGCCAAACTTAAGTGGCAGTGGGCGGGGCACATAGCTCGTAGAACAGATGGCCGTTGGGGCAAGAGAGTTCTCGAGTGGCGACCACGCGCCGGAAGACGCAGTGTAGGCAGGCCTCCCACACGGTGGACCGACGACCTGGTGAAGGTCGCGGGAAGGGCATGGATGCGGAAGGCGCAGGACCGGTCACTGTGGAAATCCTTGGGGCCTTTGTCCAGCAGTGGACGTCTTTCGGCTGAAATGATGAATGATGATGCATTAGAAGGTTATCAATCAACTGCCGGTGCCAATCCCAAACATCCAATGTCAGTATTAATACCTTGATACATTTAAAATAGGGTTCAATCACTGATAGGTTATATTTGCGCGCTAGTACACCACTGGCAAAACATACATGCTCAATTTTGTGAACTTTATAACTTACCTGTACCATGTTTTTATGCAAATAAACTTTGATTTGATTTGATTCGATTTGATTTGATAGGGTATTGGATACCGGAGGTTAGAGGTATGGTAAGTAAATCGATTTTATTCAATTAGGGAGGCCATCTTTCAGAAAATGTTAACTTAAACATGACTATGTCCGGTTCATTTATTCCATTAGCATTCCAGTCCAGGGAGCGAATCCAGTGCTGGAATGCTAATAAAATAATGTTGAACATCAATTCTTATAAATATTACTTTTACTTTTAATACATAAATCGAACCAGCTGAAAACTTCACGACTGCATTATAGTTCAGTTTGTGTACTATTTATATCACAAAAAGCAATCTTCCACCATAGCTGCATCTAAAGCTAAAATAATCTAGTATACAAGTTGAAAATAGTACAAAATAGAGATACTGCTCTTAAAATTATGTGCGTTAGCTCATTGGATCCGGAATGACGCCTAGAAAAATGTGCCAAAAGCTTGTATTAGCACATAAAAAATTGCAAGTTATAAACAATTAAAGATGAAAAAAATGGCATTTCGTTTTTTTGCGAATATTTCATAAACTAATAATATTTAAGTAATTTTAAAAAAGAGTCTGAAAGAGGAGGAAATTTCCAAATTCGCGTTCGAATCCTGGCTATTACACTACCGACGTGAACCCACTCCTAACACAAGCAATTTAGCTTAGTTGGAGGGTTAGAGGGAATATTAGTAATTTCGATAATTTCAGTTGCTAATATCCTTTTTTTATAAAATAAAAAAATGGTGGAGGTACAGGTACTATAGCAAGCAGAACCCAACATGCAAGCAGTTACACCAGCCAATTAACAAACAAGGCGCTTGCGGAGGGTTGCCTCTCAATATTGGAACCAAACGGCAGTTGTTCACATTACAGCCGAACCAAAAGGAGAACGAGTAACTGGAAACAACCATTTCGAATTTGGAACAGAACGCAGGAAGATACTTAAGTGAAGACACTAGCGAAAGGATTTCCTCTCGAGATTGGGAGATTAAACAGCAGTTCGTCCAATAAAAGTAAACTAAAAGAATAAGAAAAAATATCTAACGGCGAACAACAATTTTAAATTCGAAACGGGACGCAGAAACTTGGTAAATGAGTAAATTATGAACCCTATATTTTGACCCGTTGCCCTCGGTCGGTATGACAGCAATAAAAAATCGCACATTTCATTTATTCCGTACAGCCACTCGAGTTTCCCGAGGAGGGCCAGACTGAGAGGGATGGCCCTGGGTCAGCCAGGGTGCCGAAGTCGAAATATGTCGAAGACAACCGGTTCGAGTCCGACATACCTCCCTCTCCAGCTCCGGAGGGGGGGAGTATTCGTGGGGATTTCCCGCACGTAAAAAAAAGTCCCTCAAATCTATAGAAGTCATTGTTCTTAAACTAGGTTCTTATATATCCCTTTTGTACAAAATCTGCACCAGCAAACTAATTAACATGACTATTTATTAAAAACATGAAAAGACATCAGCCTCAGATTGCACCAAGCCGGTCCGTTGTGACACCAGACTTTATTTACATATATTAAATGAAAACGTACGATACCATCCCCGATGTTGGCGAATCTCCAACAGAGTATAGAGGTCAGCTCACACTTGACGGAGCGGTCCAATGAGAAGTCATTTGTCATGAACGTATATGTAAATAAACAATTTACTCAGAGCTTGGAGATGGATAGTGACAGATATTTCTAACTAACTGTAGCCCGCGGCTTTACCCGCGTGAAAATTCGGTCTTCTTCCCGCGACCCATGCTTTTTTTTTTTTTTTTTTTTTAACGTGCGGGAAATCCCCACGGATACCCGCCCCTCCGGAGCCGGAGGGGTAGGTTATGTCGGACTCGAACCGACTAAACCGCACGCCGTCTGTGGGTCGTGGTGCTAGGCCGAAGGTGAGGTTGTCTTGCGACATATCCCTCGCACCCCGGCTGACCCAGGGCCATCCCTTTCGGTCTGGCCCTCCTCGGGAGGTGGGGACCACGCCGTCCCCGACTCAACCCCGGTGTGGGGAGGCGCGCATCGTCCTACGATGCGCGCCGCCGCCGTGGCCTGCTTCTGCTAGGGTGACGGGTGGCTCCACCCGTCACCCTCAGGCCCGCGCTCATGGGGGGCGGAGGTCTGTAAGCGCCCTCCGACGCCCGAGCCGCCTTCGGGCGCGAGCAGCGATGTCAGCGAGTCTGTCTCGCTCACCGCGCCGCGCCCGCTCTGCTGTCTCCTTCGCGAGCATGACCTGCTCGCAGAAAGAGGCGCTGGCCGCCCACGCATCCGCGCAGCGGACCATCGCCGCGAGCAGGGCGGAGAGCGTGAGCACTCTCACCCCCAGGGCCGCCACAAGCTCCCGCCTCGGCGTCTCAAACGCCGGGCACTCGGTGAGCGTGTGCAGCCCCGAGTCCACGCTCGCGTCGCAGTGATGGCACTCGGGCGTTGGCTCAATACCCATCAGATGCAGATACCGCCCGAAGTAACCGTGCCCGGTTATCATCTGCGTCTGACGGTACGAGAGGCTCCCGTGTGGCCTCTCTAGCCACTCCCCCATGATGGGCCTTACCGCCGCAATGACGGCGTGCCCTGCGCGTGGTTGCCCAAGTCGTCGCTCCCACTCGGCCACCATGACCTGGTGGAGCCGGGATTTCTCGGCCCGAATGTCCTCGGGCTCGGGATCGAATCCCCGCTCCCGCGCCTCCTTTCGGAACTGGTATAGTGCCGAAAGGGCCCTCGCTTCCAGGATCCACGGTGGCGATCCGGCCAGGAGACTCGCCGCTTCGAAGGATATCGTGCGGTATCCCCTGATGGCCCTGGAGGCCATCGTCCTCTGCGCCGTACGGAGCAGAGGCAGGAATCTGGCCCCCAGGGTGTCCGCCCACACGGGGCACCCATATAGGGCCATGGACCGCACGACACCCGCGTGGAGTCTCCTGCAGGAGGCCCCTGGGCCCTTCAAGTTGGGCAACAGCCGACTCAGGGCATTCGCCGTGGTGACCAACTTGGGGCGCAGGCTTCGGAGATGTTGTCCGAAGTCCCATCGACCGTCAAGCACGAGCCCCAGGTATTTCAGCTGGGGCTTGATGTCGATGGGAGTGCCTCCCACTGTAAGGCTGGCTCCCGGGCCTGGCCTGCGCCGAGGACCATGAAAGAACATGGCCTCGGACTTGTGCAGAGCCACCTCGAGACCCAGCCGCCGGATCCGCTCGACGACTTGGCCAACCGCGGTCGTGGCCCTCAGGGTTGCCTCGCGGTGCGTAGCCCCGCTCACCGTCACCAGCGTGTCGTCCGCATAACACGTGACGGTGGCACCGTACGCGAAGTCACCGCGAAGCACCCAGTCGTAACCGATGTTCCACAGTAACGGCCCCAGGACCGATCCCTGTGGAACACCGCACGACATCTCACGCCTACCGACTCCGGTCGAACTCGGGTAGACGACGGCTCTCTCCGTCAGGTAAGCCCCGACTATGCGGCGGAGGTAGAGAGGCACACCGTGGTACACGAGTGCCTCCCTGATGCAACTCCAGGGCAAGGTGTTGAAGGCGTTGGAGATGTCCAAGGACACCGCCAACATCACCTCGCCCCGGGCAACCGCATCCTCCGCCAGAGTCCTCACACGCATGATGGCATCCACAGTGGAACGCCACCGGCGGAACCCAAACTGGGTATTCGCCAGGTCCGGCCCCACTCTAGAGAGATGCTCGACGAGGCGCTTGGCAATTACTCTTTCGAAGAGTTTGCCCACCTCGTCGAGCAGCACTATGGGCCGGTACCCGGACGGCTCGTCCGCCGGGCGTCCCTTCTTGCGGATGAGGACCAGTTTCCCCGTCCTCCACATCTTCGGAAACTGGCCCCGCTCCAAACATGCGCTGAGGAACCCTCTCAGTCGGGGTTCGAGACCGTCTTCCCCTAGAGCTAGGACCCACGCGCGGCCTGGAATGCCGTCGGGTCCCGGGGCGGTGTTCTTCTTGGCCCTAAGCCTTCGCACCGCCAGCTCTAGTTCTACCCAAGTGACCTCGGGCACGTCGTCGTCAATCACCGCACTGGGCGCCGTAGGCGACCGAGGCGGCGGAGCCATCTGCGGCGGAACATGTTCCGCTCGCGCCGGGAACAGGGAGTCGACCACTCCTCCGAGCAGAGCCGGCTCGAGCACCTGGGTCAGCGGAGGGGCCCGGGGGCGCAGCTTTTCTCTTACCTTAAGGTAAGGCCGCCCCCATGGGTCCCGCTCCAGCGTCTCCAGGAGCTCCCGGTAACAAGCGGCCTTAGACCGCTTGATCTCCGCTCGGAGGGCATTCCGGGCCTCCCTGTATCCCTCGTGAAGCTCCGCCAGTCGGGGCTCCGAATCTGCGGTACGGCTACGCCTCCTACGGAGTCGAGCCCACCGGCGGTGCGTGATCACGCAGGCTTGACGCAGCCTCGCGATCTCCGCATTCCACCAGTAGACCCGACGCCTCGGATTATAGGCTGGAGCCCTAGGCATACCCGCATCGCAGACCCGCGTCATGGCCTCCCGGAACCAGGCCGCTTCATCGTCTATGTCGACAGGCCTGTCCGGCGCAATGGCCCAGGCCTGTACGATGGCGGCCTCCAGGAGGTCCTCCCGATTCAGTCGCCCCAACACCCAGCGCGGCTCGCGTTGGGCCGATATGACCGGCGCATCACCCGCAGGAGGGGAGACATCGAACCGAACGTATCGGTGATCCGATAGTGTCTCCACCTCCACGGCGACACGCCAGTCCCGCACGCGGAGTGACAGGGAAGCGCTCGCGAACGAAAGGTCTATGATCGACCTGCGCTCCCCCGCCACAAAGGTGCCCACATACGTGGCTTCGGCCCCGCGATTCTGGAGAACTAAGCCGAGAGAATCGGCCCAGCTCTCCAGAGCCCTGCCCCGCGCGTTTGTGCGCCGGGAACCCCAAGCCTGAGACCAGGCGTTGAAGTCCCCGAGCACAAGAACCTGACGAGGCGTACAGGCATTGACGACGTCGGTCAGCCGCTCCAGCGACCGCCGATACTGCCCAATGAGTCGGTGTGACCCCGGCGTGAGATAAACGGCCACGACCGCAATCTCCCCTACACGCGCCGCTACGATGCCATGCTCCCTTGCGATCACTACAAGGGGAGGGGCACCCGCAGCGGCGTTATGCACCAGTGCCGCCGATCCATCCAGGTCGACCACCCAGGCGGGCCCGAGGGGCCGGTGAGTGTATGGATCGGCGACAGCGGCGACGTGTATGGACCACTGTGCCATGCTCTGGAGCAGAAGGGCCTGAGCATCGACACCGTGGCCCACGTTCGCCTGCAGGATGCGGAGCTGGGGATCCATTATGGAACCATCTCCGCATCCCGCACCGAACCGTTGGCGGAACGCCCGCCTCGCGGCAGCGGCTCCCCGCGGGTGCAGGCCTTGCTGCCAACCCTATGGTCGGCCGGCTTGCCCTCCGCCGCACACCTGAAACAGTGCGGCGGAGCTTCGCAAGTACCGGCTCTGTGACCGGGTTGGCTGCAGCGGAAGCAACGGTCGCCGACCGTCACCTCCGCCTTGCACTGCACACCCACGTGGCCGGCCGACAGGCACCTGAAGCACCTGTCCGGCCGAGCCTGCAGGAGCCGTACCCGGACTCCTACAACGCCGCCTACCGCGAGTATCCGCCGGTCGGCAGCCTTTTGGGCTGCTGCGATGGGGCAGCCGACAACTGTTGCCCCCTGTCCGCGACGGCCGTAGCGGATCGCTCCGACCTTAACCGCCTCCAGGGGGCAACCCCCGGCCTCCGCCACGGTGACCCGAATCTCTTCGGCCGTGATGGAGTCGTCCAGGTCCGAAATGCGCAATTCTGCGCACTTGGTGGGCCTGGACACCCGGACGTCGGCCGCATCCAGCGTGTCCCTCAGCCTAGCCGCAATGGCATCGGCCTTGGGACCACTGGAGGCGCCAGGGACGTGGATGAGACGGGCACCCGTCCGAGTGTGTGTCACTCGGAGAGTCCCCGCCACATCGAGGGCCCTCATATCAATGAGGCCCCTCGCCTGTTTCACCAGGTCCACGTACTGCACGCCCCTCGCCGTCGCCTCCGGTGTCATCGTTAAGACGACAGCGGTGGTACGGGGGACGCGCAGCTTACCTGACGCACCCTTCGCAGCAGCTTGGGCCTTCTTGGCCCTTTTAGCTGCCTTTTTACGGGCGTTCCGGCTTTTTTTCGCCTCGCCGACCACCTCCCAGCCCCCTGCCGGTGCGGAGCTCGTGGAGGCAGTCGGGACCGAAGCCGGGGCCGGGGCTGGGACTTGGGACGTCTTCCCCTTGCCCTTCCCCTTCCCCTTGCCCTTGGCTTGGGCGCTCCCGGCTGAGGCGGCGGTAGCGGCCGGAGCAGCAGGCGCAGTGGGCACACTACGGGCCGACTCCTGCGAGGTCCCCGCCGTCACCGTACGGCTGGGGCCCCGCTTTACTGCTCCGGCGTAGCCCCCACTCGGCGGCGCCAGGGGCGGACGACGGATGGAGTCCATAATGGCCTCCAGACAGCTCCGCGTCCACTCCTCGTGCGCCGCCTGCCGCTTTTCCATGGCGGCCATCGTCGCCATGCAGGCCTCCACCGGGTTGGTGGGCCTCGGCTGCGCCGGCGGCGGTGGGGCCGGTAGGCGCGGCGGGGCCGGCAGACGCGGCGGCAACGGCGGCGGGGCCGGTAAACGCGCCGGTACAGGCGGTGGCGGTGGCGCCAGCGACACCGGCCGCGCCCGAGGCGGCAGTCTCGGCCGCACCGGCGACCTCGACCGCACCGGCGGCGACGGCGGAGACGGCGGCGACCGCGGCGCCAGGGATGGCGGCGGCGTCACGCGCTCATTCGGCATGGCCTCCTGCAGCGCCGATATTTCGGCCGCCATCCTGGCCATCTCGCTGCGGTACTCCGCTGCCTGCCGCGCAGTCTCCTCGAGCACCGCAACCTGCTGCCTACCGAGCTCAGCGCGCTCGAGCTGCTCGCTGGCCAGCTCCGCCCTGAGCAGGTTGTAGTGCTCGACGAGGCGCACCGTCACCCGCATGAGCCGGTCCTCCTCCGGCTTCATAGCCCCGGTCTGGGCCTTGGCCAGGCCTTTAAGGGCCTCCATCACCTCTGTCGAGGTGCTGTCGCCGGTACAGGCCAAGGGCGCCGCCGAGGTGGAGGAACTCGGCGGCGCCACTACATCCTCCGGGGCAGAGGCCCGCGATGGACGGGCCTGGGAGGCAACCTTTTTACCACCCCGCGCCTTTTGGCGGCTAACCGCCACCAGCTTGGGCGGGGGTGGGCGCAGCATTTCGTCACCACTGTGACTGCTGCTGGAGGACGAGTCGGTGAGCGTGCGCTCGGCATCGGACTCTGTCCTCGGTCGGGTAGGGACTTTGTTTTTGACTTTGGCGCTCCTCTTACGCCATTTCGATTTTCGGGTCCTTAGACCCACCGGGCTTCTGTCCCGGCTGTCGGCGGTGTCGAAGTTCTCCGACACTGCCTGGGACGCGACCTCCGCGTCGTGGTGCTGCGCGACCTCCGCGCAGACTGTTTCGCTTGGTTGGGGGGGGGTTTTTTGGTTTTTAACTGATTCTTTCATGATGTCCCACGAGTAGAACCGCTCTAATCACACTTCCTGGGTGACGGCCATTCCAGGAAGCGGGGTACATACTGTGGAGGTCCCCAGGTATCCACAGGTTTTAAGCGACTTCGCTGTCGGGTTTTCAGACTTTTCCTTGTCGCGGGCCGGCCAGTTAAGGCAAGCCCCACGGCCTCCAGGATATCGGCGTTCCCGAGTGTGGCTAGCACTCAGGTCGTTGTCGATATCTCGGAGGTTACGCGATGCGGGGGAGTAGCCAACTCTCCCAACGCCGACGGAGGCACGAATGCCCGTCAGCCCCTGCGCGAGCAGTGGGCCGACCCGTCCCCGGATCCTACGGATCCCGTCGCCTCTCCCATGTCTCCTCTGCTAAAGCAGAGGGGTACTGGGAGCGACGGCTAGCCCTGAAAAGGGCTGTTGAGGTGGGAGGAACCCTACGGATACCTCCCCGCGGGCCTTGCAGGCCCGCCATACCACGACCCCCTCGTGCAATGGGGTCAGCTAGCCCTTAAAAGGGCTGTTGGAATGGAAGGGTATCCTACGGACCCCTTCCCGCGGGCCTTGAAGGCCCGCCATCCCACGACCTCCTCGTGAGGTCAGCCGTCGGGTTATTTGTCAACGGCTAACAGAACTCCCAAGGTAGGAGTCTGTTAGCCGTTGTCCAGGGTGCACCAGCCCCCCCGCTTCCGCTCCCCAGGACCGCGGTCCAAAGGGGGAAGAAACGGAGAAGCCGACGTGGAGGTTACCCAACGAGCACCCCTCCCGCGACCCATGCTAACCTATTCCTGGGATGAGTGAGAGTGATATGTTAATTCAGATTGTAATGTATCCGTGTACTAAATCTCAGTCAGATCCGTTCCGCCGTTACAACGTGATTGAATAACAAACATTCAAACATACAAACATCTTCATAAGCTTTCACATTTATAAAATTAGTAGAAAGAAGGATAAGATAGATGGAATCGAATGCCTTCATTTTCAGAGACGAGATACGTATTAGACAAATTGGACAATCTATATGAATAAAAATGTATTGCCGAAATATACATCTATTGTACGCGCATAACTTTCGAAGAACTTTTTTTAATATAGGACACGTCAATTTGACTTCACCTCGCCTGATGGTACGCTGAAGGCAAAGTCTAAGAAAAGAGGGCCACCTAATTATACACACGTGCCGTGTTAACAATAGCGGCACTCAGCTTAACGGCCTCATCAGATGCTTTTTCACGCTCCGCTTAAAGGACCCGCGACTGTAGGAAGAGGGAAACACGTGAGCTGGCAAGGAATCCTAGGTCTTAATGATGCGAAAAAGAAAAGAGTCACCGAACCGCTTGATTCTTGAAGGAATGTCCTGCAAATTGGAGAATTCTTTGTTGTGGCCGTTATTTTCAGGACAGGACAAGTCATATTCAGTCGCATGATACGAACGATACCTCACTAGTCCTCACATTCCCAGGTCAACATGTATATTAATTTTGCACCAATATATTAATTTTATGGGAAAAATACATAAAGGTATAATTCCGAAGCCGACCGCATACGACAACTGCAAACGCATACAGCAGATAGTCGTTTTGTCAAGTCTGACTTGACCTTAAAACTATTGTGACAACATAAAAAATTTGCCAATAAGTACTTATGTTTCGCCTAATGCAAGCGGACCGTTATTTCTGTATCTCACAGGATTATGTTATCGAAATGGACGGGAAAGAACTTATTTTTATTGGGAATATCCCATTTTTTGTCCGTTGTTTGTTTTGTCAACTTATGCACAGTAAATTTAGGAGAAAAGTTAGCGTAATAAGTGTCAGGATATAGGAAGCTTTTGCTTCTTGTATGAGATGTTAGTTATAAATAGGTGTAAGTTATGTGATAGATAAATATGGCTGTTAGTTAAGGTATATTTTTGAAGTGAAAACTTCTTTAGCGGTGTTGGATGGGTGTAGAATGTTAAGGAAGCGTCAGGATTAGTTGACCTTTGAACCGTAACCGACGACTGACGTCATACAAGATTAGGTACAGACTATCTATTTTGCAAGCTACGATAGATAGCGTCGTAGCTAAAACGGTAAGCACTTCGACTGAAAGTCCTTATAGTTTCAGATAGTATCGGGTTCAAACCACCTGGCCTTCTAAAACTTTCTGTGATTATTTTTTCTTTTTGTAATTTATTACTTTTTGTGATTATTTTTTCTTTTCATAATTTATTAATTTCTTCTGACAGAAAATTAGCAGAAAATAAGTGAAAGGTTCTCTGATTAGCGCTATATCATAGGTATGGTATGGTATGGTCTGGTATGGTATGTTCTTTTTATCTTTTTCTATGAATATAACGAGGAAAGAAAAAAAGAACATGTTTTCACTTCTGCCGGCACTCCCACAGTGCAACCCGTCTTTTTTTTATACAACTAAGGTGGTTGACAAGCACACGGCCCACCTGATGGAAAGTGGTTACCGTGTCCTATGGACGTGTGCAACACCAGGGGCGTCACACTCGCGCTGCCGACCCTGTTAGAACAGAGTTTCTGTGCCGTCAATGTAGAAGACAATGCAGGAAAAGACTTAGATCTTCCCACTGACAGCACAAAATCTCTCCAGTGAGCTCTACCCCACTCACCGCCGGGAACACAGCACGAGGTTATAATGGCCGCGGTATTATGTAGGCCGGAGGTACTTCCCCAGTCGGACAGCTCAATTGGGACGAGGATACCGTCGTGTCCTACCTCCATTATCCGAATCCCCTAGTGTTGCACACGTCCATAGGCAACGGTTACCACTTTCCATCAGGTGGGTCGTGTGCTTGTCTACATTCTCTGTGGTATTGAAAAAGAAAGAAAACAAGTTTACTATAACTCATAAGCTGAAAAATTCTCAACGCATCAACTAACGATTCATTAAACTTAAAGTTTCTTAACAAGAAAACACAAAAGAGGCAACCGCACAAAATTTTTGCCTCACAAATGGCAGAGACGGCAAGACTTACGAGACTGTCCGGCCCAGCTAATTAGCACCGGCGATGTCTGAAAACTTATCATTTTGAGATATTAATAACGTTTAATTAAGAAACAGACTTGAAGTCAAATGAGTTTTAATATAAAATGACTTCTGCACTCGCAACTCGCAACAGATGTTTTGAGAGCAAGTATTTACTTTGAGTCGTAATTTGTATAAGCTGATGTTGAATATGATTGTGTTGAATAAAATTCTAATAAGTTATGGTACGTTATTCTATACATCTATACATGTAAATAAAATTGTAGTGTCTGTTTGTAATATTGAGACAATCAAAGGTAAGTGAGTACCTATGCCATCATGAAACGTATACTTAATTCACATTGTGGAATATATCTTTGGTGTTTTTTCGATTTAAATTCGATAATTACTTTCATTATGCCCGCGTGACAAACAATCAGTCATAAATCAATTAAATTTTGATAAAAAACTGACAGTAATGCAAATAATTAAAAAAGAAATTCTAGTAGTCGATTTCTATTGTAAAATTTTCAAGTTATTGTAATAAAAACACAATCGATCGACTAACTCTATACCTAAAATTGCTTTCTGGCTGACGTGGTCTTGTCAATGAGTGGCGCATAATTTTTGTTCGGAGTTTTAGGTGTTGACGCTAGAACAAAGTTATATCGATCAGTGTGTGAGCTGTCAAAAAGAAAATATACACACCTTTAGTTCGGACAATAATACAATTTAAATCAAAAGAGCGTTTTAAGATCATCTTGAGTCAATATATTTCTGACACTAACTGTACAAGCAACAGTGTTGCTTAAAGCGCTATTTTTGCTGCAGTTTCATACAGTTCAAACATTCTACGACAGTAATGAAGGCCCGCCGTTAAGATAAATTGGTGGATGAGTTCTCTTGCTTTACGAGCAATGAAAAGGACATTACTATCTAGTGTTTTTTTATTCGTTCTTCGCACCATGTTCCTACAGCGACCCACTTTATAAATAGCGGAACAACTGTAGTCTTCTAACGTTAACAATTAATATGCTCTTGTTACAAGCACGGCGTCATACTTCCGTATCTCGGAGGCCTCTTGGCTTAGGAGACCACTTAATATCAGACAGAATCGTATGTTTATTTGCTACCTTACTCTCTATCAGTCTCATCATACCGTTGTGCCCTAATCTTGAATTTTTAATCCAGAGTGCGCGCTCTCACTTCAGTCTCTTAGACTGGTTTTAGTGTCACGCGGACCGTCAGTAAGGATTGTTCCACACAAACCGATCTGTATTAAGCCATGGGAGCGTTTTAGAGTAATGCGGACGGGTCCGTACGGAAGACTGTCCGCGCGGACCACTCCGCAGCTGTTCGCATGCTGCCTTCGTGCTGCGGAGCTATCCGCGTGGACCGCTGCTCGCGTGCCTCTGCCTGCAGTAAGCGTTTTAGTATCGTGCGGAGCGCACGTATCAACGAAGTACAGTCATGGCGAGTCATGGATATCGCAGCGTTTAATCGCACCGCGGCGGTCGGAACGATACGACATATGCGGATGATCAGTATACGCGCGGAACGATCCGTACTGACGGTCCGCAGGACACTAAAACCTCCTGAATAAGATGAAGATAGAAAGAATTAAATTAAAAATTTGGCTTAAATACAGAGGATTTGGCTTTTCTTATAGGAAAGCGACTGCTGTGTACATACGCTTACGCCTATAAATCCCCGAAAGGGTAGGCAGAGATTTATTAACACCCACATTTCGCCAACTGCGATTTTCGATGCCATGTAATAGGGAGCGAGCGTATTGCCTTCAAGTGGCCACTGACTCATGGGCTGTATGTTGTGTTGAAGTGTAAGCCCATCAGCCCGCCGAACAGCTGTCCATATGTTCACTGTTATTCCACAATAGATCTAATAATTATTATCATATATTTTATGTGTACAATCACATACCAAAGTGTTCATCTAATTCGTCATACAAAAAACTGAAACCAATTTTCTAAGAATTCATAATTTAATATATCCCTTTGACAGATACGTCCTTACTATGCAGTGCAGTAGGTAAGTGTATACAGCATTCATCACAACGTATAAAATGAAATTACATCAAATTAAAGGCAGTCTTATCGCAAAGGCTCAGCTTCATCACGGGGAGTAATAAGACATCTTACAAATAGCTTGCGAAATCTTGCCATTACGTACCGTAAAATATATTGAGGGATTAATTTTAGCACTGATTGATCTCCTTTTCCATTCACAAGAGATTCCGTCAATTTATTTTGACGGTACATTTTCAAGGAGTTACAACTTAAATTAATCAGGCTTATATCACATTGATGCGATATTTTGATAGCATTTTCTTAAGACCTGAGTCATCTAATACAGCCTTAGATTCGTTAATTAATGAAGTCATATTCTTCACCCAGTTCTTAAATTGGTTCTTAATATCCTATTAATATTATAAACGCGAAACTTTGTAAGTATGGATGAATGGACTTTAGTTATTTTTGCACGTAAAAACTACTGAATGGATATCAATGAAACTTTACAATAATATAGCTTATACATCAGAATTACACATAGGCTACAATTTATAACGATAACCGATATTATAGCGATTACCGACATCCACGCGGGCGGAGCTGCGGGCATAAACTAGTAAGACATAAGACAGCATTTAAAATCGATTAAGATAGGAAAAAGTGAATGCCCAGGTGGGACTCGAACCCATGATCTTTCCCTTACAGGGGGAATGCTCTGACCACTGAGCCACCGAGCCACACCTGAAGCTATCCAAATTCTCCTATACTACCGTCTTAGGGCGACGGTGGGAGGCATCTACGGACATTCACACGAAATATCGGAAACAATGAATGATGTTGCAATCATTTTTAAACATTGTTTTTTTGATGACTCCGCCCAAATAATTGAATGAAATTTTGAAGCATTCACTTTTTCCTATCTTAATCGATTTGAAAAGTTAGCATAGTAAATGCTTCAAAATTTCATTCAGCATTTAAAAGTCAAGCTTAACCAAAACATTAAAAGGATGAGACAAAAGCGTGTGGACCCTAGGCTCCATAGTACCAGCTTTGGATCCAAGGATAGGCGTTCGGATAAAGAATATATGCAAATGTATAAAAAGCGTGTCTAATGTGAGTGCTAGATGAAAATTAGCAGTCATGATACATATCTTTGAAAAGATTTATTTCCCTTATGATTATTAAAAGGATTCGTATAAAAAGAGCTCTCAAATAGTCCATTTTGTTGTCTACAAATGACCGTAACTCTGGAATTATGAACTCTCTGGACACTTGTTTCAGTAAACTATTTGAAAATATCGCTTGAACTAGAACATAGGGTATTGTCAGTGGTTAAAATATAATTCCTGAACATAATTCACGCAAGGAAGATGGAGCCGTGATGGTGTGAATGTCATTAATGTACCTGAAACAAAATAAAAAATCAATTAGTTCATTGCAATGAAATATTACTACTGTTGGTAAACATATTTCGCTATCCGATAGTATTGTTAATAAGGAAGTTACTAATTAAAGATTTCAGTCAGTTTCGGTCTTAGGTAAAAACTGGTGATTTCGGTTCATCCTATTAAAAGCATGGTTTTAACACAGACAAGATATAAGTTAATTCGATTTAAACACACATATTTCATTAATAAATAACAAATTTTGAAACTTAAGGCTAGAAGCAACACGTTCGTGCGGCTATTTCAAAATATTATTATTAGAAATTCTAAAACACAATTTGTTCAAAGTTGTACATGTAATATTTCATACTAAATATTTTCAAGCAATTCTGTTATTAGTTCCTACACTCTCAAATAACATTTGGCGAGGAAATTCAAAACACGATATGGAATTCAACAGTATGTTCTATGAACGTAGAAATGAAGAAAAATAATTCCGCTGTGAGATATAATTTTAGGCCAAGGATATATAGGCACCTACGGTAAACAGGGGCGTACAAATAAATTGTTAAAAAATCAACGTTCTGTATGGTCTGGGCTTGACGGTAAGCGATTAGCGGTGAACGAGGCGATTTTATGGTCTCAAGTACTTACTACTAAATACGTGCAAACAAAGAGCAAGACGATTAATGTAACGCGTTTGATTGGAACTGAGTACGGCGAATAAAATCACAGGATACAGTTAGTGCTTTCAGCGTTTTAAGAGAAACCTAATTGTAGCAGAAATGGCGTCAGTACCTACCTACGGAGATTAGAACAGAAAACAGTCACGGTAAATCATACAAATAAATAAAAAATCAAAAATCAAAAAACATAATATTTTTAAATAAAGGAGTTGGATCTCTCAATTATTATCCTGTCCTCTAAAACTGTATTTTATAACTACTTATTATTAGAATAATAGAATGTTATTGTAGGTGTAGATTTCATAAATAATCTTTTAAACATCTCACAATTTGTTTAATAAGTGTGACAAAATGAATAACTTATAGTAAAAAAAAACTTACATAAGTATAAATAATATCCTGCCATGTTTTGCTGTAAACGTACTGTTTAAATAAATTTGATACGCCAAATGTCGAGATAACCTCGAAAACACAATGGAATTCTCACTTACAAAACTAAAACTTATGTGGATTATAATATAGAGGAGGTCAGCCATTGACCTAACAATATATCTTTCTGTCCAACCCAAGTACTTACACTCTGAGTAATTTTATCAGCGAGCACACAATAGGGAACAAATTCCAATGTGGCTAACCACTTTTGTTGACAAAATAATTAAGATATGTTCGTATAAAAAGTAATATGTAAGTTTTTTTTAAGCGTGGGTAGCTTAATGGTGAAGGGTTCGCCCTTACGATCGAGAGGTCCCGGGTTCGAATCCTGGCCATTACACTACCGACGTGAACCCACTTCTAGCACAAGCAATTAAGCTTAGTTGGAGGGATTAGAGGGAATATTAGTAACTTCGAAAATTTCGGTTCCTAATATTCTTTAAAAAAAAATGTTGAGCACATATGAATTTACATCATCTGATGAGTAAAGAGCCAAAGGTGAAATCTAATAAATGAGGTTCATTATTATAGATAGACTCACTAAAATTTACATTTCTATTATCATCAAAATAATTGCAATCCTATCACGACGGTATTTCCGTCCAATTGAGCAGTCCGACTGGGGAAGTACCTCCGCCCTACAGAATACCGCGGCGATAATAACCTCGTGTTGTGTTCCCAGCGGTGAGTAGGGTAGCCAGAGCTCACTGGAGAGTTTTTGTGCTATCAGTGGGAAGACCAAAGGCTATTCCTGCTTGTCTTCTACACTGACGGCACAGAAACTCTCTGTGTTTACAGGGTCGGCAGCACGAGTGGTGACTCCCCTGGTGTTGCACACGTCCGTAGGCCACGGCAACCACTTTCGATCAGGTGGGTGGTTTTTTATACCTCAGAAGTATTTAAAAAAAAAATCAATTTAACCCTCGGAGAACTTATTACATGAAAATCTTAGCTCGGAATATGTGGTCTCTTCTTACCCCATTAAGAAAGAGGCGTTACTATATGTATATATTCGCATTATATTTTCATTAGAATGAAAGCTTTCTTAGGCAGAGCCGTATTGTCGTCCAAATCCGTCTGGGGAAGTACCTACAGGATACCGCGGCCATAATAACCTTTTGCTTTTCTCTACGTTCTCGGCGGTCAGTACGGTAGCCAGAGCTTACTGGAGTTTTTGTGTTGTTAGTGGGAAGACCAAAGGTTTGTCATGCAGTGTCTTCTGCGCTGACGGCACAGAAACTCTCTGTTCTTATAGGGTCGGCAGCACGAATGCTTGTCAGCCACTTAAGTGGTATAATCTAATTTTGGGACAAAAATACGCTCACAATGGTACCTCGTCTAAACAGCGTCTCTGTCAGCGACACCAGGGTTCATGACGTCTTTGAGTGAGTTCATCAAACATGCATGGGTTCTGCACAAATAAATCGCATTAGCTACGATAAGCCGCACACACCTATGAATAAATGAAAACCCTTAAATTCAACTTAAGGGAATGCCTTGTTATCAGAGGTAGGAGAGGTTCACGTAATAACTTCTAAGCTTTTTGGGGGATATTAGACATAGTAGGTATGTTAGTATGAATTACGATGTGCTTAGCGAAAGTTTTAGGTAACTCTCGAAATTATGTGGAATAATGTGATGAGTACATAAGGTTTTCGAAAATTTCGAAACTTTATTTTGCTTCTTCATCCTAGCACATCTGTAGCTTTTCAACTTGGAGTTTGGGGTCCGCTTTACCAGTCTAACTGCGGATTTGGCTAAATTTCGATATTTTACAACATATCATTTTTATACAACCCAAAGGCGATATCGAAGCATTGCAGCTAGACCAGATGTTGGATTTTTGAGGACTCCTTCTACCCGTAACGACTGCCATAGATGTTTGTATGACAACCGGGACCGACGGCTTAACGTGCTCTCCGAAGCACAACCAGACCAATGCAAATACCCATATTCATGTACACAAATATTTGCACTGAGCGGGGATCGAACCCGCGCCTTCTGCGTAGCGGCCGCGTTCACTGCTGCTACGCCACGTAAGCTGTCTTCGAAAGTTTATTTTCTTATGGATTGATTTATCCTGACTTTTACGGGACTGCAATATGACCTCCAACCCAGAAAGGTACACAGGTACCAGAGCATCGTCTATAAATCAGCAGGCGCACAGGTTTATTGGTGTGGGTAAGCTTGGGACCCAAACATCTTAGTGCGGTCCCCACAAAAATACACCCGCTGTTTGTGCCTATTTACTTAACATATTTATTACGCTTACGTTACTCAGAAGCTTTTTCATTGTTTGTATTTCGATACTAAGCCCTTAAATTGTGTAAAGATGACAGTATTGAGTTGGGGTAATACCTCTCTTAGAAATACCGGACATATTTCTAAGAAAGGCACCCGAAGACAAAATTCGAACATTCCAATTTTTGCTTTAAAATGATATCGGCCTAATTTTCTTTCAACCACGTCGGTTGATGTCTCTTCTTATTGCATGGTTTACGTAGTTCGGACAAGGGTACTGTCAAACGTTTACAATATTACACATAGATATGTAAACAAGAGGTGCGGGGTTCTTATGAAGTAAGCAGCGAAACCACAGACTAAGTAATATGCTCTTCAAAATATATTTGAGCTCAACAACTAAGCTAGACTAACTCATAGGTCGCTGGTTCAAATCCGGCTCGAAGGACCACTTTTGCAAACGAGAGGTGCGGGGTTCTTATGAAGTAAGCAGCGAAAGAACAGACTAAGTAATATACTCTTCAAAATATATTTGAGCTCAACAACTAAGCTATACTAACTAAACACAATTTACACAGTGCAATAGTTACACAATAACCACGTGCGCGCTGTCGGGAGTGCTTATGCGTGGCGATCGCGGAACCTTGCTCTGTTCAGACTACAAACAGAACTGCCGAGGAGTGGGTCAAAGGCCAGCACCAGAATAATCCCCCGCACTGCGCACGCACCCCCGTCTTAATTACAGTGCGCTGGCGTTGGCCACATCTGTTAATACAATGGAGACCCATCCCTCGGCTACAGACAATGGGATCTTACCTAGTAACTTAACTTAAACTAAATACAACATAAACAAATCCTCTAAGATACTAGGTACATACAACGTATTTCTTAAACTATCATGAGTAGTCGTGCTCGTTAACATAAATCGAGCTTCAGAACTGAATACCATTCTAGAATAGAGGCCTAAGTCTATGTACAGAACTATAAATATACTTCTTACATTATTTTTACAACCATCCGCGTAAACTTCATATTGAATATATAGCTATTTTCACATAGAAATCAATGTTCTATGTCCGAAACATCTACACATCTAAAAAGCTAATAGTATCGAAACCGACAGGGAGTCCCACTATTGCAGTTCCGTACCATTAACCCCGAGAGTCTCCATGGCGAAACGATTGCTTACTGCCGGTTTGCCGAAATTAATCGACCGCCAAATTAACTTCGTTACAGTATGTCCACGGTTACGCTGAACCATTCACGATAAGTCTGTGCAAATAACTAAACATAGGCAGGGATTTACAGTAAATAAATAAATATTCTACGACATTCTACACAACGCTATCTAGACCAAAAGTAAGCATAGGTTCTAAAATGCTGGTAAACATTCTTACATACATTTTATTCATACATGTAACACATATTATTACACGGACCAACGGATATATACATATTTCAAAAGAAATTAGCAACCGAAATTACTAGCTAAGCTAAATTGCTTGTGTTAGGAGAATTCGAACCCGAGACCTTTCAATCGCAACTCCGACTCCTTACCCACTAACACGAATACAAATATTTTGCATCGAACCCGCGTTACGATCGATCTATCTTTACACCACAGAGGCTGTGAAAATTCAATATACTTACATATCAAAAGCCAATATTGTGATCCGACAAACTAACGCACGTAGGTCATCCATGTTTCACCTAGGAAGCAAATTACCGCGATAAAGGATTTCCTCTCAAATGTAGTTGCAAGCAGCTGGTAGATAAAATAAACGTCAAATTTTGATGAAATTCAATATCTGTGTCCCCATCCATCAAGAAAATTGAGGTCATAATGCATTCAAACTTTCTTATACCAAAAATAATAATTCGTGTTAGCAATATGCAACTCCTGAGAGCTATGTGCATTGGAATGCCTTTCCCAGAAAACTGTCGTCATATTCCAGGATAAATATATTGCTACTCCAACAAATCGTGTCGACATATCATGATGTTTTCTTGGAAAATATCAAAGCAGGAAAGTGAGAGATGCCTTGCAATGTCATATATATTTTTTGTTTTTTACAATAAGTTCTATTTATAGGTGTTCTGTGTATGAGTTCTATACTAGGTGTCAAAAATCACTAATGGTATGATCCCGAACCTCCCCAGCACACAGCAATGCTGCCTAACAGTACTGCACAGTAGTGCAGCACAGCAGGGATGCTCTGTCGTGGTCATGTGCTGTTGTTTATTCATTCATTTGCATGCAGCACTGCTGCAGTGAAATTGCTGCATAGCAAAATGTAATCTCATAATTATAAACTCATAGATATAATATGGGCGCCAGTAGTGCTATGCAGCACTGCAACGCGCTGCAGAGTTCGGAATCATACCCTAACTTGGTAGTTTCTGCATTCAAAATTCAGTTCCCTTGATTCCTTCTACTTATGGCGAATTGCTTCTATATTTTTAATTATACAGTGGCGGTGCGGAACCAAAATATTGGCATCGTGAAAGACTAGGTACTTACTTGACCAACTTAAATGCGTGTTTTAAACATGTCATGTTGTTATTACAACTATAGATGTCAAAATTCATTAACTTAAATAGTCTTTGTATTTCGTTCCACATTCGAAATTTATTCCCGCCTCGTTCAGAAACAGTGACATAATGCATGTTCTAAACAGCTTCTCTAGTCAACACAGAAGCACAGATAGCTAATATAAGATAAGATAAGGTAAGATAAGATATTCTTTATTGTACACAATAACAGTATAATACGATAACAATTTAGTTTATATATAATGTACAATGGGTGGCCTTATCGCTAACAGCGATTTCTTCCAGGCAACCTTTGGATGGATAGAAGCAGAAGAGATGACAGGGTAGCGTACAATTATTATAAAAGAAGAAGTGAAAATAACAAGATAATAGATTAGATGTATAAACGAGATCAGTCAGATTTATAAATATATAGATAATACAATACATATACACATATATCCATATTATACTACACAGCATTATAAATACACAAAATAACAAAGTACATATAGGTACTCAAGCCAGGGAAGATAAATAATGCTCTTTTAACATTTGTTTAAAAGACTCCAGTGACTCTGCTCTTTTTATTTGTAGTGGCAGAAGATTCCACAGACGAACCGCCTGTATAGTGAACGATTTGTCATAGAAACTCGTACAGTGCAGTGGCATTGCTAGTCTCAAATTCTCCGATGATCTCGGAAATCTTGTATGTGTGTCACCAAGGAACCTAAATCGTTCTTTGAGATACTGGGGAGTACAAGGATTAAACAGTACGCTGTACAATAAAGAATGCGTAACAGAAGTCATTAAGTGCATGCTTGGTTACAGATGAAGTCAGCTTATTAAATAACAAGTATTCGCTGAGCAAATGACTTATTGCATTTCAATTTGTGCGTTTTATTACTGAGTATGTCGTCTATCACGACATTCGTTTGTGAATGTTATTGGCATTTGTAAATATTCATAACTTTCATTTATACGACTAATTAGTCGTATAACGAACTTATTAAACGGACAATCATTCTGTACAAATAATGTTGAATACGTATAATGACGTTTTACAACTAGCAACTGAAAGAATGCTGTAATTCTTTCTTTTTTTCTAATGCCGTAGAGTTTTTGGTAAATCAACCTAAACGTGTAGGTACTTTAGAGACAGGGGTCTGTTCTTCTAAAACTTCATTATTTGGTTTATTTTGGCTTGTATAGTCCGCATCAGGAATATCAGTCTCAAAATGATTTTAAAACTAAGGTAGGTATTAAGAGCGATCCTTTTTTTTATTGATTTAAATAACTATTTATTACTTATACCGTCAAATAAGAATACAGAGTCAAAATTACATAAGTAGTCCAATTTCATATTATATCCTAGTATATTAACCCGCCCCTCGCCGTACCCGGGGCAAAAGTGCCCATCACGTTGGCGGCATTGCCCTGCTGAATAGCGATGGCCAACCTTTACCTCAGGTACGACGCGAAGCGAGAGACACTGGTTTTATTCTTTGATTTAAATTGTATTATTGTCCGAACGAATTTTTGCATTATGATTTCACTTTGAAGTCCCACTCCTTCTGGTGTCAGTGGCAACAACTTAAAATTCCAAGATGCTTCCAGCCTAAAACTCTGCGACATTGACGGTATTGACCGCATCTTCCGTCACCTCATTCAGGTCAGTAATTGTGCAGTACAGCGAGCATGACAGGTGGCCTATCGACTGCAGAAGTGCACCACGTCACAGCCACCACCCCACGCGTCCAGGTAGCCATATTTTACCACTGTCCAGGCCCACTACACACAAAACGAGAAGAACTTAACTTGAAATCTCGAAACCTCTTTTTGCTCGGTAAAAACTCAGTGCTGAGTATAGACAACAAACTTCTCGTAAATAAGGTCATACCTACTGAAGCTTGCCTGCTTATTTGGCAGCTCTGGGGATCTGGTACCTGAGGAATAGTGAACTGCACGAAGAGCTCAAAATAAGTAACTGTTACCAATAATAGGTTGACTTCTTAAATATTGCTTTAAAACAGTCCATTGTAGCAATCGATTATACAGACTCACTCAGCTGATTTTACAATGGCGTGCGTTCGTGCCACACGATATATCGTAATGCTCGCGGTTTTATTTTTCACATGTTAACAGACACTTTTACTGCATTAAAAGTGACACGCGGCGTCTTGGAATATGAATAAGTCGAAAGTGAAGTTTTATTCGCGAGTGCAATTGATATTGGCGTTATAAAATGTTAGTCAACATGTTTAATAGTGATTTAGATTAGAATTTTCGCTCGTGTGCAATTAGTCGATAGATGCGGTTTGTAGTACAGTCAGCCTCAGATCGATTTTGACTATCCTCAAATATAATAAATTTCATTTAGATATAATAAAATGTTACACATATTTTACATTATTTTTTAAATATAAAAACCATCTATATAAACTAAAAAGAAAAAGACGTGTGGCACTCGGGGACTGCCGCGGTAAAGCTATTGCATAGCATTTTGTATCAACTTATGCAATTATGATAATATGCCCTTTGACGTGCCTTAGTTTTTTTTTAAGTGAAAACTTCTTTAGCGGCGTTGGATGGGTGTAAAATGTTAAGGAAGCGTCAGGATTAGTTGACCTTTGAACCGTAACCGACGACTGACGTCATACAAGATTAGGTAAACACTATCTATTTTGCAATTTACCGTAGATAGCGTCGTGGCTTAAACGGTAAGCACTTCGACTGTAAGTCCTTATAGTTTCAAATAGTATCGGGTTCAAACCACCTGGCCTTCTGAAACTTTTTGTGATTATTCTTTACAAGTACAGCTATTCACTGTTGTACATAAATACCAATACACCTATATACTTTCTCATAAACAGCTGCTTATGTATTCGTCCGATTTCGGAGCAGCTCGTATCGATTCGTGCGAGCTTCGTAGAGTCGTATATACAATACGGCTAGTTGCACGCACACGAACACCGTGTCGAAGACTGCCGAAAAGAAACGAGCGTGAGGTTTTTTCGTTACGGAATTTCTGGATTCGGTCCCCGCGCTCAAGGCCCTCGATAGAAGCTATGCAATAGCTTAAAAAAATGGAAGAAAAATGCGTTTAATCTCGGCTTAGGTACTACACGCAGCACACAAAACAGATTAACTCATAATATATTAGTGACAAATATTTTTTTAGATATCGTTAATTTCATTTAATTATAATATATTGTTACATATATTTTATTTGAGTTCCAATACGTAACTACAGTAAATATAAAAACCATCTATAGAAATTAATTATTAATGAAATAATTGGCAACATTGACCATATTATTCCTCTTCAACCAATATATAAGTATCTATGACACAATGATGTGACGCTTATAAGAACAACAAAAACAAATGCAATGCAATGGCCTACCTACTTTGTGTTATTAATTACATAAGTGTTGTGATACAATGTTAATTATGATTTGCGCTGCAGCTGCCAAAACTGGTCGCTTCTCAGCCTTGTGCTGTGATATAGTGTTCGGTGAGGACCAAATCTATATCAAGTGACGCATCACAGAATTGCGCCTCCCGGCGGATCGTTGGTAGAACAACGGCGGTTTTGGAACATAATTTCTAAATTCGGTACATAAGTACTTACTATTCCTAATATTAACCAAACAACACAATTCGATTTAGACTGAGTGCATACAGTGTTTCTACAAATATTGAGTTACATTACGCCAAACACCGTGAGCATTTCCAGCATTATACGCAATCGCAATGACAACATCTTAAATGTATGTACTTACTCGTAGAAGATGGCACGCGCTAAGTTGGGAAGTGATGGCTCGAAAGCGAACCCTGGGTTTCGAGGTAAAGCCTGGAATGTGACTGGAACTCAACGCTGAGATGATGATGGATCTTAAAAAAAACCTGATCTTACTAAATGACACAAAAAACATAATTTCAACTTGTCACTGTAATGGACTGTACCCCAAGCACGAGCAACTTCATGTGATCCTTTGAAAATACCTTGAGGTGAAACCAGTCAGGTTTAAAATAAAAATAAACTGTGAAAAATACAAGTGAAGTGAATTATTCAATTTGTGTAGTAAATTCCACCAAGCGCCATCAATCTCCAGTACTTATTAACAGTCTAATTTGACTTTATTTTCAATAGATAGATACTTTCCCTTATCGATATTCAAACAACTGTTGAGACCTGTATTTTAAAATGCTAGTAATACAGTAAAATAATAAAGCAAAGGAGCAAGGCGTCTTTTCTTTGTCGAATCGAAGATCGTTTTGTACCGCAAGCGGTTCGCATCACTGTATGAATTTCCCCAGAGCTTTTTTAGAATGGATTTTTCGCATCGTGCTTCGTATCACCCAGGACCATGAATAACTACAGCTATAAAACATATCCATGTTGGGTCCCTGTGAAGTAGAATAAAACCAGTCCATCTCTTACTGTGGGTGAGGTGGAAAGCGATTAAGGGCTAGGGTTGTTCTACATCCGGCAGTAATCAAACAGGCCATGACTAATTGCCTGCTTAATGGGAATAGGCTCGCCCCCAATTATGTGGGACTGAAAATCACAGTTGCCGAAATGTGGGCGTTATACATCTCTGCCTACCCCTTCGGTGATTTACAGGCGTGAGTATAATGTATGTATGTACGTAAGCATATCACGCCACAACGATGTTTTCAAATACGCTACACAAGAAATAGTTTGTAGCTTCTGTGCGATATTTATACATTTCTACAGATTTCTAGGAAGTTCGCCGGTAGTTCAAAGTACGAAATGCGTGTAGACGGGATGTCGCCCCAACTCAAGTGGAACGCAATACTGGTGGCTGGTGAATGGTTAGTTTTTTGTCCCCTCGCATATCCGTCAACAATTCCACATCTAGTGTCGGTTAAGCTATGTTCTATTCTCGTTGTTTCCATCAGTCTTTCATTAAAATTATGATTTAGGTTAACAAACAGTTTCTACACGTGTGAAATCCGCTTCAGGAGTATCCTAGACAGCCTCTGTGCCGTGGCGGTAGTTAACGCGGCCGCTACGCAGGAGGCGTGAGTTCGATCTCTGCTCAATGCAAATATTTTTATGCATATGGGTATTTGCATTGGCCTAATCGTGCCTTAGTTGGTCGTTAAAGTCTGAGTAGTCTAAAAAATGAAGTTCGATTTCGGCAATTGGTTATGGAGGTCAGATGGCAGTCGCTTCACGGAAAACTAGAAAGCCGACCTTGATTGAGTTGGGAAATGGCTCAGGGAATAATAATCCAGAGAAGGCTATTTTTTACAAGCTTTTATTTAACTTGCAATGTATGTTCGTTCGGGTGGAATCTTACAACTCAATTTTAAAGCACTTGCCCTCAACCGATTGAGCTGAAATTTGGTATGCACGTTCAGTTCGGATGACAATGCAAGAGAGAAAAAAAAAAAAAGAAAAAAAAAAAGATTGTTTTTAAAAAGGTTTTTCGAATATATCTTATTTTCTCATTATCCCTGATTATCTATTTGCAAAAAAAAAACAACAAGTAGCATACTATTGCTAGTAGGAGGTACGGCACGACGGTATTTCCGTCTAATTAAGCAGTCCGACAGGAGAAGTACCTCCGCCCTACAGAATACCCTGATCAAAATAGCCTAGTGTCCTGTTCCCGGCGGTGAGTAGGGTAGCCAGAGCTCACTGGAAAGTATTTGTGCTATCAGTGGGAAGACTAAAGGCTTGTTCTGCTTTTTCTACTACACTAACGGCACAAAAATTCTCTGTTCTAACAGGGGCGGTAGCACGAGTGTGGCTCCCCTGGTGTTGCACACCTGCATAGGCCACGGTAACCACTTTCCATCAGGTGGGCCGTGTGCTTGCCTGCCACGTAAGTGATACAAAAAAACTATGATCAATAAACTCGACTAATTTGAAAGCTCATAAACAATAATATTATTTTAGCCTTTAGCGACATCACTTTCGTGTCATTGTATCATGACTAATAGTCGTACTATTTTCATATCACCCGGCACTTTAATAAAACAATACGGAGCCAATTATTCGTCGCAGCACATTGACATTAATAGTTTATGTACATCTCGGTCGTCGACACAACACACGTTAAATATTCACAAACATGTCTTTTATGTCGTTAAATTCTGTCATACGACATTCTTTGTGGCGACCATCTTAGGGAGCAATCAAGGTTGTCAACGATTTGTTAATGTTTATTTTTACCCGACTACGGCAGCGAGGGTAATGTGTTACGCGCATGATGTATGTAGTTTTCTTTGTCCTACTTTATAGGCTTAACGGCTGGATGAATTGCAAGGAGTGCGGTCTCAAATGGAAGGTATTTATTCAACTCCCGAGTATCGTAGGGTACACAAAGTGTCAATAAAACTATATAGAAGATTTAAGGTGCTGAAATGTGTGTAAAAAACATTTTTATTCTAAAGCTTATTGATGGGGTTACATCTGTGGTGCGTCATTTTTTTTACTCATTTTATAGTAAAACCAATGATTTTGTGTAATGTTTTTAATGATTTGGTAATTAAACCTGTAAATTTGACATGTGTCAGGAACCGAATGGCTATACTAAAATGTTATTATTTTATTGCAGTTTGATCCATTTGGCCGAATATATCGATGAGAGCAAGACAAAAAATAATTATAATTGAGTTTTAAATTCTATCAATTCAATATAATTGATAATAATCTTGAATGTAAAACTACTCTTGATTTTGTTTTGAAACTAATAAATACAATAAAAATAAACAAGTTTTAAAAGCGTTAAATTTTTCTGTACTTAGTTATCATCTTACCATCAGGTGAGGTGAAATAAAAAAGGCTGTTAAGCTCTATGATAAAGGCCACTAGATCAATTATCTGTAAGTTCAATGTAAATGTCTGCCTTAAGCACCTTTCCCAAGCCAAGGCACAAAAATCTAAAAAAGACGTTGTTTCTATGTTACGTGACAACCCTGGTATACCCGCAAGATTGCTTAGGGCATTATTTAAAAGCTTTTATTGCCATTAACAAACTTCATAGGGGTTTATATAGTTATAAAGGTAAAATGCTAAGTTGTTGACAATTTTTAAATGTACCTAATAGTCTTTTGAATGCCTTGTTGGTTTCCAGTGGAGTGTAATAGGGCCAATCCAGCTCTTACGCTCCAGTATTGGTCCCAATGTAATAGGTGGCGAGCCTATTGCCATTAACTGGGCACTTATAAACCTGCGATAAATACACACATAACTTCGAAAAGCATCGAAAAGTCATTGGTGTGTGCCATGGAAAACCTGGGATCGAACCCGAGACCTCGTCTCAGCAGTCCATTACCCATACCACTAGGCTACCGCGGTTATTATAATACAATAGGCTCAAAATTTAAAAATTCTGGTATGTATCTGAAGTTTGCACTTTGGAGCCCCGATTTCGGAAGTGAATTTCAATCAATCAGCCCACTGCCGGACATAGGCCTCTCCTAATGCGCGCGCACTTGCGTCTGATTCTCCACCTTCCGCATACAGTCTGTCCTAGCCAGCGACCAGTTTCAGGTCGTCAGTCCATCTGACTAGGGGGCGTCCTACCTTCCGCCTACCTTCTCGCGGTATCCAATATAAGAATTGTCTGCTCCAGAGGCTATTAATCCTTCGACAGACGTGGCCAGCCCATTGCGAGTTCCGTCTGACCCGCCTGACAGCCTACATAATAGCCTCGTACATCAATCAGCAGATGAACAGTCAGCATTCGACCGATATTGACGAACAAAGTACTTAATGCTTTGCCCCCTTCCCCTTCTTCCCCTTCCTATTGACAACTTGTTCTGATATATAGTACACACCTTTAGTTCAACGGTAATACAAATTAAATTAATTAAAAAGGTATGAAGAGTATTTTGAGACTGTAAACTCTACCACCATACTAGTGAGACTGATTTGAGCCCGGAAGAAATTAGTAAGGTCTATGCAACCGGGGAAAGACGTGAGAATATGCATGTATGTACATATATTCAGATTCATGAAAAGCGAAAGCGTCATATGACATGTGCTGTGATATTCTAATAGCGATATATCAACTTAGAATTCCACGAAAGCGTTTAAATTATCATTAATCGAATCGACCGTTCAAGAGTGAATTATAAGCATGTATTCCGGGCGGTACAGTTATTGACTTAAGTAGTTCAACAAATGCGTCAAATCGTTAACTTTTTGATTTAATAAATTATTTATGATGATCGAAAAAATAACGATAAAATGTAATCTTAATGGTAAAATATTTCGTATTGATCTACCCAATTATTGTTTAAATGCAATTATGATACTATAAGATAGGAAGTGTTTATGTGTCCATAACCTTAGTTATTAAACTTTTCATAATTTAGTAAACAAAATTTGAAATATATTGACCTGGTCTGGATACGTATTGCAAAATTGTTACCGGATATTTTCTGGCGCAAAAAAAAGTTTGTTACTGTTTTAATCATCATAATCCAGTTGCATCCAAAGTGTAAACTTTCAAGACCGAGGTATGCTTGTTGTTATTGATTGGTAGGTCAGCTTTTCCAGAAACGACTTCCTGCCCTCTCTATTCCTAGATGAAAGTCGGTACCAGTGTACTACGTTCGTAGTATTGGAGATAGTAGAAATAGCATACCAACATCATTGACGCTGACGGCTGATTGCGTCAAGGATGGTAGGCTACAGATTTTTATAAATATTAATAAAATAAACATGGGGAGATTGGACAGAGGCTCATCGAGACGACCGGTGACTATCGTTCCGGATCATTTCTGGTGCAAAGACTGGCCATCGCCATCCAGCGCGGCAACGCAGCAAGTGTGATGGGCTCTTTTGCACCAGGAGCGATCAAGGGCGGGTTGTTCGATTAGCACTTGCTGTATATGTTGTTTGAATTTAAGTACGTATTGTTTTTGTATTGTACACTTTTGACCATTAATTAAAATTACTTTTTTTAGTGTTAAGTAACTTTTGTCATTAACTGTACATTGTTTCATAATACATACACATTGTATACAAGTCATGCAACGCTGGTGCACGTAAAAATAAAAAAACATTCGCATCGATACAATGACATGATTTTAATTGGAAGATGATTAAGAAGAGATTTCATTGTATCAATTTGTAACAGATCGCATGCGCGTGAGTTTAAAGCTATGTACTTTCATTACTGTTGCCTTTTCGCGATTTATTGGCATTGAACTAGCAAAAAAATTAAAATTCGTTTGTTGAATATTTAACAGACTTGTCCGCAGCGGCAGACTGCTACAGGTCCCGAGTTCGAATACCGGGTAAGATAGTATTATTAACTTTTTGATAAAGATAAAAAAGAGAACGTTAAAGTAAGCTGGATCTTAGGCTTCACTACATAGTATAAAACAAAGTCGCTTTCTCTGTCCCTATATCCCCTTTGTATGCCTAAATCTTGAAAACTACGCAACGGATTTTGATGCGGTTTTTTTTAATGGATAGAGTAATTCAAGAGGAAGGTTAATATGTATAATACATGTTTAATATAGTAGAGGGTGCAGCGGGAACGGGATCTGACGCCACGCGGGCGGAAAAAATATTGACGGTATGTATTTCGCCGGGTCAGCTAGTAAATAATATACGCTTAAAATAAGTTTCATGTGTCTAATTTATCAGTTATTAATTAATTTGATCGAAGGTTACCAATGTTTTCCCAAATATTCTTTAGGTGTAACTTGCTGTTTTACTTTGATTTTGTTCATAATAAACAAACTTATAATCACCTTACTTTTTATTCACCCTACCATTCTACGTAGGGCTTAAAAAAGTCTAGCAGTATGTTTTAATATGCTGACCGTGTTAGATAACTTTTGGAGGCAGTGGGAATGAATTAAATAATAATTAATTTAAAAATAAATATTTTGGAGGCAAAGGGGATCAATGTATATGATTGAAAACAATGATATTTGGAGGCATGGGAATAACCTGTTTATTTTTATAATTATTTGCATATATATTTTACACTATGTGTGACTTATATTTGAACGTGACCGCTACACCATTGTAACTGACATATATAGCCTGGCGAGTGTTTTACTATTAATGGAAATGTAAAATTATGGTCTGATTAAAAAACTTTTTTCTTTTATTATGAAACGCTCATAGCATCATTGCTTTCTAGTAATATAGCTCGGGACGAATATATTGGACTTCAAATATGTTCTATATGCTCAGCACATGTTCCTTGGGCGTCTTTTGTGGATGGCACTCGGTGCTACGGCGGTGAACGAGTTCAAATCCACTAAGCATTTTTTTTTTGTAAGGAATATTAGCAACCGAAATTATCGAAATTACTATTATTCCCTCTAACCCCTCCAACTAAGCTAAATTGCTTGTGCTAGGAGTGGGTTCACGTCGGTAGTGTAATGGCCAGGATTCGAACCCGGCACCTCTCGATCGTAAGGCCGACTCCTTAACCACTAAACTACCGACGCTACATAAAACACCGCGTGCAGGGAAACGTTTGTCTCGCGATTTAGGTCTAAGATATGTGTGCCAAGGTGTACACGTATATTGGAGTTTCACAGCCAGGTCTCAACAAATTGCGGATGTGCCGTCATCTGGGGAATGCAATATCGTCGAGATATTCAAAATATCGTATCGCCGGCACATAGGTGTGTGTCGGGAACTCAGGTATTTTAGAATCATCTTTCAATTCGGCATCCAATAACAAATATGGTTCATAAAAACGTGCACAGTGCGATACATTACATTAGCTTAACTTAAATAGCTAGCAAGATTATTAAGTTATGCTTACTTTAGGTTTCTATTAGAACCATAGAATTTTTATTTATATTTAAATAATTTAAAGAAGGTTCATTGTTTGTTGTAATTCCACACTATTAATTTTTTAATGAAATTTTAAAGCATTATGCATTCTAAGTATTCAAATTGATTAGAATTGGTTTTTTTCTTAAATTGGTCTGATAAGGCGGGGTTTGAACCCGGGAACTTTACCTTACAGGGGCAATGCTTTGACCACTAAGCTACCTGACTATCTGTCTCTGAGGCGACAGAGGGGGTCCACCAATATTCTTATGGACTATCGGAACCGATGACGGATTTTTCAATCATTTTTAAACAGGTTTGGTAACTTAGTGGTCAAAACATTGTCCCTGTAAGGCAAAGATCGCGAGTTCAAACCCGGTCGATTAAAAAATTAAAAAGAAAATCCTATTTTAATCAATTTTATTCATTTTGGAGCATTATTTATATAATATTTAGGATATAATATAATCCAGATATCAACACTAAACGGGGCAGAACTTGTCATATGTTGTTATGAGGATAAACATTAGATACTTTCTTTCTTTTGTGAACGTGTACATAGGAACACGTAAACCAAAATAAATAGACATATTTATGCACACTAATATTTGCACTGAGGAGGAGTCAAACCCGAGACCTCCAACGTAGCAGTTGAACGCTCAACCGCCACGCCACTTATGTCTTCCTAAGACTAGGGTGGAATTATAATAATTGGGCAGCATGCTCTTAAAAATATTTTGGTATATATGATGTACCACCATGTCAACTTCCACCGAAAATTGGTTTGAACGAGATCTAGCAAGTGGTTTTCGAAGTGAAAACTTCTTTAGCGGCGTTGGATGGGTAAAAATGTTAAGCTCGCGTCAGGATCGTTTGACCTTTGAACCGTAACCGACGACTGACGTCATACAACATTAAGCTACAGACTGCCTGTTTTGCAAGATACGATAAATAGCTTCCTAACCTGTAACTTCGTTATAGTACCAGGTTCAAACCTGGCCGTCTGACACGTTTTGTGATTATTTTTTCTTTTTGTAATTTATTACTTTTTGTGATTATTTTTTCTTTTTGTAATTTATTACTTTTTGTGATAATTACAAAAAGAAAAAAATCTGATAGAAAATTAGCAGAAAATTAGTGATAGGTTCTATGATTGGCGCTATATTATATGTATGGTATGGTATGTTCTTTTTATCTTTATCTATGTATATAACGAAGAAAGAAAGAAAGAAAAAGTTTTCACTTCTGCCGGCACTCCCAGAGTGCAACCTGTCTTTTTTTTAATACGTCATTAAACATAAACAGTTCACAATTTTTTTTTAAAAAAACAACGATCAAAGTAACACCGTTGGAGCAGACGAGTATTAGAGTGGAGACCGCGAGAAGGCAAACGAAGGGTAGGACGCTCCCTAGCCAGATAGACCGATGACCTGAAAAAGGTGGCTGGGACGGACTGGATGCGGTAGGCGGAGGATCGGAGGGCCTATGTCCAGCAGTGGAATGCAGTGGGGTAATTGACAAAGTAACAACAAACTACAAGAACTTGTATATTATGTTACTTGCTGTTACGGAATCCTTCATGGGCGAGTCCGACTCGCACTTGGCCGCTTTTATAATTGTTATTCTAAATAGCTTGTCTAGTAATAGTATTCATTGCTTGCCCTAAATGGTAGATAAACCTGCCTAGCATCTGAGCTCTACCGGGAATACGACTTGTAAGAGATTTTCAATAATGCAGTTTATTTGCATGTTCATATGTAGTTTGATCTACATGGTACTACATTGGACTGTTAATTATATTTACTATTATGGGTACAGCAATTCTACGTACCTACTTTACATAGGAAAATGAAGACATTTTTCATTTTTTATTGACGGTAAGAATGACACTCGTACTAGAACTGGCTCGACTTCAAGTTTTGGAGTGAAAACGACTTTAGACGCGTTGTTTACTTTTTGGATGAACAAAAATCATGGAACTCATGATGCTTCATCGTCACTCGTCACCGACCACTTGGGTTGTCACTGAAGTTATGAGTTTCACTTCTTTCGTTAGTCCCCAAAGGCTGCCCTTTTTTTATCTCACATATCCAAGGTCCACTTATCCAGAGGGCCAGATCGAGAGAAATGGCCGTTGGTCGGCCGGGGTGAGACGGATATGCACTAACTACCTCACCTCGGCCTTGCATTGCGACCTACAGATGGCGTTCGGTTTAGTCGGTTCAAGTCCGACATAACCTCCCCCTCCGGCTCCGGCGGGGTTGGTATTCGTAAGGATTTCCCGCACGTTAAAAAAAAGTTTTATTGTCTTTATCGAACTTAGCACGATTTTACTATCACAACAAAAAGTGGCGAATAATACTTTCATTTTATATTGAGCTAACAATCTCGTATGCCATGACACTCGTCAAGACAGAAACGATATCTAGTAATTCACCGAAATCGGTTAAAGAATTTAGTGTTTAGGCGGAATTAGTACCTGTACCCCTACGCAGACTTGCGAAATAGTCGGATTTTATGTCTTAATAACGCCAAGCTAAGCAAACCGAGTCGATTTAGTGCTATTTCGATACCTGTTGACTGCTGTTTTGAATAAGTATTAATGGTGTACGTTTACTATTCTAGGAGTTATTTACCATTGGTTAATGATTGGTAATAAGTTACTATTTACTTTTGTTGCAATTGTTATGTGTTAGATATATAAGGGTTGCGGGTTGCAACCATTGGTTTGGACCCCGAAGATCTTGATGAAATCATCTCATTAAAACAAAATGTCGTTCAATAACGAAAAAATCCATAATTATATTATAAATAGGAAGTAACTCTGTCTTGTCTATTACGCTCCACCGAACCGATTTAGATGAAATTTGGCACATAGATAGAGTAGACCATTTGAAGGACATGTGGTCACTATAACCGACATCCACACGGGCGAAGCTGCTGGCTACCGCTAGTTTTCAAAAAAATACACGAACTAAAACTAACACTAATAAAATCAAAAACCATGCAGCTTGCAGAAATTGCACTTCAGCCAAAAAATCCACAGTTTCATACTAACTTCATCAAATTTATTCCAGAATGCAAGTTCGTGAAATTTTATACGATTTTACAGTGAGGTTTTCACCGCTCACAAGTGGGGCATCGACCTAATAAATCGCTTGTGGCACGCCACGCCGCTTGGCCCCGAGCGGATTGTCAAAACGCCAATACACCCCAAGAAGCTTTTGTTTACTGGCAATTATATGTTGGATGCTCTTCCACGATCAAATTCAAGCGATGATACATTTAGTAGGATATTATAGCGTAGAGAATCCAGTTCGGTATTTGATAGAAGATTGAATTTAGTTTGGTAATATGGTATACACGTACAGTCAGCGTCAGAAATACAACCTCTCCAAAGCGTTTTTAAGAGACAATTTATTAGTAAGTTAAAATCATACTCGGCCACGTGAAGGTGTATTGAATAAGTTAATTAAGTAACATAACATAGCTGGAACACTAATGTTTGCATTAAATTAAGTGTTATAAATATCTATTTGCCTTATGTTTCGACCAGGGCCACATCAAAGGTAGGTATGTACCTATTGACTACGTCTGAAAATGATCAAAAAACTAAGGTATCAAGAGCAAATAAAACTGTTTTATTGATTTAAATTGTATTATTTTCCGCACTAAAGGTGTGAACCAAATAGCAGAATAAGATTAACATAATTTTGAGTATGAATGCATTTAGTTCAAGATCGATTTGATGCTGACTGTACCATCGAGGAAATTGAATATTTCATCATCATCATCATCATCATCAGGCTATATTAGTCCACTGCTGGACATAGCCCTCCCCCAATGAGCGCCATAGCGCCCTGTCTTCCATTGAATATTTAGCAGTTTAAAAATGACGTCGATTAATCGTGAGTCGTCGATGTGGCAGTTTCAGTATTACGTCTAGGTAGACACGAACATTCCTGATGCAGAAAAAAACTGTTTTTTGCTAATATTTGAAAATTAATATCATGTTCGGTTCTTGCTCTGTGTGAACTTACCAAAAGAAGAAACAAACAAAGAAAGAAAGAAATTTCGTTTATTAAACATACACATATACCTAAAAGATAACAAAGCAAACACAGCTACGAGTAAACCTGTCAATTAAAAAATTAAAAGAAAGAAAAGACGGTAGGTAGGATACCTAATTACTGTTTTAGAATTGGAGTGTGTGTCTAAACCGATACAATTATCTGGAATAACAATAGGTAATCTATGCGAGCCCAGCCCAGAGCTGATGCAATATACTTACAATATGATCATTTTACATTATTTTAGAAGTATTTCCACATGCATCGAAGCATACCATACCTGAAACAAAAATAAATTCATTAGAATTATCATTGCAGTAATAAACAAAACGTCGACAACTAAAACGATAATTAAAAAATCGTGTACAGTTAGCATAAAAAACCACTGTGGATGTAACTCTGTTATATAATTGAAATAAAATCATTTTATAACGGATTCAATCAATCAATTAGCCCACTGTAGTCCACTGCTGGACATAGGACTCTCCCAATGTGCGCCATTTCGTACGATCCGCAGGCCGCATCTTAACGGATTCCATCACGATATATTTATTATTGTTTTATTTCAATGAGAGTGATATTCGCGTAAACTTTAGAAAAAAAAGACGGGTTGCAATCCGGGAGTGCCGGCAGAAGTGAAAACTTTTTCTTTCTTTCTTTCTTCGTTATATACAGAGAAAAAGATAAAAACAATACACCATACCATACCTATAATATAGGGCCAATCATAGAACCTATGTTTATTGTTGATTGTGTTTATCTACTTCTCATTAAATAAACTTACCCTTTGACTTTACACAGAAATGTTTTTAAAAACAATACCAGCTAACGAACATAATGACTTATTAAAATGGTTTATCATGCTTATTTACATTTACTTAGCGCCTTTGAACATTGATATTGTGTGAATCAGCTATACCTAATTATTTTTCTTTGCATTGGTTAGTCAACTTACATGCGTAAACTCCTCTAGCCAAGCTAAATTTGCAATAATACGTCTGTAGTGAAATAGCCAGGAACCGAACACACACACTCCGAACACATCGATCAAGCCCGCGCAGGCGCAGAGGGGCGAGGTGGCCCACAAGTTGAGGAGTAGGTGGTTATAAAGCCCGCCACCGCAGGTGAGGCTGGCGCCAGCAAGCCAAACCTGCGGTGGTGGACGTTACAACCATCTGCGCCGCCAAGCTTGTGTGGGGCCGCCGGAGCCCCGCTGCGCCGGAGCTGTGACAGAAACGATGCTTGCTGCATACTACTTGCCTACTGCATGCTACACGCGTGGTTTATGCTTGCTTGTTTGAGTTTTTGTTACCTGACTTTATTAAGTCAAATAAACGTGTTTAAAATAAAATTTTAACAATTGAAATATTTTCTAAGTAAAATATAACCTATATTATGTCAAATGATTATTTTTAAAGAAATACGTTTATGAAATGAAAGTTTGTCAAATGATTAGTTTTCAAACATTGTTTGTAAAATGATCGTTTGTCATGTTTTTTGTTTTTTAATATACGCTATTTGACAACTTTAAAAAAATACTACAAATAATGGTCATCCTATCAGATAATAGCGTAAAAAGACATTTAAAACTATAAATTAAACTAAAATAAGTAATAAAAATATCTAATAATTTTTCGGATTTTTATCTGTGACGAAAACGCTCTGTGATCGATCACAGCACAGCTGACGTCGAGTGAGAACAGAACAGAACAGAAACAAACAGTTTTTGCGGATTATTTATAGACGTATTTGTACATTGTGCAACTACACACCATTTTATTCACAAAGTTTGAAGAAAAACTTTATTATTTACTTTGACTTCACTGCTTTAAGGTTATACAAAACGCGTGACGTTACGTAATCGGCTCCATAAAAGGTGACAACGTCTTTCGCGCGTTTTTGAAAATTTAAACTTTAACATCGATTTTTTGTTAAAATCCGTTGATTTTTTTTGAAATATCGATGTAGTGTGCATATTATATGCTAAGGAATAATTTAAAATGGTTTTCCATAATTTGTCAAATATCCTATTATAATCTATACTATTATATAATTGTAAAGTAGTCGTGTCTGTACATTGGAGATATTTAAAAAAAATACTTGTAGTATGTTATATTAACGATACTGAACACGAAAATGTATTTTTTGGAATTCTTGTCTGTTTGTCTGTTTGTTCGCGATGGACGCAGAAACTACTGAACGGATTTCGATGCGGTTTTTTTTGTTAGAAAGGGCTTGCTCAGACTTAAAATCTTACGTTGGTTTGATCGCAATCGGTTGAGTAGAACCGGAGATGTGAGCAATAATGTCGCTTTTTTGCTTGACATTATTTTTATGGTAGATTTTTTATAGCTTATCATATCTAAGCAACTATGTGAATAAATAGACTTTATTTTTACATACACTAATGTGCATATAAATTCGTATTTAATCAATAAATTAAAAATTGTAATTCTATAATTTAGTTACAAAAATACAACTAGATGGCGCAGTTTTAAACAAGATATTGTTTCGTTCACAACAGAATATAATAAGAACGGTCATTTCGATTAGTACATTTGCTTATTATTATATCTCCTGTAATTTATTTATAATTGCATTTAATTTAATATCCTGGGTCTTATTCTTCAGCCGCGTGGTCCCCGGCAGAGTAGAATTTGGGCCACCCCATCTCTTCCCACGCGGTGTCGTACAAGGCGACTAAGGGATATAGGGCTGATTCACATCAGACAGATATGTACAGCCCAGATTCAGCCCCAAATTCATTGCTCGAGTCAACAATAGTGCCTGGAATACGACAATAAGCTCACTCCCTATTACCTGGAACCAGGTCCGCTTTTACCAGTCTAACTGCAGATTTGGCTGAATCTCCACAACCCAAACGCTATCGCATTATATCGCATTGCAACTAGACCAGTTGTTAGACTTTTAGGGCTTCAACTACCCGTAACGACCTGATCGTATGGCAACGGAGACCGACGGCTTAACGTGCATTCCGAGGCACGACCAGACCAATGCAAATACCCATATTCTTGCATACAAATGTTTGCACTGAGCGGGAATCGAACACGCGCCTCCTGCGTAACAACCGTGTTCAGTACCGCTACGTCACAGATCCTTAACATCCTGGGTAATTCATACTAATATCATAACATAACGAGTCTGTAACTCTGTATAAAAGTTCGTTAGACTGTGCTAACATTATAAAATGTGAAAGGAACCCTGTCTATCTGTATGTTGCCTTTCACACCTAAAACGCTGAACTGAACCGATCTTGATGAAATTTGATGCAGAATTGACCTTTATAGCCAATAAATAACTTTTTAACGAGTTAAGCCGACAAAGGGAACAAAAAAGAGGCACTTAAAAAAAGTTACTGATATTACAGCTGTTCTGTTAGAAGTCGGTGTATAGCCCGATAAATCATATATAAATTGATTACATCATAGTACTTCAGGCACATTCAACAAAGTTGGCACCGACTTCTAAGAGTGCATTCTTGAAGTCGGTTTATAGTGAGTTGTAAGTATGTATCTAACGGATCCATCGTTGATCATTTGCTTAGTTTGACATTATTTGTTCTTATCATCAGTTTAACATCATGATTTTAGAGGCAAATACTGAAATTATGTAAAGCAACAGATACAGCATCTTTGCCTACATTTCGAGGATTTCCATAGATTCCTAGATTCTTACTCTCCGGATCCCGCCATCTGATTCTGACTCCCTTGACCAGGTACCACCCTTCTTATTCCAACAAAAAAAAAGATCATAAGAATCCGTTTCGCAAATTATGGCCTTAACATATATCGGTTAATCATCTATTTAGCTCCCATAGTAGTGAAATTCAGAGAAATCCTGATACACGAATACATATTTTGTGGTAGTGGCGAGGGGTCCATATAACTCAATACCTGCCAGCTTCCCTTTGCATAGATGGTAGAGATGTTTAAATTCGATAAACTACATAGAGGTGAGAATCATCTTCCAGCGACATCCATTTTGAAAATTATCGCTTTTTGCCACTGTTGTGGCTTTACTGGGGAACATTCTCCCTACCAAAGCCACTGAGAAAACGTACTTAAGGCTAATAAAAATCACTGCGCTTATGTACACAACATATATTGATCAACATGTACGTGCTGTATTGTATACTAATTTTGACTATACTGTAATTTTAATAGAAAGCGCCTAGACATTCATTTTTTGAAAACGAAACGACATGATTGCTACCACAAATAAAATAGGCGCTTTTTCCTATTATTTTGAAGTCTTCTCTCTTTTTTGCAGTCAGTTACATAAATATGTATACATTACATTAAATTAATTATTTATATGATAAATTTCTTAAAATTTATAAAAATACGATGAAATACGATACATTTTAGGCATACAAATACTATAAGTTACACAAATATTTTGTCACAGTTGTAGCAAAGACACCTGGCTTATCATAGAATATATCCGCAACTGGATCCTTTTTCAAAAAGTCATTCAGGTATTGTACAGCTCTGTAAGTATGGCTACTCCATGCCAAAAAACGCCAAGCTGGTAGACAAGTTAAGAGCTGATGCTGTCGCCGTCCAGCGCCACGCATGTACGTGTGCTACATTGAAGTGGATACATTCACGAACCGAAAGGTTGTCTACTTTAAAATTTAAAAGTAACTAATAATGCATGACGTGTGCTAACTCCCGCTCAGTCGTAATATATCAAGACCGATCAAGAATGATCTGATATGAAGATGGATGGGTAAAGAAATAGATAGGATCTCGGCATCAGATGCGGACTTCTTCGATATGGGATCCTTCTGTGTACCCTGTCCAACACCATAAGAATTATAAAATTCCTTTCATCACTTCCGTTCGTTCTGATTTTGATACCGTGATAAACTAACAAAAAGCATACCGAACGAATTGTGAACTTTCTTTTGAATTAAAATTCATCGAAGAATAAATCCTGATGAAATAGATAGACCGATTAGAGCTTGGGAGAAGACATAGTGGAGTAGAAAAGAGAGACAACTGGGAAGGAACAATTTAAGGGGCAGAGATGAGAGCAGAGAGTCGAATAGAGATGCAAGTTAGAAAGTCGAGTAGAGTGGCGAGTAGATAGGCATTTTTTTTAAAATATTCTTTTGATGATCTTAATACTAGACAAATGTAAATTCGTTCATATTTAGTCTTAAGAAATCACTTTTAGTATATTGACATTTCAAAATGCTGCAATTGAGTATGTTGCTGCACTACTACGTGGTAAACTTAGTTTTAAACGGAATTTGACAGCAAAAGATGTTATCACGTTGCACAATTTTGTGAAATGAAGAATTTGAATTTGAAGTAGGGAGTCGAGTAGAGAGGCTATTAGAGAAGTGAATGGGACGCAGGTGGAGAAGCGAGCAGAGAGTGAAAAAGGGATGATCAGCGGATCGAGTAGAAAGGCAAGTAGGAAGTCGAGTGAAGAGTCAAATAAAGAGGTGTGAAGAGTATCTATTAAGCTCTGAATGCTTGACTCTGCGCTAAAATTTACGACACTACGCGATAAGCGACTTCTACGCGGGCGAAGCCGCGGGCAACAGCTAGTATAATATAATAGTGTTCCGGAAAATAGACCCCGGGCACGTAAAAAGCAAGGTTTGGATCTAAATCAAACTAGCCCTGTAATGATGATGACGCTGGTTATAGTATAACTTCGAAACAGGCATATTGTCAATGTCATCAAAAATAGCATATTCTAAACATTATTACTTCAATAGAAAGTCATTGAAATATGTGGGTAGACGTAGTTTTTTATGGTTCTAAGGAGCGGCGTTGTTCAGTTAACGACCAATATAGAGTTAGGCCTTGCCCTACGTAAACAGCTCCGAGTAATGTCATTAATGGCATTATCATTATACAGGGTAGGCAGATCGATAGCGATATTATTAGAGTGCGCAGGTGGAACTAATGTGTCTGGGTTTTTAACCGACCTGAAAAAACGACTTCTATTTTCTGCGATATTTCTTTTTGTAAGTGCTATTGGTCGATAGGTATATGGGTAGTAACATACCTGATGTAAGGATCCCAGTAGCGAAGTCTCCCTATCACCACATTCATGCCGGCTTTCCAATGGGTCTCATGGTGTATGACAAAATAGATTAAGGTAAAGTTCATTTTCCACCGGTTTCCATTTTTCAAATTTTCACCCTTGTGGCTCGGTGTTCGGTAAACGGTCAGTGTGTTAAGTAACCTAGGCGAAGGTTACCATTGGGATGGGTGACCGTTTAGTGGTGTTATATCACTGCTCCGAGCACGAATACTATTCGAATTCGTAACGTAAACGTATCGAAAGAATGGAGCATTGTGATTGGTTCACAGTAGGCAGGCGACCAATCGCATTGCTCCATTCTCTGGCTACGTCTACGTTATGAATTCGAATATTATTCTTGTTCGGGTCACTGAGCGCTTCCGTGCTTCGGAGAGCACGTTAAAAGTCGGTCCCGGCTGTCAGCAGTCGATAGGTCAAGTCGGAGGCCTATATGGGCGATCTGAAGAACTCTGTCACAGGTTGGCCACTAACCACACGAGAGGAAAAAGAAGAACATTTCGGCACCGAAGGGTCCTAACCATGATTTTTCAGAGGTCAATCCAGCCTTACCAGAAAGTGGATACACCACCTGATTAACAGACAAGGCTCTAGCATAGATGGAGCGATTACACGGCAGTTGCTTTCATTTCTTTTTTGGTAGGGAGGGAGCCATACTACATGAGAAACGACATCAATATCATAAATTTGATCGCCCCATAATGATTACCTACAACATCATAAATCAATCAATTACTGGACTGAACATAGGCCTTCCAATGTTGGGAGAGTCTGGCCTACTGCCTCCACACTGGCCAGTCGGGTTGACACCGGGTTTCATTTCGAGTTTTCCTTCTTTCACAGAACACCGTACTTCCTGACATTCAAACATTTATTTTAAAACACATTCGCTTCACAAAGACGAATAAACACTATACAGGAACAAATAAAAGGCGTAACGAGTGACGTGACAACACGTTTACACAGGCGAGGAATCTCGTAAAACAATAAAACCGGTACAAAGGGTACCCGGAGGGCTCCTGAACACGTATGTATGGGGGCTGGCGGCCTGCCCGGCGAGTGGAGGGTTGAAACGTCAAGTGTTGTCAAAAGACCTTTGTTTACGTCTGTATTTTTATTTGTTAGGTTAATAAACAATTAGACGGAGTATTAAGTTTGAAACTTTCGCTCCATGATTCGTAATAAGAGTGAGTCTGTCTATCTATCTGTCTGTCTGTCTGTCTGATACGCTTTCATGCCTAAACAACTGAACTGATATGATAAAATTTAGTATAAAGGTAGATTAGATCTTGACAAAAGGATATAGGATATGTTTGGTCGCGATAACCGACATCCTTGTGGGCGGAGCCGCGGGCAACAGCAATATACTCTAATCTTAACGGAGATTAACTTGAATCTAGTTAGTATAGGTACATGCATTCCTTTGATTTACCAGACGTTTCGTGTTACACCGGCCGTGATTACAAGCTGATTAGCCCAGTGGTGCAAGTAATTCGATGACAATCCCTGTTAGATTCAAAGCTTTCACTTCTGAAATTTGAGCCTATGGTTCGCTTAATCCTCCTAAATTCGAATTTCATAGGATTGCTTGCCGTCTGCTGTTTCGACAGATCTTCGCCGGGTAATATCCTAAAAATAATTCTATATATAATGAAGTCTTTTTCTGTGTGGAAATATCCACTGATACCCCTCTGCCAGAGCGGTTCTCACTCTCCGACTGTCCTAGGGTTCTCGGGTGTGGGACTACATTGTCCTTATCTTTCCCCGTTTAGGGGGGAGACGCCACTGACGTAGCCTGCTTCTGCTAGGTTGATAGGCTGCTACACTGCCTTATGACGCATCTATGAGTAATTTTCAGTTCAATCTTGTCTCATATACCTTTTAGTTACAAAATCTAATTAAGCCGACCTAAATAATGTATTTCGTATTTAATAAATAAATGGAGATTGTTCTACAACCATACATCTTTCGCTCCAAAACCAACAGCGTCGAGAAATTGCTTTGCGTGTTCTAAATTACATGTAAACATTTTCATGGACATGCAAACGAAAGTTTTATATCGAACACTTCGCAGAATATACTAAAAAGAAGTTAAATTTTAAGGTTATATTCAGGTCACAGGCTATTCCCAAGATAAAAGTAGCCTATTTGTTATTGTAGTGTAAGTCTCGTCCAGATCCTTTTAGCGAGTTTTGAATGAAAGTGTAACAAATATTTTAGCAGAATCAGCATAGTATTCAGTGGTATGGATGTTAAATTAATAAAAATGACATTGATTGATCTTATATTAATTGTTAATCGTGGTGGTGCATCTGTATATTCGAACCTTAAAACAACAGCTTTATAGATTCGCGTTCTATAATACCTTAAGGGTCAACACAGACCAAACGGCAAAATACTCTCGTACTTTTTAAGTTTATCAACTTATACCATTTAGACAAGGCTTAAAACAGTATGCAGTAAATTATAATACTGTAGCGCGTTGATGTACACTATTTTAAGGCATTGTTTTGGAATTATATTGATATTTAATTAACATTTAAATATGCTGACGCATTTTGCTACTAGGTTTGTACTGTACAGTCAGTGCAAGAACAGTATTGATTGCCAAGTCTCAAATTGACCTTAATACCAAGGTATTAAGACGAAATCAAAATGTTTAATTGATTTAAATTATATTATTATCCTAAGCCTTAGCCGCGTGGTTCCCGGCAGAGTAGAATTTAGGCCATCCCTACTCTTCCCATGTGGTGTCGTACAAGGCGACTAAGGGATATAGGGCTGATTAACTTCAACATCAGACAGATATATACAGCCCAGACTCAGCCTCAGATGCATGGCTCGAGTCAACAATAGTGCCCGGAATACGGCAATAGGCTCACTCTCTATTACGTGGGACCGAATACAGATTGGTGAAATGTGGGTGTTAATTCACCTCTGCCTAACCCTCCGGGGATAAAGGCGTGATTATATGTATGTATGTATTGTCCTAACTAAAGTTGTATACCAGATATCAGAACAATCAGTCAACAGGAAGGGGAGAAACTAAGGCGTTAAGATCATTTTGAGTACTTTGCTCATTTAGATCGTTCTAATGCTGACTTTACAGACACTAAGACTGGTGATAAAACATCACAAGTTGAAATACACATTCCTACTAAAGGTGCGTAAGTTACCTACTGTTAGAAAAGGGTCGTAAGTTACCGGACTCCCATTAGGGAAAGGAAAGTAAACGATTCCCTGTCGTTGCGGAGTGCCCCACGCAGCTCCCTAATGAGTTGGAAACACAATCAGTGGGAATTTCACGTGATTGTTTGCAAAGTTTCAGGGGTTAGAATGCTTTGTCAAACAGGCTCGAAGAAGCTTTCAGTTAATCTTATTATTTATAGATGTTTAGTTGAGAAATAGTTGTTAGATTTAGTCAAGTCTAGTAATTTCTCAAGACTTTTGAGACTGGCTTGAAATAATGTTTACTGCGACCTGTGTCATGATCATGAAACTTCGTCGGTGTTCGTATTTTTTTATTATACGCTAAAAAGAGTTAACATGGCTTGATGGTTAGCTGAAACCAAAGGTCCCGGTAATTTAGGTATTCATTATAGACAGCAACAGTATTGCAATGATCAAGAATATACAAAAATCATACTTAGTAATCATCAATCCTTTAGGCTATTACGGTCCACCAGGACCCTGATCCTGCTAGTTGGTACCTTTTACAGAGTCAAAATTTAGAAGCAGTTTTATCAGTATATCAGTGGTCTGCTTCCTTGGGGTTTGGAAGCGGAGGTGCTCGTCGAAGTATATCGACAGACGACACAATACCGGGCAGGTAGCGGCAGTCGGACCCTGCCCGAAGAGGTCCACGGGTGGCGAGATGTCAACAAGCTCTCTCTCTCTCTCTCTCTCTCTCCCTCCCTCTCTCTCCGTCCCTCTAGGCGGGTCCGCACCGCACCTTTGTAGGTCAGCGCTTGGGTGATCCGTCGATGAGAGCGTAGTGTTTCCGACGGTTCACTCATTCAGTGGCGGCGGATGGCACTCAGGTTGTTTTGGTGTGGTGAGAGACCCACATAACTGTGTGCCTTCCCCGAGCCCGCGAAATGCGGAAGGTATATTTTTCCACCCTAAACAAAACAAAATGGGTCTGAAGGTCTTGCTGGGACCTCGGATCCACACATGCCACACAAATAGTAAATTGCGATAAATATAATCTCGGCAGTAAATATTGTTTCACATTTGAACCTCATTATAGTGATAGTGTAGTTTTTTACGATAAAAATAAATAATTAGAGGTACCGTCTCCTTCAGTCACTAATTAACTTAAAATCTATATTAACATAGAAATAAATCATTAAATAAAATTGATGATATAGTTTTTGTAATACTGTTAGTTATTATTATAGCATTACCTCGCGGTTTCACCCGCGTATCTGCTGATCCCATTGGAATAAATAGTTACTATGTTACTTCTAAAAAAATAGCTTTCTAATGGTGATAGAACTATTAAAAGCGGTTCATTCTTTTCAGAGTTTATCGTTTACAAACAAACAAATCTTTCGTCTAAAATCTTTTCCTACTATCCTACTATAGTTAAAAGGTGAAAGTTTGTGAATTTTTATGGATGTTTATTATTCAATCATGCTCTAACGGCTGAACAGATCTGGCTGATATTTGGTAAAGGGATAGATCACACTCTGGAAATATACATAGGCCACTTTTATTCCAGGAATAGGTCCCCATAGGTTCCGGAAAACAGAAAGCCCCGCGCAACAGCTAGTAGTAGTATACATGTAAAGTTTCAAAATTGAATCGGTTGGTAACTTTGTGAGTTTTTGTACTAATTCAGTGGCAGCCAAGCTCACGGTCCACCTAATGAAAAGCTGTTTCCGTCGTCTATGGACGTGTGCAATACCAGGGGAGTCACACTCGTGCAGCCGACACTGTACGAACAGAAAGTTTGTGTGCTGTCAGTGTAGAAGACAAAGCAGGACCAGCTTTTGGTTTTCCCATAGACAGCAGAAAAACTCTCTAGCGAGCTCTGGCTACCCTACTCACCGCCGGGAATACAACTCAAGGTAATATCGATGGCGACTGTACATAGCGCCATATTCGTTTGATAACAGGGGTGTACTTTTTAAACCAGGTCATCAGTTGTGATAAAACTATCGCTTAATAGCGTGCTTAATTATGTTGTTAGCCATTTATAAATAAATGTGAGTGACTACTTTCAAAGTTCTCTTTTATCCCAGGTTAATCGCGGTTGCATCCGAAGCTTTATTAGTTAATGTTTGTAAATAGAACAAAATAAGCCCGCTGACTTTTTACCGGATAAGGCCAGTGCCATTTTCATCATTTTTGTCGTTATCTGACAAAAATGATGAAAATGGGAAGTAATTAATAACAGCATGACACCTGTTGAAAATGGTTAAAACACTGGCAATAATAGTAAACTCGCTATGAAGTACTGGGATGAAATGACGTGCATTTAAAGAATGAAAAACTGGTGTTCCACAATTTACAGGGTACGTGGGGTGTATTGTGATTTCCCACCGAGATACTCCTGGCCCGGGCAACATTACCTGCACGCCAATAGACCTGCTTAACTAGCATGAATGGCTTTCAAGTATAGCCTTTCTTCTCGTAAATAAAATGAGAAGAAGTAATAAGTTAACGCCGGGCTGTTGAAGGATGCAACTGGTTTCATTAGAAAATAAAAACGCGAAGGTACATACATACTTATCCTCACGTCTGTAAATTCCCAAAGGGGTAGGCAGAGGTGTAGTAACACCCACGTTTCGCCAACTATGATTTTCGGTCTATTGTCGTTTAGCAGGCATTTTGTCTTGTGCTGTATGTCAACTATCGAATGGTGAATAGCTCTATCCTTTATTCGCCTACAACACCCATAGGAAGAGATGGGGTTATCCCATTCTACTCCTGCCTGCCAGCGAGAGGAGCCGCGGGGAGCCACTACTCTATTTATATAACAAAAAGACGGGTTGCACTCCGAAAGTGCCGGTAGAAGTGAAAACTTTTTCTTTCTTTCTTTCTTCGTCATATACAGAGAAAAAGATAAAAAGAACATACCATACCATACCTATAATACCTATAGCGCCAACCATAGAATCTATAACTAATTTTCTGTCAGAAGAAATTAATGGATTACAAAAAGAAAAAATAATCATAAAAAGTGTCAGAAGTCCAGGTTCGAACCCGGTGCTATCTGTAACCATAAGGACTTACAGTCGTAGCACTTACCGCTAAGCTACGAAGCTTCTTAGCGAACCCAACAAAATAAACAATCTGTAGTTAATGTTGTATGGCGTCAGTCGTCGGTTACGGTTCAAAGGTTAAGTGATCCTGACGCGAGATTAACACTTTTTACCCATCCAACGCCGCTAAAGAAGTTTTCACTTCAATAAGTTTATTCAACAATACAAGTAAAGCTGAGAATTCTGAATTAATTTTCATCATTCCATCGACTTCGTCTCGGTTCATTCCTATCAATTATTATTTTCGTAAGTAATTATATTACGTAACTACTGACATTTGGAAAGATCAAATATTATTTGAACAGAAAAGTTACATCAATATCATTATTAGCTTGATTACACTTTGAAATAAAACTTTTTTTACCAGATACTATCGTGATATATTTGGTGTTATTTTATTATTAGGTCACGTTAATTTACCTTCACCTCGCCTGATGGCAAGCTGAAAGAAACATCTCAGGAAAGAGGGTCACTATTATAAACATGTATCATGTTAAAAATGGTGGTATTCAGCTTGACGGCCTCATCAGATCCTTTTTCACGCCCCGCTTAAAGGATTCGGGACTTTAGGAAAAAGGAAGCACGTGAGCTAGCAAGGAGTTCCAGGTCTTAATGGTGCGCAAACGGGAAGAGTCATCGAACCGCTTGGTTCTTGAAGGATCTGCACCGTCTGCGGACATCTAACCTCTGCACATGTTGTCCTGTGTAGGAAAGGAGAAGGTGGGCCTGTTGAAAAGCAACCGAAATTGTGACGTTTCAGTTTTTTATTGAGATCCGGTATTGTTTTCTTTAACTCCACTTAGGGGGCAGAAAATTTATGATAGTTAACAATTTACGTGAATGCGTTACGGAAGTACACATCAAACTGCCATTATGCGGGATCGTTCTGGGGATAGGTGAAATATGATGGGTGTTTATTTATCTCTGCCGAATCCTACTGGGATAACAGCAGTGCTGGGCACTTTGCAATTGCCATTAAACTTGCAATTAGTCCCACTGCCGTCTACAACACCGAAATCTTTATCATGTAACACTGATGGCACAGAAACTTCCTGTTCTAACAGGTTCAGCAGCACGAGTGTGACTCCCCTGGTGTTGTACACCGCCATAGGACACGGTAACCACTTTCCATCAGGCAGGCCGTGTGCTTGTTTTTCTTTCGGTTTATGATTGGCAAAAGGGTAGGACCTGCTGTCAAACTTGTTTTGATCTTTTAAACAGCAGTCGGGATTTTAAATTGCTTCATATTTTTTAATTGCAATTAACAGTTGCCCGACACTGGATAACAGGCGTGACTATAATATGTATGTTCTCGTACAATGACCCAGTCCATTACTCAAAAAGACGTGTAACAATTTTTCATACAAGTTCACTAAACTCATAAAAAGTGTAGTTACACAAAACACTTACGACGTTCAATATTTAGTTTTCATGCCGTAGACACAATGTTGCTACGATTTATGTCCTAACAAGGTAACAGTAACATTACTGCGTGTTATCAGTTTTTTGTGGTAACGGTTACGTAACAGATATGATATTTAATTTTTTTTCTATGTGAATCACAGTTTTAGAAAACGATTTGGAATACGATTTGGTTTTAGTATAATTGTGCGAAAATAAATACCCCATGAATGAAAATTCTAAGACATTATATGTAAACAACACTATCAAACACAGCAAAATAAGCACAGCTTACCTGGCTTGGGAATGTGAGGAACTTACTAAGATTTTTTTTTAAATGATTTCATGGATATTATACACATCAACACCCAGATCAATGCAAATATTTGTAGTAATGCACACAAATATTTGCACTGAGTAGGAATCGAACGCTCTACCGCTAAGCCCGAAGATATTCTATGTTATCTGTATAACCGTAGCGTGATTGTAATCCGAGATATCTTGCGTAACGTTACAGTTACTATAACGTTGGCAACGGACTTTTAAATCAGTAATTTCTTTCGTAGCACTTCACTACGCTCGTAGCAGTCACTTGATCTACGTGTACCACCGTCGATAGCGCGTAGACAGTCAGTCTCAGAATCAAATATACTTATAATTTCTGGTCATTGGTCGAACTCCAGTGACATCACCCAGTCGGACCAATGACAATCTTGATCAAGCTCTGCGCTGAGCCCGTCGCTGTTTACTTAGAGAATTGCACAACAAGTTGAAATGCCAGCAGTCGTTCTTTAAAAAGCCAAATCAAGACAACAAATAACAATGTGAACCCCTGACTTCAAAGTGTTACCTTTGGTTGCAACTAGAACTAAATCTGTAATGATGACAGTGCTGCTAAACCTGTTACACAGTAATCGAGTTAACTTTTTAACAAAATAAATGTAATACAAAAGCATTACATACAATTTCATTTGAATACTTTAATCCAGAAACCGGCCGGCTATCAAACGATATAGCCAATAACTGTAATGCTTATTAAGTTCGTAAAGCATGTTTGACCTCTTTACGTTAGTCCATAATAAAGTTTATTTGTTTTATTATGTTGGTACTGCGCTTAAGCTCTTTCTTTTACGGTTCTATTTTTGAAATGATAAAGAGGCATAGACGCATACTTGAGTATTTTCTTAAAGTTACTGTTTTAAATAAAGAATAGTAAAAGAGCGGTAAAAAGTAGGTTGGTTTCAACTTTGAAGCCAGAAATTCGCTTACCTATTCGATTCACTTGAATTTTGCTATGATGGCATTTGCGCGAGTGACTACTGTCTAACCAGTCAATCTCGAGAGGTAAGCTTGCGCTAGAGTACCTGATCCGTCAATTAGTAGGTGTACCGGGTTGCAGATGAGAATGGTTTGGGTCCTGAAGATTTAGGTGCCCCAAAAACTACCATTGGTTCCTAATTTATCGTTATTTAGTTTTATTCATTAATCCAACCAAGTATAGTATATTTCTTTGCAAATAATGAAGTGGAAACGTTATTCTTCTTCATAAAAACAGAATCGACTTGACAGTCAATGGCCTACTCAATTGTTTCAATATTGTATTTTTGATTACTTTGTAATTTTGTGAATTGGTATTGTTATTTTGTGTATTTCTTAATGCGATCCCTTTTCTACAGTTCTATTTCAAAATATTGTGAAGGATCAGGTGCGGAGTGATGGTCTAATGATTTATTTATTTGTACGTTCGAATACTTCGGCATTTTGATGGCTAATATTGTTCAGTTTTAGAATTTGTATTTTATGTGTCTCTTTAATTAGTTCTTTTTTAATTTCGAATATTTGTATTTTTTTAAGCATTTATTTATGTTCATTGTAAGTAATCTCGTTAGATTAACATTTAAATTTTATCACTGCTTTGGGTCGCGGGTGCTACCCATGGGACCCTGCCAAGGATTTTATTCCAGAGTATACTATTCCTGTACTAAATTTCAGCCCTAGCTGTTAAGCCGTTTCAATGATGAGTAACAAACATCCACTAACTTTCATTTTTAAAATGGTAACCGGATATTTCATTTATGATATAAAGCTCTACACTAAAAAGTAACATATTAACGAGGTACACTCACGTAACATGAGCGTTGAAGCCATAAAACGTAGTGGCGAGCAGCAAGGTTAAACAGAAACCTATTACAGAGTAGATGAGTTCATTTGAGTACGGCTATTAGTTAATAATAAGTAATTATAATTTGTAGGTACAGGCTACAAATTCAAAATCCTGAAAGTTCGTTTGATCGAATGTTCAAAATACCGAAAGTAGGTATAAAACCGCGGAGTACAAAATCTCAAAGTTTGAAATCCTGAAAATTAGATTTTTGGGTGGTTTTGGTTAGGTTATAAAAAAAGTATGTAAATGATAAATGAAGATAAAGGAGCTACATAAAAAAAGACGGGTTGCACTCCGGGAGTGCCGGCAGAAGTGAAAACTTTTTCTTTCTTTGTTTCTTCGTTATATACAGAAAAAAGATATAAAAGAACATACCATATCTATAATATAGCGCCAATCATAGAACCTATCACTAATTTTCTGTCAGAAGAAATTAATAAATTACAAACAGAAATAAATTACAAACAGAAAAAATAATCACAAAAAGTAATAAATTACAAAAAGAAAAATAATCACTAAAAGCATCAGAAGCCCAGGTTCGAACCCGGTACTATCTGAAACCATAAGTATTTACAGTCGAAGCGCCTACCGTTAAGCTACGGAGCTCCTTATCGTATCTTGCAAAACAAACAGTCTATAGATAATGTTGTATGACGTCAGTCGCTGGTTACGGTTCAAAGTTCAAGTGATTCTGACGCGCGAGTTTAACAATTTTTACCCATCCAACGCCGCTAAAGAAGTTTTCACTTCAAAAACTACGTCTGTTGTAAAAAGTATCAATAACAATTAAACTATAACGCCTACCATTAGTAATAGTACTACGGTATTACACACTATCGCGATTTTGAAATTTGCAATTTTCAACTTCGGGATTTTGAAATTCGGTATTATGAACCCTTGTACAATGTAATTTTAGGATAATGTGAAACGGCTTCGGAGCAAAATTTTTTAGAATGGTATGTGTTTATAAAATGAAGGCTTCGATATTCAAATTATAGAAATATTTTTTTGAAGTGAAAACTTTAGTGGCTTTGGATGGGTAAAAATTGTGAAACTCGCGCGTCAGGATCATTTGACCTTTGAACCGTAACCGACCTTACAGACTGTATTTTGCAAGATACGATAGGAACCTTCTTGGCTTAGCGGTGAGCGCATCGACTGTAAGTACTTATGGTTGCAGATAGTACCGGGTTCGAACCTGGGCTTCTGACACTTTGTGATTTTTCTTTTTTTAATTTATTACTTTTTGTGATTATTTTTCTGCTTGAAATTTATTTCTGTTTGTAATTAATTTACTTCTTCTGACAGAAAATTAGCAGAAAATTAGTGATAGGTTCTATGATTGGCGCTATATTATAGATATGGTATGTTCTTTTTATTTTTCTCTCTGTATATAACGAAGACAGAAAGAAAGAAAAAGTTTTCACTTCTGCCGGCACTCCCGAAGTGCAAGCCGTGTTCTTTTATAATTTCTTCGAAATTCAAATCTTAGAAGTTTCATATGCGATGGCACCGAAATAAAAAAAAATTAAATTTGAATTTGGAACGGAACATACAACATTTGTGCATATACAGGAACATAACAGCTGTATTATTAGGTACCTACTACGTAAAAGATTTTAGTATAGGACAATATTTTTCATTTAACATTCTGTTCACTATTTTATTTCATATTTTAGAGCTGAAGTGTGCCTAAATTGGAACGTGTTAAACTATAAATGCCGGCGACTGTACTGTGTTATTTATGATATACATTAGCAAGATATGTTTATTTCATTACTTGATATATTATTTAATTTATAAACGTTACAATATCGTATGGCGGGTGAAATTTAAATTATACTTACATTGTGAAGGCACCATTAATGCATATTTATGAATGGGGGGAAAAATCTCGACACACAGTCATTAGTAAAGCATTACTTGAGGGCGGGGACCAAGGCATAGGCGGGCGCGGATTTCTCTATTTCACGCTCCCTGCTTTATGTGCGCGCACGCTGTTAATCATCATTACAGTATTAGTATCAGTTGCATTCACAGCTTCTCTGTCTTTACTCTGTCTCTTGATTTGGTTTATCTGGTTATTACGGGAGCGGTAACCATGTGCCACCTATACACAAGGAAAAACACCTGCGCTAGAGCCGCATTTGATGTTTACCAGCTATACCGACTTGCACATGAAGTTGGATTGGATCTCAAAGATGTCCTGCTACACCCTTTTTAAATTTATATTAATTAAAAAGTATAAAAAGCCGTTTTATATAACCGAACTTATCCTAATTACTAATATTTCCTCTAACCCCTCCAACTAAGCTAAATTGCTTGTGCTGAGAGTGGGTTCACGTCGGTAGTGTAATGGCTAGGATTCGAACCCGGGACCTGTCGATCGCGAGGTCGCCTCCTTAACCACTAAGCTACCGACGCACATTACACACATACTTTAAGCCATTTTCAATCCTCATGGAATACGATGGTAGACATCAATAATTACCTAAGCTCTTATCCTGACTCCAAACTATAAGTATTAAGTGTTATAAGTTCTAAAACTAAAAATAAAAGCTGAAAAAAATAATTAGTTGGATTTTTGAATTGTTTATACATAATTAGCGTGTAAAATTAAATCGCTATAATTTACTGTTTGCGTCGCTGTATCACTAAGGGCGGGGATATAATGGGCGCGTGCGTTTGACGTGACACGCCTCAGTCCGCTCACTTTGTTCCAATGTTCCGGTGTATTGGCCTACTGTTTCCATTTTAATATATACTTAATATAGTAAAAATAGAGGAAATAATAAATGAAAGAGCTTTTTATGTATGAATTGTACACCCGGTTTTAGTTTCACTGTGGCCGACTTATATCGTCAATCGAGCACTTGCTTCTGACTTTAAGCTGTTTCTTCGGAATTCTGTGAGATAAGAATCTCTAATAACGCTTTTTGTTTAACTCACGGGTCAAACAAATAGAATCCGAAAGCACAGCAAACTCGTCATCGTTACACCACAGAGGATGTCACGCATACTTAACTTATTTAAGATACTATTACTATGTTACTTAATGCGAAAACTCAAAAAGCATTCATTCATCCATCCAGCCGTCCATCTATCCATCCAAAATTTTACTACTATCTTAATCTCGCCAGACCGGCTGATCGGATCTAGATTAAAATTTACAACATTAGATTATAGTCTGAAAAAGTACATATCCCGGATGTAAGGGGAGCGCTCTCGAAGCCGAACGCCTCTGGCACACTACATATTAAAAAACAAAACTTTCTTTTTTAATTTAAAAAAAGAACATGCTTGGAACCATTTGTTTTTTCTATAGTGATGTTTTTTTATGAAATTGTCATTTCATTGATCTTGTAATACGATGGAGAATAAATAGGTAAAGCTAAATAAACGAAAAAAATTATTCAAAAAAAATTGTTTTCACCATTTCGAAAAAAAAAAAAATTATATTATTATTAATTATTATAATGCCAATATATGTAGTGTACCGGAGTACTACTAGGAGCCTTCGGCTTTGAGAACGTTCTCCTTAAATCCGGTATGCACTTTTTTATCTTTGGAGTAGGTTCAATATTTTATAGTAGGTACTTAAAGTGAACGGGCGGTGTCACGAGATGCAACTAGTATACCAATTGAAAAACGATAATGATCTTTAAATCAACGTAAAGTGATGCATATAATGCAAGTTGTGGTCGATTCGATAAATGTTACTCATTAAAATATCGACTGCTGCAGCCGTTAATATACCGCTCTACTGTGACCATGGTTCTGTTAAGAAACAGGCTATTATCAAAATCTTCTATGTATAAATTATAGGTAAGCAGTTCAGGATATTGTAGGGGATGTTCTACGCCAAGTATGTTCCTGACTCAGTTGGGGTCAGTTTTCAGACTTACTACGAAATTTTTCTCGTGAAACGATTGCCATCTACCAGATTTTGTAGCTAGACCACGTTATCGAAGCTTCAAATTGTCAACAATTTGCAGTTATGCAGTTCAGTTCTGTCACCCACAGATCTCCCAATGAGACTGAACTGCAGACTGTATGTAGCTGCAAACTGTTGAAAGCAACTAATTAGTGGTACCATAACTCACCATGGTAAGAACTCCTAGTTTGTATAGGTTGTTCGTATCAACATTTACTATGTGCTGACACGATCGATTTCAATGTTTCAAGTATAAATGTGATTTAAGCACTTTTCATAATTATTCTATTGTTCTTCTACGAAAACAATCGCCCTATGGCCTAAGGCCTTATATGAGCAAACATAATACTTTAATATTATATATAATTATTATTAATGATGACACGACTTCTTAGAATGTGTAACATTTAAACAAAAACAATTTGATGGTTTTCCTCAAAACATAAATCGTTTTACAATCATCATAATTTATCATAATTATAAATGGATGATTGTGCAGCTAACGTATTAATTACATTGACTATAATAATATATTTCGAGGAGAGAAAAACTTAAATAATGAGTTTTCTACTTCTAAATAATGTTAAACACATTTTCATGGAGTCGGTTAAATTCATTTTAATCAACATTAATAAAAACGACGATGACGAAAGATTTTTAGGATACCATCGGGGCACGAGAAACTACGTTATAATTGGACCAGGTAAAACTACAGGCTTCGATCGTATATTCTGTGTACTAGGAGTTCTGTAGATAACTAAAACGATATTGTAGACAGCCGAATACCGCAATAAATCTTACAACGTCAAAACAAGCTGAAATGTTTTAGAAAGTCATTAAAACGAAACCAATTACAATGATAATCAATCTTCTGTTCATAAATCAACTCATAGTGATTTGAAAATTTAATGGACGAAGAAAAATCCTTTGAAACAAGCAGTTTTGTGTCGCCCTACACTTAATTGTGTTCAACCACGATAATTCAGATTAATGATCGCAATGTCCGTTGTTTATCATAATTTACGGACACCGTTTTATGCTATTTAAAGTGCGGTTGGCTGTGTCTTATCTATTGTTGAGAAACAATAACTGCACTAGTATTATTTAGTGATCGTTTTATTTCTAACTAGCTGACCAGGCGAACTTCGTACCGCCAATATTTTTCCACCCGCGTGGCGTCAGATCCCGTTCCCGCTGCAATCTTTACTCTCTTGAATCACTCTATTAAAAAAAACGCATCAAAATCCGTTGTGTAGTTTTAAAGATTTAAGCATACAAAGGGATATAGGGACAGAAAAAGCGACTTTGTTTTATACTATGTAGTGATATATTAGTAGCTAGCTGACCATTACCGGCTTCGCCCCCTCGTATGCCATAGTTGTTAATTTTCAAATATCGTATGGAAATCTGCTGGATTTGTCGACATTCATAATCACTGCTCCGCTTCCTTGAGTGATGTTATATGTCTACATTATTCTGGTAGCTATAATATGTGGCTATATATCATCACACTATAACAGTACGCCTACCACGAACGACTATAGTAATCGTATGGTAAACGTATTGAGAGAATGCAGCATTGCCATTGGCCGCCTGCCTACTGTAAACCTGTGTGTATTAGAAACCGGCCAATCGTAATGCGCCGTTCTCTCAATACGTACACGGTAGTAGTACGAGTACAGTAGGCGTTTAACATGACCATACTCGATAAACGAACTATTTAACACATTCGAACCAGTATTTTCTGAGATTAACACGTTCAACCAAAAAAACAAACTCCAGCCCCTCTAGACAAGTGGCAATTCGTCAGCCAGCATTTGATGGAATAGAATGACGAATATATGGGATTTGACGTGTCTGACAGTCGTCAACGCATGTCATAAATGTCAAATCCAATACATTCGTCATTCTATTCCATCAAACGCCGGCCATCGTATTGCTACTTGCCTCGAGGGGCTTAGCTTTTCAAGATTAAGTGTAGATATTAGTTATTCAGCAGACGCTTAGTATTTATCAAATTAAAGGTTTTTTAGAGCATACATTATCGGCAATTTGAAACGTGTAAGCTACGTTAACGGGCGACTATATGAACACCTCTGCTTATCCCTTTATATTAAAGTCAAACTCAAAGATTTTTATTCTATCTAGTACAACATGGTAGTTATTCATTGACGTCAATAATAATTCTACTTAAGCTAAGTTTACCATCGCTTCAAAGGCGTTGGTGGAGAAGAGACGGCGCTACAAACTCCACTGCGGCATGTTTTTAGACGTCAATTTACAATAGTTATTTTCTAAAGGCTAAATGTGGACAAATCTACATTTGTCTCGAGTCTGAATGAACAATAAGTATATGAAAAATAATATGGCAAAAAAGTCATGTTCCAAAATGTACAACATTTTAGGCGGTGCCTGCACAATGCTCTAGTAATTAAACGTCGGTGTATGATATTGTTAAAGTTACTTGCATACGACTTCGTTAGAAACCAGATACTAGAAATTATGTAGTCCTGATATATACAGCGGGTTCACTCTCCGGTGCGCGTTTTTATCAAGCTTCTACCTCGCTGGGTGGGATAAGGGAGCTTACTGGTGTACAGGGTTATCTGTTCAGAGTAAAATTATCTTGTTAGTAGGTACTCGTGAAAATGGCCGCTGAATATTTGATATGAATTTGTTACTGAATTATTGCGTTAAATTGTTGTGGTAATTGTAACTATTAGTTGCGGCTCCATCTGTTTCTTTCTTTCCCCTTCCTGTGTGGAAACACTTTGTCGCGGTAAATTGCTAATGTCCGGAATAGATCTGGATTCTTTCACATATAATAAAATTAGTTCTCTACGATAGAGAACTTTATGGTAAAAGGTTAGCTTTCTATGGTTTACTATACCAACGATGTATTTCAAAATAACAACAAAGCTTCATTATTGCCATATGACTATTTTAGTGACAGCCCTGACCTTTCCCGCGTATTGCCTTGAGACACGGTGCCCGGCGACACAAAAGCGTATTGGAAAATAAATCTTTTTCATCCTTTAAGACGAACTATAAAAACATGATACGATTGTATTCTAAAGGTAAAAAAATACCTTTACGAATATTTATATTTAAATAAATCTGTTGTTTGTCCTTTATAAATATATGAATCTAAATAAATATTTGGAAAAAATAATATAGATACGTTTCAAACTTCAAATCTCCCATATATCAGTACATCACACATATATATCATATATATATTAGTAGCAACCCTGTAGTACCCAGGTATTTTTATGAGATATTTAGACTAATTCCTCTATTCTATTACTTACCAGTCGGCTCGTCATGCTATGTGGTTTCGGAGTTAAATGTAATTGCTAAATAATATTGAAAATAAAGCAATGAATTGGGTTCCTAGTCGTCTATTTCTGCCAATCTTAAGATTACTTTTTATATTTATTAAATTACTATTTATTTAACAATACTCCAAGCAAAAACTGGCAAGGTGTACTCAAGAGGAGATATTTCGGGTCTACCTTCCCTAACAAGAGCTGACAAGTGTGTGTAAGACAGTAAATGCAGTAACTACGCAGTTTTTTACATGAGTCGTCGAGAGGACGAGAAAGAGTCTAGCTACAACCGGAAAGTTTCGGTTATCTAAAGTTTTTCTCTATAGCAAAGTCATAGTCTGATATCTTTATAAAGCATACAGATAAAACTGATACTTAATATCGTATTTTTGTTGCAGGTACGTAATTATTCAGCAGTTGCCTGACTGATGCAATGTAAATTCGTAAACATGTGGTGAGTCAAACTTTACAATGTGCATAAGCTGACCTCATTGGAAAATACAGAAATATCTTCTACTGCGTTTATAAACTTGTTTATAGCATAATAATATTATTACCTAGTGGGATGCGAAGGATTATATCCCACTTATAATATTAATGTATGAGTATAATTAAAGTAGTAGTAAAATAATATCTGAATAATTCGAAATCACACCCTGTATACCAGATGTAACTCCATTCTTAATACACGCTCAAGTGCATTTGAGGTCTCAAGTGTATACAGTTTTTATTAAAAAGTAAATCGTTTTAGATAAGAAAAATATTGAATGGATTAAGATAGGAAAAAGTGAATGCTCAGGTGGGACTCGTCGCCCAAAGACGGTAGTATAGGAGAATTTGGATAGCTTCAGGTGTGGCTCGGTGGCTCAGTGGTCAGAGCATTCCCCCTGTAAGGGTAAGATCATGGATTCGAGTCCCACCTGAGCATTCACTTTTTCCTATCTTAATCGATTTGAAAAGTTAGCATAGTAAATGCTTCAAAATTTCATTCAAATACTGAATGGGTCTAGTTCTAATACTTTGAACCCGCTATCGTATCTTTGCTTTACAGGGGCATTGCTTTGACCACTAAGCTACCAGACCTCGCCCGTATCAATCCAAATTTCTCCTTTAAATCTGTCTTTAAGGCACTGTAAGGCAAAGATCGCGGGTTCATACCCCGCCTAGACTTTCCAATTTTAATCGATTTGAATATTTAGCATATATATTATGTTACTTGCTGCTACGGAACCCGTCATGGGGGACTCCGATTCTCACTTAGCAGCTTTATTAATTTCTGGCGACCTTCGAAACTTCATTGGCGTAGATGTGTGTTTGCGCCTTCATACATAGTTCACTATATTTTTCAGTCCAATGTCCACATCAAATAACCCTATTCTTTTAAACTATCGTCATAAAACCAATCGTGATTAAAAGTACTATATGAACGTGATTAAAAGTACTATATGAAAGCCGGGGTGCGAGGGATATGTCGCATGACAACCTCACCTTCGGCCTAGCACTACGACCCAGAGACGGCGTGCGGTTTAGTCGGTTCGAGTCCGACATAACCTACCCCTCCGGCTCCGGAGGGGTGGGCATCCGCGGGGATTTCCCGCACGTAAAAAAAAATGAACCCCGTAAAAAACGCAAAACAAGAACAAAGTGTGATTTGTCCACCGTTAATCCAAAATATGATCCTTCTCGAGCCAAAAGTCCCCCTGAAAAACTGCCTGCATGATAATATAATGTCACTGTGCAAGTTATCCAGCCCATTTGGCCTGACTGTAACCAATGGGCCGACTTAACGCGATAGGGCACAATATATCAATATTTATTACTCGATCCCAGGAATATTTGCCATCATTGCAGTCATCAATTGTTGTACAACATATTTTAGAGTGGTTGGGTTTGACGGTGGTTTATACTCAGAGGGTTCTTATACTTCTAACCGACTTTAGAAAAGCAATTCGTCATTGTTTCGATTCAGTATTATATCTTTGACTGTTGCTAATCATATGGCAATCCTAGTAATATTATAAACGCGAAAATTTGTAATTATGGATGGATGGATGGATGGACGAAAAACTACTAAATGGATTTTAATGAAACTACCATAATATAGCTTATAGGTACGTCAGAATAACACATAGGTTACAATTTATAACGATAACCGATATAATACCTATATAAACTTGACCGACTTCTCAACAATTGCATTCGATTCGTCTACAATCTTCGGAAATACGACCACGTATCGGTTTATCGTGCTGAGCTGGGTTGGCTACCCATACGACGGCGACGCAGTCTGAGAGCTGTCACCTTGGTCTATAAATTGTTAAATTCCCCTCACGCCCCTTCCTACTTAAAATCCCATCTCCACATTCTCGGTTCGAACCATACTAAAAATGTGTGGTCGCAAATAAAATATTATTTTTTTCTTCTTTCTATATTTATCTAATTTTTGCGTCCCGTTCCAAATTTGAAATTCATTAGGTACTCCTATCTGGATTCACCCAGAAACCATAATAGAATACCCAATATATACACACAATATACATACAATGCTAACGTATCATAATAACGCATTTCAAAATCCTAAATTACAAAATCCCAAATGTACTGAATACCAAAGTATGATTTACTCGAAGTTCTAAATTCTGAAGTTCAGAATCCCGGAAGTGCATAGAAAGACATCGGTGTTATGAACTTAGAGATTTTGATATGTAAGCTATACAATTTATTTACCATTTCATGTCTTGTAACAAGTTAATAATACAACAGTTTAAATGTCAAGTTGTGTTTCTTCTCTTTGCCGCACTCGACAAACTACAATTACTTAGTACAAGTGTATGAACTATACACGTATAACATTATATAAGTTGTTAGACATAGACCAGTCTAAACTTTCTTACACACCACATAAAAAAGGATAGTTAGTGGTAAAGGTATCTAGTATATCTTATGAAATCCACCTAATATAACCCATGAAATGTGAACATAACACACCTGTCTCCACCCTTCGAATAATATAGTCGTGAGTATATCTAAATTTACTTCCCGTATTTCCCACCCTTAACCCTTATGAAACTTGACACACTTACATTACCAAATTCATGATACCGACACCTATATAATAATATATCTATGTGTATTATATTCTGCGAGCATTATATTTGCGATTGTTAACAACGTTTTGATGTTCTTGGGTGGTTAAATATGTAATGATGTGGAGAATGTACAGGTATGAATAAAATATATTTTAAGTATAGATAAATATTTTTTTGAGGTATTTTGGCTGTCGTGTATTTGAGCGTTATGTTGCGTGCTATTTATCTATTATGTGATATAATTACCTAGTAATTGTTGGCTTTAAATGTTATATCTGGGTATAAAGAGCCCTATCCACATATTTGGGGTCAAAACCAACGTTTTATGCTTAGGTTACTAAGCCGGCAAACTTACTAAACAACGGACGAGGTTCTAGCGTACCTAAGCATCCCTCTCAAGGTTCGGAGATCAGTCGGCAGTCGCTCCTGGATATCTGTGTACAGCGGGCTCCAACGTTGGTCACAACAGGGAAGCTATGAGGATGTATGATATATGTAAATAATATATGTATGTACAATGCTGTTGTAAAATACTATTCCTGGTAGGTGTGTTTTGCGTTAGTATCTGTACTAATATTATAAATGGGAAAGTGTGTGTGTGCGTGCGTGCGTGCGTGCCTGCGTGCGTGTGTGCATGCGTGCCTGCGTGCCTGCGTGCGTGTGTGCGTGCGTGCCTGCGTGCCAGCGTGCGTGTGTGCGTGCGTGCGTGCCTGCGTGCGTGTGTGCGTGGGTGCGTGCGTGCCTGCGTGCGTGTGTGTGTGTGTGTCTGCTTGTGTCTGTATGTCCGTCTTTCACGCCTAAACCACTGAACCGATTTTGATGAAATTTGGTACAGTGCTAGATTAGACCTTGAGAAAGGACATAGGCTATGTTTGGTCGCGATAACCGACATCCACGCGGGCGGAGCCGCAGGCAAAAGCCAGTAGCTCAATCAATTTCATTGAGTAACATGTGAAAACTAGGTTTAGTCAAATGGATTTACGCTGGTGAGATCCAGTCTAAATTCACGGGCTTTTTGACATTTTAAAGAGTACAATTAGGCAAGTGAGGTTTATTTGGGCCCTCAAAATCTGGGCCCCACCTAATAGATATGTCCCGTTTCTATATTACTAAAAAAATAATAAGTAGAAATATAAAACCCGACTGATGCTGAAAAGATCGAAACAAGCTTTTAGCAGGTGGTACCCATTCAATTTCATCTGGTTTGAGATTTGCAAATGGGTACCGCCTACTATAAAGCTTGGTTCAATCTTTTCAGCATCTGTCGGTTTAAAAAAAAATTAAGTTATGCTTTTTAGTTATGAGTTATGACATATATATTTGTAATCGTCTTCCAAATTCCTTCATTTTGATAAATTTGAGTGAAAAAAAATTTAGTCCACATACATTTTGGCGCCTCAAAACCAACATTAGCTTTTGTTCATATTTTATGTACCCAAGAGCACTTGGGCAATAAATACCTTCCATTTGAGATATAAATCATCGAAAGGATATTACAAACATACATACATACAAGACACGCGCGAAAACCATAACCCTTCTTGGCCGTCGGGTAAAAATATGCATTCATCACTTAGTGTCATTAACATGCCATGTATCAATTTCCTTTAAAACTCCGCCGCTACGAATTATGAGGCAAATACTGTTTATATTTTATATTATCTTCTGCTCCTCAGTACTTGACCTTTAAGTCACTTGGCGATGCTCCAGGTAAACTGTTTGATAAGATCAATATCTGCTGCCAAGCACGGCTTCCGTCCTTACAGTTTAGTACTGCTGTAATTTCCCTGACTGGCTTCAAGACACTTGTAACTTTATTTTTGGGCCCCTAAAATCCAACCACACGTCCTGATCATCCACCTGAATCTTGTTTGGGGGCACACGTAAACAAATTTATTTATATTATTATAGTATTATTGATTGATTGCTTGATATTTGCGGAGTTGCGGCGACTTGCTGCAGAGGCCATTTTGAAAAAAAAAGAAGAAGAACTTATTTTTTTTATTTATTCTTTATTGTACACATATTTGACATTAATACAATATATCGATACATAATTTACAAAGGCGAGCTTAACTTAGAGTTAAGTTTTCTTCCAGCAAACCCCGGATTGCACAGAGGAATTGCTATAAAATGAGGCAAAGTCTAGTGTACAATGTGGAGATTTGATTGTAGGAGGGTATACAAGATGTATACCCCAGGCAGTAGGTAAAAGTATACACATACAAAAAAAGTATACACATACATATATATTTATACACAACAAACATATTTATCCACAACATACATACATACCCAGATAAATACAAACATACACACATACATGCATACACACATACCTACATACATACATACATACATGTAAACATAAATACGTACAAACCGTCGCATATTTTGGTTTATAAACATGAATAAATACCTACACATTATGTCTGTTATTGTTGAGAGAAAAAGTAGTCTTTTATTCGTTTTTAAAAATGTCTTAAGAAGGGCTATCGCCTATGGAATGAGGAAGAGCATTCCACAGCCGTACTGCAGAAACTGTGAAAGAATTGTCGTAGGAAATAGAACTATGAGAAGGAGTTCGAAGCAAAAGTGAAGACGAAGTGCGACAGGGTTTACCCCTGGGGACAAGGAACTCAAAGCTTTGTCACTCCATAGTTAATGCGGCTCGGAAATTCGCACTAGTGCGGATTCAGACCGATCGACGTTTGATTCACTCTCTTTTCTCAAACGCCATTAGCCTAGCATAGCCAGAGCTCACTGGAGAATTTTTGTACTGTCAATGGGAAGACCAAAGGCTATTCCTGCTTTGTCTTCTACACTGACGGCACAGAAACTCTCTGTTTATCGGGTCGACAGCACGAGTGTGACTCTGGTGTTGCACACGTCTGTAGGCCACGGCAACCACTTACCATCAGGTGGACCGTGTGCTTGTCTGCCATCTCAGTGGTATAAAATGCCTAAAACCGCACCCGTACAAAGTTCCGAGTCGTCATTACCTTTGATTCAAGATATACCATAGGTACATACTATAGATGGTGTCGCTATGTTGCAATTGGTTAAGAACAGAGATGAAAAAAATATGTTTATTATATTTATTTAGGGCTGTTTAACTTTAACATCAGACAGATATTTACAGCCCAGATTCAGCCTGAGATGCATGGCTGAAGTCAACAATAGTGCCTGAAATACGACAATAGGCTCACCCCTATTTAGTAGGACTGAATACAAATTGGTGAAATGTGGATTTTTGTCACCTCTGCCTAACCCTATAGGGATAAAGGCGTAATAATATGTATGTATATATAATTTTAATATGCTTAAGAGTGTGACTAGGAAGATCTAATTAAAAGCGTTTGTATAATTGTTCAAACACGGTTACCGTACTTACGTAGAGAATTTCGAAATGTTTATGTGTATGGGACTTGTTAAGGCAAATCAAATTACGTTTCAATTCTAGAGGTTTAAACCAGCTTGATGGTTTTAAATTAATTTACTGTTAAATCACTAAGTTTTCAATCGATACAAAAATGAGAAATTACTTGCTTCTTCCACAATTTCTTTACATACATATTTATAGCTACAAGTTAAATAAAAAAAAATTAAAATAGAATAATCATTACAGTTCCAATTTTAAACTACAGCAGTCGCCGTGCCAGCATCGACCACAAACATTTTGGCGCGACATGTTGGTCCAGTTTTAGCCTTACCACACCTACATATTTAGTAAACTCCAGCCGCCTGGCGAGTGGAGACTAATACACTGTTCCTTCTAGTATATTCTGCCTACATTTTAGGAATTTACGAGGCAAGGAACTGAAATACAGATATTTTTGCCAATGGGGTTGGCATAGTAACTTTTCACAACAAGTATGCTAAAATCGTAGTTAGTTTAGAAAAAGCAAACCTCAGACTTGGAAGGGAAAGCATCAGATGCGATGGGAATTAACGCTTGGACGAATAAGAAGAAATATATTTTGGTCCAGTCAAACGCGTTACTACTTTTTAAAACTTTGCCATGAGTTGTTAACTTCTTCTTGTTCAATTTGTTTTCATTTTATATCAGCATAAGCTGCACTGTATTTTTGATATGTTTTTGAGGTTTTCGTAAAGTAATAATTTAAAGTTCGTGTTTTAACACTTAGATTATAATAGATTTTGAAATGTGACGTCTTGAAATTGAGGAGCTCTCCCACTACCTTGTCACACAATGTCACACTTCGTCCACCCTCTCCATCTCCCTTAACGTGTGACGTAATTTATGACGGTCGGTTAATACTTTTATTTTCATTTACTGAAACTTTCTGCACTAAATTACAATTGTAAAAACGCGAATAGTTAAGCTTTAGGTGATGCAAAGATAACTCAAAATGCGTGAGCCTGTATTTGTGTATCAAAGAAGAAATAAATATCATATTTTGTCCTAATAATAAACCTTATAAATCAAAAACCGATCAGTCGGATCTTTCGCCATAAAACAGATGATTCCAATACATATTGCGGTCAAGTAAGCCACCAAAATGACACAAATAAAACTTACGCTTCCCGGGAATAGTGGAAATATTGGGAATATTTTAGATATTCGGCCGTTTCGTATAAAAGGCTATAAATATTACATTACGTAGTTTAGCTGTAGAGATTCGGGAATCTAAGGATTAAGGATAGGTTCACACTGTAGAATCTGTATCGCAGATAGTTTCCACAGGGGTACTGCAGATAGTTTCCTCTGCCATAAATATTGGTTAAACATAATTTACCACTGGTTAACAAATCTGTAATTTTTTTGTCACATAGAAATTTATACAGAATGTTGAATATACACCAAACAATAATATATCAATAAAAAAAAAAATGAAAACATTTTCTTGTGTCATCAAAACAGATATTTCCGTAAAACGTACAATAATCAGCCACACTTACAAAATTATTTCCTTAAATATGGTGTTCTTGAATATTTGGCTTTTGATAGGTCACTTTTAAGTCTCCAACAATAGTCTGTTTGCATTCCTGGACTCCATTTCCCTTGATAGCGCTTCTCTATTAAGGAAATGTCCTGATGGAACCTCTCGCCTTGTTCTTCACTCACAACACCCAAATCCGCCGGCAAGGAATCCAGATGAGAGTTCAGAATAAGTATTATAAGGACATTATACCCTAAAGCTTTTTATGATATCATCAGTTCATGTATTAAATCTTTATAATTTCTCGCTTTATTATTACCTAAACAAATTCCGGACTAGAATTCTCACTTTTTGATCTATTTGGAGGCATCGGGACAAGCAGTTCGCCACTATGTAGGATAGGTCTCTTGGCCGAGGACATGTTTGGATACTGGATAGTGTATTTAGATTTTGTAGTAATGCCTTTTGTTTGAGTCAAACAGATAATAACAATCGCTTACATGATACTTTGGTTTCATCCAAATCAATGGTATAGCAAATGACAAATGTCTAGGTTCATGTTTCACCCAACCTAGTAGGAGCCTAACACACGTTACACAACATTTATGAGGAACCAAGGTTTTATCTTGATTCCTCACAGGAAAACCAAAATAGTCCAAATAGCACTGTTCAATTAGTGATCTGAAATTTCGACGCTGAGATTTAAAAGTTAATTCTTCACCAAACAAAAACTGTCCGGGTTATTCAAACACTCTCGTGGCATATTTACGATCTAACTAACGTACTTAAAATGTAATTTAGCAAACACAGTAGTTACACAGTCGACTAAATGCAGTTATTTAAACAAAGAAACGCATATGAGGTCAGAAATGATTTGGCTGTCACAAGAAAACTGGATGTGATAGAAACAAAACTGTTATATATTTTTAATGAGGGCACACCAATATAAACATAAATTTTAAACAAGTTCGTGTGACAAAAACAGTGTTTACTAGTGGTTCATTCGGTCGGCTTTTATTTTGGACATGTACCTGTAACTTATAAGTTTATTGATTAAAACTGTTATTAGACAACGTTATAATGTAGTATTGTGTCTGTATAACAATATAGAAAGTAGAAACAGAAGTAGATAATAACGTAGCTAAGTGTGAACCTGTCCACAATTAATGTATGATGCGCGATAATGTTATGTTATGAACTATATGCTGTATAATTATATTATAGCCAAGTCTGAAGAGCGTTTTAGCATCAAAATGTTTAGAACCAAACTTGTCCGAACAGCACTTCTCCGAAACAGCGCGACCGATTTTCTGAAACTTTTTATGTATAAATTATTTTTCAATACACTTGCTTATAAAATTGAATTTTTGGTACATAATTTTACCTGTAATCAAACTGTGGTTTTTTGATTGTTATATTTCACAAGTCGGATATAGATTTTTATTTATTAGTTGAGCTGCTTTTTTCTTTTAAATATTCAATACAAAAAAGATCGTGTTCAATAGAACAACTAAATAAATATACCTATCTATTGCCTGTTGAAATCAATGGCGCTTCAGCGCTAATCACCAACTTTACACACTTGTACCATAATGTACTAATAGAGATTACTTTTACGATAATTGACATCTACGCAGACGAAGTCGCGGGCGTCAGCTAGTATTTTATATTTTTCTACAAGTTCACCAAAAACAATCCTATTTCTCAAGCGAGTAAAGTGTTATCGAGTTTTTCTGTTGGTAAATTTTGCCGAAGTCAGTTTGAAGTTTGGAACAGTGCCCAATTGCCAGCCGGCAATGGACTTATCTCGTGTTACGCGGGTCATAAAATATATGTACTTAGCTGTTGAAATTTATTTATAATTCACCTATGCCTCGCCCTTTGACGCTATACAGCTGGTTTTTTTTGACGTGCTCAAAATCTCCATGTATGGCCCCCCGGGGACGGCGAGGGTGTAGAAGGTAGGACATGACGTAGACGAAGTATCTTCGCCCTAGAGGAATCCTGCAGACATAATAACCTCGTGATGTGTCCCCAGAGATGAGTAGGGTAGCCATAGCTCACTGGAGACTTTTTGTGCTGTCAGTAGGAAGACCAAAGGCTTTTCCTGCTTTGTCTTCTACACTGACGGCACAGAAACTCTCTGTGTTTATAGGTGAGTGTTTACACGAGTGAGACTCCCTTGGTGTTTCACACGTCCATAGGCCACGGTAACCACTTTCCATCAGGTGGACCGTGAGCTAGTCTGCCATCTCAGTGGTATAAAAAAAGGATGGTTATGTCGGTCTCGAACCGCAATATATCAGGTGTGGCCATAGGTTGCGGGAGGTGATATTGGCTGAGAGTTATCCCTTGCACTGCGGCTATCACCACGGAGTAACTATCCTCCGGGTCGATATACAGATCTGGATATTTTTAATGACTGCCAGAGGACCTCTAAAGCTTAGCGGTAGGTAGCTTATCTCAGAGGTCGCAGGTTCGATTCTCCCTCAGTGTAAATATATGTAGGCACGCATAAAATTCACTGTGATTTATGCGGTTAGTTTAAACTTGTTGTGTTATGTTTTGAACAATAACAAAAAAATTGTTATTGTTTTGGAGGTGGTTTCTATGTATAATATTAATATTTAATATGTTTATCTGCATTCTAGCACCTATGATACAAATAAGCTAGCTATGCAAATCGCATTATATATTACCTACCTATATTTCTTTGAATACTAATTATTTTTCTTCATCAAAAACAGCATCATTGAAAGGAATTCCACGAATTAGGAATCACCCTATACCTATATAACGTACACACACGAATTAAAAGTCACCCTGTATACAACGTAGCTACACAAACCTTAAGTCAACGTCGCGTCGGTTGAACATTCGGTAGAAACCAATTTCTATATCGGTTTCATAAACTATTTACTGTACGCATCTGTAGTTCTGTCACGTAACACGTGCCTCGTAGATATTGCGTTTCTTCAGTGTTGCCATATTAACAGTTGTGCCCTAGTTTAAGGAGTTTACCTACGGTTTTGCGGTAATAACATATAATTATGACGTTAACTTTATATCGTTGAGTGGAATGTTATGATATAAAATATGAGATGTTCTACAGTTTTATGACCAGTATAGAAATACTTTAAGTCGGTATGTTTTTAATCAAAATAAAAGACTGTTGATGTCTTTGACCGCCTTCTATTTTTATGGATATCCCTTTTTTCACTGGCGGCAAGGGGAGATCATACCACTGACAGCTGCGGCGGAGCCGTTAAATCGAACTCGAACCGACTAAAACCGAATGCCGTTTATAGATATTCCTGTGCAGCTCAATCTTATTCGAACGTGCGAAATTGGAGTGTATAGGAAGGGCCCTTTAGGAATAAGATAACTTTACTCAAGCCAGTCCACTTGCTTATTGATGGACAAAGCGCTTTCGCGGGCTTTCTTCTCGTGGTTGGGAGATCAGATGGCAGTAGCTCCATCATACGACAGAAGGATTAGATGACCTCAGATTCTGAGATGAAAGCTTTGGATGCAACTAGGAACCACGCTAAGACAACTTTCTCAGTCAGTCAATCGTACAATCTCAATCCAGATTTTGCAAGAACTTGAGAGAAAGACTTGGAATGGGCATCGGATAGTTTTTATTTGTGGAAAAACTATTGAACTTCGGGTGTTAGGACGAAAATTAGGAGTTGAAGAAGGGGAAAGAGTAATTAGGATCCTATTGAGTTATTGAAGTGAACTCCATGATGCATATTAGGCCTATGGTCAGCGGTGGACTGCAACAAGCTAACTGATTGATTTAAATGAACGTCAATTTATTTTATGTCATAACTTTAAGCTACCCAAATTTTAAGGGGCTGAATCCACGGGAGAAATCTGCTTCAGTCATAAATATATCTGAACTCGTAAAACGAGTGAGTAGCTTTAAATTTAACAGCTGGCAACACTTTATGGCGGTGGTGAACGCATTGATACGCGGCACGGGGCGCGCTCCATAGCAATCCAATAACTTATTTTTAGCACCTTCTTGCTTCTCCATTTAGGCCCTTTAAGTGCAGCGTACCTTATATCTACCGAAAATATGCCCTATATGGAAAATTTAAGGTCTACTCTACAGAATTACTCTTTTTTATTCCACTGAGGTGGCATACAAGCAACTGATGGAAAGTGGTAATCATGGCCTATGAACGTGTGCAACACCAGGGGCGTCACACTCACGCTGCCAACCCTGTTAGAACAGAGAGTTTCTGTGCTGTCAGTGTAGAAGATAAAGCAGGACAAGCCTTAGTCTACTCACCGCCGGGAACACCACACGAGGTTATCATGGTCGCGGTATTCTGTAGGGCGGAGGTAATTCCCCAGTCGGACTGCTCAATTGGACGGAAATACCGTCGTGTCCTACCTACTCAAAACAATCTTATTCCTACAATTCTGTCTTTTGATAAAGTATCAGTCAAGTTGTTGACTACCTTTTTTATAAGAGCACTTGTTACCGAAATTATTAATATTCCCGCTATAACGAAGTACAAACATACATTAATATATATGTAAAGTTACGCCGCTTTCCTTTTAGGGTAGGCAGAGACAATTTTTCCACTTGCTACGATCCTGGTATATCTTTAGCTTCTTCTACTCACGTCGGTTGTGTACTCTTGACTTTTCTCATATAATTATCATAAAATAAATTGCAATAGAAACCGTTGATACAACTTCTTAACACAGTACACAAACATAGTAAGTGAAACAATTAATCTAAATATATAATATCAACAACTTGACTGACTGACATAGTGATCTATCAGCGCACAGCCTAAACCACTGGACGGATCGGGCTAAAATTTGGCATGCAGGTAGATGTTATGACGTAGGTATCCGCTAATAAAGAATTTTGAATAATTCTTCTCCTAAGGGGATAAAATAGGGGATGAAAGTTTGTATGAAACTTTGTCAATTTTAAACCGATCGGGCTGAAACTTTGCATGCACAAAGCTACTTTGTTGACTCAACACTAAGCGATAACGGACATCCACGCGGGCGGAGCCGCGGGCAACAGCTAGTATAATTATAAAACCACTATTCCAAATTATAAATCGCACTCATATATCCTGTTATCCACCAAATCAAACCTCATTTAAAATGAATTATCTCTCGAACGTCATCATTGAAATTAAAGTGCGCTTAACGAGATCAATTAAAGCGACATTCATTCGATAAATCGATGTTGAAGTTAAACGAGTGTTGATTTCGATTATTGTGAAGCGTCGGTTGCGGTGCGGTTTCGAGCGATGTGCGTCGGAATTTCGAGACCGATCTCGAATTTCGAAACGGTTTCGGAAATTTCATTCTGTTCTTTAATAGATAACTGAGGTAACATGACTGGTGAATTTTCCACTCGTACGTACAAACTATTTTCGTAACATTACTTTGCTGACTGTATTTTATCGCCCAATGTAATTGCTCTGATGAGCTTTTTCAATTAATCCCATCGTCTACCTTCCTATACAGAACAGCATGTTCTGGACAGTGGTATAACCCAAATGCGGTATTTATTTCTTTGTCACACGATAAGGAACTTGTATGGTCTTATCCATACAAGTGGTTCTTTCTTCTTAAAATCCCGGTCCCAATATACGTATTGAATATAAAACTATAATGAAGGTTTTGCCGATAGGTTCATCCCCTTTTACTTATGGGCCTGCAACCATGCTATATTGAGATAATATTTTGCTATCAACATTTAGAAATTACATTTACAAATTACACAATGGCTTGTAAAATATCCCCTCACTATTTACACTACCCTAATATCTGATATTACCACACCACTTACAAATACATGTACGTATTAAGTAATCAAGTCAAGATAAGTTATATCTACACATGGCCTCATAAACATCTATAAAAAGCTGTGTACATGGGGGCACTCCTATCTCTTCCCCCAAAATTACGAGGTTTTAAAGCACCCCAAAATTACGGGGGCATTCAGACTCCCCAAATTAACTAGCAATATATACGCACATCACGCGATTGGTTCTTGTGAAAGTAAGGCTAGGAGTACACTTGCGGGTCTTGCGAAGGGTCAATTTAAAAGAGTAATGACCGAAGTTCCTCGAATTGTTTTTATTGTTACACTTAACAATAAAAAGAATTCGAGCAACTTCTAACTTCTTCTTCTAAATAAAAGTAAGAATAGTTCACTAGCTATTCTTTCTTTTATGATCGTGTAGTGAATTATTAATTTTATTTGATACGTAATTTTAAGTGTCGTTAGCATGTGTGGTACTTAAACTGTTACACACATGTGTTAGATAAATCAGCTGAGATATTTTGAATGTGCACCAAACAGGCGCGATCAATTATGATAAAGTGAACAAGAATTATATTTAAACTTCGGTTTCTTATTTCAGTTTCATACTATAAGTATGGAAAAAATTCGATATAAAATAATATTAATAGTAGGTATATTATTTTAGACAGGACTGGTATAGAATACCTATTATAGTAAAGGTAACTAGTTAAACTGTACCAGTCCAGGCTAGAACAACATTAAACGACAATTAAAAATAAAATTATAACTCCCGGAAAACAGACAGTAATTTTTCTTAGTCATTTTATATCTAAAGAGGAATAAATCGATTCTATTCTCGTATCTAAACATATCTTAAATTCAGTCTGGCTGGCTGCCCCAGCTTCAAGAATAATTGAACAACATCTAGCTTAAAATAGGAATGTGATGGGATTTATAATGTTTCGCTGTTGAGCAAATTGTTCACAAAGTAACAGGGATGTCACGAATAAAACTTAAAAAAATTAGCTAGATAAAGTCTTGATTCAGCGGCGAAACGAAGCCGCTGGTGTGACTCAACCTTTAATATGTTTAAATTCTGTAAATATTTTTAATGTAAGTGTGATAATTTGAATTTTAAGAAGGCAGATGTGAGAGACAACGAGATGAGAACAGTGTGGCTTAGTGAATACAGTGATGATTAATAAGTAGGTGAGTAGGTATGTGATAGCAGTATTCTTGGCTTAGATATTCTACACAGCGCTATGTAGGCCTAAATTAAAAATAGCTTAGCTAGCTTGTAATAGGAGAGAATACTAGTAAACTTTGTGACAGCATACTATTATAGAAACATCCAGAGTAATACAAACAAATACTTGTGCTAAATGGGAATCAAACACGAACTCAGATTTAGTTGAACGCTGATTACATTTCTAGGTACTACTTAAAATTGACATAAAACATGTGACGTCACACCACGAAATTCCTGTGACGCAATTAGTGTCATCATTAATAGATCATTTCTTATAGTTAACTCGAAATAGACCTCAATTCTATGAGCTACATTTCGATTGTTTCTTAGAAATCTGTTCAAAGAGGTTTCGTCAGACGACACCTTTTCCGATAATGACAACTTCACAAAAATGGAGATACGCAATATCGGCAAGTGCCCTCACAGGTACATTCGAGTTGTCAAGTATACGGCTAGCTATAAACGAAGAGTTCGTTAGGCGAGAATCGAATCCCTAGGGTGTAGTTGGTGCTAACTGTGCCCAGAATAAACGTGATCGGAATACAATCGACTACGGTTTCATATTGCGTTAAATTTAGGTCGAGAATTGAAATAGGTATGCTGAAGTGGAATGGGCACGTACCGTACTGAGTGAATGGCCAATCTGGTATTTAGGGTACATTTAATGTAGGTCAGTGGGGTCGATCTTCTAGTCTAGAACATACATACATACATACATATAATCACGCTTTTATCCCCAGAGGGTTAGGCAGAGGTGAATAGTGCCCGGAATACGGCAATAGGCTCACCTCCTATTACGTGGGATCGAATACAGATTGGTGAAATGTGGGTGTTAATTCACCTCTGCCTGTCTAGAACATTACTAATGATTAAAATAGAAAAACTTCGACACTCTACTGTCGCCTCAAAGACAGATATAGAAGTAGAAATTTGAATTGGTTCGGGCGAAGTCTGGTATCTCAGTGGTCAAAGCATTGCCCCTGTAAGGCAAAGATCGCGGGTTCAAACCCCGCCTAGATAGATTCAAAGTTTTATTATTTTAATCAATTTTAATATTTAGCATGCAAAATGCTTAAAAACCCCTTGTCGCCAATTGGCTTGCCACCTGTTACGTGGGACCGAAAATCATAGTTGGTGAAACTCTACCTAAAGATGGTATTTAAGACCACTAAGTACTTGACCAAAATATTGCGCTGGTTTTTTTTTTTACGTGCGGGAAATCCCCACGGATACCCACCCCTCCGGAGCCGAAGGGGTAGGTTATGTCGGACTCGAACCGACTAAACCGCACGCCGTCTGTGGGTCGATGTGCTAGGCCGGAGGTGAGGTTGTCTTTTGACATATCCCTCGCACCCCGGCTGACCCAGGGCCATTCCTCTCGGTCTGGCCCTCCTCGGGAGGGGGGACCACGCGGTCCCCGACTCGCCCCCGGTATGGGGGGGGGGGCGCGCATCGTCCCACGATGCGCGCCGCCGCCGTGGCCTGCTTCTGCTAGGGTGACGAGCGGCTCCACCCGTCACCCTCAGGCCCGCGCTCATGGGGGGCGGAGGTCGGTTTGCGGAATATTGCGCTGGTAGCTAAATATTCTGCAGAGGCGTTGTTTGGTCCGTAACGCTGAGATGGTAAAAGCACTTAGCTCGTTCACTCCCGGCTGCTGACGTTTCGATGAAAAAAGGGCGCCACAACCGATACCATAATAAACAGCCCTGCTATAACTATACCTCATCAGTTTCTGAGCCAGGTTGGTGGAGAACCCAATTGGGATCGGCTTTCCAGTCTAACTGTGAAGCGACTGCCATCTGACCTCCACAAACAATTGGCAATATCGAAGTTTTGAATTAAGATAAGTCGGATTTTGAGGGCTCCAACTACCCGTATCGACTATTATAGTTATTCGTATGACGACCGGGACCGACGGCTTAACGGGCTCTCCGAGACACGGCAACACCACTCAGATCAATGCAAATAGACATATTCATGCATAAAAATATTTGCACTGAGCGGGAATCGAAGCCTATGCTTATACATATGGATGTCAAAATGTATTGACTCCTTTGCATTATGTTCAAAATTCATATACGTCTCACTCAGGAACCACGAGACATAGAAGTAATTATTCCGAATTAATCTACTTGTTCTTTACGAAAACGCTCACAGCAATTGCACAAATTGATCAACATTTAACCAAGTGAAGTACCCGGAGCACTGAGCAAGGTAAACAACTAGGAAACAGCAATATTTGCATTAATTCATTATTACATTTATGGCAGGGACAACGAAAATGTTTGAATGTAATGTGTGACCTATGTCAGTATGTGTTTTAAGGCTGGCTTCGCACTGTTATTATAAAATTCGAGCGAGAGATGGCTGCAAGAGCTTGAATACAGCGATAAAATATCTGCCTAATAAAAAGTAAATTTACAAGTAACTAGATATTTTCATGCTCTATTTTTAATACAAACAGCGACTTGAAGCATTTTTGAGCGATGTTTGACGCTAATTTCTATCGAGAGAAATATTATGAATCGTGTTTCTGTCTTTACACTTCCCTGACATTTTTAAAGGCGATTGCGATTTATGAATGACTAGCTTTGGCCAACGGCTCCGCCCGCGTGAATTTCGGTTATCGCGACCAAACATAGTCTATGTCCTTTTTTAATGTCTAATCAGTGCTTTAGGCGTGAAAGACGAACAAACGACACACATACACACACACACACACATACACACACACACACATACACACACACACACACACACACACACACACACACACACACACACACACACACACACACGCACACACATATTTTACCATTTGTTTTGGATTTGATGACACTGGCCCTGCTCGCGTGGTAAAGCCTTCCAGTTCTTCACAGAAACCTGATAAAAGTATTCTATATGCTAATCCAGTAAATTTTCTATTTGTGTGCCAATTATAATACCATACAATACCCATATTCATGCATACAAATATTTGCATTGAGCGGGGATCGTACCCGCGCCACCTGAATAGCGGCCGCGTTCACTACCGCTACGCCAAGGAGGCTGTTAAACTAATTCTGTTCGGTAAATCTTAATACACTAATGTTATGATTATTTAACCAGCATTAAACATTGAATCCATTAATCACCCTATTGTATATTATAATTTATAAGCCTATGGCGTCCACTTCATTGTTTGCCATTAATTTACAATTATAATAATTAATTAACGATAATTTGACCTTATTATTGTTGTTGTATGCTTGCCAAAGCTTTACAGTCAGCATTAGATCGATGTTGACTATCAAAGTTTCAAAATGATCTTAATGTCAAAGTACCGATAGCAAGTCAAACTGTTTTATTAATTATAATTAATTACGAGACACGACCCGAGGCGGGTTATTTAAATGACAAAAGCTTGGCTGGCTAATTGACATTTTTGTAACAATTTATTAAATAAAATTAAAAAGGTAAATAAGAAATTATAATTCTAATATCATCCGAACTAAAGGTGTGTAACGGAATATCAGCACAATCAGTTAACAGGTAAGGGGAATACCAAGGTATTAATATAATTGTGAGTACTTTGCTAGTCACTGTACCCACCTACACTGTGGCTGTAGCCTAGTTTGGAACCCTTATTCTAATTCTCTTGATTTGACGTAGGAGGTAGGACACGACGGTATTTCCGTCCAATTGAGCAGTTCGACTGGGGAAGTGAGCGAGTTTACTTTGAGAAAAATAATAAATAAATTTTTGTGTATGATTGTATTTATCTTAAACTTAATAGCCTTATAAATATAACATAATATATGTTACACGGTACTTCAACAACCGAGGAGTTAATTTTGAAAGTATTTTCACTGGAAGATAGTTGATGTTGTAGGAGGTAGGACACGACGGTATTTCCGTCCAATTGAGCAGTTCGACTGGGGAAGTGAGCGAGTTTACTTTGAGAAAAATAATAAATAAATTTTTGTGTATGATTGTATTTATCTTAAACTTAATAGCCTTATAAATATAACATAATATATGTTACACGGTACTTCAACAACCGAGGAGTTAATTTTGAAAGTATTTTCACTGGAAGATAGTTGATGTTGTAGGAGGTAGGACACGACGGTATTTCCGTCCAATTGAGCAGTTCGACAGGGGAAGTACCTCCGCCCTACAGAAGAATACCGCGGCCACAAGAACCTCGTGTTGTGTTCCCGGCGGTGAGTAGGGTAGCCAGAGCTCACTGGAGAGTTTTTGTGCTATCAGCGGCAAGACCAAAGGCTATTCCTGCTTTGTCTTCTACACTGAGGGCACAGAAACTCTATGCTTACACGGTCGGCAGCATGAGTGAGACTCCCGTTGTGTTGCACACGTCCATAGGCGGTAATCACTTTCAGGTGGACCGTGCGCTTACCTGCCACCTTAGTGGTATTAAAAGAAATCACTTATCTTGGCTTTTACAGGAGCAGCTAGACTCTGATCCCCAATCATGAGACAAAAGTGCACCAGAATTTTAGTTAATCGGCAGATGAAAGAGGTAGCAGAGGTCAGTTTAACGCAAAGACGTTGGTAATAAATTTAACCAAAAAAAAATCTACATCATAATCTTCATCACTATACTCTGTAGCCCGGGACCTTCTTATTGTTTTTGGTATGTTAAGTCAACAAAGGAGATATGTCTGCACCTTTATTTTTATCGTGCGGGCAATCCCCCGCCGGAGCCGGAAGGGGAGGTTATGTCGACACGAACTGCCTAAACCGCACGCTGTCTGTTGTTCGCAGTGCAAAGGAATTCCCCTCGCACCCTGGCTGACCCAGGGATATCTCTATCTGTTTGGGGGGACCACAAGGTCCCCAACTCGTCACCGGTATGAGCGGAGGGGGACGCAACCTGTGGACGCAACGCTTCTGCTGGAGTGGCAGGCGGCTCCACCCGTCACCCGCAGGCGGTACGGCTTCATCTTTACATACAACTTCAATGAAAAAGTGCAACCGTATCTCTTTTCGAAATAAGAGTCGACACTGTACATCCAAAAGGCTATTTTCCATCTGTCCATAATAAAAGGAAATCTAAATAGCGTGTGTAGGTTTTAAAACAGAATTATTTCTAACAATACCACCTAGCAATTTGAAGAGTTTCTAGAGCAATCGTAAAGTGCTACGAAGTCAGCTTGGAAATAAAATTGAATGGCGGAACGTCTGCTCCCTACGTTTTTTACTTATTCTACCTTCCTAGATTGTAGCTCAGAGGTTTACAGGCTTTTACTGAAGATAACACTTTTTCATTTCCTTTACAATTTTCCTTTACTTAGGTACCTATTGAAATGAATTTTGCCGGGTTTTGTTATTGTATGTTATTTGTTCTGTTTACATTAACATAACAATGATAATGAAAGTTAGTGGCATTTACACTAAATAATACATTTTTTTTTAATTTCGACATAATAGCTAATAAAACTAGTATAATATTTGCGTGAAAGTTTTTAGAATTAATAATAAATAATAATACCACATTGTCTATGGAAATTTTGGCGTCATCGTCAGATTAGCACAATGGTATCAATTTTGTTTTTTTTTTTTGTATTTGGTCTTTGGTAATTTTGTCTGCACCTATCCCGAAGGCAAGCTGAAGTGAAGTCTAAAAGTAGTGGCCACCATTTAAGGTGCGGTCCTTAGTATGGTAATCAACCGTAACGGACTCGGCAAATGGTTTTTCAGGCCCGCTTAAAAGACCATCCGTCATCCTTATATATCACACATTTATACAGTTATAATCGATTCCAAGAATGAAAATATGGTTTTAATCTATTCACAGAACGCAGAACGATACCGACATATCAATATTTCAAAACAAATTCGTTACCCAATCAGAGCTCACGATTTTTTACCTCCAAAAAAACAGATACAATTTTCGAAATTCAAATTAAAGCAGTAAGTTACACGTTGTGCTCGTTCAGAAACTGCTGCAACAGTAAACCAGTCCGTCGAGCCGTCGCGTCGCGCTCGCTCGTCGCGTCCATTCGAGCTCGTCGGAAGCGCTCGAATGGACTCACGTGTGAGCGTGTCCTTCCTGCGACACATTCGGGATGCAACCAACCCAACTGCCATTTTAATTCGCCATTTAATTTTATTATGGGTTTATTTTAAGTATTAAATTCGTAAAATGTTTGCATCATGCATACATTACCATACCCAAAGGGACAGGCAGAGATGTATCAACACATTTTAGTTTTTACTTCATATAATATTCTTAAATAATTGTGATTTGTATAGTCTTCTACATTTCGTGTGGTTAGTGGCCAATCTGTGACAGATGTTCAGGTCGCCCATATAGGCCTCCGCCTTGACCTTACGACTGTTGACAGCCGAGACCGACTTATAACGTGCTCTCCGAAGCACAGAAGCGCTCAGATGTAACACCACTAAACGGTCACCCATCCCAATGGTAACCTTCGCCTAAATGTCTTAACCCACTGATCGTTTACCGAACAGTAAGCGCGCCTGGCCACGAGCGCAGTACCTACTCATTGGCTATGTTTTTATAACTTATTTTTTAATATTATCTACACCAGTGTTTCTCAAACATTGTTCTGAAATGGCCCGGTAATTTTCACACTGCCCCTTCGTGACCCACTGAATACTTTGTAACCCAAGCTGGTTTCATTCATAATACATATTTAATAACAGTAGAAATGTTTTATTAATACTAGGTACAAACAATATTTTGGTATCAACTATTAAATCACTAAATTTTAGTGCGAAGTATGGAGCTGTTTGCGGAATTCCAAGTTTGCGGAAAACGACGAAAGTTTCATCCTAAGGTCTGGTTCCAAATTAAGTAGGTTTCTATATTTATTTTTAAGGAAAGTGTTAAAAGCCCAGCTTCATTTAAATTAATATACGATGCGTCGATCGAAAGGTGTTTTTTTTAAATGGCGGGAATGGTGCGACCCGGTATTTTATTTTGATGGCCCGGTACCGGGTCGCGACCCGGCAAATGGGAAACGCTGATCTACACTATTGCATAATATTCGTCTGTAATGATAGTGTAAGATGTGAATAAATAAATAAACCCACATTTCCCTTTTTTTATACCGCTTAGGTGGCAGACAAGCACACGGCCCACCTGATGGAAAGTGGTTACCGTGGCCTATAGACGTGTGCAACACCAGGGTCGTCACACTCGCGCTGCCGTCCCTGAAGAACAGTTCTAATGCCTTTCTTGAAGAACCCCATATTGTAGTCGCTTGGGAAAACCACGGCAGGGGGGGTTCATTCCACAGCTTGAGTGTGCGTGGGATGAAGTTGCTATCATACCGCGCGGTTCGCACCATTTCTGGTCGCAATGTGTGAGGATGAATTGCCTGTCTGTGGCGAGCGGTGCGATGATAGAATGTAGCTGTCGGCATCATGTCAAATGATTTTCGGTTCCAGGTAATAGTGGGCGAGCCTATTGAGGTCAAGTGAGCACTTAGTTATGAGCGGTTTGTTAACTTTGGTTGGAGAACAGTCCTATCCCTTTGTAGTCTTCTACAATACCCGCAGGAAGAGGGGGAAGGGGGAGGGGCTAATTTACTCCACCGAGGACTAACACGGCTAAATGTTTGCTGGTCTTTTAATTTTTTGATAGCAACCTTACAAATCTTTGAATGTTATTAAATGTTGGATTATAAGTTAACATCATTATCTATCATCATTGATTTAGGATGGTGGAATTATTGAAGGGTAAGTGAGGATATTATGTGTTTTATGGAATGATCTGGTAGTGGAAAATTTTACTGGAAAAGTTTGTTTGACGTCTCGTACAAACAAAGACTTAGACTACACTCCCGAGAACAGGCATTTTCGGGAGTGGAGTCTTTTAAATTATTATAGAGAATAATGTAAAGAAAATAATGTGGAGAGCGATAAAAATAATATTTTATCTAACAAAGCGAATTTCTGCTTAGCAAAGCATAAAAAACTCAATTGAACTAACACGCTCATAACTTTTATCTGAAAAGCGTAGAATAGAAAAAATGTGACCATTTTGCAAGGTTTATCTAAATATGGTACAATTTCAATGTTAATTGTTTTCCTAAGAAGCAGACTTTGTTCCGCTCTATCTCTTCCTATGGGTTTCCTTCCGATATAAATGTTTCATGGTTTGGTTATAGCCCAGATAAAGGTGGAAACTGCGAGAGATACCTCATGAGAAGACAGCGCAGCATACAAAATTACTTTCATTCTTCTTAATACAAAAGCAGGATACAAATACGCAGGATACAAAATTACTTACTTTAAATAAAATTTCTTTTATTCTTTTAATCTCACACTAGTTACCCGCCAATAATTAACACCCACCGTCTATCAGTCCAGTTTTGAAGTGAAAACTTCTTTAGCGGCGCTGGATGGGTAAAAGTGTTAAACTCGCGTCAGTATCACTTGACCTTTGAACCGTAACCGACGACTGACGTCATACAACATTAGCTACACATTGTTTATTTTGTTAGGTATGCTAAGAAGCTTCGTAGCTTAGCGGTAAGCGCTGCATCTGTAAGTCCTTATGGTTTCAGATAGTACCGGGTTCGATTCTGGGCTTCTGACACTTTTTGTGATGATTTTTTCTTTTTGTAATTTATTACTTTTGGTGATTATTTTTTCTTTTTGTAAGTTATTACTTTTTGTGATTATTTTTTCTTTTTGTAATTCATTAATTTCTTCTGACAGAAAATTAGTGAAAGGTTCTATGATTGGAGCTATATTATAGGTATGGTATGGTATGTTCCTTTTATCTTTTTCTCTGTATATAACGAAGAAAGAAATAAAGAAAAAGTTTTCACTTCTGCCGGCACTCCGTCTATTTTTTTGGCTACACTCCGACTGCCTTTTTGCTGCCATTCAGCCTACTATTATTTGTTATTCAAATTACCCTGTACGGATCTCACTGAAATTTGGTACAGGTATAAATAGTTTATAGTCTGGAACAGACTACGTCACGGACAAAACCGCGGATAACAGCTAAACAAATACATTTCATTTTCGTCACATTAGGCCTAGTAGCCCAAAGTCTTTCGCTTCGTAGAGTCTACTGCCTCGAGTTATTCAAGTACTAGTTGTTCAAGTAATTGTAGTCAACATAAATATCTTTTAAAACGCTTTTTTACAGTTATCTGTAAAAAAGGAAATGGTCTATGCAAAAGCAACAATAATATATATTCCGGTAAGTCGTACGGATTTATGTGGGCAAGTGTTCACGGACCCTTGTCAAACTCGGTTACATTTTCTGACCAACCCGTAAAATATAGTAAAATTTTATGGTCACCCATAGAAAGAAAATTCTTTGTAACAAGGAACTTATCCATTATAAATTATGTTTTTATCCTTCCAACCAGTTTATAATTTAGAAATCAATGGCTGAAATAATACATTATACCGTATTTTTAGCTATGGCAGTAAGTGAACCCCGGAAATCATAGGAGATAAAAGGAATAGCTTTTTTAAGGGTTCCGTAGCCAAATGGCAAAAAACGAAACCCTTATGGATTCGTCATGTCTGTCTGTTTGTCTGTACGTATGTCACAGCCATGTGTTTCCGAAACTATGAGAACTATGCTGTTGAAACTTGATAAGGAGATGTATTCAGTGAACCGCAATAAGATTTTCACACAAATAAAGAAAAGAAAAACAATACATTTCGGGGGTTCCCCTCCCCATACTTAGAACTGAAACCTAAGTTTTTTTTAGGTTACAGTTACAGTTCCTAAGGTTTCTAACATAATTTTTTTCTAAATCGTAAATCGTTAACAGCAAAACCTTTCATTCAGTTAACTCATATTATTAAAACATCGATCAAAGTTACACAATGAACTACAAGAAATTTTATATTATGTTAGGTACTTGCTGCTACGGAACCCTTCATGGGCGAGTCCGACTCGCACTTGGCCGCTGTTTTGTTTTCTTATTGTTTGTTAACTTCCTTTCGAATTATCCTTCTTCTTTGAGTTTAAAAAAAGAACAGTACAAACCAAAATTATGAATATTTTTCCTAACCCCGTAAGCTGAGCTAAATTGCTTGTGTTTGGAGTGGGTTCACGCTGGTAGTGAAATGGCCAGGGGGATTTTTCCAAATCCGGAACGTCTTGATTGCAACACAAGCTCTTTAAACACTCATAAAAGCGTTTAGTTGGTTAACGTTTGAGTGCGGAACTCTAAAAAAATTGTCATCACTGTTAAAAAAATGAATACCTACCTAATCTTGCACCAAAAAAAGAGGCAGATCTTAAAATTAGAAATTCCGCGCACGAAGCGAACATAACATGCAAATTGGAGGACATTTTGTTTAACGGATCATTGAGTTAATGGGCTCAGTTGATGCACGAATTCCTTGCGATCGGATGATGTGTAGGGTGCAATATATAATTTTAACTTTTGTAATAGGGTCGAGTGTTGAAACAAAGATTTACTCTTAAATCTGACATCTAGATGTAGAATTGTGACGTTTAAAATGCATAACTTGACATCTGTCAAACAATTCAATGGCATTCGAATTTTGAATAGTTTGCTACGAGTGCCGACTTTAAATCATGAACTTGCTAAGTAGCCTAGAATTGAATCACGAATATAGCAAGTGATTCTAATATAGACTGCTAGGCACAGTGAATGATTAAGACCATGAGATATGAAAAAAATATGCTCACGTGCGAAACTTACAACTTTTTACCTTTTTAGGGATCTGTACGCAAAAGGTAAAAACGGAACCCTATTACTGAGACATCGCTGTCTGTCTGTCCGTCCGTTTGTCTCCAGGCTATATTTCATAAACCGTGATAGGTAGACAGCTGAATTTTTTACAGATGACGTATTTCTGTTGCCATTATGACAAAAAAAAATACAAATACAGAAACAAAAATATTTAAGTGGGGTTCCTAGTTAATGTACCACTAAATATTCAGTGAATATTTTAAGCGTTTGTTATATATAACAAACGTGAATATTGCCGTTTTTTTCGCTTTATTTATTTAGCTTGAATTTGACATCTAAAAATTCCTGTATTTAATTTTACTATGTTCAAGTTTGACACTCAATTGATTTAAACCTTATAGTATATGACATGTATTCCATTGTGTTTCCTTTGAGAGTATAATACTTATTCTAGAAGACATTGATATACCTACCTTAATAAATAAAATATGCGACCTGAATATCGCAATGTCTGGAAAAGGCGCTAAGTCCTACAGTCCATCAAATCTAAGAGGTACCGTTTGACGTTTCATATTTTTCAAACCGAAACAACTTTGTTCATACGTACATTATTCAGTTTCGATAACCTTTTTCATAAAACCATGAATTTAGAAAGATTTCATTATTGTATCTAAAAATGTACAATTCTTAATATCTAAATGTAATTGAAAACTTTCAAACAAAGCAAAATAACACATATTTACACAGTAAATAATTTCTAATAGTTATATTCTTGACCGCATTACAAAGTTACGTAGTTAGGTCACTGCACGTAGTGTTGCGACTCTTCGGATACACTTGTATGCAAAAAAATCGTTTACATATACGAAAAATCGAATGTATTATTTACAAATTACACTTGACAACCAAACAAATATTTTTTCATGTGAATGGGATTTATCTCACATATTACGATTACATAACTAAATAGTTATGTAATCGTAAAATATGAGATAAAACCCATTCACCAAAAATACGTATTTATAAATCAAATATATTTGCTTCTTTAAAAAGTTGTCGAAAGCGATTTGTCGATTTTTGATTTTCGCGCCCAAATAAGTCGGGGTTTCTCGCGCTAACGCTGTCGAAATAGTAAATGGAGTCAGGGATAGTGTTTTTTACATTTATTTTTGTGTATGATAGTATGGGTTTGCATATTACAGAGAAATAAACAAATTTTTAACAAGCACATCCATTGATTTTACAATTACAATTTTTTCTTCTAAGTCTTATTTCTACGTCTAAAACTAATAAAAATAAGGTATGTAGAACCCATTCACAAAAATGTTGTTGCCTGATGTTATAAATTAACGACGTTACTGCGCGACCGCATAATGCACTGAATACACAGATACCCTAAAATAAATTAATTTAATTATTTTTAGGTCAATAGGCAAAATCGCAGGTGTCCAAGTCTCTACAATTTTTTTTTCTGGCAACACTGCCAACTACAAGCGCACGCGGTCCGCTCGGTCGGTTCGGCGTCAGCAGTCTCTCGCCATCTTGGAAGCTGACTGTGCGCGTACTTGCTTTCTCGTTTGTGTTTTACAATTTGTGACTTGGCTATTACTTTTCTGGACTGATCATTCTTTATCCGTTTACCTTGGCAATATTTATACTGGACTCCGAACTAAGCAAGTGTTTATTAATAATGTCGAAAAGAGGACGTACTTTGAACAGCCAGGCTCGTGAATTGGTGGTGAAATTACACGAGTATTTTGAGCGTGAATCTCAAAATGGTGGACTTCTACTGCCAGTTACACAAGTTCGGGATCGCGTCGGTGAAGCTCTCGGTATTGGTAGCCGCACCGTTGGCAAAATATTAAGTGAAAAATATGGGCCTTCGGGGAGTGACAGTAACGTACTTCACACACCGAAAAAACGAAAAAGAAATAAACCTGTGACAGGCATCGATGAATTCGATAGTCATGCTATTAGAAACCATATATACGGGTATTTTACAAGAGGCGAATTTCCAACATTGGCAAAGTTATGTGCAACTTTAAAAGATGCCGGGCTGTATAAGGGAAGCATAGAGTCGTTGAGAACGGTAATAACAGGAATTGGCTTCAGATACAAAAAAGTTGACAAACGAAAAATTGTTATGGAGCGACATGACATAATTATGCAGCGACTAACATTCCTGCGCGAAGTTAAACAAATTATAAACTGGGATAATGTAATATATTTTTGGACGAAACTTGGCTAAATTCCAACCATTCTGTGCCGAAAACATGGACTGATGATTCTGAAGCTTCGTGCTCGAAGGTGCCGATAGGAAAAGGTGGACGCCTCATAATATGCCATGCTGGGTCAGCGTCTACAGGCTTCGTGGAAAACTCTTTATTAGCTTTCCAATCCAAAAGCACTAAAGAGTATCATGAAGAAATGGACGCAGTAAGGTTCCGAGAGTGGTTCTTAAATTTATTACAGAATATCCCTCCTAACAGCACAATTATAATGGATAATGCCCCATACCACTCTGTGCAAATTGATAAAGCACCTACGTCAGCCAATAAGAAAGCAGATTTGGTGGCATGGCTGCAAAGAAAAGGAGTGGATGCCGACATGTCACTATTAAAAGCTGAATTATTACAGTTAGTGAAATTGCATAAACCACCAAAACCGACATATGTAATTGACCAATTGGCCGAAGAGCACGGGCACAAAGTCATACGACTTCCTCCGTACCATTGCCAATATAATGCCATTGAACTGATTTGGGCCCAAGTTAAAGGTAATATTTTATAATATTATAATAATAACACGAGTACTTCTAACATTTATAATTTAAACAATGGTTTTCGTCTGCTATCAAATAGTTACATTATTGTTTTACAGGTTATGCAGCAAGACACAACACAAAACCACCCTTCAGTGTCAAGAAAATGGAAGGTTTATTAAAGGAAGCATGTGCCCAAGTTACACAGGAAGATTGGAGTAAAGTAGTACAAAAAACAAAGAAAATAATAATGGACGACTTCGAAAGAGACGTACACTTTGATAATGTAATGGACAATCAACTGGTCATTAATTTAAATGACGATGATGACGAAGACGACGATACTAGTACTAGTAGTGAATAAAAAAATATCCTAAACATTTCTTTTATTTAATTATAACAATTGATTTCTTAAAATTCGGATATTATAGTAATCGATCTCTTAAAGTTCGGATATTATAGTAATCGATTTTTTCATCCCATCCCTATAATTCAATTGTCAGAACTGTCAAACGGTACTTCTTAGATTTGACGGACTGTAAGTACTGAATTATATTTTATAAGATCTACGTACAGTTAGTAAGCAATAAATGTTTTGAATTTGAATTGAATTGAATTGAATAGACGCTTAAAATATTCACTGAATATTTAGTGATAAATTAACTTTGAAAATAAATAAGTAAATGAAAATAAAATAATAAATTAAGGGGGCTCCCATATCCAACATAAAGTTAGTGATAGTTTAATCGAAAGAATCCCAACAAAATTCAATCCGACTTGGATAAATTAGTTCAGAAGTAGTTTTCTGTACGCTGCTAATTTTAAAATAAATAACAAGCCAGGGGACGAGTGGGTACCTCAAATACTTGAACAGACAAATGGGCACGAGGTACGAATTCTAGAGGACCTAAGGCATGAGGAGCACTGCACTAGAGGCGATTGATCCGCCACTCTTATGGTTTGGAGGTCAATATACAGTCTCCCCACATCCAGAGCACGATTGTAGACCGCCGGGGAGACCCTGAGCACCACGTGACACGTGCGTGTGTTCGTCGCCAGTAAAATAGCATTTTGCTGTGAACATTAAATAATATTTTGTTTCCGTTTTACACCTGTACTTCACAAGCTATTAAAGCAAAAGCCAGACTTCAACAAAGCCAAATAGCTTAATGCAGAAATTATTGCGAGAAAAATGACACTAAACCACTTCCCTGGAACATTTCCTTCATTAGCGCCGCGGTACCTTAACGCCTGTTTATTCCTCACGATAGCTACTAACATTTAGCTCAACCAGTCTCCAAGACCTGCACAACGGTTCGTTTTAATTTAATTTCGATCAGGACTGAGAGGTTTTGTTAGACTGGTTAAGAGAGAACTTCTGTTGACAGCCTTTAAAGCTCTATTATGTCGCGACGCGGATCCGGTGAGGTAATGACCATCCTACAAATATTTGCACCTTGGCTTACAGATTTTGTTTAAGTTGTATGGATTGTGGGAGCTATGGAATAATTGGTGTTTTATTTTTTTAGGATTTCGTACACAAAGGGTAAAAACGGAACCGCTATTGGGCTGTATCTCATTAACCGTGATAACTAAACAGTTGAAATATTTAGAGGTGATGTATTTCTATAGTCGTTATAACAACAAATACCAACTAAAAACCGAATAAAATAGATATTTAAAGGGGTTTTCATACAACAAACCTGATATTAATCTTAATCATTATTTACCCCTATCAAAATTACCATTTACGGATCCCTTCTTTTCAATACAACACACATATACAGCTCGTTTTCTTTAAGTTTAGACCTGGCGTCGATGATGTAGGAAGTCAAGATACGTATCTGTCTTTCACATTGTCCGGTCCGATATCGATTATCGGAGCCACAGGTTGGCCCGATATCGGATCACAAAGAGATTAAAACTTCGACCTTAATTTTCATTTTTTCATTTTTTTTTTTCATCCTTAGCGTTCCTTACTAGTCTGTGCTTTCGAGTAAATGGCCGTATCGCGCCGATTTTATCGGAAATATGTGAAAACATACATGACGGCTATCGTCGTCCGACACCGATATCGGATATATGTGAAAACGCTCTAAAAGTAAACGGAGTGTTGATTTCTGCTCCAGTTCCACGATTTTAAACATATTGAGAATACTAAATTTTAAACCCACTATATAGTAAAGAGAATATTCATTGCGGCCATTAAGTTGGACACTGCTTTATAGCTGAGCATCGGGAATTCAATAATAGATGCGACTGACTATCGTTCCTCGAATGTCCTCGGGGACTTCACTCGAGTTGCATTCGTTTGGCTATTCGCTTTATAACACGGATAGTCTTTTTGAGAATATTTGTATGGTGTAACGAATGCTGATATAATTTTTATAGACAGGGTAGGGTATTTTAATTCAAGCGTGGTCATGTCAGGAAACCTTTATTCTTTACTAGCTGTTGCCCGCGGCTCCGCCCGCGTGGATGTCGGTTATCGCGACCAAACATAGCCTATGTCCTTTCTCAAGGTCTAAATTGAAAATATTTAAAGGACTATCGCGTATGGAGCGAGGAAGAGTATTCCACAGATGTACTGCAGAAACTGTGAAAGAATTGTCGTAGCAAGTAGAACTATAAGAAGGGGTTCAAAGTAAAAGAGAGGACAAAGGGCGACATGGTTTTCCCCTGGGGACAAGGAACTCAAAACGCTCACAAAGATATAATGGGATATATTCTACCGATAATATGACGAAGTGCTTCACCAGTTACAACACTTAATTCAAAATATTACAAGGTATATCAAAGTTAAAGGCCTAACTAACACAACTTACCTACTGTCTACTTTTTTTGTTTTTTGGGACGGGGTTGTTTATTATTTTTAAACGCAAAATTATTATCTTGTCGATAGTCGCAACAGAGTCTCTCACCTAGGAGTTTTGAGTTCGCTTTTCGGCTTCTACTTCTCCATTTCACATATTTTTAGGTCCAATCACTATAAGTGACTATCAATATTATATTTTTCCATGATAGAACGTTTTCGTAACAAAATCAAACAAGATACGTACCTATAATACAGCGTACCGCGTCTCTTCCATTACTGTGATTATATTCGATGGGTTCCGAGCGGTTGACAGAGCGCTGCATTCCGATTGACCGCTGCGTCCTCGAGGCGACCGCTCTGGGAGTTTGCGCCGATTTGCGGCCACAAGAGAGGCACTACTGCAGTCAGTCAATCGGAACAACACTGTTTGCCTTAACGCGAGTGCCTGCTATCTGCAGATGCCTCTGTCACGGCTGGTTGTGTACATTTTAGACCAAGAATGTTCTCGATACTTGAACGTTTGCGTTGCTTGATTAAATATGTAGCACGTTTGAGCGAAAATGGACGACGTTATTGATACTGTTGACCATAAGACAGAATGATGGTAATGGTTTCTATTTCGTTATTCTGGTTAAGGCAAATAAATTATATGCCATCGTACTGTGCTGTTCAAAATTAACGTCCTTTGTCCGGCCGCCTGCAGCGATTTACTCAAAGTGCTTACAGTGGGGATCTTTTAAAAATAACATAAAAGTTTTACGTGATCAGCAACGCTTTCGCATATCCTTATTGTAACACACATCTAATAATTAATAACGGGACCGTTTGTTGCCTTCCCGAATATTATTCCTCACTAGCTTTCACCCGCGGCTCCGCCCGCGCGGATCTCGGTTATCGAGACCAAACATAACCTATGTCCTTTCTCAAGGTCTAATCTACCCCTATACCAAATTTCATCAAAATCGGTTTAGTGGTTTAGGCGTGAAAGCGTAACATACAGATAGACAGAGTTACTTTCGCATTTATAATATTAGTATGGATCTCCTCAGTGATGGGTATAAAAACAATGATGTAAAGAGAATTGAATTGTGAGAGATTGAAAACATGTCAATAAACATAAATAAACGTCAGGTCATCACGTTTACAAAAAAAGACGGGTTGCACTTCGGGAGTGCCGGCAGAAGTGAAAACTTTTTCTTTCTTTCTTTCTTCGTTATATACAGAGAAAAAGATAAAAAGAACATACCATACCATACCTATAATATAGCGCTAATCATAGAACCTATCACTAATTTTCTGTCAGACGAAATTAATGAATTACAAAAAGAAAAAATAATCACAAAAAGTAATTAAATTACAAAAAGAAAAAATAATCACAAAATGTGTCAGAAGCCCAGGTTCTAACCCGATACTATCTGAAAGAATAAGGACTTGCAGTCGAAGCGCTTACCGCTAAGCTACCAAGCTTCTTAACTTACCTAACAAAATAAACAATCTGTAGCTAATGTTGTATGCCGTCAGTCGTCGGTTACGGTTCAAAGGTTAAGTAATCCTGACGCGAGTTTAACACTTTTTACCCATCCAACGCCGCTTAAGAAGTTTTCACTTCAAAAATCAGTACTAATTGACCTGTTCTTGTTTCACACGAAAAATCTCAATACCCTATTGCAGCGAAACCCGCGTTCAAACAGTAATCTTCTAGCAAATGCAAGCTATAAATTGAATACGTTTAATCTTAATCGGAAGAACGAAACGACAACGCATAAAATCCGAATCTTGTGTTGAGTTCTGAACCATACTATATTCTTTTAAAGAAAACACAGTTTGAGCTTACAGTAAAGAAATGAGTGAAATTCCTTACAAGATGTGAACAGAACACAACAAATTGTAACATTTTGTTTAACGGATCATAGAGCTAATGCGCTCAGTCGATGGATGAATACTTGTGATCAGGAGACGTGGGGGTGCTATATAAAATATACGAGAAGTTTCATAAACGTCACTGCAAATTACGCTGTAGATATTTATGTGCCATGGAATATGGCGAAGTAAAAAAAAACGAGAATAAAGATCGTAAGAAATTGTGAATTTTTGGACGCAGTTGTCAAATTGTCAGTAATTGATATATTTATGACCCGGCTCCATCTTCTACCAATGAGTTGACCAAAGGCATCACTTACCGGCATCATCTACAACTAATGAGTGTACAGTATTTATGAGAATGTATTAGTTCATTTTGGTGTGGATATGTCTTCCAGAAACAAGGAAAAAAATGTTATAATTATTTTTCTCTAATTATGTGTTCTATTTATTACAGGTACGTATCCTGTAAACACATACCTACAACGTTATCAGACGTTTTATATAACAGTAAGTTTACGGTCATCAGTGTTGCTTTCTACTAAATTATTGACGTCACATTTATGACGAAATGCATCATCGTCAACATCGCTACGATAGTCACGGCTGCTTCCAAGCTTGCTTTATAAAGCCTGGGCTCCTGACGTTGCTTAACTTGGCTTTTTTTATAGTGGCAACTGTCTGGCACCCGAATCACGACAGAAAATCCTACGCCAGGGCCTCGTCAACTTAGGCTCCGAAGGTCTTGGACTCTTGGTACGGTTCTAGCTCAAAATAATAACACAGCATTCTATACAAATAAAATGGAAAACTAGTGCCCCGAGTACGAATACGAGTAGTATTTTATTTAGAGCAACGCGATTGGCCGGTGCCTATAACTGTGAACCAATCGCAATGCTCCATTCGTTTGATACGTTCAATGGCTCGCAATGGGCAAACGAGGAATGAGATAGATTTCATACTTTCTAACAATACTATAGTAAGATAGTTAAATTTCATGGCTGAAAAGTCATACCACAGAGATTCAGTCGCAAGCGCAAAATGACAATCTCTGGTCATAAAATAAACCACCAAACCCATAAAACTATCCTAACGCTGTTAAACTTAAACGAAGAGAATAAGAGTTGCAACAAACGGGCTTGTTGGCTGACTGCAGCTTTATATACTTTCAACTTTTAAATTCAGTTGTAATGTAAAAGCAACTTTATTTTAAAATGCATACGGTTTTTAACAGTTGGTAGTTTTTACATACGATTTACAAGGGATCAGTTTAGAATCTAAATATGTCCTCGAATTTAGAACTGTTTTACCGGCTTCGTTGTCTAGTGGATAAGATTTTCTTTTTTGATATAGCACACGTGTATGTAGGCTTTCTTCTCGAGGTTGGGAAGTCAAAGGGCAGTTGCTCTCGTAAATGCTACATCAGAAAAAGATTAGGGGAGGTAACCCTGGACTCAAAACACTGAATAAACTTTGGATGCAACAATCAGTGGGATGACACTGGTGGCAAGATTTTTTTAAGAATAATAGCAACCAAAATTTTCGAAATCACTAATATATGCAAGGAGTAGGTTCACATCGTCAGTAGTGTGATGGCCAGGACTCGAACCCGGGATCTCTCGATCGTTAGGTCAGTTTGCTTAAAGAATGAAAGTCACCATAATGTCAACAATAAAATCTCTAGCATAAAATAAATAAATTTCTAAACGTTTGCATGATAAATATTCAAATCGATTTAAATGTAAATGAATTGGTTATGGCAAGGTCTGGTAGCTTTGTGGTCAAAGTATTACCCCTGTGAGGTAAACATCACGGGTTCAAACCCCGCCTATAATAGACCAATTCATTTTTTTCTGTTTATATTGATAAAATAATAAAATACTATTATCTCTTGTAATCTAATGTTGATGTACAATAAAGAGTTGTTTATCTATCAATGTGAAAATGGTCACCTTCAGTTTGAAGACCATGATAGATTTTTTGCATACCTCGCTTAGAATGATCGGCACAAGAAGACCTGCGATTATTATTTTAAAGATAATCTATAATACATTTGGTTAGGTACTTAATTAAATTCCCCCATGAGCACGGGCCTGGCGGTGACAGGTGGGAGCTAGTGGTCACCCCACCCGAAGAGGGCCAGATCGAGAGAGATGGCCCTGAGTCAGCCGGGGTGCGAGGGACATGCTCTATAGCTACCTCACCTTTGGCCTTGCACTGCGACCCACAGACGGCGTGCGGTTTACTCGGTTCGAGTCCGACATAATCTTCCGCTCCTGCTTCGGCCGGGGAGGGATCCGTGAGGATTTCCCGCACAATAAAAAAAGGTACTTATTTAACTAAAGGTAAACAATCTTGTAGCGACTTTTTCTCTAACTAACTAAAGTTCAATTACGGTTTTTACTCTTTTAAATGAGTTTCTAAACAGAAAAATATTAATAAACAGAATTTTTAGTAATTATATTAAAAATACATCATAAAGATTACCGATTAGATATCTAACCATATGGAGTACACTCTGTTTTGGATCATGTTTGTTATCGACTAAAATAATTCTAGGCTTTTCTGATAGGAATCTAATTGAAAATTTAAAAACACCTGGTGGCAAGCCTAAAAAAATTGTCTTCCATTATTCAGGCTATATTAACAAGCCTTTTCTAACGACTCGCTTTCGATGGTTCATTAACCTTGAAATGAATTTTGAGCGTCTCGGTAACATTTCTATTGAAGACAAAACCGTGTTCCGAAGCATTCAACAAAAAATGATTGAAGACCGCCAGCATTAAAGTGAAAAATCACTTCTACACTCGAAAGAAACGAAGTACTTTTATTATTTTGATTTCTCTTCGAAACGAATGAATACATCTATTCTCAAATACTCCTCATTTTTTCACCTTGATATTTCAGATTGATTTGTTTACATAAGCGACATGGAAATGTAAGTCTTATGTTGTTGGACACAAGGTCCTTATTGGTCCTATGAAAATAAATTACGTTTGCAATGGATATGCTTTGGATTTTGGAAGGAGATATATGGCTTCGAAAAGGCGAAAATTGACGTAATATTGTCCTTGGAGACATTGCACCGTCTGATGGTGAATGCGATGCTTTTGAGCGAAATTTTATGAATAGCCTTAAAATTAGAGGGTTGGGAATATAAGTGCTGTTCCCGTCCCCTAGTATTTAAAAAAATGTCGTAGATTTTTATAATTTTGGGTTAAATATCTACATAAGAAGAGGAACGTCAAGAGGTTAAATCTTGGCGATGCTGTTGAATTCTGATACCTTTCGCGTAATGATGTGAACCACTTCCAGGGATAATACGCCTATATCATAGCGGTACCAAACTTAATTAACTAAATATATAATACAAATTCGATATCGCTAGTTATTGTGGCGGTCAGGGCCATGAGCACGAATAACATTCAAATTCGTAACGTAAATGTATCAAAAGAATGGAGCATTGCGATTGGTTCACAGTGATAGGCAGGCGGCCAATCGCGTTGCTCCGTTCTCTGGTCACGTTTACGTTACGAATTCGAATATTATTCGTACTCGGGGCACAGATCACAGTCGATTCACGAAAAATATCGAAATTAGACTGCTTCGTAGATTATATAGACGACAAAGAAACTGTACGATAAGCTATAATTTCCATCACGTTCGCGCCTTAACCGTGCCGTATCGATCCTATATGAATCACACCCCTAAAAACCTGAATCTCAACACCAAATTATCTCAGTCCATATTTCATATTCACCAACATCTTTAGTGCTCATTACTTCCTTATCGTTGAGCCACGCCTAAAGAACTACAGCTAAAATGAGCCATTTAAACTGAAAATAAACACAATTTACGACAGTAAACAACGGCGATCATGACCCGATAGTAAATGTGTGTGTGTGTGACCCAAATAACGAGGTTTATTGTGCGTTATAATGCACGGAACAGAACGATATCCGTGAGTACCAGTTTTAGTGGACAGATGCAGGTTAAAACAGGAATAACTGGTAGGAAACAAACAGTTTACTGTTTTGCTGAATGATTTAGGCAGTGGGATCTGCAAGGGGCTTCATACACAGCGTACTTAAATAATATCCCTGCTGGGGCTTTTCTTAGCGTCTACTATATGGAGTTTTTAAAAAAGGGCATGAGAAGGCATAAGGAGGGTTTGCATCAACAAAAATGGTTCTGTTTATCTGCTAGTTGGAACACTGTTGATCTATAGCGAGGCTATCACTGTGATCGCTGATCTCCGGCTCCAAAGTTCCAGCTTTGGATACTATCGTTGCGAAGACTAAGGTGAGAATTCTACGCTGAAGTTTTGGCGACCACAGGGTTTAAGGAGTCTGTCCGAATTTCTGTAGATTTATTTAATGATTCCTTGAATGCAACATGAGAACTCAGTTTAGTTGAACTTAATAAGATTCAATTTATTAAGAACATCATATATGAATGCGTTTATATTCATCGCTAAAATTCAGCCTGATGGGAATCTTTCCATAGGTAGTATCAGATGGTTCATGGGACCCAATCCACATAATGTGTAAAAAAAGACAGTTTGACAAATGGTTGGAAGCCGTGACGTAGGTCCATCAAAGTCCGTGTTATTTATACCTATTCGACGTCACCTAACACTGGATATCGGATTTTAGGCATTTGAAATATGGCGGCTGTCGTTGCCTTTCATCGCAAAGGATTGCCTTTTTTTGTGTTGTGGCAAAAGCGGATTTTAGTTGTTATTTTATCGTATTTTTGTGATCGTTCAGATTTTTAGGATGTATTTTTGTATTCTTTCAAACTACAGCTTAGCATTAGGATAAGGTGCAGTTAATTAGGCTACCCATATAAAAAAACACGGATTAGCTCATTCGATAATGGTGAGTTTGGAATATATAATTTATTTTGTCAAGAGAACGGGAATTAATGCGATCATGATATAGGTACTTACATACCTTTGATTGCCTGACGTTTCGACCAGGTTACACCGGCCGTGGTCACAGGCTGACTGGCTTAGCGGTGCACGCCCGCCGTCTTCGAATAGAATAGGACTAGAATAGAATAGAATAGAACAGAATAAATGTCAGGCAATCAAAGGTATAGTAAGTACCTATAGCATGATCGCGTTAATTTCCGTTTTCTTAATAATATATCATGGAACGCGAGAGTTTAAAAGTTAGTTCTTTTGTCAAATTTATTTTACCCCACGTCAAGAAAAGTTAAACACTTAGAATAATTAGGCACACTTGTATAAAAAAGTAGGTACCATCTCACTCTGTTGTAGACACATCTCAACCGTCGATGTAATAGTTTAGTATCCAAGAATAAAGTTTCTCTAAATCCATTTATTGCGAGTTAGTACTTGCTTCAAGCACACTTTATCCACCTTGTTATATAGAAATTGTTCAGTTTCGAGCACCTAAATGGCCCTTCAGTACCTTACTGAAGATAATAATATAATATTCTAGGAATTAGGCATTGTCTAGACACAAATTAAGAATTGCTACTTTTCAGTTTTATATATCTATCTTTACTTAGTAAAAGAATTAAAAATTCAGAAAAATGTAAAAATAATATGCAGCTTATTTGGGAAAAATATTATTTTTCGTCGATATTCTGCTCCTCCGGAACACATCAACGGCACCCGTAGCTTCCAGATCCTGATAAAGATTGCTAAGGGTGTTCCCCAGTAACGTACACCTTATCATCGTTTGGGGGAGTACTTATTTCCTGCCCTGCTCTCCCCCATTATCTTTTATCAAAATCTGATGTGGAATATATATTTTGAGAGCGTTTTGCGTGGTTTTGCCAACGTTTTCGTAGATACTTGTATGAATCCGATCATTTTATTTTTTCTTAATAAGTTTTTGTACTTAAACTGTAAACAACACACAGCTTAGGATTGTCGCTTCTTCCGCATGGCTAGCCGGCCAAACTGGCAATGTGTTAGAGGCGAGCCAGGTATGTGCTATAGGGTGACAAGAGACATGCCATCTCAATAGACCTATAGTTTTTTTAGTACCAGCATTTATCTTTTTATTTCATTTTTTTTGTCTTTTATTTTATTTCATTTATTTCTAAGAAAACCAACAGCGATACAGTAAGTAAATGCGTACATTAAAGACAAAAAGTAAGGCTAATAACAGGTTTTCCTTTACTATCACTTGTGCTATCACATAATGTATAAATCGGCATGTGAACGGATAGAATTAACCTATGTACTATTTTTTTTAACTAAATACAAAAGACCAACGAAGCGAGGTTTATTTTAATGTAACTAACATAATAAGTGTTACATCGATTAATCTAAAATCTATTTTAGAGTACTTATTAACTGTTGCTTATAAGACTTCTTAGAGCATGAAAATAGGTCAATATCATTAAAAGTAGCATTATGAGTTCGAGCAATACGCGTAAGAACAGTATTCTGAGAGCAGTTAGTGGAGTGACGAGGTCGTTTGAGGATTACACGGGGTCCTACGGCGGCGGAGAACCTCAAATTCACAAGTTATAGATTATATCAAACTCATTTCTCTTGCGACTTGGGGTCTAGATATATGCCACTAACTAAAGCCTGTATAATGAATGACACATCGTACCCTCGACTCGCCTTAAACACGCCTTTTCTGTATAAGTCACAATCAGTAAAATACTACCTATAAAATTACTATGCATTAACTGCTCTGTTTACCCCCCGACTGTTTATATTGTTATTGTAATATTACCGGGTACTAGTATGGGAACACTTGCGTTTATGACACTTGGAGCTCCTCACGATACTTGTTACATGTGAATTGTGTTTACTTCACGGAGGATATGAATTTTCTGGTAGCAATAGAAGAAATATTATGAATAGATAAATGATTGAATCTACTAGAAAAGCAGCTTGGAGAGAAAATTAAGTCATGGTTCGGAGGTGACCGAGCGAAAACTAATAAGCCAACTACTAACGTGTATCAGCTGTGCTACTGCACTTAAAAGTAATGAAGAAAATTGATTCTGAATCTAGTTTTGAACAAAAACCGATACACTTGTTGATTGAAGCATTAGGTATTGGCGCAGGGTTTTCTCTCCATTTTGGGGTTCAGGCAGTAAACTGTACACTGTCTGTGGCTTGGTGGTAGTATGACCCCGCTCAGTGCCAATATTTATATGCATGAATATTTGCTCTGGTCAGTGCCCCTACCACGAACAACTATAGTAATCGTAAGGTAAACGTATTGAGAGAATGGAGCAATGCGATTGGCCGCCTGCCTGCTGTAAGCCTGTTTGTATGTGAAGCCGGCCAATGGCAATGATCCGTTCTCTCAATACGTTTACGCTACGATTACGAAAGTTGTTCGTGCTAGGGGTACTGGTCGTGCCTCGGAGAGCATGTTAAGCTGTCGGTCCCGGTTACCATACGAAAACCTATAATAGTAGTCGATTGAAATAGAAAAAAATATCCCACTAAGCGACCAGACCTCGCCCTAACCAATTCAAATTTCCCCTTCTATATCTGACTTTGAAGCGACAGTGGATTGTGTCTATCGATATTCTTACGAACTATGCACTCGTCTCAAAGACATTATAAAAGGAGAAATTTGAATTGATTAGGGCGAGTTCTGGTAGCTTAGTGGTCAAAGCATTGCCCCTATAAGGCAAAGATCGCGGGTTCGAACCCCGCCTAGACCGATTAATTTTTTTTCTATTTAAAGCGAATAAAAAATAAAATTTGATTCAAAACTAAGTCTTTACGGGCAGTTGGAGTCCTAAAATGTCCAACAACTGGTCTAACTGCAATGCTTCGATATCACCAATGGGTTGTGGAGATCAGATGGCAGTCGCTTCATGGAAAATATCGAAGTGCGGCCAAACCCGCAGTTACAATAAAAAAGCGGACCCCAGACTCCGACCTGAAAGCTTCGGGTATGACTGGGATTAAAGTTAGGATGAAAAGAGACTTTGAAAATAGAAGTAAGTATACAGGGTGTAATCGTTAAGTGTCCAGGCGATTATTCCGTAACTATTACAGATATCAAAAAACTTTAAACTGATATCGAAAGTACGTTACCTAATGAGTAAAATGACATCAATAACTTTTTTAAATCTAACGAGAGGTATCTACCATTTTGGCATTAAACACTCCCATACATTTAGTATGAGATTAGTAGAAAGGTTTTAGTTTCCTCATTTTAAGAGATCTATTACCCATTTTACCTTAATCATTTTTTATGATTACCTATAATATGACAATGATGATTTTCAAGTAGATACACGTGTAAATTAATTATCTTACCACTTCAAATTAGTAATAAACCGTGTTTCAATATCGCATTATGTAATTTGAGCTAACTGAAAAGCAACACACTACGAAAAAAAAAACTCTTTGGTGTTCGTTCTAAATTCAAAACTTTTATCTCGGGTAGTTGTTCCCGCTAATTTATCGTTGTTTTTTTTTAATTTGCGTTGATTATTATTTCATTTATTGATTGCAAAATGACATAGGTATATTCCAAAAGAGAAAAGAGAGATATGCTAAAAATTTACTACAAATATGATTGTAACAAAAGAGCGGCCATTATCGCCTACAGAAGGGAGTACCCAGATAGAGAAGTCCCTTCTGGTGTAGGTACGTACTTACCTAAAACCTTTCTACTAATCTCATACTAAATGTATGGGAGTGTTTAATGTCTAAATGTTAGATACCTATCGTTTGATTTTTAAAAAGTTATTGATGTCATTTTACTCATTAGGTAACGTACTTTCGATATCAGTTTAAAGATTTTTGATATCTGTAATAGTTACGGAATAATCGCCTGGACACACTTAACGATTACACCCTGTATACTAAATTATTAATTTAAAGCTTGTAAATTACGCCATAAATATTTGTTTAATCATTAACATAATCGAGCTTAACAATATTAAACACATGTTGAGCTCAATCCCGGAAGCGAATCCGGGCGCAGCCGTAGTGACCACAACTTCTAATACCGGTGGTTCTGGTTGACTGGGCGGAGGAGTTGTCTGAGTTGTCTGAGGGTCTGCTACGTTAACTCCGTCAACACCGGTGCTGGTTTCTGTTCTGCAATTTAAAAAAAAAAACGCTTAGTTAATTTACGTATTTCAGATCTGCCCCTCTAGACAAGTGGCTATTCGCTAGCTGGCGTTTGGTGGAATAGAATGACGAATATATGGGATTTGACATATATGACAGTCGTAAACACATGTTAAATACGTCAAATCCATACATTCGTCATTCTATTCCATCAAACGCCGGTTAGCGGATTGCCACTTGTCTAGATGGGCTGTAATAAATAAATTGGCGCACATTGGGAGAGGCCTTTGTCCAGCAGTGCACTGCAGTAGGCTTATTGATTGATTAAATAAATAAATAACTCTTATCGATTGAGATAGGAAAAATATTGAATCGGTCCAGGCAGGATTCAAACCCGCGAATTTTCCCTTACAGGGAGAATGCTCTCCACTGAGCCACCCACAGAACAGGTTCCTTGGAGCCATGCACCGGACTGCACCCGAACTAATACAATTTTTCCTTATGTATCAGCCTTTGAGGCAACGGTGGAGCTATCTACCGGTGGAGCGAACAAACGCTGATCTCTGTGGCCAAACTGAGTTGATTTTGTCATGAATTTTAAGCTGTCTTAACATTTAGCCTCTCGTATTTATTAAAGTATTAATCCAACAGTAACAACGTCGAGACATAATGTATAGGAAATTTAATGTAGATAAATAATGTAGCAATAACTAAAGAGAAATTATCAATAGTTTTCAATTTACAAGCAAAAGACTGAAAAATGTGAACTTTGCACTTTGGGACTTGATTACGCTTTACTTTACGCTTCGCCCACAGGAATCCAAACAGCTCTACAAAAACATAAAAATAAAAGAAATAAAGTATTCAACGGTACTTACTCTAAAACAGGCGTATTTTTAAGAGCCTCAATAATGAAATCCGTGACCAGCTCCTTAGCATCAAGGCTGGCAACATAATCAGCATGCAAAAAGCTGTCTCTTGCTACCCTGCGAGCTCTTGCGTTAGGCATGTCTGCGATCATAGCGAGAACATCTCGCTCGTCAAGCAAATTGTCGCTCATTGAGTAGTGCATTGTGACGTCACTGCTTATGAGACCCAAGTTGTAAAGAGGGGGTTCCTCAAGACCGTAATTGACTTGGTTTTCATTGGTACCGTAATGGTACCGGCGGAAGAGTTTGTCGCGGATGTTTTGGCCGTAGTGAGCAGCTTGTTTCAGTGAAGCACCGGGGGGCGTGTTAACAGTGGCATCGTAGAATGAATTGTTTGCCTGTAAGAGTTAAATATACATATTAAAACATACAGTGGAAACATATGGTCTCTGCCTAGCCCACCGGGAAAGAGAACTAACTGTATAAACCTATGTACGTTTGTATGAAAATAAATATTCTAGGGCATAATATAACACGGTGCTATTTAGGTGTGCTTTGTAATATGGGTTCTAACCTACTTCATCATTATCATCATCTTAGGGCTTCATGTAGCCCCATCTACGAATAATGATTATTCGTAGAGCCGCACATATACCTCAGGACACATATCTTGGACCTAAGTCGCGAGACAAACTAGACCCTGGCGCTCCTGGATCCTATGCTTGGTAAATCCGAGCTCGTATACTGCCGTAGCAGTCCGTACTATTCTGAAAAGACATCCAAGAAACGCGTACTACGCATATTGAACACATTTCACGAATAAACCTAATTACTTATATACATTCATTTTTCATGCTAAGTATTTAAATCGAATAAAGAGAAAATATTGAACGGGGTTCAAACCCCGCCTCGACCGATTAAATTTTTTCTCTTTTTTCGATTGTTAAATTTTTCTAGTTAGAAGGTACATTATAATAATTCTATGTAGAAACAACAAAAACCATTGTAAATAATTGGGGATGCCGCCTGCGCTTTTATCCCTACAGAGGGCGCCTCGTAATGGCCAATGTTAGCTGTCATCTACGTCGATTTCATTGTTTCTCTTCAAATCTGACAGCTATGAGTTTGTTATTGTTATTATTTTTTGATGGCAAAACCACTGCGGTACCACAAACACTGTAACCAATGCCATTTAACTTTAGACTTTACTGGTATACTATAAAAGTGTAAAATTAAATGACAATCTTGTAGTGAATGAAAAATGTTGTAAACTCTTTTATACTTTTTTAACTTTAACACTCAGCTATAAAGTCTAAAATTTAACAACATTTTGTACAATGTCAGCGATGTGACAGTGGTTTTGGTGTGCGAGGGATATCTCGCGAGACAACCTCACCTTCGGCCTAGCACTTCGACCCACAGACGGCGTGCGGTTTAGTCGGTTCGAGTCCGACATAACCCCCTCCTCCGGCTCCGGAGGGGAGGGTATCCGTGGGGATTTCCCGCACGTATGGAATCGTGGGCCAGATGGTTATTGTTGTTTGGTCATATTATGCTGCTGCCATCTACAATTAGTTTTGCGTCGGCATCCCCATTGCAACACTGTTGAGATATCAGTCTTATCAGTCAGTCTTATAGTTTGTTATTTCTACCTGTCTGATACAGACCTGTGTTTAGTGTTTAACCCTTTGTGAATTACATTTCACAGTCAGCGCATTTAAAATAACAAATACATTACTGCAAAACTATTGGTATTTATCGTGCTAAAATATTTGCACAGGTAGCTTTTGGGTGCGTTTTAATTAATTGTTCATTGAAGTGCGCATGTTATTTGCTGGAATAATTAATGATTTAATGAAACGAAACTGGATAGCCAATGCTAATGTTACAGAGCGTGAATTTTGGGAGATGGGTTTGTGTAATTTATTCTTTATTATTTGAAATGTAAGTCCGGATAGATATGTTTTAAATTTGTATGTTTGGGTGGATGATGTTATTCAATCAAGTTAGCACAGTGATAAATTATATGGGATAGCAACCAGGCGTTTGAGTTCTTTTCATAACTAGATTTATTTAAATCAAAATGTAGGTACAAAAATATCTTAAATTGTTGTCAAACTACATCAATAAAATTAATTATAAAAAAAAATGAAACAAGCTTTAAAGCAGGCGGTACCCATTAATTTTCATCGGGATTGAGAATTGCAAATGGGTACCGCCTGCTATACCTAAAGCTTGTTTCAATCTTTTTAGCCTCAGTCGGGTTTTTTAATTTTTAATAATTTATTTTATTTTATACTTTTTAGTAATAAAACATAATATATTTTTGTAATCGTCTTTTAATTTACTTCATTTCAATACCTGAACAGAAAACGACAGCCTCCGTGGCGTAGCGGTAGTGAACGCGGCCGCTTCGCAGGAGGCGCGGGTTCGATCCCCGTTCAATGCAAATATTTGTATGCATGAAATGGGTATTTGCATTAGTCTGGTCGTGCCTCGGAGAGCACGTTAAGCCGTCGGTCTCGGTTGCCATACCAACATCTATGGCAGTCGTTACGGGTATTTGGAGCCCTCAAAAATCCAACAACTGGTCTAACTGCAATGCTTCGATATCGCCGTTGGGTTGTGGATGTCAGATGGCAGTCGCTTCACGGAAAATATCGAAGTTTAGCCAAATCCGCAGTTAGAATAGTAAAAAGCGGACCCCAGACTCCAATTTGAAAAGCTTCGGATGCAACTGGGATTAACGCTAGGATGAAGAGTACAACTAAAGAGTCCTATAAACTCACGAAAATTAACAATTAAAGTACCTTCAGAAGCTATGCCTTTTGAGCTCTATGACACAGAAAATTGAATTGAAGCAAGATAGCGCTGTAAATTTACAATTCAAGACACTTTTTTAGCGACTTGACCCAAATTCTAAGCCAGACTTGACCCGGGATCCTCGCCCATTATAGGCGGCTGTGTACGTTACGTGACTCTGTTGTAGCTTATTGTGCGAAACTGGTCTTAGGTAATTTGTTGGTATCACTATTAATTTATGCAATTTTATATAAATAAACAGGAAACCTCTATTGTAAATGTGAAGGTATACTGCTGTTTGTTGCATCATACGTCTAAACGGATATGACTGAAATTCGGTACAGGGATAAATTAATTATACCTAGTTTATAATAACACATAGATCCTACTTTTTATCCTTGAATTAGTTTACCGTGAGTTGCAAATTCGCGCAGGCAGGCACCAGCTTGTAAAAGTATTATACGGCTAGAGAGACCCGACTTAGTCTATTGAGAATCTCTTTTGAAACCTATCATCACGCTATTCACAATCTGAACAATTTCTGAAATCTTTAAATTCTTTATTGACTGATTTCGTGAAATCATATTATTATTTCCTTCTGATAAGAAACGCGAAAATGCTAGCTTCTATCTAATCTGTGCTTTTACTCGCAGCTTATGTCATGGTACCTTTATGAGCAAAACTAGCTGTCACCTATGGAAATATTGACCGTGTTTCCGCGATCGACACAAACCTATGTAGCCTACTATATAATCTATCTCTGTGCTAAATTTGCTCCAGAATCGTTCAGCCGTTCTGGCGTTATTACCAAACAATCGTCGCATCGCATCGCATATACATACACAAACAAATAAAGCTAAAAAAAAATCTTGTCACGTGCATGTCACACGCGTCGCGTTATCTGCTCAGGCGGCGACCACAGACAAGTATAAAAAAAAAATATCTTTGCCGCAAAACCATAGAGACTAGTTTTTAGGAGAACCGTTTTGGAGTTCGGACATGGTTGGCTCTTGAGTTGCTGCAGGTCCACCGATATTTTGGCATGGTGATTTTGTTATATATTTATTTTTCGATTCTCCTTTAATGATGTGTTCCTTTTTTTTTATCCGCAATAAAAACTAATTTTCTTTCTTAATTTTCTTTCTTTCTTTCTTTAACGTAAAACTTTTGTCCGTTTATCTATCTGTTTGTGAGGAAATTGAGTTTTAGAGAGATTAATAGAATCTACAACTCGAATATACTCACCAAAATTCGTTTGACTTCATCTAATTCGCACTTGTTACTACGTAAACTCCCAGCGCATTCGTCAGACCTTACTCCAGATTGGGATGGCTGTAAGAACTCTGGGTACAGCTCCACGACGCCCATCTCTAAAGCCGAACGCTGAAAATATAAATATTAAATCTAGTATTACTATTTATTGCCGAAGCGGTATTTCTAAGCGATTACAACATAAAGTTCTTCAAGAAGAGCTTGTATGAACCTGCTATCAACCTGTAGATAGCAGGAGTGTGACGCCCTTGGTATTACACACGTCCATAGGCCACGGTAACCACTATCCATCAGGTAGGCCATCGGTTTGCCACCTAAGTTAACCGCCGGTGAGTAGAGTAGCCAGAGCACACTGGAGAGTTTTTGTGCTGTCAGTGGGAAGACCAAAGGCTATTCCTGCTTTGTCTTCTACACTGACAGCACAGAAACTCTCTGTGTTTACAGGGTTTGCAGCACGAGTGTGACTCCTGTGGTGTTGCACACGTCCATAGGCCACGGTGACCACTTTCTATCAGGTGAACCGTGTGCTTACCTGGCACCTGAAAAAATGATGGTATAAAAAAGTAGTATGGATAGCGACATCGGTGGCTTAGTGGTTAAAGACTCTGCCTTACAATTGAGACATCTCGGGTTTAAATCCTGGCCTACATTACCGACGTGAACCCACTCCTAGCTTTGCTGCAGAGTTTACAGGGAACACCTACCAGTTTTCAGTGCTAACAAAAAACAAAAACAACTTACGTAAATATCATCAACTATAACTGCAGCAGCAGCTAGTGCTCTGTCAGGGAAATACTCTTGATACCCAACTCCAGCAAGAAGGTGGGCAGAAGCTATTTTGATATTATATTCAGGTCTTAAAGTTGTCAAGACCAAGAAGACAGTTCCTCCTTGAGAATGTCCAATGTAATGAAGCTGCTGGTGTTCAGTGTGTTCTAAAGCATAGTCCATCATAGCAGGAAGATCGTGTAGCCCGATCTCTTCGAAAGTGAAGTCGAAGAAAGTGAACTTTTGGGTCTCACCATCAGGGTCTAACGTCTTATGGTGACGGGAGTACCGATTTCCTCGTGCGTTACCCATCCAAACGTCGAAGCCTGCGTCTGCTAGGTTATATGCTGTAAAAAAGGTAGCTTGGAGGAAATTGACATTTATTGTATAGAATATGAGAAAGGACTATGAGAAATCCGAGGTCTGGATGATTGATATTCAATCATGAGATAAGATAAGAATAAATCTGGAATAACATAAAGGCTTTTTGTCGATAGTGCCCATGGGTTGCGGAAACGGCATTTAAATCGATTAGGTCTAGGCGGGGTTTGAAACCGTGATCTTTGTCTTACAGGGGCAATGCTGTAACCACTAAGCAACCAGACCTCGCCCGTGCCAATCCAAATTTCTCCTTTACCTAGGTCGTCGTGTCTTTGAGACAACAGTGGAGGCGCCTACCGATATTTTTGCTTCTTCCTTATTCCTATTCCTATCTAATTATCTTATTCCTATCTTATTATAATTATCCTATCTTCATCGATATGAAAATCTAGCATGCAAAATGCTTTAGAAAAAAATCATTTAAACTGGATTTAAGTTTTTTATAAAGCGAATAGAGGTTGCAATTAATCCGGCACTTGACGGCACATATTTTACATCTCCACAAAATATAGAATAAAACTGCTTTTCAAAATTTGGTCCACAACTCTTACCTATACTGTAGTCAGCTCCAAGACCAACGAAGGCATCGGAAGCACTAAGCAGTCCATGCATAAGAAACACTATCGGTCTTTTGGTTGGTTCTTGGCTACTGGTCTCTCCCCTTCCATGAGGTATCCTATGCACCTCCAGTATATATCCATCGAATGTGGTGACGTGGTGTGTTTCTGCTGGAAATCCATCAGCTTCTATTCTTTCTATCTGTTTAAAGAAATAATTTATTACATACTTACGTTTTATGTAGTGGAGAGTGATTGTAAAGGTGGAGGTTTTACACACTGCTAGGTAGTAAGAAGATGGGTGATGTCCAGATGTTAAGGACTACTATTCCAAATGTTGAGAACCCCAACATGGTGGTCCCTTCATAGATGGCCTTGGCAGATGGTTTGATAAGAATGGACAGAATAAGGCATGAGGAAATGGAGGGATGAACAGCTCAAACGGTATGGATATATTATAAGAAGCGGTGAGACTAATGTTGGGTAGTTCAAAGTATAAATGTAGCATGCTTTAGTTACAGGTACAAAATAAGATCAATTGCAGGAACGGGCATGTGACTGAAGAGATGATATCTGACAGGTTCATTCCTGACGAGATATAATAAGATATAATTTATATGCAAGAATATGTTATGTCGAAGCTTAAAGGTACTTTCTTCAGATTCTATTGGTATATTTACCTATTTATTACGTCTTTAGAATCTCTTACAAGAGTTGCCGGGCAAAAATAAACTTTAGTTTTTTTATACCAGATTTCAATTCTCTTCTCGCCTCGTCTCGTCTCGCCCCTCTGGTGGAAAAGCACCTTTAAGTTGTACTTTAATGTATTTTAGACAGCTCACACACAATGCTCGATATAACTTTGTTCTAGCGTCAATGCCGAAAACTCCGAACAAAACTTAGGTGTCAATATTCTCGTCAATCCACACTGTTTCCACCAAAGATGCACTGGGAGAGGATTGAAAATTTGTTATACAAATTTCAATTCTCTCCTCGCCTCGCCTCGCCTAGCCACTCTGGTGGAAAATCACCTTGAAGGTGATTTATACTCTATATCGGAACCAATACGGTTTATTTTTGCACAAACAAATATTTCAATTCACGCATCGCATATTCTCGTCAATCCACACTGTTTCCACCAAAGATACGCTGGGAGAGGATTGAAAATTTGCCATACAAATTTCATTTCTCTCCTCGCCTTGTCTCGTCTTGCCTCTCTGGTGGAAAATCACCTTTACACTCGTGCTGCCCTTCCTTGTAAACGCAGAGAGTTTCTGTGCCGTCAGTGTACAAAACAAAGCAGGAATAGCCTTTGGTCTTCCCACTGACAGCACAAAAACTCTTCAGTCAGCTCTGGCTACCCTACGCACCACCGGGAACACAACACGAGGTTACTATAACCGCGGTATTCTGTAGGGCGGAGGTACTTCCCCAGTCGGGCTGCTCAATTGGACGGAAATACCGGTGTGTCCTACCTCCCTTAACTTACTTGCAAGCCGGTACATCTGCTTATTCACGGATTGGGGTCTGGCACAGGGTTTCCTCTCAGGTTTGAGTAGTCAGTCGGTAACCGCTCTCGTAATACATTTTATGGAAAGGACTAGTAGGAAAGGGAATCGAACGATGTGATTCTAAGCAGTTAGCGTCGCTGTGACCGTCCTATTGGTCAAATTCCAGTGACATCACCTAGTCTGGCCAATGAAGATCTCTATGAAGGTCGGTCGCAGAGAATTGGGTATTTGACAGACCAGTCAAATTAGTTACTTTTTACCAAACGTGAAAACGGTCAGATAATAGGAGACGTGTATGAAAATTTTAATTGTCACGTCACAATATTTCATTGGCAATTCATTTACTATTATAGGTTGGATGGATTTTTAAAAATAAATAACAACTATAAAACAACTTCAACTTCTTCAAAATTGCCTCTGCAGCAAATCGCCACCATTTTGCCCATGTCAAGTAAGATGTATCATAAAATTATTAATGGCGAAAATGTCAAGTGTACCAGAGCCACGTTAGCCACGCCAGTAAATTTATTTCCGTGTGTCCGCCTCCCACGAGATTCAGGTCGACGATCAGGAACGATAAAACAAGACCCGCCGTTTACCGCGCTTTTACCATTCTTAATTCAATAAGGTCGGTTAAATAATTTATTAAAACTATAGGATAATACCCAATTGCACAGCAGGGCTTGCAATTGGGTATTATCCTAATGCAACCAGTTAAAATTCGTGTTGCGTATTTGTTTCGTAATTTTACTAGTTCCTCGTATCGATTTCGCGTTTATATCAATGGCTTTGGCAGTTATAAATAATACGACGATTACCATAAAGCAGTATAAGATATTGATAACGTTCATTCTGCTATCTTGTTTTATCATTGTTATTTTTTGCGCTAACTTTATTAATGCACGTAATAGATAACATTAAGAACTTTGACTTGCATAAGTTCTGATGAGTCAAGCTGAAGGCAACTATTGTAAATGTGTTACATTGTCAGTGTAGGTATGTTATGGTGACTCCTCTATGAGATTATTGCTTTATATTGTTTCTTATATTATGATTTTTAGTTTCTTATGTGATTATAACCTTCCGCTCACCATTGTGCTCGGTAAAGTCATATTGACGTTGCCTCACTATACATACATAGTAGGTATAAAACAAAGTCGCTTTCTGTGTCCCTAAATCTTTAAAACTACGCAACGGATTTTGATGCGGTTTCGTTTAATAGATTGAGTGATTAGAGAGGAAGGTTTATATGTATAATAACATCCATTGCACCCGTGCGAAGCCGGGGCGGGACGCTTGTTTATTATAAAAAATGGGCTTGCAAGTGAGAGGGATTTGCAAATTTTTCTACACCTCTCGTGTAGAAAAATTTGGAGGAGGTCTTTAGACAGAAGTACGACAGCACTTATTGCCTAAAAGTACGTTACTTCAAGTTTAAGCCTGTTCAAGACTGCTTAATTCAAGTTCTAGCACCTTAAAAATCTTAATACATAATACTATTTGACTTTTCAAACCAAGAAAATTATATTTTTAACCCCCCAGTTTCCACGTATATAACACTATTTATGTATTACTTATTTTTTGGAACAACGGCAGTAAAAACTAAACTAAACTAAAACGAGTTCTTAGTACATGAAATGTTTAAAAATATCCATTTTATCCATTACGGCTCGCACCGGCTTCGTACTGGTGGCAAAACGTTTCCTAGGATTTCGTACGGAACCCTAAACTTTTTAAAATCCAAAATATCCCATATTACTCACGAAAAATGTAGCTTTGTAATGGTGAAAGAATTTTTAATATCGGCCCAGTAGTTTCTGAGCTTATTCATTACAAACAACAAATTTTCCTCTTCATAATATTAGTATAGGCGAAATCTTACAACTTTCACACTTCCTATACTAAGTATTTCAAATGAAATTTATCTCAAAGACTCATGACATTGAAATGAGATAAAGACAGACAAAAAATACTTACTATCCGAAAAGTATTTAAACCAGCCTGCGCCTGGGCATCTATTGCCAAACCAGCGGCAACTGTCACACACACAGCACACAGAACACACACTGACACGAGTCTTCCCATCATATCGAATACTACGCGAATATCTGTCCAAACGTGCCTTTTTAAAAACATTTTATCTTAACTCTTTTATGGCAAATATCGAGATAATATGAGTACTTAACCGAATCATTCTTTCATAAGTGTGTTATAGATTGTCATCGTAAACATCCAAATATATATATAAAGGCAGCTGTAGGAATTATGAAAGTTCCCGGCAAAAAGTAGCAAGTGAAAACAGATAATCTCTGCCTACCCCATTGAGGAAAGACGCGACTGTATGTACATAACAATGGCAAAAATACAGAGCGACTTGCATTCGAACTCTGTAAATTACTGATGTTCAGATCTAAAACTTAGCCAATTTAAAGGTTAGACCTTAAACTAAAATCACTACTTAAATAATTTTCTGACGTGCGTGCCCAGGGGAGCTGTGCTGTTATGTATTCTAAACGTCTACTATAAAGCGCATATGGGATTCAATTTTAGGCCGCGGTTCCGAAGGAGAAAGCTATTGGATTAGATGAGGTCGCAAGCTCGTAACTCTTCGGTGCCAGATTCTTTACTAGCTCAATTATCATGCCGCCGAATAATAGTTTAACTATATTTTGTTCAAAATAGAGCATATCTCTATCTTCTAGAAAACATCTTACTTCACTACTAGACAAATAGGTAATTGCTAGATTAACGAAGATTCGCAATGGATGTACCGATAAGAGAGACCAAACATAACCTCCATTTTACACCTAAGGTACAAGATATGGGTGCTACTCAATGATTAGTGTAGATGCGTTACCGGTACCTATTCTAAAAGAGCGAAAAAACAAGATGTTTTTCGTTATCATTTAATGCACCAATTAGAGACGCGGCAGTGCGCTGTGAAAGGAATAGTAAATTTGTAAATAATGAAATAAATATTGATATAAATACTAAAATAATTCATATAAATTAATAATATTGACATAACTATACATTTTTTATAATTATTGTTTGCATCATTTTTGAAAGCCGCCATGTCATGCTGTTCTTCTGAATAGGAACGGAGACGGTGGGATTCGTGCAAAGAGATCATCAGAATACTAGCCATGGTGGAGGCCCTGGGTCAGCCGGGGTGCGAGGGATATGTTCTATAGCCATCTCACCTTCATTCTTGCACTGCAACCCACAGACGGCGTGCGGTTTAGTCGGTTCGAGTCCGACATAACCTCCCCCTCCGGCTCCGGTGGGGGTGGTATCCGTGGGGATTTCCCACAAGATAAAAAAGCCATAGCGGAGGTTGCTGGTGCTCCAAATTGTTCCTGAATTTATTTCTATAAGTATCAAAAGTGCACGGGCGACTTTTTATAGATTTTGTTCTTAATCTATAAAATCTATTTATAAAAATCAAGGTTTGTTTATTCATATTTCATATGCGGCCGTACCGTTCATCCGATTGCAATAAAATGTTGTCAAATTATTGGTTGTGTGAAGGTCTTAGGCGTATCACACATTATTGAACCTGCACGTACCTACATAGATATATGTAGGTATGTATAGACCAACATCCTTGCGGCCCAGGTCAACTATTTTTTTCATGCCAAAATCCTCTGAAATACATCTATCGAGGCTGTTTATGCCGGACTCGAACGTACTAAAACAGCACGCCGTTTGACTCAGGCTTAAGCCAACCTCACCAGCATGTCCGTGCAACTTTTAAACATTGGACGAGGTACTGCCTTAGGCTTAGGCTTTGAACACAGCTTGAAAATGGTGATCATCATATAATTATTGAACCCGGTAGGTGTTACTGCAATAAGGTTATAGGATTCTTTTACGAAACTTTCCCCTGAATAGGGCGGCATTAGTTATACACTTAGTCTCTTCTAGAATTATATATTTATTGTACATGATTTACTGATAAAACCAACAAGTTATATACACATATACACATTTCTATATTTATTATACATTATTAATCTATATATACAAGACTTTTATAGCCGGAATTGATCAATAAACATGATTTTATAATCTTGACAATAAAACTAGGTATTTCTAGACATCGTAAACATTAGAATTAAACTAAACACTGCCGCAAACACGTTGAGCAGAGGCCTCATACCGCTGCTGATTCTGTGAACAAGATAAATAAATATTATGAATCTTCTATTTTCTTAGTAATATGAGTATCAACAAAAGATGCCAGATAGCAGTCGAAAAAAATATCTAGACTGGAAATAAGCGAACCCTGGACGCCGCAGTGAAAGCTTCGGGTACGACTATGATATTATCACCAATATAACAGACTCGACTACTTGACTATTAAGAGCTGAGACTAATGATATACTAGTTGTTGCCCACGGCTCCGCCCGCATGGATATCGGTTAATGCGTCCAAACATAGCCTATGTCCTTTCTCAAGGTCTAATCAACCACTATACCAAATTTCATCAAAATCGGTTCAGTGGTTTAGGCGTGAAAACGTAACATACAGACAGACAGACAGACAGACAGAGTTCCTTTCGCATTTATAATATCGGTATGGATACACTCACAAATATTGCGGTTTCTATTGATAAAAGAATTTTCTAAATCGGTTCAGTAGATCTAAAAATTACCCCCTATAAAGTCACAAACTTTACCTCTTTGTATTAGAACTAGCTTTTGCGTGCGGCTCCCCCTTATCTTAAAGTTTATCAAGGTCTAATCTACCCCTATACCAAATTTCATCATAATCGGTTCAACGGTTTAACCTTGAAAGACGGACATACAGACACACACTCACACACTTTCCCGTTTATAATGTTAGTATGGATAATAGTATAGATAGATATATTTACAATTACCCAGCAACATATTTTAAATCAGCAACAATATAATCCATGACTTGTTCCCTAGCATCAAGACTTGCAATATAATCTGTATGCGTGAAGCTCTCTCTTGCCACCCTGCGAGCTCTTGCATTTGGCAAGTCCGCGACCATCGCCACAACATCCCTCTCGTCTAACAAACTGTCGTTCATCGAATAATGCATTGTAACATTGCAGCTGATTTTACTCAATTCGTAGATAGGTGGATCTTCAGATCCGTACACAAGCGTGTGGTTTTCGATACCGTAATGAAACCGACGGAATAGTTTGTCGCGGATGTTTTGTGCGAAGTGTGCTACTTGCTTTATGGAACCTCCAGCTGGCACTATAGATTCGAATGATGACTCGCTTCTCTGAAAAAAAAAATAGATCACGGTCAGATCGCCTTTTATAAAGTGTAAGCGTACCGAGTAAAACCGCTCGTCGCCTTAGGTCATTTGTTACTGGAGATGAGGTTGCCACTGACATATTATCCCTCACACCCAGATGACCCAGGTTTGATTCGTCAGTATCATACTCATATCATCTCAGCTCACTGGACAGTTTTTATGCTGTCAGTGGGAAGACCTAAGGCTTGTCCTGCTTTATCTTCTACACTGACGGAACAGAAACTCTCTGTTCTTACCGGGTCGGCGGCGCAAGTGTGACGCCTCTTGTGTTGCACACGTCCATAGGCTACGGTAACCACTTTTCATCAGCCGGGCCGTGTGCATGTCTGTCACCCAAGCAGTATAAAAAAAAACATCTACCTGCCCTGGTCCCAATCATTTGGGGTCGGCGCAACATGTCATTTTCCTCCATACTTTCCTGTCAGATGCCATATCCTCAGTTACTCCCTTCTTTGCCATATCATTTTTCAAGCAATTCATCCATCTTTTCTTGGAATTATCTTTGTTCCTTAAGTCCTCTACATTCATACTTTGAACCTTCTTTACAACATTACTTTTCTCTCTTCTCATAATGGTAATCCCATGGTCCAGAAGTGTCGAACTGAACTTCACCACAAAAATTGCCTGTTCATGTGTACGAAGGTTTATAATAAAATACCACAAGTAATACGAGAGCATGGTTGCAGGATAGGTGCTTCTACACCATGCAAGAATACTTATCCTACAGAGAGAATGGAAATTTGTAATTATTCTGCTATTATTTTGTTATTTCTATTTATTGATTATGACCATGAAATAATATGTACACTTGACATTCCCTTTTAATTAATAACTACGATATATTGTTTTATTATTTTGATATCCGATATCCGATATCCGACACCCGATACCCGATACCGGAAGAAGTCAGATGTGTGAAATATGTATTTCCCTTTCACATTGTCCGGCCCGATAGCGGTTATCGGAGCCGACACCACTGTGTTGCTCCGATATTGGATCAAAGAGACTAAAATAGCGGGTGCAAGTAATTTTCGACCTTAATGGCATTTTCTTAGTTACGTGTCTTTTCGGGTTAATTGATGACGCTGATCACGAATATGAGAAAGAACATTCGATATCACGTCATGTCAATAAGGTCGAAATTTCTTTTTTTTTTTCACCCTAGCATCCCTAACTTGTCTGTGCTTGAGAGTAAATGGCCCTATCGGACCGATTTTATCGGATAAATGTGAAAACAGCACAAGGTGTCGACTATCGGACGTCGGCTATCGCCGTCCAACACCGATATCAGATATCGGATGAGTGTGAAAACGCCCTAACTATAATGTACCGTAATTCGTGCAAATAAAATATCATTCATTCATTCATTCATAATATGGCCATATTACGACAGTCGCTCGCTTCAAAATTTTTCATTTACTGGTGCCACTTGTGCCTTGGAATTTCGATATAAACTTAAAAACTAAATTCTTAGAAAATGCAAATATTTGTTCCGTAGAAGAAATATTAACGCGTAGGGGTTTGAAATTTAGCATGGTCTGTTAAAATGAAAGCTTTCTGTTACCTTTGAAAAACAATCACGGGTGATCACATTTTCAATTAGATGTGTATGTTTTGTGGTTTAGTCTGGATGTGTCATATAACAAAAAAAATATGTTGTAGTTACTGCTTATCTAACTCCCATAAATACTTTTTTATTATTAGTGCATTAAGGATATCCGTGCGCTATCATTTATATACTGACCAATACATTAAAGTATCATGTTATATAGATAAACTTGATTGATTACACGAACTGACAAAATATAAGTGTGTTATATAACATACCTACGCACTTATATTTGAACACGTGGGGCTTCAAAGTTAAAATGACTAGTACTTCATTAGCAGATAACTATGACGTGTTTTAACTGTTTATACAATAATTTGACACTATATAATCTCGGTCGATCCCTTAGTCCCAATCTTAAATTAAACTTAATACGAAAAAACATCTTCAACATTACATAGACAAGCATTAACAAAAAAATACTAACCAAAATATTTCTGACTTTATATAGTTCGCAAAGGTATCTCTGTTCTAAGGTGCCTATGCAGTTGCCAGATGTTCTGTACCCACTGGATGGTAAAAACTCGGCTATCACATCCGGAGTCAGCTCCACCATGCCCCTCATATACGCGGCAGCCTGAAAATATCAATATATCAAGTAAGAACATAATATGACGAAGTACATTTTAATTTGGCTGCATACAAGCACACGGCCCACCTGATAGAAAGTGGTTACCGTGACCATAGATGTGTGCATCACCAGGGAAGGCACACCCGTGCTGCCGACCACACCCTGGCCAGATGGACCGATGACTTGAAAGGTGACTGGGACGGACTGGATGCGGAAGGCGGAGGATCGTACGAAATGGCGCACATTGGGAGAGTTCTATGTCGTGCAGTGGTCTTATTGATTGATTGGTTGATTGATTAATTGATTGATTGATAGATTGATTGATTGATTGATTGATATTTAAATATAGTATAAATATAGTATTTCGAGGATGAAGGTTCTCGGTGAAATATAATTGGACGACTCTATCTCTTCCTGTGGGTTTCGTAGAAGGTCATTAAAATATAGGGTGATTCTCCATGCAACAGTAAGAAACAGACTTTACCTCCGCCCTACAGAATTCCGCGGGCATAATAACCTCGTGTTGTGTTCCCGACGGTGAGTAGGGTAGCCAGGGCCCACTGAAGAGTTTTGTGCTGCCATGGGAAAGACTAAAGGCTACTCCTGCTTTGTCTTCTACACTGAAGGTATAGAACTTCTCTGTGTTAACAGGATCGGCAGCACGAGTGTGACTCCACTGGTGTTGCACACGTCCATAGGCCACGGTAACCAATTTCCATCAGGTGTGCTGTGGGCATGTATGCCATCTCAGTTGTATATAAAAAAAAAAGAATCACCTACACTACGTGGGACCAAAACTTGATGAGGATTAACTCGATTTCATTATAAATACTTACATAATTAAAAATATGTGCAGTCCCGAATTTGTTACACCAGATCCAGATTATAGTTTTTTTAATAGTCGTGAATTCTTTTTCTTAAATAAAAGCCTAAAGCCTAGATAGCACACGGCCCACCTGATGGTAAATGGTTACCGTGCCTTATGGACGTGTGCAACACCAAGGGAGTCACACTCGTGCTGACGACCCTGTAAACACAGAGAGTTTCTGTGTAGAAGACAAAGCAGGAATAGCCTTTGGTCTTCCCACTGTCAGCACAAAACCTCTCCAGTGAGCTCTGACTACCCTTCTCACCACCGGGAACCCAACACGACGTTATTATGGCCAGAGTATTCTTTAGGCGGAGGTCCCCAGTCGGACTGCTCAATTGGACGGGAATACCGTCGTGTCCTACCTCCTAACACATCAACTATCTTCCAGTGAAATTCCTTTCAAAATTACCTCGTCGGTTGATGAAGTACCATGTTGCATATATTATGCTATCTTTATAAAGCTATTAAGTTAAATATAAATACAATCGTACACTACAATTTATTTATTATTTATCTCAAAGTAAACTCACGTAAATAATGTTGACATACGCCGCCTGCTCCGCTAGATATTCATTCGGAAAGTATTCTTGGTACCCAACTCCTGCTAAAAGATGTACTGATGCAAGCTTGTTATTATATTCCGTCTTCATACTCGTCAAGACCATGAAAGACGTTCCTCCTTGGGAATGCCCGACGTATTGGAGCTTTTCGTTTCCTGTATGCTCTAAAGCATAGTCTATCATAGCAGGAAGGTCATATAGACCGATATGCTCGAAGGTGAAGTTGAAGAATGCGAATTTCTCGATGGGGTCATCAGGGTTTAGGTTGGCGTGTGCCCGGGAATGGTAGTTCCCTCGAGCGTTGCCCATCCATACGTCGAAACCCTCGTCTGCTAGGCTGTATGCTGGAAATATGATAAGATTTTTACGGTTTCTATGCATAATACATACATACATACATATAATCACACCTTTATCCCCGGAGGGTTAGGCAGAGGTGACTTAACACCCACATTTCACCAATCTGTATTCGGTCCCACGTAATAGGGGGTGAGCCTATTGCCGTATTCCGGGCACTATTTTTGACTCGAACCATGCATCTGAGGCTGAGTCTGGGCTGTACATTATGTCTAATGTTAAAGTTAATCAGCCCTATCCCTTAGTCGGCTTGTACGACACCACATGGGAAGAGCAGGGGTGGCCCAAATTCTACTCTGCCGGGAACCACGCGGCTAAACCACGCAGTCTATGCATAATATGTATGTAATTACAAAAGAAAAAGGTATCAAGTACTTAAATATATCTGACTTTTACCAGCTAATTAAGCTTGGCATGTCATAGAACATTAGATCATGTTATTTTTAATTGAAAGGTATTTATCTGCATTATATTTAAAATCACACCGCGGTAGCCTAGTGGTATGGGTAATGGACTGCTGAGACGAGGTCTCGGGTTCGATCCCAGGTTTTCCATGGCATGCTTTTCGAAGTTATGTGTGTATTTATCGCAGGTTTATAAGTGCCCAGTTAATGGCAATAGGACCTAAACATAAACCGGCGAAATGTGGGTGCTAGCACCTCTGCCTACCCCTTCGGGGATAAAGGAGTGAGTTTATGTTATGTTATTTAAAATTTATTTATTTTGTTAATTGTAATGAAATGTTGTTATATCAAGTATATCACTATTTTATTATTCCTGTGGTTGAAAGTTGTTATCCCTTGCTTCTTTTTAAATAAGTATACCTAACTAAACTTCGATAACTAAATTAACTATACCTTCTTGCGGCACGCTGTGATGGCCGTTTCGACATATAATTAAGTAACGATATTGACCAAGTAAAACGATCTAGTCATCTGTAGTTGAGTTGATAACGTACTTGATAAGGTGGTACTTAACGACCGTTTAAAAAAGAGTGAGAGCAAGCAAGCTCTGCCAAGTTCTCTTAGCTTAACGGCCATCATACAGTGCTGGTAGTGTAAGATAGCTAAGAAACAGATGAATGCAATCTACATCAATCTGTGTAGATACGACAGCCTCCGTGGCGTGGCGGTAGTAAACGCGTCCGCTACGCAGGAGGCGCGGGTTCGATCCCCGCTCAGTGCAAATATTTGTATGCATGAATTTGTATATTTGCATTGGTCTGGGTGTAATATGCATAATATGTATGTATTTACAAAAAAAAAAGTATTTAAGTATGTTTATCCGCATTCCATAACACAAGCTAGTTAAGCTATGCTTACCGCGGGTCTAGATAGCGTTGTGTGAAATGTTGTGGAAAAAAAAATAAAGATACAGAACCCTTCTAAGCTTTAGCATGCAATATGTTCAAAACCACAGATATCCTATTCAAAACCATTATGTACTGTAGCACTCGCACTTTGTCACTGAGTTAATGCCAACTATAAAGTGCTGAACAGATATAGGTCTCAGTCACATCTACTAATTTCTCACTTTTTTTATATACCACCGAGGTGACACACAAGCACACGGCCCAGCTGAGGGAAAGAAGACGTCTGCAACACCAGGGGAGCCACACTCGTGCTGCCGACTCTGTAAACACAGAGTTTCTGTGCCATCAGTGTAAAAAACAAAGCAGGAATAACCTTTGGTCTTCCCACTGAGAGCACAAAACCTTCAGTGAGCTCTGGCTCACCGCCGGGAACACAACAAAAGGTTATTATGGCCTTGGTATTCTGTACTACTTTATTGTCACCAAAATCTTACCAAAACTATTGTTCACTCCGAGTGCAATAAACCCATTGGAAGCTCCCATCAGTCCATGCATAAGGAACACCACCGGCCTCTTGGCTGTGACGTTTTGAGTATTTCTTCCATGAGGGATCCTGTGCATCTCAAGTATGTAACCATCAGATGTAGTGACATGATGCGTTTCTGCTGGAAACCCATCAGTTAATATTTGAGATATCTGTAAAAATAAATACAATAGATGCATTTAGTAGGAATTTTTATACCACTTAGGTGACAGATGACAGACAGAGGAAACGGCCTTCCTGGTAGAAAGGTCACCTCCTGGTCACCGTGGCCTATGGACGTGTGCAACACCAGAGGCGTCACACTCATGTTGCGTACCCTATAGAAACCTTCTAAAGGATGCCCTTCTTGAGGAATCCGATATTATAGAAGCTTGATAAAACCACAGCTGGTAGTTTATAGTCAATAGTGCCAAATCCAGGTATCTACTAGGCTTGACTGGGCACTGAATATCTTGTTGGGCCTCTTATAATAGAAACTTACCACACTAGAAGAACAAGGTCTGATCAGGCAACGTAAAACGTCTTGCCTGTGTGTTTAGACTGAGAGTTAGGGGGGGCACCCAACAAAGCAGCTTTTACAGGCGCACATAGTAAATTGTGGAGAAAAAAACCTTGACAAGAGATGTCAGCTTGTTCTGCTTGTGATTATAGGTATAAGGAATGATGGGTCATTGTTTCTGCTTACTTTGAAGGTAGACAAGCAAATGTATAATGTAATATTAACTGTAAGCAATAATTCCTAAAATGGACATAGACAACATTTTATTAATAATAATTAGCTGTCCCATAGCCATTGGATATTAGCTAAGCTAGGAAGTAGGACACGACGGTATTTCCGTCCAATTGAGCAGCCCGACTGGGGAAGTACCACCGCCCTACAGAATACCGCGGCCATAATAACCTTGTGTTGTACACCCATTATTGGGTAGGGTAGCCAGAGCTCACTGGAGAGTTTTTGTGCTGTCAGTGGGAACACCTAAGGCTTGTCCTCTTTTATCTTCTACATTAACGGCACAGAAACTCTCTGTTCTAACAGGGTCGGCAACGCGAGTGTGACACCCCTGGTGTTGCACACGTACATAGGCCATGGTAACCACTTTTCATCAGGTGGGCCGTGTGCTTGTCTGCCACCAAAGAGGTATAAAAAAACGATTTAATTTCGACATTTGGCGATTATTAATAATATACCTATTACTATTTTTGAAAGTATAAAACTCAACGTCAGGTCAGTAGCTTCGTTAGCAATTCAGTTTCGGAGTATACCATCTAGCTAATTTTTATACTCATGCTCTCGCGGCCAGATTAACAAGTATTTTATGTTAAAGGTACTTACTGTCTGAAAAGTACTTAAATAATTAGCCTGCACACATCCGAAGCCAGCGAGCCCACATACTGCACACACTAGCAGAATCCTTTGCAGCATGATGTAATACTGAGGAATCCTTACCAACAGCACATAATTATAAACGTTTCCACTTTAAGAATGAGATAGTTAAGTACACTTTATCTTTGGATTGTCATATCTTTCTTGATTTATGGAACTAAAACTATTTATGTATAAGTAAGTTGTGAACTATTTGTTAAATTGTTTATGTAATTATCTACTGCTAGAGTGCACTTGTAGATAGTTGAATTTTGATGCAAAGTGTGTTAAATTGTGTCGTTATTAAATTAGAAATCGTAGTTACGTTTGAATGTTCGCTTTTAAAATGAAAAAAGTACCTCCATTATGGAACAGATTATCTAGAGCTAGAGGAAGCAAATATTTACTTAAATGCTAACCAAAATTAGCATTACCAACAAGAAATATTTATGTAAATCACAGTTAAAAAGTATTCGAAATATATTATATACTGTACTGTAATACTCGTTAGTTATTCATAACTAAATATATATTTTATAAATAGCGCTATAAATATACGTAAAACTACGTGGAGGATAATAAATAAAGATTAAATAATAATTAATCGAACGGCTGGATTACAAAATAAATAATAGTAATAAATCTATATGGATAACCGTGTATGAAACCCACACTAAGCTAACATCACGTGCAAACCGATAAATCGGCTTATTTATGGACGATGCTCTGGCATAGGCTTTTCTCTCGGGTTGGGTGATCAGATGACAGTCATTCCAGTTAAAACCAAGATTAACCGAATTTTCATAGGAGTACATAATGAACCGCGGATTCCAAGAAGCTTGCTTTGGATGTAACAAGGATTGACGCTCAGATAATTAGCATAAACCAGCCGTCTTCTAGCCAATCAGTGGCTAGGGGTCCCTACAACACATTCCAGGCGGCTTACTCTGCTAAGGTAAAACACGGTCGCGATTCTTACATTTATACTCAAACATCACCACCGGCTTGCCTTTTGATAATTGTCACCCTTCATCACTGTAGCCGATACTGTAGCTGATGTTAACAATTTAAAAAAAAAGACGGGTTGCACTCTGGGAGTGAATTTTCTTTCTTTCTTTCTTCGTTATATACATAGAAAAAATAAAAAGAACATACCATACCGTACCATACCTATAATATAGCGCCAATCATAGAACCTATCACTAATTTTCTGCTAATTTTCTGTCAGAAGAAATTAATAAATTACAAAAAGAAAAAATAATCACAAAAAGTGATAAATTATAAGAAGAAATATAATCACAAAAAGTAATAAATTATAAAAAGAAAAAATAATCACAAAAAGTAATAACTTACAAAAAGAAAAAATAATCACAAAAAGTGGCAGAAGGCCAGGTTTGAACCCGGTACTACCTGAAACCATAAGGACTTAAAGTCGACTACGATGCTATTTATCATATCTTGCAAAATAGACAGTCTATAGATTATTTTGTATGACGTCAGTCGTCGGTTACGGTCCAAAGGTCAAGCGATCCTGACGCGAGTTTAACACTTTTCACCCATCCAACGCCGCTAAAGAAGTTTTCACTTCAAAAAATCGAGGATCGGAGTCATAGTGCAGTCGCTCTCGCTAAAGCCGATAAATGAGAAAGACTAAGAGAACGTACCCTGGACTTAAAAGGCCAACCGGACTACAACCAGGACTAACACTATGATCATGTAATGAAGATGTCACAAACAGATTTCTTATCAAATACCTTTAAGAGTTCATTTTTTATATTTTTTTGTTAAATATATATATAGGACACGTCAATTTGATTTCACCTCGCCTAATGGTAAGCTGAAGGCAAAGTCTCAGGAAAGAGGGTCACCATTACATACACATACCATGTTAACAATAGTGACAATCAGCTTGACGACCTCCTCAAAAGAGGATTGTCGTCGCAGCACCGCGTGACACCCACCGGTCCCACTAGTGCTGCGACCACAATCCCCCCTGCCCGGCTTGGATTACTATGAAGGGTTTTTCGCAATCGTGCTCGGTAATGCCCACTCGGCAGAAATTTGTGCTATCTAATTTCTACCTTCATGATGCTCCTATAGATAGAATATAATTAGATACATCTACACCATCATTAGTCGTGAGCCTGAAACAGGGGGGCTACTATGAAACATTCGAAACTAAGGGCTCGCACGAAACACGAACTAAAAAAAAATATGTTGCATTTAGTTTAGATGCCATGAAGTCATTTCGGTTTTTCTACGGTAGGCGTGCCGGTACGACGCCTCTGTGACGTGGCGGTAGTGAACGCGAATGCCGGAGGCGCGGGTTCAATTCCTGCTCAGTGCAAATATTTTTATGAATGAATATGGCTATTTGTAAAGGTAAGTGCGCCGAGCACGAAAAAAAACTCGAATATGTAGCGTAAACGTTTCGATACGAGATGGCCGCCTGCCCTCTGTGAACCAATCGCAATGCTCCGTTCTTTCTGATCGTTGGTCGTGCCTCGGAGAGTATCTAACGCTGTCGGTCCTAATTGCCATACAAACATCTATGGTAGTCATTACGGGTAGTTGGAGCGCACTAAAGTCCCGACTAGTCTAATTACAGGACTTCGATATCGCTAAGTAATTGGTTGTGTAGGTCTTGTCAGTCGCTTCAAGGAAAATAATAAAGTTGAACCGCATCAAAGTTAAACTGTAAAGGGCTCAGATTGACGATGACGAGTGTACGAGTGAGGTACTTCTTCCGATTTCGGGAAGAAGTGTTCTATAGAACCGTTTGCTCAAAACTTCGATCCGCAAATGCAAATGCTTCATGGTAGGCCCCACATATCATTACCGTCAAGCATGTAGGCGTGTATATTCCTTTGTTAGAACTTCGCTTAGATTTTATTTTCAAGTTGCCCTTTCGAATTGACTTCATCCTTGTAATTTAGGTGTAATTGTCTCAATAATTAAGGTCTGGGGACCCAAATTAGGATTTGGGTAAGTCTTTTGTTTTGTGTTTTCTCATTAAGACTGAGAAAAAGGTTTAACTCTCTAGTCCGGGGTACGAGTTCAATGCCTTGTGGTGCTGCGGTCTACCTTAGAAGACCCGACTTTTACTTCTCTACTTCGTGCGGTCTTGTCCCTTTAGCCTCCATAACAGTGAGCCCATTGCTGAAAGAACTAATAAAAAACAATCTACTTACTCCATTTTGATTTAAATACTAAAATCGGTGGGGTGTTGTGACTTGTTGCATAACATACATAAAACATATCCACATCACCATATGAACTTTATCTTAATTACCAAAACAACACCACGTTTCTAAAAACAATTTGGTGAAACAGAACAAAGTCAAAACCATTTAATTGGATGAAAATTACACAAAATCGGAGAATTTCACAAAGCGTAACACTTTCTAAATGAATCAAAACTTTTAATGGACGCGGAAAAGAAGTCCAACTTATACGGTGGAAACAAACAAAGTCGAATGAGTAACGAGTCAAGTTTCTGACGGTGATACTTGGAGCGAAATCCACCAATTTATTTGACTACCCATATATTTATAACGCGATTACTCCGTCCCTGAAAATATTGCATTTTTAAGCCATGTGATTTATTTAAATTTTCCATCGATACTACTATATTCATACTTTTTTCCTCTGGGCATAGATAATATAATATAATTCTCATACAGATGCACAATCAGGTACAAAAAATGATTACACTCGTAATTTCCAAAAGCAGGCAGGCAGCTTTGTTTGCAGGATTTGTAACTAGATGGCGACATTGTATTAGCAAACTTTTCTATCCGAGCGCGCGCGACGGCAGCGTCAACGTTGGGAACGCAGTAAAGCACCTGCCCCTCTAGACAAGTGGCAATTCGCTAGCCGGCGTTTAGTGGAATAGAATAACGAATGTATAGGATTTGACGTATTTGACATGCGTTAACGACTGTCATTTACGTCAAATCCCATACATTCGTAATAAGGACTCCGGTCGGGTCCGAAACTAGTCGGGCGCATCCTGACGATTGACCTGAGTATAGCCGTAATAAATTTATCGAATTGAAAAATGGCTCACGATAGTTTCTATACGAAAATTTTCTAATTTTTACTATTAAAAATTAACTTATCAAAAATAAAACAATAACTAAACACATTATTGATTATGACTTAATAAAACTATAAATATTCCATTGATTCTGCCAGGTACCTACTTCAATAATTGTAAAAGTTTACCTAATGCAACAGACTTACCTAATGCATCTTGCTGCTAGATGGCGGCTTCATAAAATAGTGTTATTTTCATCATAAAATCTTCATTTATTTAATGAGCAACGAGTTTTATATTTTTTCATTGTTATGTGTTTAAGCTCTGAACTAATTTACCTAATTCTAAATAGGAAAATAAAACGTTATAATTTTTTAACTGACTTCCAAAAGGGAGGAGGTTCTCCATTCGATCGGTTTTTTTTTATGTACGTACATTGATTAATCGGAGATTTATTATCCGATTTACGTGATTTTTTTTTAGTTCGTCGCGGGATTGTTGCCACTTGGTCCCATTAAAAATGTATATAGTTTGTTTCAGTAGTTTTCATTTAATGAACATTTTTGGATTTTTTTAATTCAATCTTTTAACCGACATATTATTTATGATGTCCCATATTTTCGGCGTTTAAGAACCGATTTCAAAATTTCGTTTTGCATTGGGTTAAGTATATCTCGCAGTTGGTCCCATATCAATTATCATGGATACTGGACCTTGGACTCCGGATACACACCAGAGAACTCCTCAAAATCAAAAGGAAAAGTTTTAGGACGATCCTGTGACAAGGTAAGCTACATTTTAATGCAAGGATGTGCTGGAATTACCAAGTCTTGAACTATGGACGTAGACAACAGAACTACTCAATTATATATAGTATGAATGGCTCGTTTATGTTATTGAGAGCAATGTCAATCTTATGAAACAAAACTCAAAGACTATGGTCGAAGACATAATAAATAAAAAAAACAACGTTTAAAAAAACCGAATTCAAAATCTCAAAAGTATAAAATAACTTAGAAAAAATATAATTTACAGATTTACTGTTCTGTTACAAGTCGGTGCCAACTTTTTTGTGGTGCCTGAACTACTATGCTGGAATCAATTGAAATGTGACCGGAACGGAGCCAGGCACCGACTTCTAACAGAACAGTAAATCTGTAAATTTTATTTTTCTCTAAGTTATTATATACTGTTGAGTTTTTGATTTATTTCTTTAAATGAGTCTACAAGTGCCACCTACAGATTTTTGAGATTTACTAAAGATATTTTCTGAGTATCAGTGCCACAGACTCTGGGGTCACCAGAAACAATAGTCGGCCATCTACTTTATAGCAAGTATCTATTCGTAAAAATTTCAAGCAGGAGCCTAACGCTTTGGACCGCAGGCAGAGCCTTATATTGAAATATACTTTTACCAATAATTCAATAAAATAAAATAATGCCCTTTATCTATATCTATAGTAAGTAATAGGAGTTCTCACGGAAGGTCGATCAATATTCTACTGCACTACCTTTAGCTACTCCCTAGAATTGGCAGATTTTCATGCGGCTTGCTTCGACGGACCAAGAACTTTGGAATATTAAAGCGAGAACCCCTTTCGTTCTCCCACCCTCAAGTACCACTACGCCAAAAATTGAAACGTGTAAATATAGACCTTGAATAGACTTTTTATTTATCTTTTGTTCCATCATTGATGAAATTTGTTCGTGACAAACACAATGCATTTCTTTTAATTTTCTAAGGTTCCTGCGTTACATATTAAACATTTCTACACTTTTTAGGTATCTACTACTTCGTAAATTCTAAGGTATGCAGGTACGTGGTGTCACGTCCAACACGTTGCTTCTAGCACGTCTTGCCCTGATTCCATCTACATCTTCCACGTAATGTTTAAAATTGAAAGGAAACCTGCATACTTTTACGAGCTGTGAATTTCATTTAGGTATAACTAGCTGATGAAATGAAATCCGTGCATTGGTTTTTATGTGCATCGCAAACAAACAGCGAGACAAAAAATTAAAAGCAAAGGAATATTGTTGCTTTCAGAATTAGATTTACACATCCGTAACTCAAGTGATATTTTATAAATATCTCCTATGTATATACACGAATTCTTTACAATTATTTAACAAATATACTATTATACTTGTAAAATAATTGTGAAGAATTCAATCTACGCTGAGATTAGCGACCTTCCCAGTTTTCCTCGGACAATTACTGTGAAAAACAACCTGTAACCCTTAATGCTTCCCGAACGCTGCCTAGCCGAGTCGGATTCATCGATTGACCTCGACTTCGAAGCTGGAATGAAGAGGAGAACAAAAGTAACTGACATAGCCCAGCGGATTAGCTCATTGGAGTGGCACTGGGCGGGACACATAGCGCTCAGAACAGATGGCCGATGGATGTGCTGGAATGGCGAGTGCGTACGGGCAAACGTAGTGTAGTACACCCAACGGCCAGGTGGCGGCTGGATGCGGGTTGCTTTAGATCGGTCGTTCTGGAAGTCTATAGGAGAGGCCTATTTCAGCAGTGGACTATGTGCGGCTGATAATATGATGATGATGATGAAGAACCCTTAATATTTTACTGAAATAAAAGAACCTTAAGTAACGCTTTACAGTTCGAGTTCTATTTCAACCATTCGAAATCGATTAAGATGATTTTTTTTTTTTTCAAATAGAGTGATAACTGTTTCCCATTTCCGAAACAAAGACTTTGTTTTTCGCTTCATCGAACCTTTTATTGGCAACGGAGCTCGCGCTAGGGTTGATTAAACACCTAAAAGCTTAGTGGTGTATAGGCGAAAACTTTTTAAAGTGCTATCGATTGTCAGTGGCTCTTTCATACGGCCAGTGACGAATATTGTAGTAATGAGTTTTACAGGTGCTATTAGTTTTTAGTTTGAAAATTGTGAATTGGCGGTTATCACATTTTGATGCTATTGTATAGAGCTGCTCATAACGCGTCTTATCATTGGTCACATTATTAGATGATAGGTCACACAATTAAAAGCCTTAATTCGCAAAATAATAACAGCGTTAATTAGCCTCTCGACATACGACGTAAAGTTGGTAAAAATGACTTATGCAGAGTTGTTAGCTAAGGAAATATGTGTGGCATCAACTGCCTGTATTGAAAATCTGTTATAATAGATATGCGTGTATTTGCGCTTCTACTTAATAAAAGAGAAGCAAAGAGGCCCTACATGTAAAACTCGATGTTTCCCAAACTAGAGCGAGGTATGTTTTTTTTTGCTCTTTTTATGTTTCCTTTTTTTATAAGGCCCTATAAGTCTTGTTGAGGCCCCGAATACCATTCCAACACTATCGGTAAGTGGGATAGCAATAACGACGAAGTTATAACAAGAGCGTAGAATATTTTTCTGGATAATAGTACATAACCGCTTGGGTGATCTGCGTAGTCCTTCTGACGACTTACTCAATAAGTGTTTGTATATGGCACACCGCAGGTTGTTTAGTGTGGTGAGAGCCCCACATACTGATGTAGCTTCTCCATGCCGCCTATTCATTATTGAGTGTTGAAGAAAAAATGTGGAAGTGTGGAAGAAGTTTGTAGCAAGGGATAACCATTAGTTTATTGAGTCAGTTTTATTATCAACGCCATCGCCTCGCTATCCCACTTATCCCACCGCTGCCTCAACTTACCTTTTCAGATATAAAAAGGCGTAAGTACCGACGTTGAAACCGATACTTAAAGTCTCTTTTTCTCATCCCTCACTGTATAAAACTATTTCAGGATAATAAATTATGAAACTTTGACAGGTAAGAACTAGTTTGACCGTCATTCCTTTGTTGTTAACCCACGGTTTAGGCCGACAGGCGAGTATTCTGTATCAGGGATTACGCTAAATAATTAAGCAAGCCGGGAAATAGTGTTGGGACACAATCTGTTTGGTAACGGGATTTAGTGTCATAGCGTTTGACATTAATTAATAGTTTCGTTGTGTTACTGCTATTTTCGTAGTTATTTTGTCGTGTTTGATGTATGGAACTAAAATGATTGACATAAAAATTATTCAGTTTCAATGATTTATCTATAGGTATTTTTAGGACATGTCAAATGTAATATGACAAATCGATTAGTAAGGTAGAGATAAGTAGTCTGTCCACTCACATACATATTACGTTCCCATTTGTGTATGATATTCAGAAACATCATATTTCCACTTGCTACTTTTCTGGTGTACACTTCACTTCTTCTAAATTAATATTTACTTTTAAGGTCAGACTGCTATTTTTGATTTACTTTATAAGTGTGCCAAAATTGATACTTTCTAAAGTTTACGCGAATACCACTCATTGAAATAAAACCACTTTTTAAAGGATTCCACCAACAATTCAACATGATTCGGATACTTCGAGATAACTTGCACTTCAAACTTTATGACAACTATCACCCTTAGTCAAACCGCGGATATGGCTGCTGAAAAGTAACCGAAACGTCGGTCTAAAAATAAATAAATTGCTATAGAATCTGTTAAAAGTGATTTGTTTCCAATGTGCCAAAATTCTTACTTACCTTCATTTTTAAATTTTCATCTTTTATTCGACCTAAGTTGCTACTTGTAAGTTTTCATATGATTTGGTAAGTACCTACAGTCCATTGAACAGACAGTATAAAATAAAAATCTGGATACTCATCCCCGTTTAATCTCATAGTAAAAAAACAATCGTAAAAAAACTTAATCAAGGCTTTTAGCCATTAAAATTGGCTGAACGGAATTTAAAAGTTTAATAACGTAGATTAGAGATAGGGATCGGACCAATCGACCGTTAAACTGCATTGAAAAGTAGGATTCGGTCCCGTACAAAGCCACTCGCGCGGCGAGCGTTCCCGGGTAATTGCCACCTGTCCCGGTGAGTCGCACCACTAGTGTGACGTATGAGTTCATTCTCAGCAGTTTTAACTTCGGCATTTCTTTAAATTAGATTGAGCGACTGCTGAAAATTAAGTCCCGGTTTCGACATCTGCAAGGGGGTGAGAACTAAGTTATAAGATTGATAGGAACATAAGTATACCACAGATAAGGCTAAACAAATCAATCAATTAGACGATGGCAGGCTACTGTTGGTCATAGGCCTCTCCCCATGTGCGCTATAGCTCTCGATGTGACCTGCCCATGGCCATTTCAGTGTGCTTAGTCTGCCAGCTGTGTCGGTAACTTTAGTTCTTTGTCGTATCACCTCATCACGAATTTCATCCTCCATAGAAGCTCCAAGCATAGCTCCATAGCCCATAGCATTTTGGTTGGTCTGAGTGGAATAACAGGGTTAAATACGTAATTCAATCCATACTAATATTATAAATGTGAAATTGTGTGTGTGTGTCTGTTTGTCCGTCTTTCACGGCTAAACCACTGAACCGATTTATATGAAATTTGGTATAGGGGCAGATTAGACCTTGAGAAAAGACATAGGCTATGTTTGGTCACGATAACTGACATCCACCCGGGCGGAGCCGTGGGCAACAGCCAGTTTTAAATAAAAATGAATTGAAATTGTTTTATTTCATCCCAAATCTGCTGTAGCAGATTCAAAACCATAACTAACTTATCGCAAAGGGATTAAAAACGTAATGCAATTTCCCATGAGCACCATGCGCCATTATATACACGAGTAAATCGATTTTTACTGCGCCCTTTTAGCTAAAACCCTCCCTTTCTGACAATGCAGCAAAAACTCTCCACGAACGGAAAATTTTCATAACACAATGTTGTGCGTGCTTACAAATAAAATGACTGATGACTCGGCCTGTGACCTCCATCCTTTATACCTTCGGCTTGATAGATGTTATGCCTTGCGTTTTTCATTTGCCACTCAACAGATTTTCGGCCTCATAAATATTAACATAAAATATTAGAACATTGAAGATAACGATGCGGTAAAGCTTATCAAGTTTTTTTGGGAATGAACTGCTTATCATGCCAGCATTAATCGTGATTGCGTACCTAATGCGTTTTATGCGTAATGCTAATAATTTGGAGTCCATGTGTTTGGCTTTATAATTTAGTAGTTGTATCAAGAAGTTTGGATGGGTTTTGGAGGTCAGGTAGAAGTCGTTTGAAGGAAAATGTCGAAGTTCAGCCAAACACACAGTGTACTAGAAGAAACAGTGAAAGATTTGGATGCGACCGGGAATAACGCAAGAATAAAGAAATGATGGTAGAAATTTGATGGCAAAAATTTGTCATGAATTTCGGCCGGGTGGGTACCACCGTGCACGATTGCGAATAATCCTACATAGTAATCCAATCTCAGTTGGATTGCGTTCAGGGGTCAGCGAGTGCATAGCCGGGCAGGGGGGATTGTGGTCGCAGCAATAGTGGGACCGGTGGGTGACACGCGGTGCTACGACGACAATCCTCTTTTGATGAGGCCGTCAAGCTGAGTGCCACCTTTGTAAACATGGTACGTGTATGTAATGGTGACCCTCTTTCCTGAGACTGCCATCAGCTTACAATCAGGCGAGGTTAGGTCAAATTGACGTTTCCTATTTAAAAAAAAAAAACAGATTTTGTATTAAGAGTTGATACTTGAACGAGGTAAAAACAGTATCTATCTGTGTGTAGGTTGAAAACTTAAAAAAAATAGTACAATGGTGATGGTGGAAAGGTTTTGTAATTAAATTTTGTATGGTTTGGAACTATTGCAAAATTCCCACCCAAAAAGGTTTTTTTATTTAAACTTAATCTTAGAACCGCCAAAGACATACGTCAGACGCCATACTACGACACACGGTATTAAGTACATCATTTATTTTGCAACACTCGAGGCGACAGGATGTCGATATAGGAGTTTGCCATGTCACAGGATGCAAGAAAAATGTCGTCAAAATATTAAAAAAGGGAAAAAGCGCGATAAGGGAATGTTTAGGGAAAGAAGGAAAGCGTTAACGAAAGTAGCGTAGCTTACCATTTCAACTTGGACAATGGCGGCTTTGCCTTCATTTATCTTTTGTTCATTTGTGTATTTCTTTATTGTCATTATGGCTTTGTTGCATTAGGGACGTTTCCGCAAGTGTTTGGTGGAACGAAACTGGTTCGGTGTGTGCCATATTCCTCCCTAAGGTTATAGTATAAAGGGTATATGAAACTCCGCTAAGGACGTCAGTCTATAGTAGTGTTCTCTGCTAAAGTAACAATAGTTTACAGCTGAAAAAGGTGCGAATGTTCCCTGATATATTATTTTATGTTTTATTTTTGGATCAGGCTATTAATAAACTGTTTATAAACTTATGAACATTACTTTGTCACGATGACCAATTTCAAAATAATCGTTTTTGAAGTCAATAAAACACAACAAACTCCTAAATATATTTTTGGTATCGGCCAATAAATATCAATCTGCTAGCCTATATTTCTTTTTTATGTGAGCGTATAAAGGAAATAAATCAGAGCGCCTGACGTTAAAACTACGGTAGTAAATAGCAAGAACGCAAGATGCAAATATAATGCGGAAAGAGACATCCAGTGCCTTCACCCTTCCCGAAGTTCCCGATTTAATGCCCGCGCGCGTATTGAACGCTATAAAATTTACAGTCAAAGTAATAAACCTATTTAACAATCCCAACTTACTATAAATCATAAATATGTTTTATAAGCAGGATTTGAAATAAAAATAAGTCTATAAAAGAAAAAATTACAAAAAATAAGTTTTTGATTCAAAAAAATACGTGACTGATGCTGAAACGGTAAGACCCATCATGGGGGAGTGGCTAGAGAGGCCACGCGGTGGCCTCTTGTACCGTCAGACGCAGGTCATTACCGGACACGGTAACTTCGGGCGGTACCTCTGATGGGCATAGAGCCAACGCCCGAGTGCCATCACTGCGACGGGAGCATGGACTCGGGGCTGCACACGCTCACCGAGTGACCGGCGTTCGAAACGCCGAGGCGGGAGCTTGTGACGGCCCTGGGGGTGAGAGTGCTCACGCTCTCCACCCTGCTCGAGGCGATGGTCCACTGCGCGGATGCGTGGGCGGCCAGCGCCTCCTTCTGCGAGCAGGTCATGCTCGTGAAGGAGACAGCAGAGCGGGCGCAGCGCAGCGAGCGAGAAAGACTCGCGGACATCGCTGGCCGCGTTCGAAGGCGGCTCGGGCGTCGGAGGGCGCAAACCGACCTCCGCCCCCCATGAGCGCGGGCCTGAGGGTGACAGGTGGATCCGCTCGTCACCCTAGCAGAAGCAGGCCACGGCGGCGGCTCGCATCGTAGGACAATGCGCCCCCCCCATACCGGAGGCGAGTCCCCCCTCCCGAGGAGGGCCAGAACGAGAGGAATGGCCCTGGGTCAGCCGGAGTGCGAGGGATATGTCACGAGACAACCTCACCTTTGGCCTAGCACATCGACCCACAGACGGCGTGCGGTTTAGTCGTTTCGAGTCCGCAATAACCTCTCCCTTCGGCTGGGCATCCGAATTTCCCGCACGTAAAAAAAAACTGATTTCCCAGGATTCGTCTCCTTCCCAGAGCTTGGAATACTCTGCTCACAGAACTATGTGGACCTGTCCTGGATTATTCAACTTTTTGACATGCATGATACATCTTAGGCTGACTCTATGAGGTTAACTATTCAGGTTACGTCCAGGAAGCTCAATCAGTAGAACTATCCACCTACAAAATGAAACCATATCAGATTCAAGTCCTGTAAATCAGAAAAACTTGCTAAACAAAACCGAAGATTTGTTCATATTATTTTTTCTGTTCAACGATTATAATTTCCTCTTAACAATAAATCATCTGCTATCAATATTTTTCATAGCCAACAACCTTATTTTTTTATTTATAGGGTGGGATGTGTTAACAGGGGGAATGGGGAGGAGAGGTGATCGTCACCCCCGCTGAAGGTTGAAGTAATTTAGATAACATTGAGCTTGATAGTGTAGGTTAAAGTGACATTAATGAAAGTTAAGTCGTTACTTGAAGTGCTGTTATTTCAAGGTGACTTTTAATGGAGACTTAAGTTGATGCGACATAATTAAATTCAGTGATTACTTTTTAACAATTGGCAATACCATTAAATGAAGAAATAAAAAAGAATGTTGTTATTGTAATTATCATTTCAGTGTTGCTCGCCCGAGGCTGGTCAATGTATATTGAAATATTTTAGGATCTAAATCTTTTTTGTTTCTTCTAAAATATAAATAAAAATAGAAATACCTAAATGTCTTCAATGAAAACACTTGTACTACTCCACATTATTGATTAAATTCCTGACCGGTTTCGCCTTACGGCATTATCAAAGGTCAGGAATTTAATAAATAATGTGGAATAGTACAAGTGTTTTCATTGAAGATGTGTAGGAAGTTCCACCAAGTGCCATCAATCAACAGTATAAGCATACCTAAATGTCTTTAATTTCAACCATAGTGATATGTATAAATAATACTTAAGTTTTTCTTTTGTCTTGTTTCAGGTATGTTCTTAATCGTGTAGATTTTGCATATCTATAATTCCGGTGGATATTTTAATACTCGCTTCAGGTACGTATGATGAGGTAATAAGTATCCACACAGTGCGACTTCAAAGAGGTATCAAATGTATTCAATTAAGTTACATAAACTTTGAAATTTTGTCCTTTCATTTTAAACTATTTAAACTTAACTAGGCATTTAACTACACGGACGGCACAGAAACTTTCTATTCTTACAGGGCCGGCATCACGAGTGTGACTCCCCTGGTGTGGGTCGAGTGCTAGTCTGCCGTTTAAGTGATATAAAAATATACTAAGATGTAAACAAAACTCTTCATCCTCCTCCACAAGTTCCTCTGCTATTAGCCAGGTCATTGTCACTTCAACGTTAGCGGTCATAATAGGTGCACGTCTGAGCATCTGCAATATGCTCGCAAAATTGATGACGTTTGATAGGCTATTATAAATGCTCTGTCAGGGAGGTTATGCATGCAGGGTGTTAGATGGATCGTCGTTCGAAGACGCCTGTCGGCCCCGGCATCCACGATAGACGATGATAGGTTAGTTAGTGCTTACACGTAAGAATGATTTGAATTTTTCGAACCCTTGCCGAGTTCGTTTTTGTGAAAATTCTTCCAGAAATTTATTATTCAATCACGCGCGGACGGCTGATTTTACGGAATTTTTACAGAACGGAAGATATACTACGTTTTATTAATGGAATAGGTTCACATGGATTACAGCGTTCCCGTTAGAATGGCAACAGCTTAACGTAATTTTATAGCTTCCTAAGATTACAAATAACATCAAAGTGGTTATTTGTTATCTTAGGTGGTTATCAATGGTTCTTACACACTTAATACAGGGTGAATGATCTGACTACCTAACCACCGAACCATGCCTGAATCCATCCAAATTCGTGTGGCTTTAGCATACTAAACGCTTTACAAAATTAAAATTTCATTCAATTACAAAATTATTTTCCGAAGGTCTTGACTCAGAACGACGAGACCGATTTATTTTAAGTTCAAGCTCACTTGAATAGGTTACCAGAGCACCTTGATTAATATTACAGCGGTCAACTAAGCATCCAACTAGCCCTGAAATCTGTTTTGATCAAGAAGGCTTTTTGATCGTGTTCACTCCAACAAGAAAACTGAATTTCACAATACAACCTTATTCTTCTTTTTGTTTCGTAAGACTGTAAGACGAATGTCGGACCATAGATTGTATTACTCCCTGGTTTTTGGCGTGTCTTGACTTTATTCATATGGCTCAGTTTTGTTATAAAGTGTTTGTCAATTTTGAATTTAAATATATACATAATTTCATGATATATTTGTACCTTTATACAGTTATATAATCATGACGGTAATAATAGAAGAATCTGAAGAAGTAACATGTTCTCATTGCGATCACCTTCGCAGAACTTTCATGATGATTGCTCTATCAGCTATTCTGCCTATGGTGTTCTTCGCGGCTTTACTTCTTCTATTAGTGACTGGCACGCTGGAACCCCAGGTGGAAAACACAACGAGCCTAGTAGTAGAATTCGTCTTTGGTCTACTGTATGTGCAGCTGTTTGTAGCAACATCAATGCTTATCATAAGCTTCTTGAAGCGAAAGCATCCTCTTATAAAGTACCACTACTGGTATTTCTACTTCCACATCGCGATCATGGGTCTTTTCTTCTGCTCGTGTCTCGTCATGACAGCTGTCCACGAGTCCTACATCATCGCAGGAATTGTGTTCATCATGACTATTACGTACTATTATATTTTTTACAGTTTTATGAAACGTAATAAAGTCACCTGGACGAGTTTGAGAAGAGCTTACTGAGATTTTAAGATGTAATAAATAGCATTCAGATGTCGTAAAATTGTTTGAGAATTTCATAAAGTTTAAGTGACTTCGGTGGCTTTTCAGTAAGTTTGTTAAGATGGGATTTGGTAATAATTGTGTTTGTGTGTAAGTTCGTAAATTTATTGAGGGCATTTTGGTTCGATATCGGCTTCAACTATGTAATCTGTTTTAGTTCAATTATCGAAAAATTCGCAGGGGATTATGTATGAAATTATATATTCTTCAGAGTGTGATTAAAGCCTCCACGATACTGTTAAAAGCTAGCGTGTGTGTAATACAGTCGGATTCTCGAAAGTAGATTGTAAAAAAAGCTCAAAGCCATGGCGCGAGTTTACAAGCTGCTCGTGAACTTCGTGGCTTATTCTAGCAGTTACAGATTGTATACTAGCCCAGTGTCGTCGAGGTTTTAATAAAACCTAGCTATTTTAATTTGCACAAAGGAATAAATAAGCCCTTGTAAGTAGGTTGGATAGCCGTGATCCCAGCTTACAGAGGTCACAGTAGTGGTGTTGACATTATAGCAAGTATTAACAGTTCAGAAGTGGCCGCCTATAGAAATTTTATTTCTTTTGAGAAACTATAGAAGGGTCACTTTGCTTGACCATCCTATAACACATTTTTTTAAAGATTATAAGTAACTTAAATTACTAAAAAACCCTCAAACTCTTCCACATAAGCTAAAAAAATGGCTTGTGCTAGCAGTGGGTTCACGTCGATAGTGTAATGGCCAGGATTTGAACCCGGGATTCTCGTTTATAAGGCCGACTCTGCAACTAAACTTTCTAAATCGAAAAACAAACGAGGGGAGAATGATCAGACGAAGACCATAATACTCGTATTATTTTAATGATTTTACGAGTTTTTAAGATGTGTGTGAAGAGCATTTTCGCGTCCTTGTTTGGCCGTTAACGGGGCCCATTTAGATCAGTTAGACCGATAAGAGGAGAGATATAGGAGTAGAGGGACGAACACGTACATAAAATTCGGTAGTGAAAGAACTTGAGCGCCCTCGCCCTGTGACTCGCCGTGTAACGTTGGACCAAAAATATAACCGGAAAATTGATGTATTTAAAACAATTTTTTATGTTGGACACGTCAATTTGACTTCACCTCGCCTGATGGTAAGCTGAAGGCAAAGTCTTAGGAAAGAGGGTACACGTGCCATGTTAACAATAGTGGTAATCAGCTTGAAGGTCTCATCAAAAGAGGATTGTCGTCGCAGCACCGCGTGACACCCACCGGTCCCACTAGTGCTGCGACCACAATCCCCCGGCCCGGTTATGCAATTGCTGACTCCTGAACGCAATCCAACCGAGATTGAGTAACTATGGAGTGTTTTTCGCAGTCCTGCTCGGTGGTACCCTCCCGGCCGAAATTTGTCACATATTTGTGCCATCAAATTTCTACCACCATCTCTATCTAACCCATCCGAAATTATATAAAAATGTACCCATAAATACATCCCTAGTATAAAAATAGTGTATCTAATTTGATTATAGAGAGTTGTATCCACATGGTTCTACTTTAGAGCCGAAGATACTCTGGGGCAAACTTCCCCATTGAGATTCCCCATTGAAGGTAAGACAACAGTTGCTCCCGTCAATATAAACTATATGAGGAGGAGAAACCGTAGAATAACGTCTCCTAGCTCAAAAATGTTTTTTTTTTTATATAGAATATTAGCAACCGAAATTATCGAAATTACCAATATTCCCTCTAAACCCTCCAACTAAGCTAAATTGCTTGTGCTAGGAGTGGGTTCACGTCGGTAGTGTAATGGCCAGGATTCGAACCCGGGAACTCTCGATCGTAAGGCCGACTCCTTAACCACTAAGCTACCGATGCTTCATAAAATTCATTAAAACAAAAGATTGGCAATCAAATGATGATGATAATGATGAGGACACAATTACCAGGTTCACCTTAGGTATATTAAGGTTGTTTCTAAACAAAACTACACATCAAATCTGCATATTAACTATATCATTAAAATAATCGTGTATAGAATTCTCTTCACAGGTAATACGGGCGTTTGTCAGGCGTCCCAATTTCTGAGGATCGTGCGGGTACATCGTAATCGGATTTACGTCTCCGCCTCACATAAAGTTCACGATTTGCATAAACTTAACTATCATATCAACCTTTGGGATGAGTTGGTCGGTTTGCCGACGTGCCATTATGAGCACCATTGAATTTTAAACTTGAAGTTATGAGCAGTTGAATTTTTGAAACTATTCAAATTCTAAATCATAAATAACAGGTTTAACAGGTTTAATTGTTCCATTGTTTTTGTGTACCTAGTACTACTGTTGGAAATCCTACTATTATTATAAACGCGAAAGTATTGATGGATGAATGGATCTTTGTTACTCTTTCAGGTAAAAACTACTGAATGGATTTTAATGAAACTTTACAATAATATAGCTTATGCATCAGAATAACACAGACTACGATTTATAATGATAACCGAGGCGGAGCCGCGGGCAAAAGCTAATATAATAATGTTATATACACTTCGTAATTGGGGATATTCAAAATAAAATAAAATTATAAAAGATACCTATTAATTTGAAAAATCTTTAAAAATGAAAAAAAAAAAAAACGGGTGAAGTTGGTTTTTGCCCTTTTTTTAAATACCCGGTTAGGAAGTCCTTAGTACTTTCGTAAAATTTTCGTGTCTGCTGGTTATTATCTTGCACGAAGTATGAATGTCCAGAACCTTCGCCATCGCGAATTTTCTCATGGTTAGTCTGAAACTCAGCCCAATACTTATCCAGAAGATCTATTCTCTTCTGCACGTACTCGGGCGACTTGCGATCCGGACCATCCTTTTTAAAGTTAGTCAAGATATTGTTCATTGCCTGCATGATTTGATATTGAGTTTCAATAATGTCCTCCATGATAGAAAATTGAATAATAACTACCTTAATTCACCAAATTTGCTTCTGTGTTACTTGTTTGCTGCTGGTCAATTTTTGATCTAAGCGTTCGGTGTCCTATGTACGGCTAATGCGCCTTCTCAATTGAACTGGTGAAACCCGCTTCTGGAAGGCCAGCCCAACCGATTCGCCACCGCACAAAGAAACGTTAGAACACTCAACCTTCACTCTCGAAGGACCAAAAATATGTATGCGCTGTTGAGTGGGCACACACACACACTTCGATATTTGAATTGTTTGAAATGATAAGTCACTGATAGATTAAATGAGATGCGTTTATTGATCACTTAATTATCGCGTAACTAATGCTAAATAGATTGATGAGTACTACTTATTATAAGGTGTAAATGCGTACTGTCGCGAAAATGTACAACTTGTGTGAGGCGACAGAAAAGTGCTGATGAGAATGATGTGCGCGTGCCATGTACGATATATGACTCGTACAGTGGTGGATATGTGGAATTTATGAAAACTTTTGAAATCTATATTTAATAGACTTTTGAATATAAAGTACTGAATTTGTTACATCTTACATATTTGTTTAGACTATTAAATTATGAAAACTTTTACTGTACTTACGAACTTCTTTACTAAAAAACAAATTTCTTACTATTACTTTTTTACAACAACCCAAAACATATTCTTAGCCAAAATATTTACATCTACATGTTAAAACAAAATATAGAAATCATATTACCATAACAACATTGCTTGAACACATTCTAAAGGGTTCTAGGGGCCAATTAATTTTTGTGATCACTAGTATAACTTGGTCTAGCAGTGTAAAGCTTATAAATAAATGTACCAGGTAATACAACTGGCAATTTCGAAAGAGTGCCCACTCAAAGTACAAATTGGTATAACTTTTTAAGCTCTTCTCATCAAATTATGTTACGGCAAGGGTATACCTACAAACGATGTTTTACGACTACCCGCCTCTAAATTTTGAAGTGTAAATGGAAAAATGGCAGTATTTGTCAAAAATATTGACGCTTAATGAAGGTAAATACGACGATAAGATTTTATGAAATCTGCTGGGGGTCAAGTTTGGACGAACTTGATAAGGTTTTACACTCTTTGAACTGAATTTAACACAAGTTTTAGAGTTTTTTTTTTAAGAATATTCAAATAGATTCATCATACTATTAATTTGCTATTTAATATGAGTAATAAGTAATAACACTAGATGTGACACAGTTCGGTCGAAAAAAGGAAATCGATCTCAGGTGGGGTTCTTGCGTGATGCAGGACTGCCCTGGGACGTGAATGTGGAATAGGTATAAGCCCACCTGCTAATGTCCACTGCATGCCCATATACCTACCTGTCCACCGTATGAACTTATGAGCGCCTCTGTGAACGCAATCCTGGCAGCAGAACACAGGAAAAACATAATTTGGGAGTCGATATGCGATGTACGAATGATTGGGGTTTGAACACGTTTAATAAAACGCAATTAATATTTTCATTTTCAAAGTAAATGATTTTAATTATCCTGCTGCTATAGTAAATCCAATAATTTATTTGAATGACAAAGGTCAAATTATTTCTAACATTAACGAAATACAACTGATAGATGTTTTTGTACGATAAAGTGTCAGCAGCCCTCAACGTAAGCACTTAACTAATGATATACGAGCCCTGAATGTATCACATTTAGACATATTAGGTTGAAAGCTACTCCTAATGGATTCGCAGATCTTAGACTGAGAATTTAAATGTGACAGAATTTACATTTTGTTGATATTAAGTTACTTTTACAAATCCAACTTTTAAACTCTCGAGTTCCATGATCTATACTAATATTAGAAAATGGGCAAGTGTACATACACTTGCCCAATATGCATTTTACTCAAATTTACGTGAAATTTAGTCAGTTGTTCGCTAGTATCATTCCTCAGGGCTATATTAGGCATCAAATTATTAAATTCAAGAATTATGAACTAGAATTATAATTAAGTTTATTGTGTACTTCCTCACCACCTTTTTGAAAGGGCAGACTATAAAATTGGTTACCGAACGAGCCGAGTTTAATTTCACCATGAAAAGTTGCCAGACCATCTCCCAATCATTGGTTCTTCGAGCCGGATAAAAAAACTCGAAAATTAGCTAAAATATCGTTATTACGTTCACGCTATTGACAGTTATATCTACGGTCACTTAATTAAGTTAGTGCGTCCATTAACACAATATTCGAACACCACTCTACTGAATGGTCTCATAAATATTCATTTGCACTTATTGAAGTTTAAAATGTTTTATTGGCCACCAATTATGGTCTGGCGATATATGCTTTTTGGTTTGTATTTTTTAAAACTTTGTATCGTGGGTGAAATATCACCAGGATCGAAGCCCAATTCCTATTGATTGATTTACGAGGCTTTGGTGGATGTTGTTCTGGCGGCATAAGGTTGGGTCAGACTTAAACTATTTTCTATGGAAAGCGAATACAAAATCTCCCAGTTTATAGCCAGAAAATCAAAAAACATTTGCTTTTCCATTTCATTTCCTAAATTTACGTTAACTAGTAACCAATTTTCAACACTTGCAAATTCCCGCTCCTGTAAGTGGAATCCTTACTTCGCTGTCAATTACCTGACAACTAAACCCTCGATACACGGCATATTCCAGTAGCGTAGCGTGCCAGTCAACCAGCTAGCCAAAGCCACTCCATTTATTGAAAATTAATGCCTTTGAATTGGTATTTAAATCTGTTGAGGGCTTTATGTATTGTAGTTATCTACAGTTGGTATGAAGGAAGGAAAATATTTTTGCCTACATAAAGTACACCTACCAATTTTTAAGGAGCAGGTTTTCGGTGCAGATTTTTTTTCGAGACCCGCTTATTAACCGAGAAATATTTAATAAATTTTGGCTCAACACGAGAATCAACCTGTAGACCTCATTTACAGCAATCCCAATTGCTACAGCTCGGTATTAATTTATTTTTTATTTGTCATTACTACCGATATTACTTATATAGCACTTTTACTCTGAACATTAAACATTTCATTCCTTCTGTCTCCGACTAATTGTGGCCAGAAAAAACACGCCAAAAGTGCTGAAAGATCAGAATATCACACCGAAAATGCCTAAATGGTTCGACGGCCACATTAGCCATTCGTGCCACGTGCCACAAATGTCTGTAGCGACTGCGACGCTTCTACCAGTGCCACCAATTAACTTGGCACGCTATAAAAACGTGTGTGGACTGCCTATGCGATGTTGCGTACACTGTATTCAATGATAGCGAGAATTAAGCTCTGTGCGATGTCAATGGCGGTCCTGATAAGGAAATGTGGGGTTAAAATGTATAAGAGAGGTTACCGTTTATTGGGAAATCGTGCGTTAGGAAGACGTTTACGTATTAAAGGTAAAGGTAAAGGTTTTTGGGCTGAGGTTTTCTCGGATAAAACAAAGCAATTTACAGTTTTTTGTGTATGTATGTACGACACGTCAATTAGAGGTCATCTCAATAGCTGTTAATGAAATCTAAAGTTTGAAGTTTGAAGGAAATCTTAGTATCCAGCTCCTTGGAGTGTCGTTTAATTAGGAAGGGAGAGGATGGGAAATATTACAAGAGCCCATCAGAACGTGTTTTTCTCCCAAACCCTACCATTGTTACGGTTCCGTACCCAAAGGGTAAAAACGGAACCCTATTACTAAGATTTCGCTGTCCGTCCGTCCCCCCGTCCGTCTGACACCAGGCTGTATCTCAAGAACCGTAATAGCTAGACAGTTGAAATTTTCACAGATTTGAATTTGAATTTGAACAAATACTAAAAACAAAATAATAATGATAATTAAGGGGGTTCTCATACAAAAAATTTGATATTTTAGCCCTTTTTCATGTACATTTTCAGTCGCCGAGCTAGATCTCAAGAACCGTAATAGCTAGATAGTTGAAATGCGCACGGATTATGTATTTTTACTGTGGGTACTTCCCTGCTTACAAATACTAAAAATAAAATAAATATTTAAGGGAGGCTTCCATACAACAAAAGGTATTTTTTACCGTTTTTTGCTCGATATTAATAATGGCTATACTTAGACGCTTGAAATAATTACAAATTATGAAATTACTAAGGTTATATATTTACTTTTAGCCTTTTTTCTGATACGGAACCCTTCGTGCGCGAGTCCGATTCACACTTGGCCGGTTTTTACATACGTTTCAAACAATGTCCGGCGTTCCATAAGAAAAAAAATAGACCCCCTTCGCTCTTTCAAAAGCGTCTTTTACTAATAAGAGAGCAACGCAAATAAAACTTAAAACGCAAAATATGAACAGAACTTTATCACGTTGCTGGAAACATTAAGATCTCTGCAGGGAGAAAGAGAAGTACCGCCGTTTCGATTACCCAGAAAGCAGCAAGACTGTTTTTAACTCCGTATTCCTGTGCATCCTATAAATGAAATATATCCAACACACTTATCTTTTTTTTTATTAGACCTCGTATAAAAGACGGTGACCAAATTTATAATGTGTTGAAATAAAAAGTCAGATCAGAACTTCTCGAAACCCTTAGGCTTGTATGGACTTCAACTTCGACTCAAAATGGCCTCTGTAGCAAATCGCCACAATTTTGCCAATATTAAGTATAATATTATAAAAATTATTAATGGTGAAACGCCAATCTCAAGTGTACCAGTGCCACGTTAGCCACGCCAGTTTTGTTTCCGTGTGTCCACTCCCCACGAGATTCAGTTGGACGATCAGGACCTGTGGATGGATTTTAGGGGGCGGGCTTGTATGGAAAGCTAGCTAATAGTGGAGAAACTTCGTGAAGTTTGTAAGGACCGTAGTAAATGGCGGGCTGTTGTCTGCTTATATAAATCACCTGATTACATCCATTCATGAGGTGAGACCGCCGCGCCCTGTCTATTTAAACGGCGATTAAGTATAAGTAAACTATCTCCAAGTGGCTCGTTCAGTGCTTATTGTGGAAGTTAGAGAGTTTCACCAACTATTTATTGTAAAAGATCTTTGTGAAGGGCTTTTTATTGTATGGCTTTAGAACTCTGAAGCTGCTACAGAGATTCGTATCACTGAGAAATTTTGCTAGGATATTGCTTTATGTATGTAACTGTGTGCTTTATAGTTTTGCATTACCTAGGTGTTTTTCTTTCTCTATATACATTACATAAATTGACAGCTCGATAATAAGAAATTATTGTGAAGTTCAGAAGATACGGGCCACCAGTCCAGATGCGGTCGCTCTGAAAGTGCGTTAATTACCTGACTGCTTAGGAAGATTTATCCGTCAGTGGTAATCTCGGTTGCATATGAGCTTTTACTTGCAATGCCTGGCATGGTTAACCCCAGGATAGAGGCCTAGGCGAGTCCATAAAAGCTCTTAACAGACTTAAGGATGCAGGATATAAAACCAGTATACCGACAAGCTACACAAAAATGGGGATAACACTTGATGTTCGGAAACTACTAGAAATGAGGTCTGACAAACAACAGCCCAAACTAGTACTTCATAGGAATTACAAGGTGACAATTCCTAATAGACAGGATTGGAAACAAGGTCTCAGAACCAATCAAGGAAATAGACAAATCTGGTGCACCGATGGCTCCAAGACGCTAGATGGTACAAGAGCAGGGGTACATGCAGAAAACTGCGACATAAATGTTAGTCTAGGCAAATACACCTCCGTATTCCAAACGGAGGTGTACGCTATAGTAGAATGCGCTCAGGAGATTACAAATAGAAATACCCATGAAAAGCAAATTGATATTCTTAGTGACAGCCAAGCAGCCATTAAAGCGCTAAATTCAGAAATAGTACTGAATTGCATAAGAAGCCTAAATACGGTTGGCAGAGCCAACAAACTGAGGCTCATCTGGGTCCCCGGCCATGAGGGGATAGAAGGGAATGAAAAAGCAGACCATCTAGCCAGACAAGGATCTGCAAAAATACCGACAGGTGCAGAACCATTTGTTGAACTCCCTGAAATTACACTAAAGAGGGCTATTTCAGAACAGGCCAAGAATAGGCAGCTTAAGGAATGGAAAACCATACCAGGCCTAACAAATTCACACATACTGTGCAAATGTCACGCCTTAGGAAGACATCGTATAGATCTTCTCGGGAAGGGCGACCCAAAACCAGAGGATTACAGGCATCTGCAATTAAGAGGAATAGCCACCTTGATAGAGAGGGCTATCCCTCCTCAAACGTAGGGGCCAGGTTAGGGTTGACACAAAGGAGCCAATAAGGTCGAAGTGTGCGATAGCTCCAAAGCACGCACCCCAATAACATGAGATAAACATGATCTCAAAAAAAAAATCCATAAGCCCATTCAGCCAGTTATTCTTCAAAGTTATAAGCACTCAAACCACCGAAAAATATTTTGTTACAGCAGATTTTCTCGCCTTGAAGTTGATCCCCAGTTGGCGAACTTCGGCTTGTAGGATTGTCGAATAAATTAAGCTTTTAAGGTTTCTCATCGTGCCGAATTATGTTTATTAACCACTATATGAATTTCATTGATTGATATCTCAAATGAAAGGTATTCTTCTCCCAATGGTTCTTGGGTACTTGGTATTATAGGGGCCGAAATGTATGTTGTTAAAAAAATGTCGTGGACTGTATGACTGTATGATGTCTCTTGAATAAAACCCAATTCCTTGCAGAAACGTGCAGCTATCAAACTTGTTTCGATCTATTCAGCATAAGTCGGGTTTTTTTACTACGTCTTTTTAAACTGGCAATGCTTGCATGTATATTGGTTTTGGAAGCAATAATAACTTTCAAAGTACATGTGTACAATACTTATGGGAGGAAAACGGAATCAATTTTTTATTTTTTTATTCTTATAACTCGAGGGTTGAAAACGGAAACACCCATTCGCGTTCCGTGCTTTAAATACTGTTAGAAGGAATCGACGCGAACGGGTCGATGAAGAACCTTCTACCTCACGGACATGAAGACGGAGGAAATACTTGGTTTGTTTTCAACAGAAACCATACACACATAGCAAATATGTTTTTATAAATAACTAGCTTTTGAGCCGACGCTATTGAGCATTAAATTCTCCTCTCTACTCAACTTTGTCGACTTGACTACTCGCCTTTGTTCTCGACTCGCCTCTATATTTGACTCTCTACTCGATGTTTTAATCGCCTCTATACTTGAATTTATACCCGACTCTCTACTGCTGCCTTCTCTATATATCGTCAAAAATGTCGAACTTTCATCTTCTTTACCTTTTTTCTCGTTAAAAGATAGCCTATGTCCGTTTCCAAGCTTTAATCCATCTCATACTTACCAATTACATCAGGATATCTTCTAAATTGACAAACTTACATCCCCTAGCCCTATCAAACCCCCGCCCCTTTACCCGTCCATTTCCAAACTCTAATCCATCTCTATACCAATTACATCAGAATATCTTCAAAATTGATAAACTTACATCCCCTAGCCCTATTTCGCCCTCTACCCCCTTTTTCGCGATAAAAGGTAGTCTATGTCCATTTCCAAGCCTCTAATCCATCTCTGTACCAAATTTTATTAGGATATTTTCAAAAATGCCCAAATTTCATCCTCAATCATTACATCCTTTATCCCAGCTTAAGGCAAAATCTCAGAAAGGAGGGTCACCATTGCAGACATCAAAATGGTACGTTGATGGCCCTTGGCTTGTACTAGTAGTAGGCATGGTGAAACGCTGAAAAATCCAATACCCACATTCGCTATGAATCACAAATTGTTGGTCCCACTTGTAGGATAAAAAAAATTTCAGCCCGATCTTTTTAAGATAAAAAAATTACACAGAACCCGTATAACGAATTAGGGATATAAGAAAATCTTTAAGACTTATTTGAATGGTCTTTTTGAGATTATCAGAGGCTTTTCGTTAAGGAAAGTGGGACTGGGTATTTACTTGTAATCGTAAGGTTTTTTAGGAAGAGATTCATTAAACAGATAGGATCCTGGGATTTGACTTGCCAAGGTCTTGAGTAGAGTCTGGTAAGTATATAATTACTGTGGACTTATCCATTTAGGTGTTTTCAAAAATAAATAATTAATAAATAGTTTAGTGTTATATAGGCAGAGTATCCACACCTACTCAAACGTCGTATTTTTAGACTCCCCTTACCTAAGATTAGGACTACCTTTGCTAGACGCTTTAGCCCATATAAAGACAATTATATTTATAACAAAGCGGTTCATTGGTGCGATATAAAGCAGTCCTCACTGAAGGAAGCAAAATCAAAAATCGTGGAATGGCTAACCTCTTTGACCTACGATTGTACTGAGGACCTTCTCTTGCACTTGTTGTGATCTGCAGGGCTAACATGCGCGCGTCGTCAAATATCTCGAATCGAGATGAGATATCATCTCGAGTCTTCTCGAGCGAAGTAACGCCGACATATTTTGTCGCGTCAAACTTTTTCAATTGTTGTCTATGGCATACACATTTTTTAAACATTTATCCGATAAAATCGGCCCGATACGGCCATTTGCTCGAAAGCACAGACTAGTTAGGGATGCTAGGTATGAAAAAGAGAAAAAATAGTGCAAACAATTTTCGACCTTATTGACATGACATGCTATCGAATTTTTTTTCTTATATTCGTGATCAGCGTCATCAATTAATGCGAAAAGACACGTAACAAAGGAAATGTCATTAAGGTCGAAAATGGCTTGCAGTCGCTGTTTTAGTCCAAAATGAACCGAGCACAAAAAATGTTTACACGAGATAACTTCTCGTCGACCAAATGAAAGACGGGAGACAAAACATTTTAATTTTAAAAAGAGAAAAAATAGTGCAAACAATTTTCGACCTTATTGACATGACATGCTATCGATTTTTTTTCTAATATTCGTGATCAGCGTCATCAATTAACGCGAAAAAACACGTAACAAAGGAAATGTCATTAAGGTCGAAAATTGCTTGCAGTCGCACAAAGGTACTAAATTTTGATCCAAAATGAACCGAGCACAAGAAAAGTTTACACGAGATAACTTCTCGTCGACCAAATGAAAGACGAGAGACAAAACATTTTAAATGTCAAAATTCGAGTAAATAAGGGCACGTATGTTACAATTTGCAGACACTAAGTAGAGATGATTTCTCGAAGTCGAGTTATGGCGACATCTGACAGATCGCCATGAAATTTGCCATGTTACCAACAGTCGATATCGACATAAAACGGCAAAATGCCTCGAGATAGCTATCTCGTGGCGCGCATGTTAGCCCTTCATGCTACCAACAGTCGACATATCGACATAAAACGGCAAAATGCCTCGAGATAGCTATCACGTGGCGCGCATGTTAGCCCTGCTGGTGGACTATTAATTGGGCACACCACTCCTCATATTTATGTTGGTTATATTATAATTTTGTTATGTTAGTTATATTATTATTTAGTTCATTCTCAATATGCATGTTTAGTTAAGCACTTTCTGCCATTTCAATTTGTTTTTATTTTGTATGATCAGCCGTTGGACAGTGTTGTTAATTTTTGTTTAATGTAAATCGGACAGGGTACCCACAGGACAGGCTTGCCTAGTGTGGGGGCCACTGGACACAACTAATTTTTATAGATATGTTATGGAAATAAACTAATTTTTATTTTTATTTTTTTTTATAGAATCTAGAATTTAGATAAAAAGAAATTGTTATTACAACATCCATATTATATATAGAAAAGCGTAAACCAATGCAAATAAACATTATTCATACATATAAATATTTGTACTGAGCGGGATACGAATCCAAGACCACTTTGTCGTAATCGAAGACAAGTTGTTTAGAAGCGCCGTCAAATACGTCAAATCCCATACATTCGTCATTCTATTCCATCAAACGCCGGCCAGCGAATTGCCATTTATCTAGAGGGGCTGGATTCCACGCGGATGAAGCCGCAGGTAACAGCTAATTTACAACAACTAGACTATATCTACATAATTAAATTTGTAACATGAGCTGAATAATAATTTCAACCCTTTGACGCATATGAATACCAATGAATGATCTCCCGAGAGAATATCGACACCGTATGTTATTAATACACGTATTTACATGTCCGTGTAATTAGTAGATAGGTAGCAACAATTAGTTGATAGTTAGTCATCATCATTATAAGAATATTGTTGCTAGGGGATGATTATATTTTTTTTTTATATTCAATCTGTACATTGAACCCTACTGGATGGTAAGAAGGGTGAAGTCCAGAAGATACGGGCCAACATTCCAGATTCTGATGATCCTAAAATAGTAGTCCATTCTACCATTGCTGATACTCATATAATAGGGGTTAAAGTATGAAATTGCCGTTTCATTGTAATAGGTACTTCGAATTGACATAGAACCTTCATGGTTTGAGATTTTTGAGTGAAACTTTTTCCACATGGTACCTATGTAGTTCTTCATTTAAAAATGTGCAACATTCGATTATCGACTTTCAGTTGTTTTTTTTATTCAGCTGAGACAAGAAAGATGGATACTTCGAAAATTCGAGTGATTTTTGAATACGAGTTCCGACGCGGAACTAACCTGGCAGAAACAGCTCGCAATATCAATGTTGCGTTTGGAGAGGGGACTGCTAATGAACGCACCGTGCGATTTTGGTTTAAACGCTTTCGTGATCGAAACTTTGATTTGAAGAACGAACCACGAGGAAGGCCGTCCACACAGGTGAATAACAATGAATTGAAAGACATGGTGGAAGCCGATCCGAGCCAAACTACCCAGGAATTAGCTGCATGGTTTAACGTTACCTTACCAACAATATTGACTCATTTGCGTCAAATCAATAAAATAAAAAAATGTGAAAAATGGGTACCTCATGATTTGACTGATCTGCAGAAAGAAATGCGTGTTGAAACTTGTGTTGCCTTGTTGAATCGATACAGAAATGAAGGAATATTGGATCGAATTGTGACATGTGATGAAAAGTGGATTCTTTACGATAACCGTAAGTGAAAAATGCAATGGCTGACCCCAGGTGAAACGCCGCAACAGTGTCCTAAAGCAAAGCTTACCAATAAAAAGGTAATGGTAACTGTTTGGTGGTCTCAGCATGGTGTTATTCACTATAGCTTTCTACGATCTGGTCAAGCAATAACGGCAGATGTCTACTGTGCCGAACTCCGAACAATGATAGCAAAACTAGCAGTGAAACAGCCCCGACTCATGAATCGATCTTCACCATTATTGCTCCATGATAACGCGAGACCTCATACAGCACGAGAAACCGTTTTAACTCTACAGGAACTGCAATTAGAAACTATCCGTCACCCTCCGTATTCGCCAGACCTTGCTCCAACAGACTACCATTTTTTTCGTGATTTGGACAATTTTCTATGTGATAAAAAGTTTTCTTCTCAGGAGGCAGTACAAAATGCTTTCACACAGTTTGTCGAATCTAGATCACCAGAGTTCTATCGCAAAGGCATAAATGACCTTCCTACTAGATGGCAGCAATGTATAGATAATAATGGTAATTATTTTGATTAAATAAATACGTTAAATTAAAAAAAAAACACGAATTTCAATTTGTCAGTACAAATCGGCAATTTCATACTTTAAACCCTAATATTTAACGCTTCCTTTGCCTGTGACATTAAATGATACCTCCAGAATTGTTACGGAGAATGTTCTTAATTCCCATGAAACCAATCACCAATCAATGGTATCACGAGGAATTGAGTTTAAATATACACGTCAATTTGACTTCACCTCGCCTGATGTTAAGCTAAAGATAAAGACTCAGGAAAGATTATTGTCACCATTACATACACGTATTCATCGCATAATATCTTATCATTGTTGCGTTAGACCCAGTCAAATTCGAGGCACTCATCTCGGAGTCCGGAGTCAGCTTTTTTCAGTGTAACTGCAAGGCGGTTTAACTTCAATATTTTCTTCGAAGCGAATGCCATCTGACCTCCACAACCCATTATCAATATCGATGACTGCCATAGATGGGGGTGCTGGTTGGGTAACCTCCACCTCGGCTTCTCCGTTTCTTCCCTCTTTGGACCGCGGTCCTGGGGAGCGTAAGCGGGGGGGCTGGTGCACCCTGGACAACGGTCCGTAGGATCCACGGAGGATAGAATTTGATTAAGTGTAGGATCCCTTTTATTAGGATCCCTTTTATTTCAACAGCCCTTTCGAGGGCTAGCACGAGGGGGTTGTGATATGGCAGGCCTGCAAGGCCCGCGGGAGGGGGTCCGTAGGGTTCCTCCTATCTCAACAGCCCTTTTCAGGGCTAAACGTCGCTCCCGGTACCCCTCTGCTCTCAGAGGAGACAGGAGAGACGACGGAATACGTAGGGTCCAGGGACGGGTCGGCTCACTGCTCGCGCAGGGGCTGACGGGCACTCGTGCCTCCTTCGGCGTTGGGAGAGTTGCCTGCGCCCCCGAGTCGCGTAACCTCCTAGATGTCGACAACGACCCGAGTGCTAGCCACACTGGGGAACGCCGATATCGTGGAGGCCGCGGGGCTTGCCTTAATTGGCCGGCCCACGACAAGGAAAAGTCTGAAAACCCGACAGCGAATTCGCTTAAAACCTGTGGATACCTGGGGACCTCCAAAGTATGTACCCCGCTTCCTGGAATGACCGTCACCCGGGAAGTGTACGTAGTACGGTTCTACTCGTGGGCCAACTATGGAAGATCTAACTAAAAACAAAAAACACAAAACCCAACCTAGCGAAATAGTCTGCACACGGAGGTCGCGCAGCACCAAGACGCGGAAGTCACGTCCCAAGCGGTGTCGGATTATTTAGACACCGCCACTGAGAGCAGGGCCAGTATCCCGAAAGGTGTGCAGACCCGAAGGTCAGCTGCCAAGAGGAGCGGCGCTAGACGCTTAGCTCCTCCTGCCCTGCAATCAGAGACGGACGAGGAGGTCACCCTGACTGACTCGACAACAACGAGCAGCAGCCACGGTGGTAGGCTCTCTCCACCACCCAAGCTTGTGGCCCGTGAGGATTTCCCGCACACGTAAAAAAAAACTGCTATACATGTTCGTATGGCATCTAGGAGCACGTTAAGCCAGCGGGCTTAACGTGCTCTTTTAAGATAAGTTCTCATCGTCTTAAGAATGGTTACCCATCCTAAGACCAACTTGCCTAGTGTTTCTCAACCTTGCAATGTAACTTACTTAGTTATCCATTTACCACGAGCCCCTCAATAATGATCATAGATATAATAACAAATTAGGTAGGTATAAGTATCACAAATTCGAGGAATAAATGTTCGTAATTTTCTTTGCACAGAAACATTGGAGCGTTTACTTTAGATTTTGCATGGGACTTTAACAGTTATTACCAAAGTGGTAACGTTCAAAGTTTCACGAATAAATCTCGTTGACCGTGCCTAAGTCAGCTGTACTTAATGTTGCGTAATGGCGATTGAATTTAACTGCTTCCGGCTGTTGGAATCGCAGAATTTCATGGGGTTATAAGATTAATTTGCGTAGTTTCAGTAGGCACCTTGTTACTTGTTGTGGATTTAGGGAGTTTTACTGTTTGTTTATTGACTGAATTCGAACTTATTGAGAACTAGATTTTGCCCGTGGCTCTGCTCGCAAGGATGTCCGTTATCGCTATAATATCGGTTATCGTTATAAATTGTAGCCTATGTGTTATTCTGATGTATAAGTACGCTAGTACTATTATCTATTCTGTGGTATAAGTTTCATTAAAATCCATTCAGTAGTTATTACGTGAAAGAGTAAAAAATATCCATCTATCCATCCTTACTTTCTGTACCGGTTTCAGCTAGATCAGTCACAAATATCTAAACAAGAAAGCCTACGAACAAATGATTCTTCTTTCTTTCTAAACATTCAAAAATTTTTCTAAAATTTAAATCGTCGCGCGGGGGGGGGGGGTTACTTAGTGGTTAAGGGGTTGGCCTTAGATTTAGATGTTATGTCGGCGTGTAAAGAGCCCTATGGAACCTTACTACTAGGCCTAGGCTGCTAAGCCGGTAAACTTACTAAACAATGGAAGAGGTTCTAGCGTACCAAAGCATCCCTCTCAGGCTCTCAGGGTTCGGAGGTCAGTCGCCAGTCGCTCCCGAATATCTGTGTAGAGCGGGCTCCAACGCATCGCTTCGGTATAAGAGAGGTCCCGGGTTCGAATCCTGGCCATGACACTACCGATGTGAACCCACTCCTAGCACAAGCAATTCAGCTAAGACGGTTTAGAGAGAATATTAGTATTTTTGATAATTTCGGTTGCTAATATTCTTTTACAAAAAATAAAAAGTAAGTAGGATACCATCTTACAACATTCTGCTGGAGATAATAAAACGTGGATGTGCTTGATTTAGCTAGAAACGATTTTTTTTTAAATCTCGTCTCACAAAGTTAGATGTTAAAGCCTTATTTATACTCCCATCTCAAACAGTATGCTAATCAACCAGCTTTCCTCCACTTAAAAGTCAAAGTAAACATGAAGCGCAAGACAGGAATGGTGAGAACTTCACAATTCTGGGAAAGTTCTTTCAAAAATGCATTCGCGATTCTTGAAGTTTAGCTATTAAGTTCTTTAATGTTGTTATTCAGAACTAGGGAACTTTAAAATGCGTTTTTTGCGAACATCTTGATGGCATCCCAAAGACAGAATAGAATTCTGTTAATCCGGTATTTCATAGGACTTATCCAAAAAGATGCAGTAGTTGTACTACTAGAGAATAGGTAGAGAGGGCTGCACAAGTCCGTATACAAATTAAAATCCTATAATCATTTGAACAGCTAAGAATGAAAAATAGATGAAGTTACCTCCGTTAACAAAAACTAGAAAACAGCTATTACACTTAGTTAGAAGAAGAGAATTATATAGGAGGTAGGACACGACGGTACTTACGTACAATTGAGCAGTCCGTCTGGGGAAGTACCTCCGCCCTATAGACTACCGCGGCCATAATAACATCGTATTGTGTTCCCGGTGGTGAGTAGGGTAACCAGAGCTCACTGGAGAGGTTTTGTGCTGTCAGTGGGAAGACCAAAAGCAATTCCTGCTTTGTCTTCTTCACTGACGGCACAGAAACTCTCTGTCCTAACAGGGTCGGCAGCACGAGTGTGACTCCCCTGGTGTTGCACACGTCCATAGGCCACGGTAACCGCTTTCCATCTGGTGGGCCGTGTGTTTGTCTGCCATCTGAGTGGTATAAAAAAAAAGAGAAAGAAAGAAAGAAATGCATACAAAACATTATCGAAGAGATTACGTGTGGCGTCACTTCATACAATTTTACTTTCGTATTGTATACGGACTTCTGCATACTACTGTGAAAATTAAAAACAGGATGCTCAATAGTACATTCTGCTGAAAATCTGCTGTACAAAATAACTGCTCAACAAAAAGATAATTACTCAAAAAATAAAACTCAACGAACACTCACACGACATATCGCAACTGCACAGTATAGCAAGCGCATCATTCAGAAATCCTATTACAATTCAGCAATGAAACAATCTAAACTCAAAACTACGAATCGATTTCAATCACTTCTTAATAAATCGAGTGGTCGGATAGCATCGGACTGCAGGCCGCGGTCACAGTGTTACGATGTATTGTAATCGATTCTGCTGTTCGATTTCGCTGAATCGAGTCAGTTTAATTGTGGTTCTGCGATGGGAACGGACAAGTTCGATTGATGCTTCGATGGGAAGTTGAAATATCGTTTCTATTTGCTGGAGTTACATTATTGCAGTTGGTTATATAGTTGGTATTTACTTGGTAATTTAATTATATAAACTGGGATCAATTAAAACTTTGGCTATCACGATGAAGAAGTCTGAATGAGTAAACAGTGGGAACTTGGTTTAGTTGAACGGATTTTCGCAGGTAAAATCTACACTTAGTTTGATGGTGCTGGGCATAATTCTGATTTTTTTTACGAGATAATCTTAGTAACGAGATCCCACAAACAAACTTAAATTGCTAGAGTTAGAGATAGTTGGTTAGAAACTTTGAACCTGTAATATTTTAACTGCAAGCCAAACGCCTTAGCCAGATACCCCTTTACTTCTCATTTGTTTGTACGGTGCGATAGTGAGGTATGTAAATAAAGTATTATAGGATCATATACAGACATAACCGCGGTAGCCTAGTGGTATGGGTAATGGACTGCTGAGACGAGGTCTCGGGTTCGATCCCAGGTTTTCCATGGCACACACCAATGACTTTTCAATGCTTTTCGAAGTTATGTGTGTATTTATCGCATGTTTATAAGTGCCCAGTTAATGGCCTATTACATTGGGACCTAAACATAAATCGGCGAAATGTGGGTGCTAGCACCTCTGCCTATCCCTTCGGGGATAAAAGGCGTGAGTTTATGTTATGTTATACAGACAAAAATAGGGGCATCGTATATTAAGCCAAAAATATCGGTTTTCGAAGCTCGTTATAACACCATAAAATTTTCCAAATTTCCCTAAAACCCTTGTATAGAGATCAAATCTCGGCGAAAGCTATCGCAAAACTAATGTTAGGAGTTGGTAACTGATATCGGATATTCCGTATAAAACAGACTAACTTTATTAACTGTTTACCATTCGCTGGCTTTACCGGACTTTACCGATTTTACGGTAAAATGTTATAGCGTGTGAACCTACGGGGTACGTTACTTCTTTGTTTTTTTTTCGACGCTCATGACGAAAGTTTTCTGCTACAATCGTAAAAACGCCAAGTTTTATCGATAGCCTTTTGGTTTGAGAATCGAGACAGTTAGTTAATAAGTTTTTGGCAAGGACGAACAATTGTAAGATACTAAGTTACGCACACAACTTTATCTGTGAGTCAGTTAACGTTGTGTTTCCGTTTACATCCGAGATTCTCACTTGGAGACCGAAGTAAACTTACTCATTCTTCTATTTGTGATTTGAATTACATGGCTTTAATTGGGGTGACTGCTGTCTGGACACCCTGGCTAAGAGAAAAACCTGCATCAAAGCCTGGATCGTTAGGTTAGTTTTTCCAGTTATCTTGGTTTGTTTGTATTTATACTTCTTCAGAGTTCAGCTTTACTTCTTTATATATAATTAGGTTGATGTTAGTGAAATGACATAACCTATACTTTGATCAGTATAATCCCGTAAAAATAATCTTACAATTTTTTTCACATGTTTGTAAAGTGATTTATTTCTCTATTTGTTCAAAAATCTCTCTAAAACGTGACTGAACACGTTCCAACAAAAATGTCGCCTTCACTTTGCATTAACAGGAGCGGTAACATCCAACCACTGGACCTCACGTCCCATCTCCTAATTGCCTCCGATATCGAAGGTCTATGCTTCATACCTAGCGTGCGTGCCCGGAATATGCAATGGCTATCTCAGATTGATTTTGGATCTATGGCTGACCGCACACACTCAATAATATTGATAATAAAATAATGCTACTCAAAGGTTTGCTAGGAGCGAACTCATATTTATTTATTATTATCATAAATTGCAAATACAGGTATATACAGGATGTCATGTTCATAAATTAGGGTAACACTATTTAGCCTTGCGGCATGCAACTTATTAAGTTAAGCTTGCATTTGTAAAAGTTTCTTAGAATTTTTTTTGGCTTGATCTCTGTACTATATGTTTGCAATAGATATTAATAGTACATTACTACAGAGGCCGGGATGAAAGGGGTTGCCGGCCGAAGACATATAGACGGCCGAGCGAAGCGAGGCCGGATAGGTCTGAGGCAGGCAACCCCATATATCCCGCCGAGGTATGTATAGTGCTTTTCTCAAACATGCCAACGAAATAAACAACAAAAAAATTAAAGATATATTTTTTTTTTTAATACGCATAGTGGCAGAGTGTCGATGCCTTTGCCACAAATTTATGTGAAATCGAAATTAAAAAAGAGGACTTTGCCGGCCTAGGCCTGCAAGGTTTGTATGAAATTCCATTGCCGGCCTCTGGTCCTAGCCGCGCCTGAAACGTCATACTTCGCAGCCTATTAAGAGGAACGTAATGTCAATATTTCATTGCATGTTTGAGAAAAAAATATTGTGTGTAGCTTTGACTCAACTAGCTAGTGCCCATGGCTCCGCCCGCGTTGATGTCGGTTTGCAAGACTTGGTCATATATTCGATTCTACTCAACCAATTGCGATAAACTAAAGGCAGATTTGCAGTCAGACCAAAAACTTTCTTGTAGAGTATACTGCTTCCGGGCTGATTGGCCGTGGTCGATGTGAAACTTGCGTTCCAGACGTTTCGTCGATCACTGCGGTCGACATCTTCAGTGGCGCAGGGCCGGTCGACGACAAATTCGGAGACCTTGCCTCGCCGGCGGCTGACGTGCGACTGACGCGATGCCTTGAATCACGGCTGTATTTATAGGCACGGTCGGAGCGGGGAATCGACTCACTCGATTCTGATTGGTCGAGCGCTGTGGCGCGGACGTACTCGATCCTGATTGGTTGTTTGCACTGTGATACCGAGTGGCTCTCAGTGCTGGGTACCAATCTTTTTGGAGCTGAAATAAAAAACGTTCAGTAATTTTTTTGTCCATCGCGTACAAACACTCAAGAAGTATTAGATAACTCATAGGAGTTATCTAATAATTCAGAAAGCCCGTATAAATACACACACACACACACACACACACACACACACACACACACACACACACACACACACACACACTTTCCAATTTATAATATACGTATAGATTGCGAGTATGTGGTGTGCCTATGAACCCTGTGAGATACTGTGTGCTCAATGGGCAGTGATCTATCGTATGTATTGATTTGGTAATTAATTCTGATGCGTCAGTGAATATTGGAGTGATTCGGTGATACCTGTACCTACTGTAGGTCATGGTTGATAGCCATTAGAATGGTAGAATTAACTTTTGATACACGATTTTTTTAAATTAACTATAACAGCGACTTAACATTGTAGCAACGAATTGGCAGTATTGAATACGGTACACTACTAGCGACTAAAATATGGGGTTCTTCAAGAAGGACATTAGAAGGTATCTACAGGGTCGACAGCGCGAGAGTGACGCCCCTGGTGTTGCAGTCCATAGGCCACGGCAACCATTTTCCATCAGGTGGGTCATCTGATTGTCTGCCATCTAAGTGGTAGGTATATGTAAAAAAAGGTACGTAGGAATTAGGCGGAAGTCACCTGCAGTAAAAGATGAGCCCTAATATACAAGAAGGACGATTCTTTAGACTTATCCATGTATAATATGTAGATATGTATTTATAAAAAAGAAGTATCTAAGTATGTTTATCCGCATTCTAGATTCCATAACACAAGCTAGTTAAGCTATACTTACTATGGGTCTAGATACCGTTGTGTGAAATATGGTGGAATATTTATTATTATTATTTTACATAATGAAATAAAACCATTTTTAACGGATTCAATCTCGATTTATTTGTTATTATTTACTTTTAGACCGACGTTTCGGCTAATTTTCAGCAGCCATGTTCGTGGTTTGACTAGGGATGGTAGCTGTCATATAGTTTGAAGTGTAAGTTATCTCAAAGTACCCGATCATGATGAATTGTTGGTGTTTACTATTTATTTACGCAGACAGAGCTCACTGTGTTCGTCTTTGGATTTATTGGTTTGGCTTTATTTCAATAAGTGATATTCGTGTAAAATTTAAAAAATATAATTACTTTACATTTTATTTTTTCTGTTTCAGGTATGTTAAAGCAGTTTATTCAATTTTACTTTAGAATGTGAATATTCAGCCTTCGAACGGTAAGAATTAGGAAGCAAACCCTTTTTACCCGATTGCGTTGCATACGGCAAAATTAAGAAAAACATCTCGTAGAGAGAAGTCATCATCATCCTTACGTTAGACCCGGTCACATCCGAGTCCTTCACCTTGGAGTAAAGGGTTTGCTTAACTTAAAGTATGGTACAGAATACCGCGGCCATAATAACTTCGTGTTATATTCCCGGCGATGAATAGGGTAGCCAGAGCTCACTGGAGAGCTTTTGTGCTGTCAGTATAAAGACCAAAGGCTATTTCCTGATTTGTCTTCTATACTGACGACACAGAAACTCTCGTGTGTTTACAAGGTCGGCAGCACGAGTGTGACTCCCCTGGTGTTGCATACGTGCATAGGCCACGGTAATAACTTTCCATCGGGTGGAACGTGTGCTTGTCTGCCACTTCAGTGGTATAAAAAAATGGTTTGGATTGATTTTTTTATAGGCAGCGGTCTTGGCCAAGAGCGCCTCCAGGGAATCATCAGTCTTCAAACATTTGCCCACCACTAGCAGGATCGGCTTTCAGTGACTGGCTTAACACCGTGATCAGAATATTACATGTCTACGTGATTAAAATGTACAAACTGTTACCTACAGGAAAGGATTGGGGGTTCGATCCTAAGCCGGACATAGCCTGGTAAACGTGTTACACTAATGCCTATTAGACCCAAAATGATTGGACGCACCTTTAGTTGATAGGGAGGGTATGCACAGGTAGACTAGCGGTGATAGAATCTTATTGACAATTCACATTTTTAGAGTCTATTGGATTAGAAAAGTCATTATCTATGTAATCTTAATATATATAAATCTCGTGCCACAATGTTTGTCCTCAATGGACTCCTAAACCACTTAACCGATTATAATAAAATTCGCACACCATGTGCAGTTCGATCCAACTTGAGAGATAGGATAGTTTAAATCTCAAATTATAGTCCGATTCGCGACAATCGACATCCACGCGGGCGGAGCCGCGGGCGACAGCTAGTATCATATATATATATATACAGTTGCTGAGCACGCCTGTATGACGGACACGGCTCATTAGGTACATACGGTTTGATAAGGCCTCCGTACTAGCGAAAGAAACATACTTTGTGCCGCGAAAAGTACGGGAGGCGATTGAAATAAGCCGTCGTCCGAATTTCAACAGAGAGAGGGGATGGACACTGCCACCAGCTTGGAAACCGGCCTTGAAATGCACGTACCACAAATGGGAATCGAACCTGGAATGCGACACGGTGAGCGGCTTATGCTGCACGGCTGAACCACCGAGCGACGACGATGACGACACAGACACGACAGCTAGGACAGCCGAACTGTCCCGCACTCGGCCGAATACCCCCCCACTATCCGAGCGCACGCGACGGCAGCGCCAACGTTGGGGACGCAGTAAAGCACCAGACGTCGCCGTGCCTGGATACTCTGCTCATGAATAAGGACTCCGGTCGGGTCCGAAACTAGTAGGGCGCATCCTGACAAGTGACGTGAGTATAGCCGTAGTAAAGTTATCGAATTGAGAAATGACTCACGATAGTTTCTATACAAAAGTATAAAAATGAATCCCTATTTCCCTTGGTTATGCCAACACGCGTAAACGGCTGGACCGATTTCACTAAACCTTTTTTAGAGTATTCAATCAATCAATCAAAGAATCAATTTCGTTTATTCAGTTTAGGCACATAAAGAGCACATATGAACGTCAAAATTTTACAATCATGTCAAGAAATTACTAATATAATATTAAATTAAGTAAATAAATCATTTGAAAATGATTCTTTCGCTGGTTCGGGTTCTATTCCTTGCAGTACGGGGTTGGTTCTTACTCAGAGAAAAAATCCAAAAAAGTGTTAAGCCGTCCTGGGAACAGGAACAGAATTCCACGCTGCGGGCATCAGCTAGTTTAATATATAAATGTATTAGGGATAATGCAACGCACCATCCGCAAAAAAACATCCCCGCCACTTCAATCCTGAGAGTAATTTTTGGCCCAGTAGTACCTGATTCATCAATCAGCAGTTATACTTCCTTACAGATGTGGTTCACTTGGGCCCCTAATATCTTGATTTAGCCCCACTCCTGCAATAGTTCTCCTGATAGGTACGGGTACATTATTTAAAATTATCGTATTCAAATCACCCACGTTTTTAAACCTACCAAGCAACCCATCTGTTTCACTCAAAATATAATATTTATTATGAATTTTGTATATTTTCTGGTCTATTATCGTGTAAGACAATACCAATTAAAAAGTTTCTTGCAGAAACAAACTTCCACGAGCTACATTGGATTTTTGTTTTTGTATCATGTTTTTTGCCAAAGCTCTTACGTAATCGTATTTCTATGTAGAAATTCATTGAGTGTTATCATCTTTCTAAAATTAATTTTATACCTATTTTTAATATATTTTATAGCTCATAACGTAAAACCATTAAGAAAAGCAGTATACTTAGGCTCTCTGCAGACATAGTAACAATTGGCGTATAGCATACGCCCCACAACGCTAAGATCGGACCGACTAAAACCACACGGTGTCCTTCGCAAGTGTCCATTGCCGGGCACCCCGGGTAAGCCCTCGAAAGGAAAACCCCAGGGTTACCGGCGGACTTTGGCCGCCACTGCGGTCTCGTCTGGTGGGGTTAGATTTTACCCCGCGTCGGTAAGTCGGCAGGCGTATGTAGGACAGACACGACATGCCTCCGCCATGGCCTGCTTCTGTAAAGACGGCGAGTCGGCTAACTGCCGTCCTCAGGCCCAGATCATAGAGGTCGGTAGCCCGGGCGTAGAAGGGTCTGCGGCGACTGCGGAACTCGGGGGGGCAGGGTTCTCTCCCGCTCCTTCTTCGCCACCTCTTTCGCGCGCATTACCTGCTCACAGAAAGAGGCGGCGGCGTGCCACTTGCTCCCGTCGTCCACGTCCAGGACAGCAACGAGATTCCGGCGTTGACTCGCCCACGCAGGGCACTTCACCAACGTGTGGAGCGCCGTGTATTCGCCTGGATTCTCGCAGTACTGGCACTGCGGCGTTGTCTTCCGGTGGATGCGCTCTAGATACTTACCGAAGCGCCACTCCTTCATAACTCTCACTGCCGCAATGGTGGATTCCCCCCACCTTAGATGCTCAAGTCGCACGCTCCATGTCTTCATGAGTTCCCGGCGGAGCTGGGACCGCTGAGCCCTAATTTTTCGGGGCTCGGGCCTATGGGCCCGCTCCAGCGCCTCCTTACGCCATTATTGGTAAAGCAACGCAAGGGTTCTCGCGAAGCGAGAGCAGGAGTAAATTTTGTAATCTCTCGTAGGGCACTCTAACTACGAGGAAAGGCGTAAAATCGCCCGATGCGTTGCAGCTGCTGTTCCCGCAATATTTTATAATATTAGTAGTTGTCAATATAGTTTTAAAGTATCAAAATTTCAGTATTCAATTGACTCCAAATATGATCCTTCTATTCACCTGTATTAAATGCTTAGTCGGGATTATTTCAATCGTCCCAAAAATAGCTTAAATGTCGTCCCATTTTCTCAAAACTCCGTTATAACGACTTAAATTGTCAGCGAATCAATCTTTTTGTAATATAAATTTCTTTACGAGTGAACCGCCCCAAACCAGTATCAAAGAACTTTTCCATTTAAAGGATATCTTTTGTAGCATTACTGAGGTAGACAGACGTGTCTTAATCAAGTCAATCCGACTGCTGCCGGGGGCTACTATTATATAAATTGGCTTCCTATGCTACAGCTGATATGTATACCGATATTATTGATCCAATTGTTCTGTTTGGATACGGGTTATTCTGTTTGATGTATAGAACTAGGTGTCTTTAAGACCAGAGTGAATACATTACTTCTAAGCAAACATGCTCTAACGTCGACCACATCGTCACTTACAAACAGGTGAGATAGTGGTTAAACGCGAGCCTTTCAACTAACAAAACGCGTGTAGTGTGGAATGAGTTCAGGGTGTACTGAGTCCCAAGCCAACCTCACCCGTTAGATAAATAGATAGATAATTCTTTATTGTACACTAATAGATTTAGAAATATAGATAGTAGGTAGCATATATACAGTTTAATGTACAATGGGCGTCATTTTTTATACCAGTTAGGTGGCGGACAAGCACACGGCCCACCTGATGGCATGTGGCTACCGTGGCCTATGGACATGTGCAACACCAGGGGCGTCACAGTCGCGCTACCGACCCTGTAAACACAGAGAGTTTCTGTGCTGTCAGTGTAGAAAACAAAGCAGGAATAAAAAAACTCCAGTGGGCCCTGGCTACCCTACTAACCGCCGGGAACACAACACGAGGTTATTATGGCCGCGGTATTCTGTAGGGCGGAGGTAGTTTCCCAGTCGGACTGCTCAATTGGACAGAAATACCGTCGTCTCCTACCTCCTACAAGAGAAGCGATTTCTTCCAGGCAACCTTGGGAGTTCCTTGAGAGAGTTCCTTGCGCTGGTGCAGGTTTTCCTTTTTGGCTTGGAAGGTCAGATGGCTTCCAGAGAATTTAATTATATGGTAACCTCATTCTCCGAAATGTGCACTTTAGCTGAGTAATCTCTACGAGGATTATGTATGGAGTACCAAAATCTGAGCCCAAGCCAACGTCACCTGCATGCTGTCTAACGATTGATGAACGAGGTTCTAACGCAGTATTTCTTTTTAATTCGGAGGGTAGTCGCGTCTGTAAAATCTTTAAAATCTAAAATAAACCAATATTATTACAAGCATAGGCTATGAAAATCGCTTAGGATCAAATGGGCTTCATATTTGTTTTCTACAAAATAACAAACACAAACATGTCGAACACTTCAAAATATAAGCTTTTAGTAGTAGGCCCTTACTCTAAACTGGTTTTTTGTTCAACCCTTTAAGTGTGTTTCAGGATTGGTCCCTTTTTGTCGCTTTGGCGGATTAGAGACCACAGGATGGCAAATGATATGCGAGCTTGTCCCGGCCATTCGTTGTACCGCTTAGGGTAGGACCGTGGTCGAACTAGCTCAGTGATATGATGTAGATAAGATTGTCTGGGAGGCTTTATTTAGAAATATACATATACATGTAAACTTTTTATTGTGTTTTAGGGTTATATTGAATGCGTACGGCCTGTAAATTCGGAATGAAAATCCGTTTAAAAAAACTAAGTTTTCACGTTTTAATCAGTCGGGGTTTGAAAAAAAAAAACAACACTTATGTATATTGAACTTTTTCAAACTACTTCCAGAATTTTGAATTTTGAACAAACCGATAACTGCGTCTTCGCCCGCGTCGCACTCTAGCCCCGTTTCCTTGTGACCCTTTGGAACCTATTCAAAGCTTGAAAAGACGACTATATTTTATTCCTGTACTAAATTTTGCTACCTCTGTACAGCGTGATTGAATAAGAAACATCCAAAAATCTTCTCAAACTTTCACATCAATGATTTTAGTAGGAACTAGGATTCTTCCAGCATCTATCAGAAGTTATCAGTGCTAAAGTTTTCTATAAATCCAATTCTCGTGACGACAATTCTTACCAAACATTTAAGTAACGATAAGACAATCCTTTTAAACCAATTTTCTCCCAATTTCCTGGGAAAATGTCAGAAAGATGAAACAGTGTTATCTCACCTAACAATTCGAGTCAGTTCCCCGAATAGGAAGGGATGCCTTCCGTATCGAATTTAATTAAAACTTGTTTTTTCCTAACTTTGGATCAGTTAGGCTCCAGGGAATGTTTTTGATCTTTTACAGACAACTTCTGTTCGCGTCCATGTTAAACAAGTTTTTTTTTCGGTTTTCACAAATCGTATGTAATATATTTTTCCAATCCTACTGGGTGGTGAAATGATAATAGCATTATTTCGCTCGTGAATATACACACACCGGCAGAATTAGCGGTACACAAAAAAGGAGAGCATAAAATAGTTAGCTTTATTTTTAATTAAAGGAAAATTAAGGTTTCCATCCTTCTGGGCATGCTGCGAATGATGTTGTCAACGATTTAAAGTCAAAGGCAAAGTCTAAAATCATTTATTCTGCATAGAATAAATGATTTTAGACTAAAAAAAAAAATAAAATAAAAAATAGACCATTACAACGGTACTTACGAAACGTCAAGTTTAAACGAAATCTAGACTAGTTTATAAAATGGACCACTGGTCACTCCGGCAAGAAACTCAGCGGGCATTTTTTTTGGTCTATTTTCAATAATTTGCTTAGTGTACTTAGTCTAAATACAATAGTTTGCTTGAGTAGCATAGTTGAGCGAACAGCTCATTCCCAAGCTTGTTTATCATCTAAATATTCTTGGATTTTATAATAGCCTTTTTGGCACAGTTTAGTCTTAATTACATTTTTAAATTTATTCACAGGTAAATCTCTAATTTCATTAGGGAGCTTGTTGAAAAGGCGTATACAGTTGCCCCGGAAAGAATTACTAATTTTATGGAGTCTACTATCACAAGCTACAAGATTGTTTATATGTCTTGTGTTTATATTATGCCCGTCACAAATTCTTGAAAATTTTGAGATATTTTTCCTTACATACATTAGGTTCTCGAAAATGTATTGTGACACTACGGTTAGAATGTCTATTTCTTAAAACTTTTCTCGAAGGAAAACTCTTGGGCCCAAATTATAAATAGCTCTCACAGCCCGCTTTTGTAAAATAAATATTGTGTTTAAATCCGCGGAATTACCCCAAAGGAGAATTCCGTAGCTCAAAATACTATTAAAATAACTGAAATAAACTATTCTAGCCGTATCCACGTCTGTTAATGTCCTAATCTTTTTTACAGCGTAAGAAGCCGAACTTAATCTACTGGCTATTTTTTCAATATACGATCGCCACTGCAGTTTGGCGTCAATGTTTAAACCTAGGAACACCGTTGATTCCACAAGGTTCAACACTTGTCCATTGAGTTGTAGGTTCATTGGTTTCCACCTGTGTAACATTAGGTAATGTGAATTTTATACATTTAGTTTTGTTCCCATTAAGGCAAAAATTATTAGTATTAAACCAATGGACCACTCTTGTGATTGCACCATGTCATAATTATTTTGTTGCCTTTTAATTTTAAATATTTACGAAGTATCGTCAGTAAAATTTCTTGGGGCAACCTCTGCCATTTTTCAACTAATGTGTTTCGCAGCTCGCCCATAGTGTTAGGAGGTAGCATTCTAGATTTAACACTCCTCTTTAGCAAGTCCTAAATGTGTTCAATCGGATTCATATCCGGGGACCGTGCTGGCCACACCATCACCGTAACACCAACGTGGTTAAGGTATGCCTGTACTGAGCTAACATTGTGAGCCCGAGCATTATCCTGCATTAAAATGAAATCGTTACTAATAACTGGGGCAAATGGCACAACATATTCCTCTAAAATCTCCCAAATATACCGATCAGCAGTCAGATTTCCGCCTTCGACTATCAGTAAGTCCGTGCGAGCTCCTAAACATATCCCTCCCCAGACCATAATTTTGTGTTCCGCTAATTCGGCCGGTGTGTGTACTTGTAAGTTATTTCATTTTTGGGTTATTTTGGGACGTTGAATGATATGGGTATGAACTTAGATTAAACTTCAAAGAAGGTCGGAAGGTTTGAAACGTTCAAAGTAAACTACTTATGTGGTAATCCGGGATTTCATCATTTCAGCGATACTGGGTAATCAGGTTTTCCTCAAAGCAATTAGTAGCGATTTTCATACTACTCCTAAAACAATTTGTTCTTAAAACTCGGGTATTTGAAATCATTATTTTATCAGATACGGTATCAGATTCGGAGATTTGACTTCTCGAATCTACCCACTGAATGACTTTGTGTGAAAAGGTTATTCACCTTAATGTAATTCAGAAATGTATTTTAAAATACTGTCAATTTACACCCCCATGCCATCGTTCCCAGACTAAATATTTTATTCCAATTTTCGTTGAGGGTGACATCCAATATTAATGTAATTTTCAGCCCCTGCAAAGATTTCAGTGACCCAGTTTCCGAAGCGTATTAAGTATTTTATCTTAAGGCCATGAGTTTTGAGTCCTATATTTATAGTTCATTATATTCATTAATATGTTATGGAGTATGCAATCGCTTGCACATAAACATACTCGTTATTCAGAAGCCAAAGAATCAACGAAATCTGCAAAAAATCTGTATATATTTTATCTACTGGCTAATGCGGTTCAAAAGATAATACCTCTGTGATACGCAGACGGACATATGGCACAGGTTTTGTAATAGGATTTTATACTCAAGGGTATTTTTAGGCTTTATTTATCTCACTCAGAAAAGAAATCCCACTAGATAAAACAAGTGTGTAGATTACCTGAAGTGAGTTTACTCATCTAAGGACCATATCCTAGAATGGTACTCAGTTTTGAATATAGATTTATTTGTAGACAGATTGTCTATACAATCTGTCTACAGATAAATCGAGATTCGTAGCTGAGTATCGTTTTAGACTACGAGCTTAACTGAGGCTCCACGTCGATTTTGGCACAGAATACCTCACTCATCCTTACAAACAGCCGATATCACTTCTAAGAGCGTTTTCACATTCATCCGAAATCCGATATCCGATAGCCGACATCCAATAGCCAAGACGCCGATAGCCGACATCCAATAGCCAAGAGCCGATGTGCTGTTTTCACATTTATCCGATAAAATCGGCCTGATACGGCCATTTGCTCGAAAGCACAGACTACTTAAGAATGCTAGGGATGATAAAAAGAAAAAAGTGCAAGCAATTTTCGACCTTATTGACATCACATGTTACAATTACTCAAAAAGACATGTTAGTAAGAAAATGTCATTAAGGAGGAAAATTACTGTTTTAATCTCTTTGTGATCCGATATCGGGCCGAATAATGTGAAAGAGAGATACATATTTACTTCTACCGATATCGGATGTGGATCGGATATTGGATAATGTGAAAACGCTCTAAGGGCAAATATGTTACTGACACCTCCTTCACACGGGTCATTGATTGAATTTATATTTCCGCTGCAAAAGAGCTGTATCCTCGCAGGATGTCGTTAAGTACCACTACACCATAAGTGTTCTTATTGGCCGGTTCTAAGGTAACGTGTGTTCTATATATTTTAGTTGGTAATATCAAATTTCGATTGATAACAGAACTCGAAAATGGTCTACGTTTAGGTACAGTAAGTAAAAGAGAAAAATAATACCTTATTGAAATGAAATCACTTTTTAACGGTTTCTTTCGTGATGTATTTGGTATTATTTACGTTTAGCCTGACTTTCTTGCTACATTTCAGCTGCTATGATCACGGGGTGACCAATGATGGGGTCAGCAAGTGCATAGCCGGGCAGGGGGGATTGTGGTCGCAGCACTAGTGGGACCGGTGGGTGTCACGCGTTGCTGCGACGACCATCCTCTTTTGATGAGGCCATCAAGCTTTATACCACCATTGTTAACATGGTGTGTGTATGTAATAATGACCTCTTTTCTGAGACTATGCCTTCAGCTTACCATCAGATGAGGTGAAGCCAAATTAACGTGTCCTATATTTAAAAAAAAAATGGTAGTTACACCACATCATAGAGGTTGTCTATTGTATACCCAAAATGATATTATCCGGAATTTTCCGCGCACTAAAAACTATTAAACGGATTACATCGAGATCAATTAATATGTAAGTCACTAATCATAGCTTTAAGCCATAGGAAAATAAATTTGAATGCTACTGTTAGATAAAACCTCCTCTATCGCATACTATCTTGTTATGTACTACGTATAGGACAGCCTGTATATCATAATCAAATAGATTTGCTAAAGATAAATAACAAATACATCCTATACATTATCACTACTTAGTATAAAACAAAGTCGCTTTTTCTGTCCCTATATCCCTTTGTATGCTTAAATCTTTAGAACTACGCAACGGATTTAGATGCGTTTTTTTTTAATAAGTTAGAGTGATTCAAGAGGAAGGTTTATATGTATAATACATGTTTAATATAGTAGAGGATGCAGCGGGAACGGGATCTGACGCAACGCGGGCGGAAAAATATTGGCGGTACGAAGTTCGCCGGGTCAGCTAGTACATTATATTATTTAGAAACCAAACAACGCCTAATTTAATATGTATGTTTAACAAACTTTTAACATATTTTCCGCCGCTTTATTACTGAAAATTCAAGAAAATATTTACGCACTCTGAGTAACCGAACATACATCATTTTGATAACACACACACAACACGTCTTAGCTTGTTTGCGAAACCAGAATTGAGGATTGAAGTTTTTGAATGCCCCTTAAATGAGAAACTCGAAGTTGTGAGCGCAATTATATTGTGAGGGACCCCATTTGCATTACATAGGGCTCGTAATCTCGCTGTAGACTGAGTTCTAACGAGTTCGATGTTATATATTCAGATGGTGCTTCTTGAGTGAGTAACTGGCTTCTAGATGCCCTTTGAAATGTATTATTAATATTATTTTCTGTGTAGGTATTGTTTTAACCATTGCTATTGTTGCTTTTTTCTTTGTAAAGTTTGCATGACATGTTGATTTTTGTAACATTTGGGAATTATGGAATATTTTATTTATAGTCCAATTGGTGGCTGGGACGGACTGGATACGGAAGGCGGGGGATCGTACGAAATAGCGCACATTTTGAGAGACCTATGTCCAATAGTGTGCTAATTGATTTATTATTTTTTGACATTTATTTTGCTACCATTGTTTTTAGTTGGATCGTTTGTAAAAAAGTTTCATGATGTATGTACTGTATAATTGTATTTTATTTTATAAAGTTTTCGTTTTCTATCAAATTCAACACAATTTAAAGATGTTCCGAATAAATAAACAAAAGATAAGGCTCTTAGGTATGTGACATTTAAATAAACTTGTTTGATTAAGTGCTTTAATATTATTGTTATGGACTAAAGGATTACATCGAATTTGCCTCGCTAAGAACATTGGACGTGAAAAACCTGATAAGACTGTTAAACTAAGGGCCATTCTTAAAATATTGTTGTATCTTGCCTGAGAGTTTGCCTTCAGCTTACTTTTAGGCACCGAGGGGGCCACGGTGATGGCCTTGGGTCAGCCAAGGTGTCGGAGATGCTAGAGGCAATCTCACCCTCGGCTAGTAATGATCTAAGGCCTCTTGCAGTTTAAGTCGGTTCGAGTCTGACATGACCACCCCCGCCAGCGAAAGCTAGCCATTAGGCGAGGTAAACTAATCATATTGACGTGTCCCATATAAAAAAGACGGGTTGCACTCTGGGAGTGCCGGCAGAAGTGAAAACATTTTCTTTCTTTCTTTATTCGTTAAATACATAGAAAAAGATAGAAAGAACATACCATACCTATAATATAGCGCTAATCATAGAACCTATAATTAATTTTCTGCTAATTTTCTGTCAGAAGAAATTAATAAATTACAAAAAGCAAAAATAATCACAAAGAGTAATAAATTACAGAAAGAAAAAATAATCACAAAAAGTAATAAATTACAAAAAGAAAAAATAATCACAAAAAGTGTCAGAAGGCCAGGTTTGAACCCGGTACTATCTGAAACCATAAGGACTTAAAGTCGACTACGATGCTATTTATCGTATTTTGCAAAATAGACAGTCTATAGCTTATGTTGTATGACGTCAGTCGTCGGTTACGGTCCAAAGGTCAAGCGATCCTGACGCAAGTTTAACACTTTTCACCCATCCAACGCCGCTAAAGAAGTTTTCACTTCAAAAAATACAAGGGATATGCTTACAGATCATGTGAGAATGAAAAAATGCTAAATGAATACTTATTTACCTTACCACCTAAGAAAAAATACTTTTCATTATATTAGTAGTTAGATATAACCGGTTTTTAATTAACGAGGTGAAATCTTCCAGTTGTTTACATAGCACCAACTACAGACTACAGCCAACAGACGTCCAGCCCTTTGTTAAGTCAACAGAAAGCTCTCAAATGCTTGACATGACCTGATTCCAAAATAGCAATGTGTCAGACACAGTCTCTAACAATTTTGACATCAAAGTCTACTTGTTAAGGCTACGTAACAGCATGTGAAAGCGGAAAATTTTGAACAATATTTTTTGTTTAAATTGTCGTTATTTTTTTTTTTCATTTTTTTTTTGACAGGCATTTCTCGGACCAACAAGTTCACTTTAATAACTTTTTGTGGTATGTGCGCATATATGTGTGAGAAAAAAAAAGAAAAATCATTCATTGTAACTATATAAGATATAAGAAAAAAAAAGTTGATTGTAGATTATTAATGTTATATCATACCCACATACCCTAAAGAGCTGAAACGAAAAGTGTTTTTTTTTTTCAAATTTTAGGTATAGAAATTACTTAGGGATTCCCGCTAACACTTAAGCTACAAATTATTGGTACTAGGAGTGAGTTCACGTGAGTAATGTAACATTTTATTTATTTTTTATTTTATTCTTTATTGGACACATAGTTGACATTATTCAATATAGTGATACATAATGTACAGAGGCGAGCTTAACTCTGAATTTCTTATATATATATGTAACTAGCTGTTGCCCGCGGCTCCGCCCGCGTCGATGTCGGTTATCGCTTAGTATTGTGTCAACGCAATTTTTCTAAAATAAATGTAGCCTAAAGTCACACCTCAGCTACCTGCCAATAAAAGTTCTGTCAAAATCGGTCCAGCCGTTTCAGAGATTAGCCGGAACAGACAGACAAAAATTGTAAAAATGAAATTTTGGTGTATGTTCATATACATGTCGCCTCTTTGCTTCGATAATGTGTTATCTTGAAAACTGCAATTTTACAGGAGACTGGTTTTTAACTTACAAAACACAATTGTGACGAAACAAAGAACTTTTTTACTGTAGATCATTAATTTATTATTTAATACAACAAATATAGTATTTGAAAAGTTGTTAAAATCTTGGCTATTTGAAAGCTTAGCAAGAAATTGACTTCAATTTCAAAAAGGGGGAAAATATATCACGTTATTCTTGCAAAAAATTAATAACATAAGTGTTACAACCTAAGTAGTCACGGTGTTGATGATATTACTTTTGTTATGACACTGAGTTATGTCATAAATAAACATTGAAGAAATAAAAACTATTGGATTTGAGAATCAATTTTTATTGAAAAAAAGGGGAACCGATACCTCACTTATTGTAATTTATATTATGACAAAACAAACTTAATACCTGCTACAAAAATAATCACAATTTGTATCGCTTACTTACTGAGATTACAGAGTCCACGTCATAATTTCGAAATAATCTGGCCGACCGTCAAAATTCTGAACGCTCATTTCGCCGATGATGAATTCAACGAATGGTTGTATGGTCGACTGTTAAAACTCCGAATGGTCATTCCGCCGATAATCAGTTCTACTAATTATTGCATGGTCGACTGTTAAAACTTCGAATGCACATTACGCATTTTTTTTTATAACTATGCAGAAATAAATATATTTTCTAACTGTTGCTCGGGCCGGGTAGTAGATGCAGCGTACTATTGGTTTACTGACGACGATTTAGTTTACTGACGATGTAGCATACCATCGTTTTAGTGTACTAACGATGTAGTGTACCAACGATTTGGCGTACTGTCGATGTAGCGTACCATCGATTTGGGGTACTGTCGATACATTAGCCTGTCGATGGAATTTTCGATACAGCGATCATCGATATAGTGACTGTTGATATTATGAACTAGACCCATTGAACTGTGCCACATCAGCGTAACGCTGCACTGTGTCTCTACACTGTGATTAAACGGATTTCTTCATCACAACATAATACCACAAATAATGATAAAGTTCATCATCGGCGTAATAAGCTTTCGAAGTTTTAACAGTCGACCATACAATCATTCGTAAAACTGATCATCGGCGAAATGACCATTCGGAGTTTTAACAGTCGACCATACAACCATTCGTTGAATTAATTATCGGCGAAATGAGCGTTCAGAATTTTGACGGTCGGCCAGATTATTTCGAAATTATGACGTGGAGCCGAGATCACATTTTACTAGACAAGTTAAAGCATCTTTAGCTTAAATCTGCTTGATGACGATGAGGAGTCAGTCGACGAACTACTGCTACTACTATAGTTGAATCACAATGATGGCAATTAGATTTTTTTTTTATAAATAGGACACGTCAATTTGACTTTACCTCGCCTGATGGTAAGCTGAAGGTAAAGTCTCAAGAACAGTTGTCTCAGTTTTTTTTTCTGCTACAGTATCTACAACTTCATTTACGTCCATTACATCCTCTATATTTGCATCCTCCACGCTTAGCATTATGTAATTTTCTAAAACAAAAGACGTTCTGTTGCTTTAAATCTTTAAAATATTTTAGTACCTTCTTTGATTTATAATGTACCTTTTTTAACCTACTATGCACGCCTGATAACGTGTTCGAGAATAATAGCGTGTAATAATCACTTGAATAACTACTATAGTAGGCGTGACAGCGTAACAAACTAACTAACGAACTCGCAGACGTAATTAATTAGTTTTATTATGAGGCATAGATTAAGATTTGTACGAATCAAACATTATTACTAAAATATTATTATCACTTAGTACCCATATTTCTGTGCATTATTTAAATAGCAGATAGAACTAGTATTTAAGTCAGACGCGCGTTGGTATCTCGCACAGCGAAGTAGGTATACTAAGATTTATGGTTATACCTACACACAAATACGTAGTTACCTACACTTGTGTTTATTTCAGGAGTATTTGCATGTTCCATTGTCATTGCCAGTTTAACTAGTTTTTTTACTTCTAGGTTCCATCTGAAAAATTAAGTACCAATGGCTATTAGTTTTAGCATTAACAAAGTACTATTTGGAAATAATTCCAAGAAAACAAATTTATTTTTGTTCTAAAACGAGACATAAACAATTATCTATAGCTTAAATTTTATATTAGAAAAAGTTTTATTACCTACAATGTTACATCGTAAGTTAAGACAAAGCAAAACGAACAGCCTTTCGGCAGCAGTGTGACATAAACATAATATAACAATCGACCTTCGGTATTATTTTTCAATATCAATGTGTCAAAGTTACATATCACATTATAAAATTTAAAATCGTATTTAAAATGAACCTTACCTTTGCAATTAAAACGCGATATGGTCGATAAGTCACGTTTTTGCAGAAATTCTTTAACACCTTCCGCTGCAAGCGCGCGGTGGCTACTATTATGTTGCGTTGTCGCTTCAAACCTCTCCGCAGTAAGAGACAACGTGATATTGTGATCTATCACAGTGGCGCTGTCTTTTTCACCCACAGATTAGCTATTTCGCGTGTAAAAAATACCACGTTTTGTGAGAAAATAAAATCGGATACGGCGGTTTTAATTAGCAAACAATAAAAAAAACGATTTTTCGGATATGTCACGTTATTGAAGCAAAGAGGCGATGTAGTAAAAGACGGTTATTTCAATATTACAAACAGACACTCCAATTTTATTTATATGTATAGAGTATAGATAGATGTAGAGATGACCAGGTTTTAGATCGAGATATTTCGGATTCGAATCCTTAACTACTAAGCCTTTCTAACTCGAAATGTATGTAGTTATATTCTTCTTTTAAATCACTTAAATTAGAAAATAAATGAAGTCAGTATAAAATGTTAAAATATAGCCGTTTTCAAGATATAACTAATGGTGATTACAGCCGATTACCGCAAAGTGATGGTAAAAATATTACAAAGTATAAAGCACTTAAGTTAAGGAGCTCTTCGCTAAATGAAGATTACTTCCAAACCCTGTTTTCTCTACAATCTCAAGGCTGACTATATCGGGTCTATTCAATATTGGACTTATATAATTAAGTGATTCAAGCTGTTTTGTGATACCTATTCTGTAAAAAAAATCACCCAATCAAAAAGTATAAGTGAAAAATATTCTCTCATCTGTGTTAACTGCATCATATTTCAAATGTGCTCTTTTATAAAAAAGAAACATACATACATACATATAAGCACGCCTTTATCCCCGGAGGGTTAGGCAGAGGTGAATTAACGCCCACATTTCACCAATCTGTATTCGGTCCCACGTAATAGGGGGTGTGCCTATTGCCGTATTCCGGGCACTATTGTTGACTCGAGGCATACATCTGAGGCTGTCTGGGCTGTACATATCTGTCTGATGTATAGTTAATCAGCCCTATCCCTTAGTCGCCTTGTACGACACCACATAGGAAGAGAAGGGGTGGCCCAAATTCTACTCTGCCGGGACCCCGCGGAAAAAAAAAACTGCAAGACAATGTCATTTTGTGGAATGCAATATTCATTTTTTTATGACGTCACAATTCTGTAATCAGTGGACAATATTAAGATGTTTTTAAAGATGCCTTTTCGAATTCCGATAACTACCTAAGTAGTTTAGTGAGAGCGATCAAATCATAGCTTTCATTTTATTTAGTCGGGTTAAATGTTCTTATCAACAAAATCAATATTCCCGATCGTATCTGGGATTTTCTCCTCGTAGCCAAGAATCTTCTAATTCCTTCTTCTAACCCTTTAGATTTGACTTATGTAGCCATTATGGGAGCCAATGAACTGACATCCTAGTCCCGAAAGGAAAGTCTGCACAAAAGCCTCGCCTCTCAATCACCTTTACAGATGAGATATACTTGGCTTGGAGGTAAGACACGACGGTATTTCCGTCTAATTGAGCAGTCCGACTGGGGAAGTACCTCCACCCTATAGCATACCGTGGCCATAATAACCTCGTGTTGTGTTCCCGGCGGTGAGTAGGGTAGCCTGAGTTCACTGGAGAGTTCTTGTGCTGTCAGTGGCAAGACCTAAGGCTTTTCCTGCTTTATCTTCTACACTGAATGCACTGAAACTCTCTGTTGTAACAAGGTCGACAGCGCGAGTGTGTGACGCTCCTGAAGTTGCACACGTCCATAGGCCACGGTAACTACTTTCCATCAGGTGTGTACTTGACAGCTACCTAAGTAGTATTAAAAAAAGGGTCTTGAATGTGACTATCTACTCAAACTTCAGTAACATATGCTAAGAGTCGCCTAAGTGCTATAAAATATCTAGTTTGTGAAAACAGCAAGTTCGAGTACGCCAGACAGTTTCAAGACAGTAAAGTGTTTGTTAAACTTTAGAAGGTTAGGTTGCTAACCTCTTTACGGCATTTTGGTAACATTTTAGTTAGTTTTGATACTTTCTTGAAGAGGTGCTAAAGGTATAAGTGTGCGGAAGTTTCTTGAAACTAATCTTATAAGATTCAACTTATTTTACTTGGCATTTGAGCGAGACTTAGTTTTTAGGGTTCCGTATCGTATCCAAAGGGTATAAATGGAATCTTATTACTAAGATATCGCTGTTTGTCTGTCACTAGGCTGTATCTAAACCGTGATAGCTAGACAGTTGAAATTTAGGGAGGCGGCGCGTAACACGCGATACGCGCCTCCCCATACCGGGGGCGAGTTGGGGAACGCGTGTTTCCCCCTCCCGAGGTGGGCCAGACCGAGAAGGATGGCCCTGGGTCAGCCGGGGTGCGAGGGATATGTCGTTGACAACCTCACCTACGGCCTAGCACAACGACCGTGCGGTTAAGTCAGTTCAAGTGCGGCAAAACCTCATTCCGTGGGGGGAGGGGAGGGGATATCCGTGGGGATTTCCCACAAGTAAAAAAAAGACAGTTGAATTTGTTACAGACGATAAAAGTATTTTTGTTTCTGCTATAACAAGAAATACTAAAAATAGAACGGTCCGACTCGCAATTGGCCAGATTTTTATAAAATGTGATAAAATAAAGGAGCTTGCGAATACCTTAGGGTCTGATCGACTCTAGTCATCTGATAAGTAATTGAATTATGCGAAATATGGTCGAAATCAAGGCGATAAACGAAAACCATTTTGAAATATACATATTCTCCCACCTATCTTTCCTCCCGGGGCTAAGGAGTCAGCGATAGTCGCTCCCGTTATAGCAAACCCAAGCAAATCATGAAATGGAGGAGTAAAAGAGCGGACCCAAGGTTCCGAAACGTTTTTGGCTTTGGGTGCTACCTTGAAAGAAGACATTCACCAACATATTATCATTAAATCCTCCATTAGTTCCTTCGTTCACTCATTCATTCCACTATACATCAACATAAGCCAAATTCGGGCTGAAATAAATAAGCAACCAATAAATTTGACCGAAAAAAGTGTCACCCGAGTCCTTTGTCACACTTTTACTTGAATATTGACTCATAAGGTTCTTCACAGTTAGTTACGTGTCACAGTGCGATGGAATGACAAAGTCGTGTAAAAGATGGGCTTGGAAATTGAGGGGCGTTTTTCGTTCATTCGTTCGTTCAGTAGCATTCATTTTTTTTCAGGGTTCCGTATCTTATAGAAAAAAGTAGGCCCTATACAGTGGGACACGGATTCTCCGCAAGCGGATAAGAGGAAATGCATACATATGCGATGCGGATTGTCCACACTGAATAAGTTTAGTACGTTTCTGCAAATGCCCGCGTATTTCATCCGCGTCGTAATGTTTAGGGCCTTATAGGATCTCTTCTTTGTCCGTCTGTCCTGTCTATCAAGACTTTTTTCTTAACAATGTGTGGTAGCATTAAATTAAAATTCATACTAAATAATCGAATCTGCAGTTTCTTGAAGTTCACAAAAAAATGAAACTTCTAAGTCAATGTTGTTAAAAGATACAGCCGTTATACAGAAACCTTTAGTGTGCGAGTGCGATTCGCGCCTGGTTTTTTATACTTATAGCTGAAAATTCTACATCACAATGTAACGTTGGGTGATTCGCAGTCGCAGTTCCAATTTGACACGGCTTTGTGAATTTAAATCGTATTCACGATCCAACGCGTGTACGAGTCTGATAAAATTTGATTAACAAATGAGAATGCCATAAAATAATATTACGAATAACGAAGCTTATGGTGTCAGTATACATGTTTATTTAATACGAAAATGAATTGTGTTTAATAGTGAACTTTGGAATTCACTATCAAGAATAATTCATTTTCGTATAAACACCCTCTTTTGGCCATCCAAGCAAATTGTAGGTATTTGCGTGGAACGCTTGAATGGCCGAAATAGTCGCACTTATAAAATAATAATGTACATTTTGCTAAAAAAATGACTTCATCACTCGCCATATTGCCGTAACAGTGGCATTATTTTAGAAAAATATACGTTGTCCAACTTTACGGATTGCAAGTCGGAAACTTCGTCGGATGAACATACGAGTTTTAGTTTATACCCTTGATTGTTCGGTACAGGTAGCAACAACAATCATAATATTCAAATATTGAATGATTTTATGTTATTTATGTTATATGATTTTGTGACATTAATTACTGCTTCATACTTATATTACTTGATACGGCTCCGCCTCCGTGGTTTAGCTTTCCTATTTTTCCACAGGAACATGTTACCTAGATGAAAAATATCCTATGTGTTAAATGGGTTATCGGTGCACCAATTTTCATCCTATGTGTGATTTTGTTGAAATATGGAACAGAGATAAATAATGCAAAGAGCCATTATAATAAGTTTACGAAATTTGACAATTCACAAGCAACAAACAATTGATTTATTTCGAGTACGTTATTTCAAAAACATTACATTTTCAATATCTATATTCATTATTTGAGTTTATCATCAACTTTTAGAGACCAGTGGTACAATTGTCCACTTGCTTCAGTCAGGAAAGTCTAATTTAAGCTAACTCCTCTTTAAGAATGGCGGTGTCGCCATTTAATCAATTTAAATTACCCAACACTTTCAAAATGGCAACAGAAATTAAAATCAAAACCGAACAGTACGTGCAAAAATCTCAACGTAAAGTCAATTTACTAACCACACGAATCGTTTGGTCACGTTCTATAAGTTTATTCAGTACATTTCGTATGCCTTCAGAGCTCGGAAGTGCTTTTAGTAAACACAATTGTTTTAAAGTACATTATACTGCACTTTGAAACGCTCTTATTCAGTAACGTGATATATCGCGTGATAATAATTAAATCCTAGCACTGTGTGCTCGACTGTACCCTAGTTTATTCCGCGTGTCAACTTTTTAATTTCGTTTGCGAAGTTGCGAAATTCCGCGTCGCAATATGTGGTATTACGACTGTTGAAGGCTTTTGTACGATTTTTTGACGAGAGTTGTTTGGCTCTGATATTGATTTGGGAAGCGGGACAAAGGATTTGTAGTTTTGGCATGCACTAAATACAGTGCGTTAAAAATATTGGATTCTCTTTCACGGTTTAGTTGAATATGTTTGACGCTTCGTTTTCAAAAAAGGTTTGAATATTGACTACCTATGAATTTTTAGACATGAAAACTGTAGATTTTTTTTGAAAAGATTTTTAAATCCTTTCCCATTCATTCCCTATGGATTTAAAAAGAATGGAACTATGAAAACACGTTGACTAGATTTTTTAACTTGAATATTATATACGTGAAAGCTCCAATTGTCGTGTCTTGATTTCAAAAATTTATTTCTAATCAAATCAAAGCAAATAACTCTTTATTGTATGGTACACAAAAAAAAAATTACAATATAAATGGCAGGTATAGTTTCGCAGTAAACATATAATTGGCGGCCTTATCGCACAAGGCAATAATCTTCTAGGCAACCCATTAATTACTTTACACTTTAGAAAACGTCAATAAACGTGTAGTTTTTAATGTAAATAATTAACCTCAACACCCCTGTAAGACCCTTTTTATCAAATTCTTAAAATGTATCTTTTTCCATGTATAAATATTTAGCAGTTGTTACCTACCCACCTATAACAAATGTGTAGGTAATACGAATAGCAACAATTCTTCTATTATATAAAATGAGAATGCCTGAATGCAATTATTGAAGAAATGTTGAAAGCAACGAATACCTGAGACGCGGGAACTTAGACACGGGATGCTCGAAACTTTAAGGTGATTAACGAATGAGTTACGATGAATACGCTCAAGAATATTCAGTGAACTCGTATACGAAGATTGAAGATCAGAATTACCTGTGTGGTGAACATTTGGTATATTGGTTACAGCGTCAGCTATTTAGTGATTAAAGAGACATTAGTGGAGACCGTTAGCAGAAGTTGAAATTTTCAAAGTCAGATGAATCAATAACCCAAAAACTTAGCAAGGTATGACTGGGATGCGGAAGAAGATGATCAGTAGGCATACCATGAATCATCTGCAGTTTTTTAAATATCACTTAAATGGCAGAAAAGCGCGCGGCCCACCTGTGTGCAATCATACTCGTGCTATCGGTCCTGTAAGAACAGAGAGTTTCTGTGCCGTCAGTGCAGAAGACAAAGCAGGAAATGCGTTTCCCACTGACAGCATAAAAACTCTCCAGTGAGCTCTGTCTGGCTACCCTACTCACCGCTGGGAACACAACACGAGGTTATTATGGCTGCGGTATTCTGTAGGGCGGGAGGTACTTTCCCAATCGGACTGCTTTATTTGAACGGGAATAACATCGTTTGGAGAGATATAGACCTTGTCCATTGTACTGTAATAGGCTTATTGAATGATATCAATCAATTAATCAATTAGCCCACCGCCCGCCACTGTTGGACATAGGCCTCTCCCAAAGTGCGCCATTTCGTCCGATCCTCCGCTTTTCGCATCCAGTCTGTCCCAGCCACCTTTTTCCGATTACAGTCCATCTGGCTATAGGACGTCCTACCCTTCGTTTGTCTTCTCGCGGTGTCCACTCTAGGACTCGTCTTCTCTAACCGCCATCGGTCCTTCGAATTAATTGACAATCAAACAATAATCATTATTGGTAAGTTTATTGTCATATCTTTCTCTAACATGGTATTGTATAAAAATTACAATGAGCACACCCGATTGGTGATCGAAATGGTACCAATTAATTAAATTACGTCTAGAAATAACCCTGTGTGCCTATTGCCTCGTACAATGCATGTGTAGCAACTTGCAGAATTTATTTGCCTTGCATAACTTCCTATAAACTGTTGTGAGAATACAAAAGAAACTTCATACTTCTATGTTATAAGATTATTTCAGTTGGAAACCTTTCGTACTGTTTTTAACAAGTTCACAGAGTACCCGTATATATGCATCTTTGCCTTACACTTATCTTTCATTGCTTTAGTTACATGAAGTTAGGCATAATATGATGATTTCATTGATGTGTCTAATCTGTACCGTTTTTACCTAATCATTTCCCATACTTTTATAATGTAATCACTCTAATGAGTGCGGGATGGTGCGGGGCTGAGTTTATTATATTCGTAGACTCCACATATTTGCTCTAAGGCGTCGTCTCTTATAATCACCTTAAACATTATTTTATTAGTTTCACCCTTTACTAACTATCTATGAAAGCTTAATTTGAATATTGAATTTAACCGTCTTCTACTTGCTAATACATTTCTCTTGGCTCCCAAAAAAGTGTGACGTTACGACCTGGCGTATTATTCTGAGTTACATCGAGTTTCAAACGCAGTTTTAACGTGAGAAGACGGTGAATTATACCGACGGTATAGTTGGTTAACATGGAAGAGAGAACTGGCGTAAAACTAGACGAACTTAAATGTATCTGCTTCTACGAACGCGCCGAATCACGAAACATTTTGTCACTTAATATAAGGGGCCTGCTCAAATAGACATTTTATGTCTCTGTATTCATAAAAGTGACAAAATAAAGCTTCTATCGTACGAGGATTTACTCACTCCTATGTTATAAACGCTTCGTAACTTCGGCGGTAAGCAAAAAAGTTACCAATACGTACGTTCGGTGTTCAATACCCACTCACCGTTTGACATCCAAGTTTTCCCATTACAAGTTTGTGTAACGTGAAAATTATTCGGCTATCAAATATTTGGATGTCGGCACATTTATGCTTTTAATAAACTTCTTTATGATAAACATTAACCGTTTTTAACAATGAGTAGGATAAAGTTTTGTATTTTATATTGGTGGTCGTTGATGTTCTGGTGATAAATGAGTAACAAACAGATAGATAAATTATACTTGTTTACTATGGGTACGGTCTAAGAGGACTCAATGCATAGAAATATTTTGATTTATTTATTTATTTATTAGAGTTAGAATATTATCAGTGATCGTCAATCTAGAGGGGCTTTAGTTGTTGAGAATTTTGCTGCGATCAATGAAACACATACGAAACTTAGACTTAATATTTTTTCTATCGTGCGCGAAATCCTCACGGATACCTCCCCATTATTTAACCTAAGCGAACCAACAGACGAGCTTAGCATCCTATTAATCTTATTGATCATCATCTAATTGTCCTGGTCTCAAATATTTTTTGGGTCGGCGCAACATGTCCGTCTCCTCCATACATTCCTGTCAGATGTCAATTCCTTAGTTACTCACTTCTTTACCATATCATATTTCAAGCAATTTATTCATTTTATCTTAGGCTTACTTCTACTCCCAAAACCCTCTACATTCATACTTTGAACCTTCCTTACAACATTATTCTCATTTCTTCTCATAATATGTCCATACCACGCAATCGCTCGCTTCTCAATGTTTCATTCAGTAGTGCCACTTTCAAAGCTTCCTATTGATACCGACAAGTAAAATTTACATAAAACAAATCTTCTTCAATACATTAAATTTCCTGCCAGTATTCTAAATATTCATACAAAGGGTTGTAGCATTTGTTGTCACAATTACATACCTGAAGGCAGTACTCGGAATCCAATTATTTCAGCGTGCACTGTAGGAAAGTCGTCGTATAATTGAAAGTCCTCTGTGCTTGTGAGATTTCCTTGTGACGTACGAGGCAGCTCTGCTTGTGATTTTAGTAATTAGTATTATTTGAGTACAGCGTGTTCTACCTTCGTCGAGGCGGAGAGATACTGCGAAAACACTGTTTACTTTTAGATTAAATAATTTGTCACATTAGTGTGGTGACGAAAAAGGATACAAGCACCACTACCTCATCTCATTCGATGACGTCCTAAGAGGTGACTAACGGTAAAATACGCAGACAATGTCACTACAAGAGAAGGAAATCTCAAAATAAAACCCTAAACCAACCCGTCTGGCTAGTGTAGAAACAGTACCTAGTCCAAAGCATACCATTACTGGGAGAGGCCAACGGCTAATGGAGGGTTTAGGCTAAACCAAATTGTGTTACATACCGATTGTCCGACATTTTCTATGCTAACAGCGGATGTACAGATCATCCTCCTCCTCCCCCCTCCCCTCCCCAGAGAAGAAGAGTAGAAAGATGAATGTTTGGGTTTGACACATATTTTGACGTTAAGAACAGTTGTTGTCAACGTCAATCTTATGCATTGATTAATCTATTCTAGTCTAAAAGCGTATGGCCACTTGTCTAGAGGCAAGTAAACTTATTCAAATTCAAGCTAGTTCCGTTCGTAAACATCAAATTCCGCTTCAAATTCGTACAATATATCGGACAGCAAATACATTTCAATCGAGCTGTTCAAGCGATGATAACTAGAGGTAGGTATCGCACGTTCGGAGCAATCGATCGATACGTGGCTAGGCATTGTCGCGGTCAGGATTACGTCCACCACTAGTTCTATACATTTTGGCTACTTATATCTTGCTTTGTGTTTGGATTCTGTTACGGACGTAGCGCATGCATGTATATCACACGTTCATACAATATATTCATGCCTGTAAATTCCCGAAGAGATTTCCTACTGATGCTTTCTATGATTTCGATTTCACGTAATAGTGGTTGAGGTTATTTACATCAGGCGTTATTTCCTCTTCCTAAAGTCCCGGGTTCTTCAAGCGGGTCGTGAAAAAGCATCTGTCAAGGCCGTCAAGTTAGGGAACACCATTTTAAGACCAATTGCATCAGAAACGGTGGTCCGTATCTTGTGGACTGCACCTCTGGATTTACCAGCGTGGTGCAGTCAATTGACGGGCCAAATATAAATAAAAGTAAAAATATTCCTACTATTGTTCCTAAGTAGGTATTAATAACACTGTTTTGTTGAAAGTGTATAGATGTTGATATTTCTATTGGCTCTATCTTATTCCTGTCTTATTGCTCTCAGCTGTTGACAATTTTGTTTTATATAACTAGTTGAAGTAATTGGCGTGTACTAACTTAAATGTTGTGTATATGTCAATGTAGCGTAAGCTCCACAAACAAAATAAAATTGGATGTTTGTGAATCAATCAGCTCAAATGGCTGAATGGATCTGACTGAAAGTTATAGTCTTAAACAACACATATAAGATAAACGTAAAATTTATACTTTGTCGTGGACTGTATGACTTTAATCTGTATCAGATGAATAAAACAACAATTTCTTCCACAATGCTTGTTTATTCCTTCGGTTCTATTTCATGGTTCTCATTAGACCATGTATTATTTAACCACACTACGTATCAACTGTTCCTCGATGTTTTGTCGCCGATCTTAGATCAGACCCTTGATCTTTTGCCACCGATCTTGGCCTTCAATACACTTGAAACTTTAATCGCCGGTCTCGCTTGTTCTTAGTCCTTTTGCCGCCGGTCAAGACCGGTGGTGCTTGATCATCTCACCGGCACCACCCTGAGGCTGGTGAATTCCCCCCCAGGGGAAAAACTACTATTCCATGTGTTCTATATATTGTTAAACCGGTTAACCAGCGTGGTGCCGGTCAGATGATCAAGCACCACCGGTCTTGATCGGCGGCAAAAGGACTAAGAACAAGCAAGACCGGTTAATCAGAATAGAACCCAGAGAAAACCAAGGTTTTCTCTGGGTTCTAATCATTAACCGGTTTAACAATATATAGAACACATTGAAAAGTAGTTTTTCCCCTGGGGGGGAATTCACCAGCCTCAGGGTGGTGCCGGTCAGATGATCAAGCACCACCTTTAGTATTAATGGAGTGATAGGAAATAATCATACAAGTAATGGTGAAAATATTAGTTTATTGTAAACCTATACAAAACAAATTGTGCGGTACAAATTCAACAAGCCGGCACGGCTAATTAGGTGCTAAAGTTAATTAGCTAAGACTAAACATCAGTCTAAACACAGACTGAAACACAGGGTCGTTGGTAGCGGGTTCAGATTGGTACCGCTCATTACATACACTATAATATTGACGATCCAGCTATCTACTGAATGTTACAGCTGAATGTGAATACCGGGAGTAGTCGGATACAAGCGACTAAGGATCCCGGAGGTACCTTACTCCTGTGAGCCAGGGATGAGGGTCTTGCGCAGCTACCAGGCTATCACGGACTCCATCCACAACGGTCTCGGCTTATACACAGCTTCGCGGCCCCAACTTGTGAGGGCCCAGTAGTAGTGTCACGATGTCAAGAGATGAGATGCATGCTGACATGGAGGTCACTTACCTACCTCTGAACACATCATTTCCAAACAACGCAATTTTGAGATGCGAGTATCATTCAATTAAAGAATAGGAAACAACGTCAATAAGAATGAAATATAATTAAAAAAAAACCATCTGTAAAGAGAGGAAAATACATGTGAGTATTTCTTACAGATGTTAACTTAAATGTGTGTCGTGGTCATGAATTAGTTACTCACGTGAATATCGCGAACCCAGTTCTTGTGGACACGATGATTCAACCCGCCAAAATCCCGTTAAAATATTGTGCTATGAATATCAGGTGAGAAAACATGCACGTGGCGAACAAAGATTTCAAGTGATCGGAACTGAGGCGAAATACATACCTGAACATATTTTATTTATTCCATCATGACTGGATCATGCTGAGGTCTCTGGATGACCATGAGCTCGAAGCTCCAGCAATTCGTTGAGAATTTTTTGAAGTGAAAACTTCTTTAGCGGCGTTGGATGGATGTAAAATGTTAAGGAAGCGTCAGGATTAGTTGACCTTTGAACCGTAACCAACGACTGACGTCATACAAGATTAGGTACAGACTATGTATTTTGCAAGTTACAATAGATATCGTCGTAGCTTGAACGGTAAGCACGTCGTCGTCTGTAAGTCCTTATAGTTTCAGATAGTATCGGGTTCAAACCACCTGGCCTTCAGGGATTTTTTGTGATTGTTTTTTCTTATTATAATTAATTTATTACTTTTGGTGATTATTTTTTCTTTTTGTAATTTATTACTTTTTATGATAATTTTTTCTTTTTGTAATTTATTATTTTTCGTGATTATTTTTTCTTTTTATAATTTATTAATTTCTTCTGACAGAAAATTAGCAGAAAATAAGTGATAGGTTCTATGATTAGCGCTATATTATAGGTATGGTATGGTATGTTCTTTTTTATCTTTTTCTATGTATATAACGAAGAAACAAAAAAAGAAAATGTTTTCACTTCTGCCGGCACTCCCAGAGTGCAACCCGTCTTTTTTTTATTACAACAGTGAGCGTTTTTCGTGGGCAGCCACAAAGGAAATGACCCCATCGATAAGATGTCATCGCTGTCATTATGAAGGATACGGACATCCTGTCAGTGGTATGACACAGAGTCCTTTTGGCCCCAAAACTAGTTCGTTCGCAAATATTGATTAAAAATGAAACAAAGCATTAATCACTAATGTTGCCACGTTACAACATCATATCGCTGTATGCTGCTGTGCGTAGTAATATTATTTATTTTATCCATAGCCCGCAGTGCGGCTTAGGGAGCAATAACTTTTTCTTAATTCTAATACAATATCCTACTTAATCTATTAGCTTAACTGTCGCATCTATCACATAAACCCGCACTGGACAACTTTTATCCCTGGAATAGGCCACGGATTTCACGCGAGTGGAACCACGGCCAACATATAGTCGATCATAAGTTGGCAAGATTAACCAGTGGTCGCATACGTTGACCCGCGATGACCTCTCATTGGCTCTATTCCATATTTTTGTGTGCATCACAATAGGTACAATAGGTATAATGGTATATAAAGCTACTTGGTATATTGTATATTCTAGTTTTAATGTTGGAAATAATGTATTTTGTTGGGTTGGAAGCGAAGCTTGCGGTGTGCTAACTGGTGTGTAGTGGTAAGCTCTTGGCTACTAGCGAGCTATCTACTTGTGAACCAGATATTAAATGTAGTTATTAATTGATAATTTTGAATTGGAATACGCTTGTTTTGAAATGATTGCCAATTATAAAAATAACGAAATTGAGGTGCAATTTTATTTAAGTAACACCTGTCTTTGTCTACGCAGAACACTTATCAATGTTCTTCACCTACCTATTACCTGGCAAAGCAAGCATCATTTAAACTTCTTTAAGGGAACGTTCTAACCGGTATTGGGGACATTAATACCCTCCTACGATGCGCGCCGCCGCCGTGGCCTGCTTCTGCTAGGGTGACGAGCGGCTCCACCCGTTATCCTCAGGCCCGCCCTCATGGGGGGCGGAGGTCGGTTTGCGCCCTCCGACGCCCGAGCCGCCTTTGAACGCGGCCTGCGATGTCCGCGAGTCTTTCTCGCTCGCTGCGCCGCGCCCGCTCTGCTGTCTCCTTCACGAGCATGACCTGCTCGCAGAAGGAGGCGCTGGCCGCCCACGCCGTGCAGCGGACCATCGCGAGCAGGGTGGAGAGCGTGAGCACTCTCACCCCCAGGGCCCTAACAAGCTCCCGCCACGGCGTTTTAAACGACGGACACTCGGTGAGCGTGTGCACCCCCGACTCCACGCTCGCGTCGCAATGATGGTACTCGGGCGTTGGCTCTATGCCCATCAGATGCAGTTACCGCCCGAAGTTACCGTGTCCGGTAATGACCTGCGTCTGACGGTACGAGAGGCCACCGTGTGGCCTCTTTAGCCACTCCTCCATGATGGGTCTTAACGCCGCAATCATGGCGTGCCCTGGTTTCAAGGCGTAATGAGCGTCTGCCATCTGACATTCCAATTCTGACACGTAAGCCTCGTTTATCAATTAGTGTACCTACCGGCTTACAGATGAGGTTCGCTTGGGCCGCGATTCGGATCTAAAAACATACTTGGAGAAAATTTCCAATCGATAAATTATATTTGCAAAAAAAATATCGTAAATAAACAACAAAATTACCATCAAATCTCGCTTACACGTACGAACGAAAATGTAATTGTTATAACATCCGAATCGTTCGTTATAACAAATCTAAATACACGAATGGAAATTCTCATGAATATTTATCAACAGTAAGCTTCCCTTGATGAATTTTGTGCTATATTTTTTTCTATTTCGTTCACAGAATGACGAAATATAATTTAATTGGAACAACAATTGTTTTTTGTAAACTGAGAGTATGTCATAATCGCGTCAATAAACCACCAGAAAAACCCATAACAAAATCCTGCAGGGAGTTTTAATATTTTACTGACTTTGTAGGTATATGACACAAGAGAAAAGCAATATAGTGTTATGAGGTTTGTTTAGCGCAATAGTAGGAGTGAGAAAAAGAGTAAAATAAGTATAGTCACTGCAGTATAGTTTTCGCCATAATAAAATGGTCAAAGAATACTTTTACCGTACTTTAAAAAAGGAACAGTCAGCAGGAGAGCAGGAGTCGAAATACTTTTTTTCAAAGCTATTATTTTTTAATTTCCATTTTCAATTGCGAGAAAAAACTTTAGCGAGAGATTTGTCAAGCTTTTAATTTTAATCTATCTTTATAATGAAGGCTTGATATTAAAATATATTCTAAAGCTGCTAAACCCTTCTCTGAGTCCAATGAAAAATAAAAGCCATTAATCTTCGTAATAAAATTAATTTATTTCACTATGCAAATGTAAACAAAGACGGTGAGCCGTTAAAATGCAACTGACAGAGGTAATTATAAATAAGGATGAGTTTCCCTGAAACAAGTTTAAGGATCTCAGCTGACTAACCTCTTTTTGATGTGAAATATGACGCGCGATGCGACGGTCGTTGCTTCATTTGCCAATCATTTAGGAAATCATCATCATCATCATATCAGCCACACATAGTCCACTGCTGAACATATCTAAAGCAGCCCTCATTCAGCGCTTCCCGGCGAGCTTGATGAGGTCGTCCTTCCACCTGACCGTTGGGCGTTCTACACTACGTTCGCGGTCGCCATTCCAGAACTATTTTAGTCCATCGGCCATCTTTTCTGCGCGCTATGTGACCCGCCCATTTAATTTGTTGATGTAACAATACTTCTCTTTTTGTTACTTTATTAGTTTTTAATTTTATTAGTTTATGAAGGAAAAAGTAATATTTCAGAATCAACCTTAATAATAATAATAATCATTATGAAAAATATATATAAAAACAATACATAATATATACAAACCTGCAGGTTCAGGCGTCAAAGAATTCCTCCCCATCGACGTCAACTGGGCGGGTGGCCCGAAGGCTGGCGACATTGCCACGTTGAATGGCAAAACTGCCCCTCTAGACAAATGGCATTTCGTTCGTCGGCGTTTGATAGAATAGAAAGACGAATGTATGGGATTTGACGTTTTTGACAGTCGTTAACACATGTCATAAACGTCAAATCCTATACATTCGTCATTCTATTCCATCAAATGGTGAACAACGAATTGCCACTTGTCTAGAGGGGCTGATCCTTTGCACAAGGAATAAACCCGCCCTCTGGACACGGGTAGCGTCTATTAACCGTTTGGAAATGTCTTTAAATAATAGACGGGCACTTGGACCCCATGATCCCAGCGTCTCGACCCCAAACGGCTCAAATATGTAATTATAACTTAAGCTACTATATTTGCGCCGTTTGAGGGTCTCTGCCGTAGCAGCAGCAGCGCAGGCACAGTCTCCAGTCCCTGGAAGATCCCACACCAAATGCCTTCCAATTTGTTTGGATATGTAAATGTTTGTTACATAAACGTATGAACGCGACTGGTTGTTTTTTGTAAACGAAACGGATAGATTATGGTGTGGTATAATACACAGGCTACTACTACTAGAATATCTTCCTACGAGTTATAGGAACACGATCATTACGACACGTGAGTGGAGTCACAAGCAACAGCTAAGTTTTATAACAAAATGTAGATTCTGGGTGCCAAATTAGCCACTAGTGCTGTGTTCAGTTATGATTACCGGCAACCAAAATACTGTCTAGTGTGGCATTGGCCTTATAAAGTTTCAATATGCCAACACCACACTTATCTTGGTTGGCACCCGTTGATTTTTCATCTAAACTTTGACGTTAAATTAACATTTTTAATGTAATTGTTGTCATTGTTGCTAACATGGGTTTATGTAAGGTTATGAAACGTTGTGTAACGTGTTTTGAAAATGTTGAGTTAAAAAGTTTGCAGTTTAGATTAGTTTACATATCGCTTTTTATTCAACATAAATATTAGATACGCAAATTTACAAAAAAAAATAATGGAAAATAGTCACAAGACAACGTGATAAAAAAAAATGTAGGTTCTACTGTGGTTTTATATATTCACGACTCAAATTATGTAAAACCAAACTAAATATTTATAAAATAACTGATCACACTTCGATGTGGCTTATATCTGAATATTTTTAGTATTTTTACAAAGGTTAAAACAAGAATGGATGAAGGACCTGGCCTAGGTGAAGAAAACAGCCCTCTTCTTTTCTCACTATTATATATATTATTAAAGACTTATTACACTCATATAACAGTCACAAAACATACATTTCCTATCTCATAAACTTTTTATTTCCCATTCCTCCTCCAAGGAATCTGCAGACACACACAAAACTACACACATTTCATACCGTCATACAACATTATAATGAAAGCACATTAACTACACGTCCCCTTAAAACAGAACTTATTAAATTAAACAGTACTCCTTGAGTTTCCTAGAGGCTCTTATCTTGCCGCTTGGGCTCCGAGGCCATTAAAACTTGGACCTCCCCACTAACTGCGACACAGCACTAATTGGTTAGAGAAACCACTTCGCTGATAAATTAAAAATTATTATCAACTGGCCAAGGCGGAGTTTGGAATGGAATGGGCGGAGTTGCTTAGTTATGGTTTATTGTGGATTGTGTTGAGATTACTATGCAGAGGTTTTGGTATTATTGAGATCATCTTAACGGTATTCCTGCATACAAGGCTTTCATCTCTGAGCTGGGATCCGCTCTTCGACTTTTCTTTCGATTTGAATGAGTTTGGCTTATATGGGATCGACTACTGTCTGACTCCAAAATTTCAAGAGAAAAGCCTACATCAGAGCCTCATCTGGTAGTCGTTAGACTTATATTATGGGTACTAGAACGCAGATAAACATATTTTGATATATTTGTTTTAGTGAATTCAATTATAAACACAAACAAACCCTGAATTAGCCTTTAAACGCTCTACCAGTAAACCATACACCTCAACTTACACTCTTGTCTATATACTCCTACAGCGTGATTATATACCTCGTCAATAATCTTCTACTACAAGGCTTTGTACACTAAGTACTCCGTCAGAGACGAGCATAAACGCATAAGTAATAACTCTCGAAAAGCCGACGGCTGTATTGTTCGACTTCCAACTTTACAATGGATCTCGTTTAGAAGGCTTGCTACTGGTTGTAGAACGTGACTTAGTACAGGAGGAAAGCCATTTAGGTATTATCAAAACACTTCATCATAAGCTGACTCTAATTTTACCGCAATTAGGTACATAATGATACCCCAATAATCAAACTGTGGCTTTTTGATTGCTATAATTCACAAGGGAGTTATAGATTTTTTTAAACTGTTTATACTGGAGATTGATGGCACTTGGTGGAATCTACTACTCATATTGAATAATGATAGCACTTGTAAACCTTTATTTATTAACACATAAAGACATTGATTTACAGATTAGTTTGAATTAGCACTTATAAACCACTAGAGTTTGCGTAGTACTAAACAAACAGTTGCTCTTTTCTTAAAAAAAGTTTCGATACATAAGAGGTCGTGTTCATTAGTACAAATAAGTTAATATAGGTACTTATTACTTGCTCAATACATACAACTTCGTATTTCAATAGATAATTTATTTCAACTTGTTGGTGTTAACGTGATAAACAAAACTGTCACTCAATTAAAACTACTACTCACTTTAAATTCCCTATTTAGTCCGGGACGAATAAAAAAAATAAACCTCTTTTAGTCTATGGCCGATCGATAGGGAAGAATATTTCTTTTCACGCTATTGTGAAAATAAAATTATCAACTAGTTTTCACTTTTGAAATTATAATTATTTATTAATTAAATAATGTCTACAAGTACTAGTCGTGAAGAAAATGATTTATGTTATATACGTAGGTATATATGATGTGATTTATGTGAAGCTCTTAACGTTATGGAATAAACACTGAAAACTGCAAGGGTAAATATCTATTTTAGTATTATTTTATTTACAAGAATGTTGAAAAACATCGTATGATACACATGTGTATTGATGATGATTATTGATCCTCGGCTTATATATCGGTTATCACCAACTTAACACGCTTGTACCATAATGTACTATTATGATTCAGAAGATTGTAGAATTTGTAGACTGGATAAGCAGAGGTAGTAGCTATATGGGCATTTTTTCAGGGGTTGTTATGTCGCACGCGAACCGACTAAAACCGCACGCCATCGTGGGTCATTAATAGCCGAGAGGGTGAGATTACCTCTTGCAATATCCCTCATGCCTCAGGCAGCCTAGTAGTTGTAAGGAGTATTGACAAATCCTGATACCTTTCTGAGAAACAATGTCAAAATTGGTTGTGCCAATGTTGTTAGAGTGCATGGGGCCCTACTGAGATCCTCGGGGCCCTAGCTTGATTATCATGGTCCTTGCTCTAGCCGACGCTATCAGCACGGGGTCTGCGATCCGACTTTTTCTAGTCAGACTCCGTCGCGGTTGAACTTTCATATTTTTCGTTAACTTGCAAACCCTGGCCCTGATTTTTCTCTTGGGTTTGGGTGGTCAGACAGCCGTGATTCCCGCAAAAGGCAAAACCCAGGGGAAAATTATAAACTAACTTTTTTTTAACAGGCATCTTATAAACGCTCCTGCCATCCTACTTGCCTTCATGCCTTTATTAAAAAGCAGTTACTTTGTCATTACAAACAGATTCTTTAATTTTCTCTTTAGTATATTTTTTTGCTATCTCTATCATTCATTTAAATACAAAAATAAATACGTTTTGAACGTTATTAATATTAAAATGGAAACAGAACAGATTGCAGAAACAAATATAAATAAAAACGAAATTACAAATGAGATTTGAATCGAAATGAACAATTTTTTGTGAAGAAATTAAGAAACGAGATTGTGATATTCAAGGTACGTTGGGGAAAACAAACAGAGCTAGGAAGGAATTAACTAGTCCTACCGATATAATTATTGAGAAAGTTTGTGACGATGTTTTGATGTTTTTATTCAATCACGCCCAAATGGCTGAACGGGCCTGGCTGAAAATTGGCACAGAGATAGTATTTTGCTATAGTCTTTAATAACATAATATATGAGCTTCTTTTTATCCATGATGAAGGTCCCCATGGCATTGCGGAAACGGCCACGGGCAACAGCTATTTCTTTGCTTTTGTTCAATTTTTTTTTGTTATAATGAAATCTTGACTACAAAGTCTCAAAATAATCTTTTTTATTATTCTTAATCAAATTGTTTAATTTATTTAAATTGTATCTATTATTGTCAGAGCTCAAGGTGTGTACCAATTTTCAGATTAATCGGTCAACAGGAATGGGGTAAGATAGGAAAAAGTGAATTGCTCAGGTGGGACTCGAACCCACGATCTTTCCCTTACAGGGGGAACGCTCTGACCACTGAGCCACCGAGACACACCTGAAGCTATCCAAATTCTCCTATACTACCGTCTTAGGGCGACGGTGGGAGCCACCTACCGACATTCATACGAACTATCAGAAACAATGAATGATGTTGCAATCATTTTTAAACATTGTTTTTCGATGACTCCGCCCAAATAATTGAATGAAATTTTGAAGCATTTACTATGCTAACTTTTCAAATCGATTAAGATAGGAAAAGTGAATTGCTCAGGTGGGACTCGAACCCACGATCTTTCCCTTACAGCGGGAACGCTCTGACCACTGAGCCACCGAGCCACACCTGAAGCTATCCAAAGTCGATTTGAAAAGTTAGCATAGTAAATGCTTCAAAATTTCATTCAGGAATGGGGTAAACAAAGGTATTAAGATCATTTTGAGTACTTTGTAATGATGACTGTACCACATACCAGAACAATCAGTCAATTGGAAGGGGGAAACCAAGGTATTAAGATCATTTTGAGTACTTTGTTCCTCAATATCGATCTGATGCTGACTGTCCCTTCTTCGACTAACTAAATGACGAATACTGGTAATTTGTTTCTTTGGGTATAAATAAATACCTTTGACTGTTTCTGTGAACGAAATTGAAACCTTTATTTAACTACCTTAATGTATTTATTTAATTTGTACATAACTTGCCTTTGTAATTGCATAAAATCAAGCTTATGGGAGAAATTTGGAATTTAGTACAGATTCAATGTGTTGATTCAATGTTTTTCATATAGTTATCAGTTAACTGTCGACATACTTTGATTAGGTAGGTTGACACTTGTTATATTTTTCTCGTAAGTAAACAAATTATTACTTAATAATACAGGACATACATTTATTTATTATTATAAGTGACCGGTAATAAGTTTGCGCCTTATCTATATCACAAAAAGCCTGAAAAAAGTTGCCAAGGTTGTTTAGGTCTTCGGGAAAATACAGACATAGGTAAGAAGTTATCTATGCATTGCGGGGGCTTTACAACTATGAAATTAACGGACCGAAAGACATTTTACCTATATCAAACCGAAAATATAAATTTACAGTTGATATTAATTAATTAATTAATTTATTTATTTATTTAATAACTCATTGCATATATGGGTTACAGAGTAGTTGTTATAGACAGTGGATACAGTTTCACCATATATCACCATTAGGCATGCAATTTTGGTGGCTAAATTACAAATTAGAACATTGTCACATCATTACAAATAGTCATTTCAAAATTCCTTCAATTTCAATTAACAATGTCAATAATATTAATAAGAACAATATAAAATAGAATAGAAATAATGTAGGTTGTCAGTTTAATTTGAGATTTCAATGTCTATGCATATTATGATGTCAAGATATAATTAATTTACTTTGCCAAAATAAAATTTACCTACATCGAATACTGTATGAACCGACCACACCACAACTAGGGCACCTTGTACTGCTGTAATGTCTTATCTGTTAGGAATTCTTTCACGGAGTAATAGCATTTTTCTATTAACAAGTCTCGGAGTTGTTTTTTAAACAGTTGTAGCTTAGATGCGGTTCTGATATACTCTGGTATACAATTGAAAATCCGCGGGGCCAGGCAAAAGACGCTCTCATGCATCAATTGCGTTTTACTAGCAACTATATGTAGTTTAGTTTGATGCCGTGCACGCGTACGATATTTAAATAATTCTGGATTATTTTTTACGAATATTGCAACCTCGAGTATATATATACATGGAAATGTTAATAATTTCATCGATTTGAAATATGGTAAACAGGAGTCAGGTGCATAAAAATTAAACATTGCTCTTATGCAGCATTTTTGGGCTTTGAACGCACATTCGTGGTCAGTGCTGTTACCCCAGAAGATTACCCCATACCTGAGAGTTGAGCTAACATAGCCGTGGTAGGCTGTTATTAAGGTAGGTGTATTTGCTACCTTCCTTAATTTCTGAAGAGCATACGAGAATTGGGCCAGTTTTTTACACACATATTCTAAATGAAGTTTCCAATTTATTTTATTGTCTATATGCAACCCTAGAAATTTTGTGCTTTCTACTTCTTCAACGTCATTGTTCAGGTAATGGATTTTTAAAGATTCTGTTCTATTAATTCTTATTTTGAAGTTCATTATTTTAGTTTTGTCAATGTTGATTGTTAGATTATTTGTCTTAAGCCAGTCCATGATTTGTACCAATGATTGATTAATGTCAGTTTCTAAATTTATTGTATTGTCATTATTAAAAAGTACTGTACTGTCATCAGCGAATAGCGTAATGTCATGTTGTGTTATTAAGGGCATGTCATTTATGTAAATGAGGAAGAGCAAAGGGCCCAAGATACTCCCTTGTGGAACACCGAATTTTGTAGTAACACTTAACTAAGCTGTGGAATGAGCTCTCTGCTATGGTTTACGGCTATACATAATTATGGGGTTCTTTAAGAAGGTTTCTGCAGGGCCGACAACGTGAGTGTGATGCCCTTGGTAGTGCACACGTCTAAAGGCCACGGTAATCCCCTACCATCAGGTTGGCCGTGTGCTTGTCTGCCACCTAAGTGACATAAAAAAAGACGGGTTGCACTCTGGGAATGTCGGCAGAAGTGAAAACTTTTCCTTTCTGTCAAACACCACAAAAAGTAATAAATTACAAAAAGAAAAAATTATCACAGAAAGTGTCAGATGGCCAGGTTTGAACCCGGTACTATCTGAAACCATAAGGACTTACAGTCGAAGCGTTTACTGCTATGTTGCGAAGCTATTTATCGTATCTTGCAAAATAAATAGTCTGTAGCTAATATTGTATGACGTCAGTCGTCGGTTACGGTTCAAAGTTCAAGCGATCCTGACGCGAGTTTAACATTTTTTACCCATCCAACGCCGCTAAAGAAGTTTTCACTTCAAAAATCTACATAAATCCATAAATCAATATTACAAAAATCTATTTGAACATAACGTTACAACATGTCTACTGTTACAAACCATGTCGACTGTTCAATTAATCCACAATCACTCAAAAAACTTTTCATATTGCGAATGTCGGCCATAAAACATCGCTGTCCAAGCGTGGTATGTCAAAAGTTGCTCCTGCCGCCCCCCGTTACTTGCGCGACCGAAAGCGAATAATGAAACTCGCTGCGATGAAACTGACACTTTCCCCTTTCTCTCTAATTCTTATTTCCTATCTGACACTCAAAGTGACAGGTGTCAACTTGCAAGACAATTTATTTTTTTCTCTCGTTTTATGGATATTATATTATGTTAACAAAATGCTGATTATCATTTTCATAATGAGAGAATTGTTTTACTTTTGTAATTCTAATGTAATTATTGTATCTCTGTATACCAAATCGCTATTGAACTTGCAACTTGCCATGGAGAGGTGGCAGATTCGAATTCCCATTGCCAATGAACTCAAATCGATTTATATCCCACAATTAAGATTTCTCAAGTCCCGTCTAAGCATGGTCTGTTTCCAATCTAAGGCGACTCTTAATATTGACTAGGAATATAGGTTTTTTTTACGTGCGCAATCCCCACTGATTCACGCTGGAGCTTGAGCCACGGTATATCGGACTCGAACCGAATAAAACGCACGCCGTCTGTGGGTCGTATTGAGGAATTTTGCCTAACCAAATAAATTGTCATTAAATCCGTAAAAATAAGAAATAACAGTGTCATTTTCCTTCAATTCATAATTAAAAACGCTCAGTTGCGCTCAGGGCGTACCAAACCAAAGCTACAGTCGTCGGCTGCAAGCCGCCGAAATGAATCTATCAAATAGACCCCGAGAGGGAAGCCTGTACTAGACCTGATCCGTCAACCGGCTTGCTATTGCGAAAGAGCTTAAACCTACCCTTCATCCCCACGGAATATACAATACTGCTGCATTAAGCGAACTGCTCCACCCACAAAAAAGATAAAAGAACCTACTGCTGCAACCCCATTCGTGTTGAGAAAAGCATATCTCTTCCACGTTATTAAATTTAACTCCACAGCATTTATAAGTGTGTAAAGTAAACATTTCACGGCAAACTTTTGGCCACGATCTCCTAATTTAACGTCCAAGCACGTTCCTTATCTAATCAGTGTTGCCCTTAATTGAAACTTATTTAATAAAATCTGTGCTGAACTCTTACATTCAGAGATTCTGTTCAACACTATAGCTAAAATGCGCGGTTTTTACTTAGTCACTTAGCCCCCTAAAATCCAACCACACATCCTCAAATCCAACCACACATCCTCATCGTCCACCTGAAACAGGTACATGGTACAGTAAGTTCCACAAGGACCACATATTTAATCGTTTTTGAATATAAATATGTCAGGTCCAGATGACGAAACCCCAACATCCTCCGGAATTTTATAGGGCTTTATTTTATTAATATTTAATAGTATTAAATATTAAACGATATTTTGAGAGGGTGCCTCAAAATTTCGTTAATCACAGCCTGAATATTGCACATTTCAAGCACTTATAAACGTTCACAATGCCCAAAAGTTTCCTCATTATATGGTGCGTTTACCCCAGTTTTGAGCTGGCAACAATCGCGAATAACCACTCGGAATTCGCCAACTGAACGCTTGCTAATTCAGTGCAGACATTAGTAAACAAAGCTGCAGTTTCTGTGCGTGCTACTTTGACCCCTAACGCATTGAAATAAGGATGCACCTGTTTTCACATTTTAGATTGCAAGAACTCGGTGCGACAAGGATATAAACAATTTGGATGGGGCCGCAAAATGAGCGATTTTTAAACAATATTACAATATTATCAAGAACTTTTTTAAATGGAATGATTAACTCAATCCTATCCCCTTATAGATAGCCTGTGCTCAAGCCAATGGCCAGGCCTTGTCCACCGGCTTACAAGTCAGGTTAGCTTGAATACTAGATCTTCTTGTGCTCAAATACGCCCCTGCCGGAATAACTATTAAATTAAAATAATATTATGCATAAATTATTAAAGTTGTTTTATTCTCTACCTAACTAAAAACTCAACCAATGTGTATATGTTTAGTATACAAAAGACAACGGTTTATCTTGTTAAACGTAATATAGGTTTATAAAATTATGTACATGTATAATACCTAATAAATACATTTTGATAAAAGTGTGTTATTCACCGTTATCTGTATATTTCACTGGTCGTGGACTAGTGTTGGACACCGATAAGTATTCACCAACTTATCTTCTCGCTCATTGTCTCGCTACCCGCTCTTCCCGTGTCCTCGCAAGTTTCGTGGCCCATCAACCAGAGCGGTTAGTGACGACGATAGTAGTACACTCGCCAAGAAGAATTACAAGTCTGCTGACTGCAAATGAATTCGCAACTGCCACTCACACTGTTCCCTACAATTGCACACCACAGTCTGATTCTTGATTAATGTACTGAAATATATTACTGTTCTCGACTGTACTTAGATTTTCTTATGTTGATGTTGTACAATATATTATGAGTATATTGTAAAGTTTTCCATGAGGTATTTTTATGTTCTCATCAATTTCTTAGGGTCAACCTCATCTGCATGTCAGTTACATTTCAGACGACAGTCGTTAATCTAAAAAGCAGTTTATGCCAATCTATGAGAAGAGAACGCGTAAGAGGACTCCGAAATAAGTCGCTTATGCGGGAATCACGCTATCCGGAATCCGGAATTGAAATAATAACACAAGTACAAGGAGGTATGACAGTAGGACGTTCATATCGAAGTCACGCAGCGTACGAGTCAGTTCCACAGCCAAAATGCCGCAATAGACTTTCACGGTTCCTGTTCTCTCACGAACAGATACTTTAACAGTAGTTGCGGTTAGTTGTAGCCCTAAATAGTCCAACAACTGGTCTAACTGCAATGCTTCAATATCGCTAATGGGTTGAAGTTCAGTGCCCCGAGCACGAATAACATTCGAATTCGTAACGTAAACGTATTGAAAAAATGGAGCAATGTGATTGGTTCACAATAGGGAGGCGGTCAATCGCATTGCTCTGTTCTCTGGATACGTGCACGTTACAAATTCGAAAATTATTCGTTTATTCGGACTTTCACATAAGCACATAAATATTTTCTTTTGGAAAAACGATCGACAATAAAACTGTTTCCATTCCAACGATATTAATTTTTAAGTAAACCTTAAAATATAAAGTTCAATTTATTGATAAATGGTTTGTTTGTTTCAGGTACGTTTCAGTTGACAATATGACGAGAGAATGGCGACGTCGCAGCTTAATTAAAACTAAACAAAGAGAGGTTTTCTTACCGTCTGGAGATTATATTATCAGTTTATTCTATCAACGTACGATGATAACTTTCTTTAAGTTATATTGGAAGTTTTAATTTCTTTTATTCTTTGGTTTAATAATATGTTTCAATATAAGTTTGGCTCTAAGATTTTCTCATAACTTGGCACAGACAGATTTAAAACATAAACAAGATTAGTTTATTCAGTTCGGAACAGGAACTCAACGTTGGTTTCCAAGAATCGCAAGTAAGTACATTTACGTATTCAGAATTCTGCATTATCAAAGTTACTTTCGAGTTTTTTATCTTAATGGATTTTTATCTTAATCGAATATTTATAATAATAATAATATAATAATAATCATTTTTATTCAGATAAATTAATCCATTTCATGGTTAGTACTACCTAAAACTATGTTAGTAAATTAAAATCAAATTAAATTTAATGTCACATTAATACACAATAAAACAATAATAAACATAACAATAAATTTCTATTTTAGTGAGAGCGAGCGAGTGGGAACCACTTTATTGCATCCCTTTTTTTGTGCATCTCAATCCAAAAATGCTTAAAAATTTCAATTAAATTATATGGGCGGAGTAATCAAAAATCAATGTTTAAAAATGATTGTAAAATCATCCATTCCTCCACCATCACCTCAAAAACGGATATAAAGGAAATATTTGGATTGGTTCGGGGGAGGTCTGGTAGTTTAGTGGTCAAAGCATTGCCCCTGTAAGGCAAAGATCGCGGATTCAAACCCCGCCTAGACTAATTCAATATTTTTTCTACTGAATGGATCGATTTGAATGCTTAAAAAATTTCATTCAAATACTTTCGAGGAATAGAAATTTAATTAATCCCTTTAATAGATAGGTACCCATTTTGTGTAAGTTAATCTTCAACAGTGTGATGAACGTTGTGGTGTGGTAGAAGATGTAGTGACAAAGATAGAGAAAGGGATGCTTAGATGGTTCGGACACGTAGAAAGGATGAGTGAAAGTAGATTGACGAAAAAGATTTATGAGGCGAGAGTGAATGGGCGAGTCGGTAAGGGGCTACCTAGGCGAACGTTCTTCGATCAAATCGAAGACGTCTTAAGTAAAGGCCAGGTCAAAAGTACCCAGAACCGACGCGCTTATATGAAAACGCTTATGAAAGTAGGAGAAGCGAAAAAGGTGTGTCAGGACCGTAGCAAGTGGAAAGAAGTGGTCTCTGCCTACCCCGATGGGAAAAAGGCGTGACCTTATGTATGTATGTATGTATCTTTATCTCGCTACACATGAGAACCTATTTTGGGTATACAAATAGCTTATTTGTTATTTCAGACTATCTCTAGACCATGTTTCGGCTATCTCCTTTCTATCATTTGAGCGTGGTCAAGTAACATACATTCAGACTTTAGAAGATTCAGAACCTCTGATAAATTTTCACATTTATAATTTTATTTTAGCATGATACTTCTTTTTTTATACCACTTAGGGGGGCAGACGAGCACACGGCCTTATGAAAAGTGGTTTTCGTAGCCCAAGGACGTGCCACACAAGTATGTGACACACGTGTCGCGAAATTTGTCTAATATGTAGCTTGTTACGTACGTTTTACTAAAAGGAGAACTGGATTTAATGTATGGCTGGCTAATCGCTTCTCCAATATACTTCCAATTAGATGTTTTTGCGTGTACCTAGACAAGCTAACTGTTGTTGTGACTCAACGAGGGCCACGCTGGCCGTTTTTATGGACTAATTCCGTCGATAAATTACGGTAACTGAAATGTGATTGGGAGAGTGACAGGGAATCCCGATTCCTGCCGGCTTCCCAATGGGTTGTATGTTTCATGACAAATTAATTAATTTTCACCGGCTTGCCCTTTGCAAATTGTCACCCTTCGCCAGTGGGATCGTTTTTTACAACTTAGGTATATAGAAAATAAGCTCAGGGTACTGTGTTTTTAAAGATTGATAGTAAGAGGAAACGGGGAAGAAGAATGGCAAGTGTTAAAATGCTCAATAGTTTTTGCATTACTACTCCATACTAGACAATATTGTCTATTGATTTCTATCTAAATAATTATGTTTATCCGCATTCTAGAACCCAAAATACAAGGTAGCGTGTAGATCTAGATAGCACTGTGTAGAATGTCCTAGTTCATCAAAATTAAATTCCAGCCAGCAAAAAGGGTGAGGATACAATGGGATATCTCTAACAAATTACAGATCACAGAATAACAGCGGGCGGCCATTTTATTTTACAAAACATTGATGAATATTCAATGTATGTTTCAATACAAAGGCGCAGAGATCTCTCTGTGAACTTATCTGTCCTTTCGGTTGAAATAACACTGAAATGCACACTCGTATGTGTTAAATACATTCCATTTTAACGGGACGTATGCTGAATACTATGTTAAAATTTGTGATTTTGTGAAAACGTGATGGCCTCATTTGTCATGAACAACTGACGAATGTAACAGCAGGCGATGAAAGTTATCAATTTTACTTGTGTAAGAAGTTTTTTTAAATATTATACTCGTATCAAGTTATGCATAAGCAAGCGCTTATGCATAACTTTTATAATTTTTGAATAATGTTGCCAATTACACGATAACCTAGAAAATCCTCCTAGTGCTATTAGGTTTCCTATGCCCCAACGAGTTATCTTGTAATAGTTGAATATCTCTATACCTATTTACAATACAATGTAAAGATTCACTACGTTGTTCCTAATTAAATAATACAGCGGTTTCTATGCCGGAGGCTTTGAGCTAACATCAAGTCTACAAACCACAATAAAATGGTTGAGAATAAATAGTGAAAAGGTCATAACGTCTCTTTGTATTGTCGTCACTGAGCCAATTCAAAAAGGTAAATAGTAAGTATAAGTTGGTGAATACCGCTGAGCCGATGCAGAGAGTAAGACGGTAATCAACATGCACACGTGTATCATACGACGTTTTTCATTTTAATTATGAAGAATATAATACTAAAAATAAAATAGATATTTACCCTTGCAGTTTTCGGATAGTAAACATTCCATAACGTTAAGGACTTCACATCAATCACATCATAAATCGGACGTTGTACAGTATATGTGTATATATCGGGCGGTGTACTAGGTACACAAATCGTTTTCTTCATAACTAGAGTACATACTTGTAGATATTTTAATTAATACATAACTATAATTTCACCAGTAAAAACGAATTGTGAAACCATTTGATAATGGCGGACTGTAATAATAATAATAAATAATAATAATAAATAATAATAATAATAATAAAAAACACTGGCCACAGACTAAACAGGACGAGGTTTCTTTTTTTCTGTGTAAAAAATGGTAAATTTATTGAAGTTTTAAACAGAGCGAAAACAAAAGTTATATTTGAGTAAATTTTGTTTATTATACACGTACAAGATGAAATTTTGTATTTAAATACGAAGTTGCTTGTAATGAACAAGCAATAGGCCAATAGGTATATTCATTTATTTGTTCTATTGAACACGATCTTTTTGTTTCTATTTTTTTTTTAAGAATAATGCAACTCAACCATTAATATTAAAAAAATGTCACTACGTATGCCACTCGCTATTTAATAACAATAAAAAAACCGCAGTTTGATAATAGATATCATTATGTGCCTAATTTCGGTGAGATTGGAACCACATTATGAGCAAGTCAAATGAAAAATATATTACGCCTTTAAGATGTAAACAGGTATGCGGTCATGGTAAGCAGTTTTATCATATACCTAAATTACGCGAATGTGTTTAGTAGCGATGGGTAGGGAAGTTGGTTCGAACCCGTATATTACACTACCAATGTAAACCTATCCCTAACACAAGCTCTTTTGCATAGCTGAAGGGGTCCATATAATAAGATAAGAAAAACCCCAAGTTTTGTCCCAAAAATATGGACTTACTTGACTTAAGGTAGGACGGGCGAGAAGGCGACAACAATGCGCTGTCACTTCTGTTAGTCTTGAGCTTCGCGTTATGATAACCTTTTACCATTTACTTGCTATCAATGCGGCCATAGGTCTCTCCCAATGTTAGAAGTCCTTGGTCTACTGTTTCCACGCTTTCTAGACGGGTTAATACATGGCTTTATTTCGAGTTTTCCTTCTCTCGGAATGATATCATTTGCGTAAATAAGCACGAAGTCACCCTTCGGATTAGATGGGGCGGTGATACTTGTTTTCCACACGGATTGATTACTTGTTGTATGCTTTATTTTCTATTTAAGTGTCAGAAATAATAATAATGTTATTAGACTTTGAGTGAAATCCTTTCTAAATCTACACGAAACCGCCTTCCAACCTACCATCTAAAAACCAGGCTCGTGTTTGGTTATTGAAATATTATAAACCTTGTAACAGCTTACTATTGATAAATATTGTTACTAAACAGCTTTTCCTTAATAATACAGTAAATGTTAGTAGAAATAAAATGTCTCCTAATCCTCTTGTTATGACGAGGACACTCGGGCTTAACTTGATAACGGTTTTTGCAACAAAATACAGAATTAGGTTAATTTGACAAGCGCTTAGTCTGGATGAAAAATATCCAGTTTATTTTTTCATGTTTAGTTTGATAGTCTGTTAGTCGGCCATGTGTACTTCATGAACTTCGATTCAGTGGCGTGTGGTCCCTATAACTCAATTCCTTTCAGCTTCTCAATGGTTTGCATGGTGCATGACAAATTAGATGGCAGTAATACTTTTTCCACTGGGCTCCCATTTGAAAATTTTCGCCTTGTGTCACTTCTTCGAGTATAATTATTTATTTGTGCGTACAGAAATTTCAGAGACAATATTATTGCTTAGTTTTTATTTTATTTTTTTGCAAAACATAATAAACAGTTTTAAGCTGTTTTGTTTGTGAAATGTGAAAAAGTTTGCGAATATTTTCAGATGTTTGGTACTTAATCAAGTTCAAATAGCAGAACGATCGACATAGGTCGCTTTTATCCCTCAAAGCGGTTCCCAAGGATTGTGGGAACGAAATCAAAATTCCATTCGGTTGGAGTCACAGGCAACAGCTAGTTTTGAATATATTACCATCTACAGGACAACGTAGAAGTTCTCCCTTTGTAATTTCCTTCACAGAATCCTAATACCTAACACTCAATTCATTCAAATTAATGTTTTATGTAAGAACTAGCTGTTGCCCGCGGCTCCGCCCGCGTGGATGTCGGTTATCGCTTAGCGTTATGTCGCTATTGAGCATTAATTTCACCTCTCTACTCAACTTTGTCCTCGACTATTTTTACATTAATGATCACTGCCCCTCTCCCTTGAGTAGTAGCGTGATGATATATAGCCTATGTGTTATTCTAATGTATAAGCTATATTATTGTAAAATTCATTAAAATTCATTCAGTAGTTTTTACGTGAAAGAGTAAGAAACATCCATTCATCCATAGATCCATCCATACTCACAAACTTTCGCGTTTATAATATTAGCAGGATGTTCCGCTATGTGAGCCATCAGATGTTACTAAAACTGGCCCAATAAGTTACTACCATAATCGTTTTATATGAATATTGAAGAATGCCCTTCGGCACGACAAAGAACTCGTAAAGAAAATTTATTACCTCCGGGTCCCTTAATAACATATTTTCTTATTCCTACTTCTCCTACGATGACTATGCAAATGGCACACTGTTTCAGATAGTCACTGTACCAACGGGGTTATTCTTTTTTGTGTACTTTATGACCGAAAGCTCTAAGACGAGGTTTGATTTGTATTTGGTAATTTTAAAAAAGGATCTAAAATACGCTTTTTTCCTCTTTAGCCACGAATGCTCGGGAAAGCATAACTAACGAAGGGATTGTCATGTCATAATACTGCACGACATAATCTAATAGGCTTAGCTAATTGAAGGTAATACTAATATAATAGAGGCTAAAGGATAGTTGACCGTTGAGTAAAATGGGTATCTTATTATAAAAGTTTACAATGATACGTTCTATAGAAACTTGTATGAAATATGAAGTATTACGTCATGTTTTGTTGTAAAATAATTTACTATAGTTGAGTGACAAAAACTACGTATTTTACTAGTACTGTAAACTGTTTACCATATCTTTAGGGTCCTTTTCTCTTTGAAATCTTATATGTCGCTTACACACTTCTATTTAAACCGATGATGTTATCTCTAATTAGTGTTGATTTCATTCAATAATGAGTTTGGGCTGTAAATCAATAATTTATCGGCCTAATTATGATTTACGCGGTTTTTCCAACAGCCATCATATCATCATAGTACTAATTCTTAGTAGCCGCATGCGATAAAAGGGTTATTTGCAATAAGATACTGAAAACACATGAAAATGTGCCCGGCTGTCACCAATAAAGTTGCCTCATCGTTGTAACCAGCCCGAGGTCTACTCACTCGTCTTTCTATGGATTTTTTTACAACTTCTATTTATTTATTATTAAGTGCATATTTATAAGATTTTGTAAAACTATAACTAATATATTTACTGATATAAAAGAGATCAAAGAGTTTAGGCGTCAAAGAATTCCCTCCCATCCATGTCGTCTGGTATCGTGGCCAAAAGGCTGGTGCCCCGTTGGATGGCACTACCATGGACGTCAAAGATCGTGCGAAGTGGAGAGGGAGGAGTCGGAAGGCGAACCCCGAGCTCCGAGGGCATCTGGCCTCCGATGCAATCGGGACAACGTCTAAATGTCGATGATGATGACTAGTCCGTTGTGCAAAAAATAGGCCAGGCCTTTAGTCTCGCGAAGCATCGACCAGCCGCTTTGCAATTTCTTTGTAAAGTAATATTGCGCTCGGACCCCTTGACCCCAGCGTCTCGACTCCAAATGCCTCTATGGATTTGGCTTATAAGGCTTTAATAGGAGCGACAATCGCCTGATTGATTCCCTTTCACGTCAGGGCCCAGGGCCTACTTACTACTTCTCCAATTAATAGGCCTTGTATGGAAAAGACAGTCATCTACCCTCTTAAATCCGATAAGAAAGCTCGCGCCTGACAATAAACAGCAATAGCTTCTTGCAGTTTCCCCGTAGGTTTCGCTTCTGCCCATTTCCCTTCTCCCCGTAGGCCTTGTTAGGAGCACAATATTATACACCCTATATACAAACTGAATTGAATAAAATAAATGTCCAATATCTCTCAATGCAGCATGTAGGTATACTATTGAAATACTCCACGAAGTCGGCTCGTACTGTTTGTATTTTAGTCAGTTCGTTAGCCGATGTCCCGAATACCTCGAGCGGGTTTTAAACGGTGCAAAAATACAACCATTTGTTTTTTGCATTTTGTCAATCTGGTAGAACGTTTTAAATTTCAGAGTAATTCATTTTTTTTTATATAACACGTCAATTTTACTTCACCTCGCCTGATGCTAAGCTGAAGGCAAAGTCTCGGGAAAGAGGGTCACCATTACAAACACATACCATGTTAACAATGGTGGCACTTAGCTTGAAGGCCTCATCAGATGCTTATTCAGGACCCGAGACTGTACGAGGAAGAAAATACGTGAGCTGGAAATTTTCAAGATTAATTCACGAAAATCTATACTTGTGTTGTTAGATATTTGAGCAAATATTTACACATAGTATGATACTTCCTACTATTATTATAAATTAACTGATATCCGCGGCTTTACTCACGTGCAATTTTTATTCCGTTCTTGCAACCCATGGGGAAATTCCCGGTATCAATAGTAGCCTATGTGTTGTTCCAGGTTATAATCTCTCCCTCTACCAAGTTTCAAATATATCCAGTTAGAGGGTTATTGCATAACAAACACAAATATCCAAACATATTCACGAGCTTTCACATTTATAACATTAAGTAGTATAGGATAGGATGTAAAAGTTGTATGAGGATAGATGTATGTGTGTGTGTGTGTGTGTGTGTAGGATATTTGTAATTTATGCATACTCTATTCGGTTAGGTACTTAACTAAAGATAAAAAACAATCTTGTAGCGAGTTTAAATAAAAGAACAAGAAGTAACTATCTGACTAAGTAGTGGTTCAATTTCAGTTTTCAGTCTTTAAAATGAGTCTCTAAACAAAAGATTATTAATAAACTGAGATTATTAAAAAAAAGACGGGTTGCACTCTGGGAGTGCCGGCAGAAGTGAAAACTTTTTCTTTCTTTCTTTCTTCGTTATATACATAGAAAAAGATAAAAAGAACATACCACACCATACCATACCTATAGTATAGCGCCAATCATAGAACCTATCACTAATTTTCTGCGATTTTTTTGTCAGAAGAAATTAATAAATTACAAAAAGAAAAAATAATCACCAAAAGTAATAAATTATAATAAGAAAAACAATCACAAAAAATCCCTGAAGGCCAGGTGGTTTGAACCCGATACTATCTGAAACTATAAGGACTTACAGTCGAAGTGCTTACCGTTTAAGCTACGACGCTATCTATCGTAACTTGCAAAATAGATAGTCTGTACCTAATCTTGTATGACGTCAGTCGTCGGTTACGGTTCAAAGGTCAACTAATCCTGACGCTTCCTTAACATTTTACACCCATCCAACGCCGCTAAAGAAGTTTTCACTTCAAAAATCTATTTATAATTAAATTTGTACATGGAAAGCGTTACCATATTTTAACTAATATCAAATAAAATAAAATAACTAAAGTTACTATATATACACAATGATAAAAAACTAAAACTAAAAGTTAAAATGCGTCGTGGAATTTATCCGCATCGCATGCCTCTTGTCGTAGCGTTCCCAGAAGACTGGCAGCATTGCCACGTTGCATGGCAATGCTTAATCTCTGGCCTAAAAAGAGGCCAACCTTCTGGTCACGAAAAGCGTCGAACATACGCTTCGCAATCTACCTGAAGAGATAAAACAAAAAAGTTTAGTTTTAAAATAAGTTAAACATATTATAAAGACACACCAATATTGTTTAGGTTTAGTTCAGTACATACTCGAATGGATTGTAGTCTAGAATAGCATATGGGCAAAGGAGGACCATTTTTTACTAGCATAGTGTACTTTTTACTACCTCAGTGGTATAAAATGAAGAAAAAAAAAACCAATTGTACTACCTGTACATGCAGTTAGTTTCAGAAGTGTTACAAATAAAGTGCGTATTCTTGTTTCATAGCGAACTTCACGGACAATCGAACTAAAGTCTATCAAACAATCCATTCGGAATTGTAGTCTAGAATAGCATATGGGCAAAGGAGGACCATTTTTTTACTAGCATAGTGTACTTTTTACTACCTCAGTGGTATAAAATGAAGAAAAAAAAACCAATTGTCCTACCTGTACATGCAGTTAGTTTCAGAAGTGTTACAAATAAAGTGCGTATTCTTATTTCAGAGCGAACTTCACGGAGAATCGAACTAAAGTCTATCAAACAATCCATTCGGGATTGTAGTCTAGAATAGCATATGGGCAAAGGAGGACCATTTTTTACTAGCATAGTGTACTTTTTACTACCTCAGTGGTATAAATTGAAAAAAATAAATACCAATTGCCCCACCTGTACAGTTAGTTTCAGAAGTGTTACAAATAAAGTGCGTATCCTTGTTTCAGAGCGAACTTCACGGACAATCGAACTAAAGTCTAAACCATTCGATTGCTGTTTAAGCAAAGTTCTTTGAAACATTTCGGACTGATTGTGTGAAAATGTTGTTTAATAGTTCAATCTACCTTTTGGTAACGCCAACTTTAATAATATAAATACGCTTGTGAATTTGTTTGTTACCCACTATCACACAGTACACTTTAGTTTTTTTTTAATGATATTAGCAACCGAAACTATCGAATTTACTAATATTCTCTCTTACCCCTCCGACTAAGCTAAATTGCTTGTGGGTTCACGTCCATAGTTTAATAGCCAGGATTCGAATCCGGGACTTCTCGATCGTAAGGCCGACTCCTTAACCACTAAGCTACCGAGGCTTTAATTTTATAGTAACAGATTGTAGTTAGGGAAGTTATTTTCCAAGAACCATTTTTTAGTAATGGCATTAAAGACACAGAACAGTTAAAGAGGTCTTCTTATACAGAAGACCTCTTTAACTGTTCTGTGTCTTTTGTGTGATAAAAAGCATGAACTGCAAATATTTCAAATCTTTATCTCATCTACTAGCTGACCCGGCGAACTCTACTATATTAAGCATGTATTATACATAGGTATAAACCTTCCTCCTGAATCACTCTATCTATTAAAAAAACCGCATCAAAATCCGTTGCGTAGTTTTAAAGATTTAAGCATACAAAGGGATATAGGGACAGAGAAAGCGACTTTATGTTATACTCTGTAGTGAAGTGATTTATCCAAAAACCTATTATGTAAAAAATCCATAGCTGTAAAATAACATAAAAGTATCTTCACATACTTTTATAGCTTTTCATTAAAACTTTTTATTCTTTCATCGGATTTCACGTACCCAACGAATATTTTTTTTATTGAAATAGCAAAGTTTCCGACAGTAGCTGAAGGAATTTCTCCATTCGTGATATGATATGTACAACGGTTCATTGAAAGCGTTTTTCCGCCCATAAAACTTTATCCCGTTAGAACAGGTAAGAATGCTCTTGGCTAAGGCAGGTGTCACAGAACGAGCGGGAGCGAGTAGCGATTAAATTGCTTTAAAAGGATCCTGTCAGACGAAAATACTAGGGCTATACTCTATCGTGTGAGTATCGTATGTAATGACTAAGGAATAACGTTGTTAGACATTTTGCTAGTAAACGCACAGCTCTTTAGGTTTTGTGTCAGAATGGACCGGGCGATTGCTTGGCGGCGCCAGATGTCATCTTGGGTTGGCACTGAAAATCAGTGCTGTGATGGATGTTATTGTCCATCTTAATTTATGCTGAGTGTCCATACCTACTTGCAAACACAACGTACATGGTGTGCGTGTAATAGTAGTGTAATGTACTTAAATGTAACTTCTTCTGGCAGTCGAGAAAACACGTGATCGACGTGATATGATTTGCCACGTATGCTGTTTGGATGGCGTTTGTGACTCGTCAACGTTACGTGTCAGCTGGGTGGGTCGATATCGATCACAGACCATAGAGGACTTTTGTTATTTTTATTTTTAATTTCATTTAATATGTTTTCTGTGCCAATAGTGTTTTAAGTAAAACAATTTTATTGTAATGTGCCTTATGTTGCAAATAAACGCGTCTTTCTTTTCTTTCTTATGAAAAAAGTAATCGAAATGTAGACGATATAGTGATATCACAGACAGAGGAGTGCCTCTGTCTGTAATTTTGCTGCCAACACGTGCGTATTATATGCTATCGTGTTTTAAACCGCGATCCAAAAGGAGAGAGATGGTTCTATATAGGATATATAATATATAGCTTTAGACTAACTTCTACATTTGAAGCGCCTGCGCAATATAATAATGATTAATCATCTTGAAAAGGTTAAGTGACAGTAAAGATGGATAATGCCCGCTCCCGCTCAATATTGTAACCTCACCCAAAATCGCTAAGCGACGAGGCTTGCTTTAATTAAAAATACCTACGAAGGAGATAGCAACCAACTTCATTTGCTGCCACGATTAATTGAACCAGAATAAAGCTCCAGGTGCCTGATAGTTCCACTCTTTGTGCGGAACCGCTCAGCACCGGATGCTTTGTTCCCTCTTCGACTAGGTTTTTGAGTTAGCTTGTTCCACCTCCTCCGATAGTGGAGTTATATCTTAGATGATGTTCGTTGCAAAGTTTTTGCTTTGTGCGTTAAGTAGGAAAATAAGCGAGATGAAAATTATGTTCTGCAAGTAGATCGCAGAATATAGATTTATTGAGTGTGTAAAAATATTCGTGGATTAATCCACGAATATTTTTACGGGTTTCCACCTAAACGTTATTCCGTTTTTGGCCATGATTATATTATTATGTTTTTATTCTTTCGCAATATATAAAAATAGCCATTTATTTCTTGCTTTTACAAAGTTTTAAATATATCACACTAATAAAGTATGTAGATTTAGTCAGCAAGAACCCCGGATTGGGTATAGGCCTCCTCCAAAGATGCCCAATATATATCGAGTAAAAATAAATAGAACTTATAATAAGATAGGCTCGTCGGTAGCTTAGTGGTTAAGGGGTCGGCCACACGATCGAGAGGTCCCGGGTTCGAATCCTGGCCATTACACTACCGACGTGAACCCACTGCTAGCACAAGCAATTTAGCTTAGTTGGAGGGGTTAGAGGGAATATTAGTAATTTTAAACAATATATATATATATTCCGTGGATATGTCGAGATCTGGATATCAGATCTCAAAATATACGCAGAAGTCAATGATGGGCATTGACTTCTGCGCATATAACCTAGAAGATAATCTGTTTAGAACAAAAATTGTGTCACAATTGGATATTTTTCTGTAGTTAAAATAAATTATTTAGCTGCACTTATTAAATTAAGAATTGTAATAGATTTAAAACAGTTGCGTCGGTTCTTATTTATTTTTAATCATTCACCCAACCTTTAATCGCAAATGGTTTGACTATTAAATATAATGACGTCACAAATAAATTTACACAATTTTCCTTTTAAGTTACCGTTTTTACGTTTAGTAAAAATTAACTAAATTAGTCAGTCAAATGCCCAATTCCTGAACGGTAATGAGTTTTGAATTTAGAAGAGGACGCAAATATAAATAAACTAGCTGTTGCCCGCGGCTCCGCCCGCGTGTATGTCCGTTATCGCATAGTGTTGAGCCGACATAGTAGCTTTGTGCATGCAAAGTCTCAGCCCGATCAGTTTAAAATTGACAAAGTTTCATACAAACTTTCATCACCTATATTATCCCCTTGGGGGTATATTAATCAAAATCCTTTCTTAGCGGATGCCTACGTCACAACATCTACCTGCATGCCAAATTTCAGTCCTATCCGTCCAGTGGTTTGGGCTGTGCGTTGATAGATCACTATGTCAGTCAGTCAGTCACCTTTGAGTTATATATATTTAGATAAGTTAATAAAAACTTACTTAACTGTATGGGCAATATAGGCATATAGTGACTGTTTGTAATTTCATACTTACCCACAGCCATCCGTGTTTTTTTTTTTGCGATACTACATACGCACTGTAGTCTTGTATGTATGTGTGTAGTGTGTATTGAAAATTTGTACGTAAAATTTTTTGGCGATTTCTGCCTCTCCTCGTACTTAAAACTAAAATGTTATCTTAGAGCCTTTGATCCCCACATGAAATAGAATCGATTGCAACATTTTTTTTTTAATTTTAGCATTTTTCTTGCTGACTGTAGGTACGACTTTTCCAAAATCTGTGAATACAGTTCAAATTATCTCAAAAAGTTAGGAAAGGTATCCTCAGAACTGTAACTACAACAGTTAAGGCACCTCCCCTTACTGCCCTGTTTAAAAAATACACCCTGTATATGTAGAATTCATTGGTTTCCACATTTTTTATCATGTTGCTCCATTTCTTTGCAATTGAAACCATTCTACTCACAATACGACTGTGACTGAACCGATTCGTTTCGAAACAGAATAACAAACGACACAAAGCTTTTAATTTTTGGCCAGTACAGTTTTGATGACGTCGGTTCAAACATTTGCTTCTGTTGAGTTTTAAATGAAACCAGCGCTTTTTGAGTCAAACGTACAAACTTTGTTTATATAACTTGAAGAAATGACAATATCATTTCAGTTGTTAGGATAAAAATATTTACTATTTATGACAATGGCCGTGATAATGAAATCTCAAAGGTGTTCGATTGTAATTCGTTGTTTCTTTGTGATTATTTTATCAAGAAAGTCAATGATAAAAGCAATTATTAGTTAAATGAAATTTTAAAACAGAATAACACTATAATACACACACCAAAAAGTAGAGTATAAAATAGCTTTATTTTTAAATAAATAATAAACATGAAACAACAATTAAATTAACATGTTTTGACATTAATTTGCAACACCATACTTAATGTTTAATAAAAAAACTGATCTAAACAAAAAATTTCTTAGATTTTTCGCAGCACGCTCAGACGGATGGAAACCATAATCAGGGCACGGGGAAACACTCGTTATTAAACATTAATTTAATTAATTTTAAACCGTCATAAAATCTAAAAATTTCAACTGTTTCTCTGTCACTACGAAATTTAAGAAAAATGCATTTTGTTCAGATAAGCTTTTTTTACACTTTAAGTATGGTGTTGCAAATTAATATCAAAACATGTTTATTAACCTGGTGTTTCGTGTTTAATTATTATTTGTTTAAAAATAAAGCTAGGTAACTATTTAATACTCTCCTTTTTTGTGTTCCGCTAATTCTGCCAGTGTGTAGCCTTTCCTATCATTTATATTGGAAAAATTGAACATACAAGACGGGACTTAAACCCCCGAGCAGTCTCCTAAATCGAGAATGCTCCGACGTAAAAAGAAAAAAAAACCATAATTTATATATATATATATATATTTATACCGTACAAAACACATTTAATTTCCACGCGACAGTTACTAATATTCTTAGAATTTCCCACACAAGTCCCGCCACCCCAGATTTCAACTTCATTCATGTACGATTTTAAACGGATTTAATTAAGCTCGCTTTGTCAACGTGCGGGGACTAGTTTATATTTTAATAGTACCATTGTTTCGTTTAATACAGTTCGCTAACTTCATAACCAGGTTTAGGAACGTTTTAAATATTTGTATGTTACACCACTATTGTCTGGAAACAAAGCGTACGGCTAGTGTTATTTGTAGGTGTTTTGTTATTGGAGTGTATAGTTTGTTATATATGATGAATATCTACTTTGTAATATGCTATTTTTTTGATAAGAAAATGCATTATAAGTTAAGGAAAATAAATGAGATTAACAAATTTAACTAGTCATGTACGTTATACTGACGGAAGATCCTTGGCAGTGGCGCTATGAGCGTCTGCCCCTTTTTTTATGTAAGGGAAATCCCCACGTATACCCCAAAGCCGGTCGTAGACGGCTCGGGCGTCGGGGAGCGCAGACCGACTTCCGCCCATGAGCGCGGGCCTGAGGGTGACGGGTGGTGCGCTCGTCACCCTAGCAGAAGCAGGCCACGGTAGCGGCGCGCATCGTGGGACAATGCGCGCCCCCCCATACCGGGGGCGAGTCGGGGACCGCGCGGTCCCCCCTCCCGAGGAGGGCCAGACCGAGAGGAATGGCCCTGGGTCAGCGGGGGTGCGAGGGAAATGTCGCAAGACAACCTCACCTGTGGCCTAGCACATCGACCCACAGATGGAGTGCGGTTTTAGTGGGAACTACCCCCACTGCCTCCATGTGGCCGCTGGGTTTGTGGGAATTTCCGCAGTTTCGGAATATCGACACTGAACTTTACAGAATATAACACTCATTGAAATAAAACCACTATAATATATTCTATCGCGTTTTATGGGCGACTATACGTACTGATAAGTAGCTAGCTCTTCTAGAGAAACGGGTTGTTTAAACGGGACGTGAAAAAGCATTTGATGTGCCCCTGAAGCTGAGTGCCACCGTGGTAATGGCGTCGTGGGCCCCCACGGCGCATTGGCTTGTCAGGCCCGAGGCACAAGGCCTGTGCTTACAATCGCGCCACCCGCCGAGCGGTTCGCGCAGCGTCGCGCGTTGCGGCCTGTGCTTTCGACACACTTTTTTATTATCAGGCGAGGTGAAGTCAAATCGACGTGTCCTACACAAAAATGCCGAACTTTTAACATATACTTTGGGCATATGAATGATTTTAATGTACAATTCATTTTATGCTCAGCAACTTATATCGTTGTCTACACAGTTAGTTGCTTACCATTAAATCGATAAATAAGGTAATAAAAATAGCTTATATTTTATCTTAATGACCCTGAATTGGAAACTATTTATCACTATTATAACTTAAATACTGGTATTTGGTTGTAATTTGTCATGGTTTCCGTGGTGTAGCGGTTATCACATCTGCCTAACACGCAGAAGGCCCCCGGTTCGATCACGGGCGCAAATAAACAATTTAATAATTTTATATAATTATTTTTGATGAATTTTAGTAAGCACATTACACATGTTTTATGTAATTTTAGGCATAGATCTGTGCTGACAAGCCCCGTGGTTCGTGGTGCATGCGCTGGCAATATAAAAGTGAACTAAGAACCTCTCCTATTACAACAACAATTATCCCTGCCCAGATTCTAATTCGATAATATTTAATGCGATGGTTCAAACTGCATTTCGCATTACTGACCGGTTAATCCTATCACTCCATAACCACGCTAATGTCCGGCCATTAGAGCACAATTATGTAGCGATAATAGTAATTATTGTACGTATTAACACAGAATCCTATTACTAATAGTGAGACTGGCCATGAATATATTAATATAATTGTGTGGGAGATTGTTTTGTATAGACCCGAGAGGTATCGTAAACTGTCAAAAGTATTGCTGGTAAAAAAATATCTCTTATAGAACGATCATGATAATTTGGAATGGAATTCTGGCCGTTCTGATTTTAGTTACTAAATTTTGGATACTGGATTTTAAATAGTGAATTTCAGATTCCAATGGTTTTTTCCCAAGCTGACTAGTTGATAGATTTGATAGACGAGATTCTGGCACAGGTTTTACTCTTAGGTTGTGCTCAGATAGCACTCTAAATTAAGATTGCCAGTGAAAATAAAGTATATTCTCATTTTAGATTTCTCAAATTCATTGAGTGGAACGTAAAAAATCTATTGGATGATTATGGTAATTATAAAAAATATTTGATAATAAGTCACCGTTTTATAAATAAAAAAAATAAACATAACTAAGCAAGTACCTTCAAAAATTGATGTTTTTAAACGCCCAACGAAAAAAAATAACAGCCGTCACCAACCAATGCGTCGGTTTAGAAAAAAAAAACATAAAACGCGGTAGATTTGAAAATAGAACAGTTGAGCTATGTTAGGTGGAGAGCGAAGCACGCGTCAGCTGCACTCCGTGTGCTGTGTACGTGCTCTTTCAGCGCTCAATAGATGCCTCACTTCATACGTATTCGTTAATGGGCCGTGAAAAATCTTTTTGTATCATTAACAGGACGTAAAAATCTTTCTCGCATTTTTTCCTAGACATTCTTTATTTGAATAAGATTAAAAGGCAGTGTTGTTCTCACGGTCCGATAATATATTTGTAATTTTCTGTCTGATTCGTTATTCTTAATCGCTTGATATTCTACCGTCTGAAGATTGTAATTGTAATTTTCTGATCAATTCTCTTCTCGTCGGTATCGTAGAAGGCTAAGACTATCGACTAAGGGATAGTCAATGATAAAGTGCCTACTTGTAGGCAAAAGGGTAGCCCCCTATTATGTGGGACCGAAAATAACTGGTTGGTGTGTGACTGCGGGCACGACTGTATGTATATAAGGGCGAAAAGGCCAAAGGCTATTCGATATCACGTACTAGATTCACCAAACTAAATTCGTTTACAGTCCTTATTGATTTTCACTATAGCCCCACTTATCCCACCATAGAAGCAATGAACGATATTCGATACTGAAACCTTTCAAAAAGAAGACTTGTATAAGTGTATCTACTACATTTTGCCGGACAATTCTCGAATTGTATACCCTTTGCTGATTGTTTAGATGCCCCGACTAAATGTGGCCCACTTCACTGTGGCTTTCTTGCCTTTTTCCAACTAATCTGACTTTGGTCAAATTAACCAGAAGAAAAACACATAGTGTATGATAGACTAAAGTACGTACCAGTACTTCTTGCACGAACAACTATCGTAATCGTATCGTAAACGTATTGAGAGAACGGAGCATTGCGATTGGCCGGCTTCTACTCGGGCGGCCAATCACAATGCTCCATTCACTCAATACGTTTACTATAGTTGTTCGAGCTAGGAGTATTGAACAAAACTTAATACAATACAAATTACACACATTACATCTTCGATATTTTACACCCGATTAAATCTACACGCCGACTATTTCAAATTACATCGAAAATAGCTGCCATTTGTTTAGGAATTCTGTCACGTAGAGCTGTCTACTCACCTCGTTATCTATTTTCTCTTTTTTGTATTGCCTAAACGAATTTACCAAATTCCAATTTCGTACTTTATCGTATTTTAAAGGGTTACCTTTATCCCGTTAATCCATTACATTCCAATTTTGAAATTTCTATCTGTATGTGAACAAAATAAATCCTACTAGGATTTGGTTTCGAAATTCGAACACTTTCATGTTCGCGTTCTAAATAAATAAGCCTTCTATTCTAGGGCTCTATGAAATTTACGATTATAAAACGTGTGATTTCCATAATTGCGAAAACTTTATAAAATTAAGATTGTAAACAAATCAAACTATGAGTCATTCTCATGCTTCATAACCTAACGAAAACGTCAGTTTTGTATAAAAGATCATACAGAATACTAAAGCTGTATTTGAATTGAATATTTTCCTGCTGTTGAAAGTAAAAAAGAAAATGCTGAACTTATTAAAGAAGGGTAAAAGAGTGATAACCGTTGCGTTGGTTCTTATTTTATTGTTTTTATTTATTTTAAATCATCCACGCAACCTACATATAATAGTAAATGATTGAAATTTTAAATATTATGACGTCACAAATAAATTTTTCAAACAATTTTTCTTATTACTTACCGTTTTGACGTTAAATAAAAAGTTACTAATTTGACTACTCAGTCAAATACCCAATTGGGCCGAATTCGATTTTCAAAACCTATAAATTCATCCGATCTAAACGCCGCCGGTTATCAAAATGGTGGCGTTCACAAAATGGCGGGCGATGATTTGTGACGTCACAACGACCGTGCTACGATAGCCACATTAGCGCCCTCTGCACCGCGTTTATGTAAATTATGGGGAGGGCATGCGGTAAAGAGGAATATTGATGGAGATACATTGCATAGGTTATTGTTTCCATTTCGAAATCCAATTTTGAATGTAGAATTTGGAACAATGATTTCTAAAAACAAATTTTTCACGGTTTTTACTTTTTGTTTTTCATTAGCAAAAAAGTATTTTTTTAGTATAAATATTTAGATGTACCATTATTGTATTCCTTTTAATACGTACATTTGGTATTGTTTATATGCTTGGTTACATTGTACTACTTATTATCTATCCAAGCCACAGTACAATGAAATCGGTGCAAAGATATAAAAACGTATGTTTGTTTGACTGTATTTGATTGAGTAGTATTGGAGATATGACAAAAATAGACGACAGTCTATATCCACGCGGGCAAAGATACACGCATCAACTAGTCCTGTAAATAAAATGTCACGAATACTTTATTAATATCTTAGTAATGAAGATACTACATACACACTAACCCACATATACATATATTATACCCTAATCTAAAACACACACAAACTAGGACTAGTTTCAGCAACTTAACCTAAATCAAATGGTACTTACCAGAAATCCACTTATTCAGTCTGAAGAGGCCGATACTATCTGACATACATCCTGGTACTTACATCAGTATATCATTATATTGTATTTATATTTTATATAGAAAGACATGTTTTAATATGAGGTAGGACACGACGGTATTTCCGTCCAATTGAGCAGCCCGACTGGGGAAGTACCGCCCTACAGAATACCGCGGTTATAATAACCTCGTGTTGTGTTCCCGGCGGTGAGTAGGGTAGCCAGAGCTCACTACAGAGTTTTTGTGCTGTCAGTGGGAAGACCTAAAGCTTGTTCTGCTTTATCTTCTACAGTGACAGCACAGAAACTCTCTGTTCTAACAGGATTGGCAACGCGAGTGTGATGCCCCTGGTGTTGCAACTTACAACTTCCCATCAGGTGGGCCGTGTGCTTGACTGCCACGTAAGTGGTATAAAAAATGTACACTTAGATTCTTTTTTCAATTAAAAACCGGCTAATTGCGAGTCGAACTTCCGCACAAAGGGTTCCGTAGTATTCGTTTTTTTTTGTTTTTAGTTTTTAGTTTGGTGTAGCGACCACATTTGCCATGGTCATGGCCTGGTGATAAACAGACAGGGGAGTTTTAGGAATAGGGTTAAAATTTTACTCTTTGAGTACAAACCCTAAAAAAGAACAAGAAAAGAACTATATTATTTCGTGATAATGTAATTTGGCATTTCACGGCAATTGGATAATGCTGTGTGATCATATTAAATAACGAGTGTATACGATGGTTCAAAATGCTCTAAGACATTTTAAACAGCGCTCTAAATAAGCAGAGCTTGTCATATGGGTTCTAGAGCTCGTCCGAACATATACTTTTTTAAATATATATATATTATTATAGACCGAAATATCCATCAACTTAAGCCAAATATACGTGCATAATTTGTGTACAAATATGTGTACTGGGCGGGAGTCAAAGCCGTAACACATTTGAATTAGTACTCGAACGTTCTACCGCTAAGTCACAGAGGTCGTAAAATTATTGCTTCTGTTCTTATTTAACCACATTTATCGTTCATCGAAAGCAGTTCAGTCGTTTAGTTAAGTGTTCATTCATACATACACGTCAAACATATTACCCTCTTTTTATTCCGTCCAATAAGTGTTATTAATAGTTATTCTAAATAACTAAAAGTATACAGCGCTTTTTGTCTTCATTCTTTAAACATTTTTCAACTACAAACACTTGAAATTTTTCCTTAAAAAATAAAAATTAAAAATATAAAATTATTCAGTTCTGAATCTGCTTTCGCTTTTTTCTCAATATTTTACCTCATTGTTGGCACCTTAAAAAAGCTGTGGAATTTTAAATTATGATACAAAGGACGCACCAAGGGAAAAGAGCGATGTTCGAAGTTTCGCACAAAATATTTTTACCTTCAAGAAGTTTGAATTACGACGAACATTCGGAGTTATGGCATTCTTGTTAACTTTTTAGGGTGTCTTTAGGAACCAGTAAGTAATTATGATCTATATATACGAATATAATAAAGAGGAGAGCTTTGTTATGCTGTGTATTTAATGTAGATCAAAATTGCCATTCAAAGTAAAAAACGACTATGAATAATTTAAAATGTATCGCAAATTGAAAATTATGCGTTACGAAATAAATTCAAACATGACAGGAATGGACTGATCACTTTACACTGACACTTTTATAAAATGGTCAACATTGCGCCCGGTGCCACTGACCTGTAATAGTACTAGTGATCGGTACCCATATATTGTACCAATTAAACATCGCCATATTTGCGCTGATAGTTTCGGCACGCAGTCATGAGTCTCTTGAAATTAAAAATATGGTAAACGCATAATAAAAACAACGAAAAGCGTTAATTTGAAAACTAATTAGTTCTCAGTACACTCACGTTGGCGCTTCAAATGGACACAAAAAGTAAGCTGTTCTTTTCTATGGAATAGCCATTCCAGCTAGTTATAAAGGTTAGTGACCAGTGCGAAATCAGAACTTTAATTAAACAGTAATATTCTGAGGTATAGACATTGCTCACGTTTGGAAGCAAACCTATTTTTGTCAACTGCGCGCTTTGCCGTTCTTATGTTAAAAACGACCACAATGTCAATGTTCTTTTTTGAAAATTATTATTTATAATAAACCATTTTTGAAATTTCATTGATATTGACAAATTCAGACTCACTTTTGAATAGATTTCTTTTTTTTTAAATTTTTTTATAATACAAAATTTAAATGCAGTATTCATTCACTATACATTACGTAGAGCCATATTGTATAGACATTCCGTCCGTTAGCTGCTAGCCAAAAGGCAATTGCTAAGTATTTCGACTGACATTCCGAGCGTGTCTAGGAATATTACGGACTGTATTAGACACCGCTGGAATGTCTGACGTCATAAATTAATGTTCTGTGCATTTAGTACGAGATTCATAGACCGTACTGAGGCTTCATTTTGCTAAGGATGGCATTTTCATCATCGTGGTTCCCGGCAGAGTAGAATTTGGGCCACCCCGTCTCTTCCCATGTGGTGTCGTACAAGGCGACTAAGGGATAGGGCTGATTAACTTTAACATCAGACAGATATGTACAGCCCAGACTCAGCCTCAGATGCATGGCTCGTGTCAACAATATTGCCCGGAATACGGCAATAGGCTCACCCCCTATTCTGTGGGACCGAAAACAGATTGGTGAAATGTGGGTGTTAATTCACCTCTGCCTAATCCTCCGGGGATAAAGGCGTGATTATATGTATGTATGTATGTATTATCTTGTATCTCAGAGTTCAGTTACTTAGAAGAATAACTTCTGATTTTGATTTAGCTGATACAGATTTAATAGGGGCGTGTACCGCCGACCTCTTTGTCTGTAAGGGAAATATGACTTAGAACCTCGTCCGCTGTGTACAACTGTGTAGCTAAGAGGTGAGGCAGGCTGGGCCCCAAAGGTGTTGGTAGGGCCCTATATACCTCAACTAAAACTAAAGGAGGCAGGACATGACTGTATTACCGTCCAATTGAACAGTCCGACTGGGGCAATACCTCCGCCTTACAGAATATCGCGGCCATAATAACCTTATGTTGTGTTCTCAGCGGTGAGTAGGGTAGCCAGAGCTCACTGGACTATTTTTGTGATGTCAGTGGGAAGACCGAAGGCTAATCCTGCTTTGTCTTTTACACTGACGGCACAGAAACTCTCTGTCTCGGCAGCACGAGTGTGACTCTCCTGGTGTTGCACATGTCCATAGGCCGCGGTGACTATTTTCCATCAGGTGGACCGTTTGCTTGTTTGTCACCTCAATATAGTGTACCAGTTATATAATATAATGCCCATGCCCATAGTTATATTCTATCAAGGTACCGCTCGCCATAGGCAGGTAATTCATCCTCATACATTGCGACCGGAAACAGTGCGCACCATGCGGTATGATATGAACTTCATCCCATGCATGCTCAAGCTGTAGAATGAGCTTCCTGCTGTAGTTTTCGCAAGCGAATACAATTTGGTGGTTCAACAAGAAAGGCCAAAGAACGTTTCTTCAGGAATAGCAGCACGAGTATAACGCCAAATTGCTTACGTATAGGTCACGGTAACCACATTCCTAAATTTCCTTCATCATTACCGAAAGATGATACTCAATTAACAGCTCTAGAACTAAAAGTTAATCATTTTTAAGCTCTATTTCGCTTTCCAACAGAACAATAGCGCAGTGGAATCTCAGCGGAGTCGGTATTTCACTAAGTTGAAATTTGAAATTAAATTATGCGAGAGCAACGAGCCCGGTTGTTTCTGCACTTCCGGCGGATATCAGTTTTGGTTTTAACTTCCATTCTGTTGTTCTATATTCGAATGCACTTTTTATTTTATAATAAAAAAAGTTTGTTTTCCTTTTAAAATACAAAAAATGAAATGAAATTTTGAATATAAAATAAATTTTGAATTCAGAACGGATATTTTTCTGTCAGAATTGGAATTTGCAGTTTACTAATATTGTACTACGGGAATATTTTCTGAATTCATTTTATCATTTATTTGCACAAATTAAGTAATTTTTAGTTGGTGAAATATATGTTTTATTCAATTTTGGTTAGCCTTATTTGGGAACGAATCTATTGCCATTAATCACTACTTATTTTGAAAACCACACGTACTCATTAACCGACTTCAATAAGGAGGAAAGTTCTCAATTCATCGGTAACTTTTTTTTTTCTTGATCTCGTTCTCAGACATTTTCGTAGTTTTTTGACAAAAACAAAAACTCAATACAACATTGCTTGACTTTTTTGTACGTCATAGTTGCGGTTAGATAAATAAAATCGTGCGACATAAAATTAAATAAACACGTATTTCCTTGATATAAACATCACGAATTCAACGCTATCTATACATAAATGTGTTTCCTCGTCCCTTTGTTGAAATAGTCTTCGAATTCGGTCGGAATTTGAACTGTGCCCCAAGAATCACAATGAGCCCTCCCCTGCACATTGAAACTCGGGTCTAAATGTGCAAGGGGTTGGCAATGATAAATGGAAAGCGAACAGTAGATCGCCATCTCGCCTATATCCGTAAACCTGGTTTTCACGGTTGGCGAAGAGTTTGCGGCTGTTTATTTGCTTGGGTATCTGTGACATTGGACTTTCGAGTTCGTATCACTGCAACGATAATGCATTCCGTTATATTTATTTTTATTATTTTTATGCTATCAAATTAGTAAAAAGTCCACTGCTCTGATTTCTAATTGTAAACGGTCACCATGGCCTAACACTTGCAATACCAGAGGCAGTGCGCGAGACTCCAGCGTAGGTCCTCTCGAGGTGGAAAATTAGACGGTAGTCGCTCTGAAGCCACATAAGTCAAATCTAGGTTAACAGTATTAGTGGACTCCGGGCTCAGTTTCTCAATAGAATCAAACAAATTAAGGTGTGAAACACAATAGTGAAATTTGCCTTTGCTAACATCAGCCGCGCACTATTAGTAGCATAGTTTAAGCTAAGTACGACATAGGACCGCGATAACTGTAGAAACCCTAGTCAGATTTCCATTAATGTATAGTACAGTCGTCTGCTGACTGTATTTGTGATAATACCGACATACGCGAACAATTAGAGAAATTCAAGCCCAGAACTAATGTATAGAGTACTCAGCTTTTGATTTGACATGATGGGAAGACAGGTCCGGCTAAAATCGGCTGGCTTAAATATTGTAAAGCATTCTCTCCATATCGTAGAGCACTAATAACTGAAATTGCTAGTATTCCTGTTAACTCATTCACCTTAGTTAAATTACTTGTTATTAGATATTCAGGATTCGAAACCGGGACCTCTCAATCGTAAAATTGAGTCCATTGGGACTGGTAGTTTTATACCTTAAAGGTACAAGTGCCGACGCTAAGAGAATACACGTAATTCATTGCGGCTTCTCAATAGTCCACTTTATCCGTATCAAAGTTTAAGAAGCAATGTATGTAACTTAAGTGCTGCTTGCGTCGTCAGTTCTCGGTTGCGGTCGGCTTCGGAATCATACTTTTATAGATTAGTTCAAACCGAAAACCTCTAATACAGGGATATTCGAGGTTTTTATTTTCATCTCGGAGTCCAAGGTTCGATTACTCCTCTTAGATTTTGATTACCATGGCTTTTTGCAAGAGCAACTTCGGGCTAGGGTTACCAGATGGAAAAATCAAAAGTGCGGAGAAAAAGTCCGAGTTCCATTACAAAATCCTGAGATTTATTACAGGTTCAAAAATTGAGCAATAAAAGCTACTTCTTTTTCAAAACTCGTGATTACCTATTAGCATTTTTGTCAAATACTGCTGGCGATATTGAAAAACATTAAAATATTTGAGTGCCTATAAGCTGCATTATTCTAAAAAATCCTGAAATTTCATGACATTTTCAAAATCAGGCGACAATCCTGAGATGAGTCCAAAAATCTGGAGATCTCAGGAAATATCTATAGATCTGGTAACCCTACTTCGGGCTGACCTCCTATCCCGAAGAGGAAAGCTTGCGCCATAGCCAATAGGTATAGTATCAGCTTGTAAGTGAAGGTTACTAAGTCTTAGTGGACCCAAATCTGCATGCGGGCGTAGATACATTCGTAAATATTATTACATGAGAGAGTGAAAGAGAGGTACAGCAGTACAATGGAGATTAGAAAGAGGGAGCTATATTATTAAACAAGTAAGATAAGTACTCAGGAGAGTTAGCGGCACAATGCTCCAAAAATTGGCAGTTATTATGTGTGCCGTGGTACAATATTTACTTAGGTCCTCATGGCTTAGCTTTGGGGACGCCGGCGGGATGAAGTTCGTGACGAGCCTTATTTAAAAATAAAAAGAATAACAAATATGTACATAGAGATGTTTTTACCTACAGACAGATATTTGAATATGTATTGAAAATTAATACGTTCAAACGTCAGTAAAAGATCCGCCAAAATACGTATAAGGATTGTTCTTCTTCCTCGGATATTCGCGGCTACGAGTATCCGCAGATACAAATATCCACCACATGACTATTCTAAGCCAAAATCAGACTGGCAATATCCTCAAAAGAGACTCTCAAGTAACCGAACACTTTAGTGGGTGCTTGATTATCTCTCGACGCGCTAAGTAGCGAGCACTAACTTAGCTCCAAACTTGATACAACAATTAAGCACAACTTAGTAAGCCTTTGTGGGGGTTTATTGTTGAATCACGAAGCAAATAGGATAAAAGTTAACGAATTACTTACGGCGGATATGAGATATCCGCATTTTGTGCGCCTTAAATTTTCGGTGTTCAGTTTTAAATTATAGAGTTGCGAGAACTCTAAGGCCAATTAATTTTATGTAGGTATGTATACAATATTTTTAAGCTTAACTGATTACCCAATTCGATTGAAACAAGTTTGATAGCGGGCGGTACCCATTTGCAAATCATAAACCGGATGAAAATTAATGGGTACCGCCAGTCATCCAACTTCGCTCGATTCGAGCTTTTCAGCATCAGTCGGAATTTTTGTTTTTAATTATTAATTTTCATAGTGTTGTTATACAGATGAAAAGGCGCACTATGTCTATACAGATATTTAACATTCTAAAACTCATTTATACGCTTTCTGCGTCCCGTTACAAATTCGAAATTCAAAATTCATGTCCGCCTCAAGTTGCATCTTTTTTTTTGTTCTGGACAGTTCATCTAGTACCAAATCACAGAATCTCCAAAGGTATTTTTTGCTTTCAGTACCTTCTATAAGTATCAGGATTATCAGACAAATACAAAGCCATTACGAATTTTCCACTCCCACTTCTAATAGTTTCTTGAATCCTTTTAGGGTGGCGTTCTAACTTAGCAGAGAATAGGTCTACTATGGCGTAGCGGTATGGTATTCAATAGGTTTGTTTGTATCAGCAATGGGTTGATTAAATTGCAGTCACTTCACGGAAAATACCGAAGTTCGGCTGTGTTGTGGTTAGACTGAAAGTTGTCCCCAGTTGAATTAGGAAAATGTTAGGAGATCAGCGATTGGAAATTTAGAATACACACACATATATACATTCACTTCTGTAAATACCCTAAGGAAGAGGTATATTAACGTTTGCATTTCGAAAACTATGATTTTCGATCCCATAATAGGGGGCCACCCTTTTGCCGTCAAGGGGGCACTTTGTCATGGGTTTTATGTTGTTAGGATGGAGCCTATGCCTCAATCACTTTCTACAGCATACACGGAAAAACATGGGGATATCCTAAAATTTTAAATATGCCTCCAAAATAATTCCCCTATAGTAAAGAAAGTATTGCTTGCTTACTTAAAAGCATCGCCTTTTTAAAACTAGAGAATTAAGTTTACTAGTTAACTAGTTTTGTCTAATACAAATGCAGCCTTAATCATTTTATTCGGCATGTAGACAATACCACTGGCTTAGTCTCTTTTATTACGGTCAATACTCAGCTGTGTTTAGCTATCCTGTTCTGATTTATTTTACTGTAGAGCTATTGCTTTTCGCCTTTAATTGGGTGTGCTGTGTCCAATTAATTTTATCGGTAGAAATAAGAATAAGTTATTAGGAAATTTAATGAGCATAGAAAAGAAAGGTGTATGTCTACCCCCATGGGAATGAGGTGTGCGTAATGCGTCTTGGGTAAAATTCAAAATTTTCGAGGTTTCGCTTATTATTTTTGTTTGTTTTGTGAACTTTTACGAGAGCGATTGTCATCTGAGATCCCAACCCCGGAGAGGAAAGCCTGCGCTAGAGCCTTGCTGTTATTTAGCAGGCACCAACTACTTTGACAATTTGTCTTAGGCTCCGAAACTGTAGATAGTATAGATTTAAAACAACATCATTGAAATCCTAAAGAGCTCCTTTTATCTCCTCAACTTAAATTCCTTTTTGGATTGATTGGATGGAGATTGCCCGTAACTGTTTTTATCGATTGAAACTGTTGTACAGAATGAGACCATACCTATCGGAGGAACTGCGAGTACAGCTGGTGGAGTCACTGGTTCTGTCGAAGCTAAACTATGCTGATACTGTATATGGTCCCCGTTTATTATCTCAGACAGAGCGGCTGGTCCAAAGGGTTCAGATTGCTTGCACTCGTTTTTGTTTTACAGTACCCCCACGAAGTCATATTACCCCATTTCTGAATAGACACCTTCTACTAAAAATGATAACGAGAAGGAAACTTCATCTCGCATGCCTGATGTTTGGGATTATTAGGTACCAGGAACCGGCCTACTTGTATGAAAGGATCACCTGGGTGTCTGGGGGGCGTACTTGTGGTGGCAGACAGTGCTCGCAGCAGCTTTCCATCCCCCGACACAAGACGGCTGCTTTCAGGGGTAGCTTCCGTTACGCGGCGAGCAAGGTCTGGAATAACCTCCCCCCGCGGATAAGGTCACTTAGTAACCTAAACACATTTAGGAAGAGGCTACGGCTGTACCTGATCGATGCACAGAGGGAGCTTGGATTAATAAATACGAATGAATCCCTTATTTAATATGATGTTTGCGGAGGAATTCGTGCTTATGGGTAAAGTTTTTAGAATTTTTCTTCTCATGATATTTTATTTGGTTCCACTGATTGTATCTATCTATTATTATTTTATGATATGCGCATATTTATTTATAATATTTATTCTGTATTATGTACGTTTAGCTGGGTAGTGTGGGTTGGGTAGGTGTATCGCTTAGAGTTGGCTTTTGTTTTGTTTAACATATTTTTTTTTAATATAAATAGGACACGTCAATTTGACTTTACCTCGCCTGATGGTAAGCTGAAGGTAAAGTCTCAAGAAAGAGGGCCACCATTATATACACGAGCCATGTTAACAATGGTGGCACTCAGCTTGACGGCCTCATCAGATGCTTTTTCACGCCCCGCTTAAAGGACCCGGGACTGTAGGAAGAGGGAAACACGTGAGCTGGCAAGGAATTCCAGGTCTTAATGGTGCGACAAAGGAAAGAGTGTTCTGCACCGTATAGGGGTGACATCTAAGTCCTGCACGTGTCGTCCTGTATAGGAAGGGGGAGGGTGGGACTAATTGGAATAGCTCTTCAGAACATTCACCATGGTAGAGACGGTAAAAAACTGCCAAGGAAGCAACATCTCTACGCATCTGCAGAGACTCGAGGGTACTCGTGACCTCAGGATTTCCGATAATGCGGACCGCACGTCGCTGCAACCTGTCGAGAGCATCTAATAAGTACTTTGCGGATCCATCCCAGAGATGTGAGCAGTACTCCACGCAGGAACGAATTTGTGTCTTGTAAAGAAGACACCGTTGCTCCGGCGTGAAAAACCGTCTCACTCTGTTCAGGACTCCGAGTTGATGATGATGTCAAGGCTAATTGCCAATGACTCGCCGTGCTTGTCCATAGCCTCACCCCAAATATGGTTAACATACGCCAGAAGATCACCCGCTGATCGTTTCGGCCTGAAGTCATGTTGCCGGTCATTAATTAGGGAGTGATCTTCAAGGTGACGCATGAGCTGTTTGTTAATTATGTGCTCGAACACCTTGCACAGCACTGAGGTGACGGCTATGGGTCGATAGTTGTTTGGGTCTGAGCGATCCCCCTTCTTGGGGATCGGCTGTACATTCGCCTCTTTCCAAGCCGAAGGCACTGTACCAGAGCTGTATGACAGCCGGTACAGCCGCGCAAGCATTGGAGACAACTCCGCTGCACATTTTTGCAGAACCACCTCTGGAATACCATCCGGACCACTGGCTTTCCGGACATCGAGTGACTGCAACACTGCTCGGATATCGCGTTGCCTGATATGAATATCAGGCATTGCATGGTCACTGACGGGCAGTGTCGGCGGCTCCATACCACAATCATCGACTCGGGAGTTGGCCGCAAAGAGATTAACCAGCAAATTTGCTTTCTCTTGCGGCTCATGGGCCAGGGATCCATCGGGATTGCGCAGCGGGGGCAGCGAAGGCTGGCAGAAGTTGGCTTGCACGGCTTTGGCAAGTCGCCAGTAGCCACGGTTGCCCGTGGGATGCTCTACTAGCTCCTGACCAAGCCGCGCTATGCGCTGGGCATCCGCTCTGACATAAGCCCTCTTGCAGGCCTTTGTAGCTCTGTTGTACGCCGCCTTGAAGTGGCCCACGTTGGGATCGCACGTAGCGCGCGCCCTGATCCAAGCGCGGTACGCAGACTGTTTATGATTATCAGCCTCCGCGCACTCGCGCCCGAACCAGGGGCGCGCCCGGCGGACACCGGCGACATCAGTGTAGGGGATATAATATTCCATGCCCAGACTGATCTCACCGGCGACAGCAGTTGCGGCCTCAGATGGGTTCTTGCCTTCAAAGCAGCGTTCAACCCACGGGATGGACGCAAAATAACCACGCAGTCCATCCCAGTCCGCTGTCGAGTAGTGCCAGAGACGCCGCTTCCCCTGCACGGGACTAGCTAAAATGGGCACCTCGGAACGGACCAGACAATGGTCGGATTCACCTAAAGCGGCGCTCACCGAAACACTGTACTGGTCCGGGCGACTCGACAGCACAAGGTCTAGCAGAGAGGGCTCATGGTCCGACCTTTTTGGTATCCTAGTGACCTCGTGTACCAATTGGGTCAGGCCATGCGCCAGAGCAAATGCATGGGCGGCTCTTCCCGCGTGGGTTGTTTTGGCGGAGCCCAACCAGATCTCGTGGTGGGCGTTAAAATCCCCCAAAAACACCAGTTCAGCGTTCGGAAACCGCTCCTGCGCATCATCTGCCGCCTGACTCAGGTATTCAAAGAGTCGAGTTGTCACGGCATCTCCTGTATGGGAGCGGTAGAGGAACACATAGATCTGACTCGTAGAGCCATGGTCTATGTGTACCCAAAGGGTGGAAAAGGATGGGTCCTCTAGGCAGCGCAAACGGCGACAACAAACATCCGCCCTAACAAACACGCACACCCCGGCTTTTGCGCGGAAATTCTTCTCAAGGACATAGCCGGGGTAGAGTAAGTAGGTCGTGTCATCAGGGCGGCGTATTTGTGTCTCCGTAAGAAACAGCATTGCTGGTTTCGCCGTCTCCAGGTGTTGGTGGACGGCGTTGAGGTTGGTATGGAGCCCACAGATGTTCATGGACTCCACCTCAAATAGCGAGCTCGAGGGAGGGTTTTTTGCCGGCTTAACATAGGTCTGGCTGAAAACCAGCGCCTGACAGCTGTCTTGATAGCTGTCAAGCTATATGCTGAGCTTGAATCTTTTCAGTTGGCGCGTGAGGTACACAAGCAAGTAAACTGTATGATTGCCGTATTTAATGCTTTTGTGTTCTGTACTGTGTATCTTAAGTGTCCTGCTTGAATAAATATTTTTTCTTTCTTTCTTTCTTTCTTTTTCATAAAACCTCAATAGTCAAGCTGTTGACAGTAAAAACAAAAAATCATATTCTTTTTTCAGAACCGTTTTCCAATTATTTCGACATTGAACACAACCGTATTTGTGTCGTTTAGCACTCAATTTGTTTTTCGATACTGTGCTACTTATTTTTGTCAGTGCCTGTGAATAATTCGCTCGTGTAACTGCGCGCGACGAAATTAATTGTTCCGCTGTTAGACTCCGTGAATTTTCGTATTTCGCTGAGGACTATTTAGAATTTTACATACAAGTAGCTGTTGAACGTTTCGCGATGGAGGCTTTTGTAAATGAATTATTGCTTTTAATGTTTTGTAGTTGGATCGTTTGTATTTCTTGTATCGTAGCTCTTGAAACTTGAAATAGTAACTAATTCTACCTAAACCCGGTTAAAGGGTGCGTATTTTGATGTACGGCGTCGAAGTACCAGTACCACTATACCTGCATCTTCAACTTCGAGGCTTGGAAGCTAATGTCAGGATTTTTCAGGTTAGGTAGGAGCGTAAGATGATAAACCTGAAAAAAAAGTGGAAACTACACTGTTCTAACTCTCTTTATTAATTTCTGTTACCAGAAGCGCTTACTTAAATACTTAGGTATAAAGAAAAAGGTTTAATTAAATTTATCAGTACAGACTACCAAGCGCATAAGGTAACTCGGTAATAATGATAATTATGAACAGTTTTGCCTGTTTCTATATTCCTGCACCGTTAGGTACCGACACGCACAGGTTTATCTGTACCGGAAACCTGCTCCTTTATGTAAGCACCCTAAGTTACCATCTAATACAATTTCTTCACTTTCATTTTCTTTGTTTATGGAGAGCACAAGAGATTCAGTCCAAATTCTATAATTTTATTCTTAAAATTACGGTAACGATATAGAAAGTCACAGCTAATGGTGAGAAAAGAAGCAAGACTGTGTCGCAGAACAGATGCTGTTGACAGCTTACTACACCAACTGCATTTCGTCAGTAGCTTGTGGTGTGAACTACGAGCGTACAGCGAGATTGTGTATCTGTAAACTTTCCTTTACCCCTGAAGAATTGGGTGTTAAATTGAGAAGAACGTCACACAAGAAACTCTTGTACTGTCTCCCTCTCCCTTTCTTAAACATAACTGTTTATTTCGTATTTCAGTTCATATTATGTACAATAAAATTTTCTTTCAGTAAAATCTTAAGCATAATGTAACTTATCGACAAAAAATCTTGATCGCTTTCAAGATTATTTTTTTTTATGAATGTTGCTTTCAAAAATATGAGTTTACCTCGCTTGATGGTAAGCTGAAGGGTCATAAATAGTTTTGCAGTCTTCTTGGGGATATGGAGGAAAACTCTTAGGGATGAAGAACCTTGTTGTAGGCTCACTTTTGTTGCCTGAACAGGGTCGTAATGAAGCATTATCATTAATTAAGCAAAACACACTAGTTTCAATTATTTATGTTATAATTAAGTTATTAAATTATTCCGTACATGAACTTGCTAATAAGATTTTCATTGAACATTTACCGGAGGTAAGTGGTGAAAATTAAAATGAATCTCGTTTTATTTGTAGAATTGCATTTCATTTATTGTTATGAATAATTTATTATTTTTAATGGTAGCGTGTAATTTAATTTATTTATTTTATTGGCTCATGCCTATATATCGAAGGAGTAAGCAGAGGTATTATACATATACCAATTAATAGGACATAGGCCTCTGCCAATGCGCGCCATTTCATCCGATCCTCCGCCTTCCGCATGCAGTCTGTCCCAGCCACCTTTTTCAGGTCGTCAGTCCACCTATCTTCGGCCTGCCTTCGCGCGGTCTCCACTCTAGGACTCGTCTGCTCCAGCGGCCATCAGTCCTTCGACAGACGACCACAAGTAACACCAAGTTACTATACTATAACCCATTGCTATTAACTGACTACTTTTTCATACTTTTTCTGCTACCGAGACAGTAGCTGTATTTACGCTGCATATTGCGGGGGTAGGTTTTCTCCTCTTTTCTCTTTTAAAACCATCATCACCTGCAAGCCAGTACGTCTCATTCTCATCATCTGGGGCAGTCTCTCCCATATAAGTCGTGTAAGCCAAACCTAATGGAGAAGAGATTGCCGTTCCCATGGTTGCCTGGAAGAGATTGCCTTGTGCAATAAGGCCGTTACTTGTTATACATCAAAAATGTAGTTAACTATATCTTTCTGTATCCTTTCTTTGTGTACATACAATAAAGCGATATAGTATTATAATACATAAATTTGTAATACGTGTTACAAAAAACATCTATTTTAAAATATAAAAATAGTGCTCCACCGGAATCGAGTACAAGGACCGCGTCACCGGTTAGGGCTCCAGAGAAAGGAACCTCCTGACGATGCGCGCCGTATCAAGGAGCACTGCCCTCTGCATCTGGCCGAGCCTCTTCAGGTGTTGGTCGAGGTTCTTTGCTATCAGTCCGTTGACTGACACGACTATCGGTACAATGATTGCTGAGTCAACATTCCACATGTCGACAACCTCGTGGGCCAAGTCCAAGTATTTGATCTGTTTATCTTTTTCAGCTTTCACGAGATTCTTGCATGAGGAAGGTGACATCAACAATCAATACTCGACGTTCGGGTCGGTCTATCACCTTAATGTCAGGCTTGTTGGCTACAACAGTCCTATCAGTGATGCCAGATCGTTATTATTATTTATTATTAAGAGGTGCGTCTGGAATACCTGGACCAACGTTATGATGATGATGATCATCTTAATTTTTTTTTTAAAGAATGTTAGCAACCGAAATTATCAAAATTACTAATATTCCCTCTAACCTCTCCAACTAAGCTAAATTGCTTGTGCTAGGAGTGGGTTCACGTCGGTAGTGTAATGGCCAGGATTCGAACCCAGGACCTCTCGATCATAAGGCCTACCCCTTAACCACTAAGCTACCGACGCTTAATTACTATCAGGCGGGGTGCAATCAAATTGGCATCTAATATAAAGAAGACCCGCTATAGCTTGTCGCTTGTATGCCTTCCTTTTCTTAGTTTCCGCTATAACGCTTGTGCTAACTGAAAATTAGTAACTGCAGCAAAACATGAACCAGATTTGCATATTCTCGGAAGCCTCTTAAAATATAGTTGGGTATATATATATTAGGTCCTTACGTATGAAATTGGCATTTTGTACGGGAGGAATAAAAAGTCGTTTTTTTTTTTTTGTAAAATATATTTAATTAATCAAAGTATGCACCGTTGTTATCTATGCACTTTTGCCATCTTATGGGTAGTTCATTGATCCCTTTACTATAAAAACCATGGGGGCGAGAATCAATAAACTCTTTGAAGGCGGTTTGAACTGCTGCATCGGAGTGGATTTTTTTTCCTTGCAAGAAGTTGTTTTGGACACACTTCCAGAAGAAATGGTAATGCTTATTAAATGCTCCAACAGCAAGGTCCGGGGAGTACGGTGGATGTCGCAGACATTCCAATTGTAGCTTAGCTAACTTAGTGGTTGTTTGTTGTGCAGTGTGTGGTTTTGCGTTGTCGTGAAGCAGCAGTGGCCTAGAGCGATTGACCAGTCTCGGTTGTTTAACAGCTAGTTCTTCCTTCATGGTTTGCAGTTGCTGACAAAAGATATCTGCCGTAATCGTTTGGCCAGATTTAAGAAAGCTATAGTGAACGACACCGGCGCTAGTCCACCAAACACTTACAAGGAACTTTTTCTGAGGAAATTTTCGTTTAGGGCAGGATTTGGCTGGGTCTCCAGGATTCATCTATTGCGATGAGCGCTTTTGATTATCGTACAATATCCACTTATCATCACAAGTAATGATTCGATTTAAAATCCCTTCATTATTGTGTCGGTTGAGCAAAGTAACACAGCAGGCGACCCGTGTTTGCAAGTTCGATTCACTTAATTCATGAGGTACCCTCGTTCAAGCTTTTTTACTTTCCCGATTTGCTTCAAGTGGATTAATACAGTTTTTTCACTTACGCCGAAGCCTGCTGCTATTTCGGAAGTGCTTTGTGATGGATCCGCTTCCAGAATAGCCTTTAATTCTTCGTTTTTCATTTTGATCTCCGGCCGTCCACGGGGTTGGTTCAGAAGGTCGAATTTTCCAGAACGAAAACGTTGGAACCAAAAACGTACCGTGCTGACTTTAGCAACACTAGCGCCGTACACATCATTAATTCTTCGAGCCGTTTCTGCAGCACTGGTGCCACGGTAGAACTCGTACTCGTAAATTTTTCATTGCGCAGTAATACGCGACGCCAAAGAAAAAATAATGAGGAAAATAACAAATGAATGACTGTATTCCAAAGAAAAAAAAACAGTTAAATGAATTTATTAATTTGAATTTGGAATTCTTAACCAAAGAGGAGATATTTCAGATCAAATTGATCAGTACGACAAAACGCTAATTTCATACGTAAGGACCTAATATCTGAATTTATTACTTACTGAGTTATTTTTGAATGTAAGATGTTCTCCATCTCCAAGGCTGAATATTTACTGTCCGACATTAAACATTCACCCTTCATGATTATTTTTTTTATATCCATGCAGAAATAGGTCATTATTCTAACTGTTTAATTAAATGGCTAGGCAAGTAGTAAAACGTCATCGACCCAAGCTTATTTGCCTAACCGTTTAATTAAATACCTGAACACTATTCAGGCCGTTAATTGAATGGCGGCGTTTAGTTATCTGCCTAGGCAGTTAGTTGAACGGCGGATGAAGTTAGTTATACCACAATTTTAACCTCGCAGCATAGCCATTTCGTGATTTCCAATTAATTACGCGTTTTAACATTTACTTATCATCCAGGGATCTAATGGAATTAGATTTAGTGTTGTTCCTTCTCGTACTACACAACACATCAAGGTACACACGCACATATAGACACAGTGTAGAGGGCAATGTTCCAGACACACTGCACTTTAAAGGTTTCATAACCGTGAATCTTATCTTGAATAAAGCAACTCCATCCTTATTTTTCACTATTATATTTCACAGAAACTCAACAGCTGTCAATCCAAGTAGTATCTAAATCTATCTCACGGCCCAAGGGTATCTAGTTATCACATTAGTTCAATCCAACCGACAGGGAAAACGTCCGAAACGATACTATATTCACTCTATTATTTCTGTACAAAACATACCCGGAATCGTGCTGAAAGGATAAAGATAGATAAAGAAAATGTTCCTTTGTAAAGATGAAAGTTCTTTTTAAAAGAACTGAATGAATATTCTTTGATCGTCTTGATTTGAATCATCTGTAATAGCGGAAATTTTGACAAAAGAGTTTGTTTGTCATGGAAATGAGATCAGGTGAAGTGCTTTAGGTTTAATTGGTTTCTTACTCTAAAATACAATTTAGTAATGTTCAAAACCCAAGAAAGAAATTTATTTATTAAAAATGCACCCATAATCAGCTGAACCCAATCCCAAACCACTTGAAGTCGACTTTTCCTAACTCCGAAGCGGCTGAACTTCGATATTTTCCGTGAGCGACTATCAACTGACCTCCTCAACCCATAGATAATATCGAAATACTTTAGTAAGAAACAAATATAAAACGTCATTTCGTACCACTTGCATACACTACAGTGCATCCAATTTTGGGAAATTGGAAACAATGTTCGCATAGCAATAGAATATGGTTCAAATTTTAGAATATTGTAGAATTCTTAAAAACTTCATCTCGATAAACACAACATATTGAGCTAATTTCCCTACCTCAGCAACATAGGATGCTTGAATCACTTCTAATTTTTTGACAAACCCTGCTTAGTTTGGTGTTCTGATTTCCTTTATAAACTATATTAGCAACCGAAATTACTTATATTCTCTCTAACCCCCCCCCCAAGTAAGCTAATTTTATTGTGCTAGGAGTGGGTTCACGTCGGTAGTGTAATGGCTAGAATTCGAACCCGGGACATCTCGATCGTAAGACTGACTACTTAACTACTAATCTACCGACGCTTCAAATTGGTTTATAACCTACCATCATATCAAACACGCAGAAGTTCCAAAGTATCTCATTATAAATTTTCATTCGGGATTAAGTTTTGTGGCAATAATTAATATAAAATAAACCAACGCAAATGTAATTTTAAACTTTTGTTTTTCTTTTGCAGGTAAGGCAAACAAACAACAGCAGCGGGTTGTTGAAATAATTCGTAATTAGCAAGTATAACAATATTCATAATGAACTCTTTATACACCTAAAGGGCTCGAACGTTGTCTGCGGGGGCGTTATCGGTAATTATATTCGAGTTTCTTGTTGTGTATTAAGCTTCTTAAAATATTAGGTGTTGTTATTAATTTTAGCACATTATTAGATTTTCTGACGGCTTTATTTTATTTAGAGGTTACACAATTACGCTTATTAATATATTTTTTTTTAATTTCTCAATAAACCAATGTATCTGCCATATTCCAAAGAGGTACCTATCAATTGTTAACATGGTACGTGTTTGTAATGGTGGCCCTCTTTTCTGAGACTTTGCCTTCAGCTTACCATCAGGCGAGGTGTAGTCAAGTTGACGAGTCCTATTTATATGTAAAAAATAGAAGCATAGAAGTCATTATTTAACCTAATTCAACTTCAAACCAGTAGATAACTTTAAATGAAGAAGTGAAGTAGTCATTATTTAATCTAATTTAACTTCAATTCAGTACATAACTTCAAATGAAGAAGTCAAGTAGTCATTATTTAATCTAATTTAACTTAAAACCAGTACATTACTTCAAATGCCCTACTAAATTCCATCGAGGTCAGTAGAACACTGAAACAGTAAAGCTAATTACGTGCACTGAGAGCTAATATACATTTGATGGAGTTGATTTAATATGTATGACCACTTTTGGGCACACCCCCATGCTAATGCGAGCCCTGACGTCCACGTCTGACCTTAGTGGGTAAATTTACGATAGTAGATTTTTTTATAGTGGCAACATTTGTGTAGGCTTTTAGGTAATTTACTAATATGGCAGAAGATTACCTGTAATTTGATGCTTTAGTAAGCATGTAACAAAATAAACATAATTGTTAAATTCATTAGCTAATAGAGTTTGTAGAATATTAGAGAGAGTATTCAATAATGGAAAGATTAAATGGCTCTATTTTGTAGAATATAATATTATAATGTAATATGTAGTTGATTAAATGTATTATATATACATACATTTCATCTACTACAACTTTTGATATGGGCTATCTCTTCGGGGATTCATAGAACTAAGTGTATGTTTTTTTTTTTTATATATACACGTCGCTTGACTTCACTTCACTTTTTGGTAAGCTGAAGGCAAAGACTCAGGAAAGAGGGACATCATTACATACACGTTCCATGTTGACAATGGTGGCGCTCAGCTTGACGGCCTCATCAAAAAAGGATTGTTGTCGCAGCACCGCGTGACACCCACCGGTCCCACTAGTGTTGCGACCACAATCCCCCCCAGCCCGGCTATGCACTTGCTGACCCCTGAACGCAATACAACCGAGATTGGTTTGCTATGGAGGGTTTTTTGCAATAGTGCACGGTGGTACGCACCCAGCCGAAATTTGTGACAAATTTGTGCCATCAATTTTCTACTACCAGTGTATATCGGTATATTATCAGATTTTGGGTAAATTAATAAAAGACCAACATCACTCCGTAGTTTCACTCCACTTCTCATGATTGACTCTCATCCCTCTTTCAGTTGAATAATATTTGGAACTCTTCATCCCTCTCTTCACTACATAGTATAAAACAAAGTCGCTTTCTCTGTCCCTATCCCTTTGTATGCTTAAATCTTTAAAACGACGCAACAGATTTTGATGCGGTTTCTTTTAATAGATAGAGTGATTCAAGAGGAAGGTTTACATGTATAATACATGTTTAATATAGTAGAGGGTGCAGCGGGAACGGGATCTGACACCACGCGGGTGGAACAAATTTGGTGGTACGAAGTTCGCCGGGTCAGCTAGTAGTATAATAAAGAACGAATTAATTAATTTAGAAATGTTTCCTTTTACGAATCAAATATCACGCATCAGTACTTACAAAGGAAATATATGCGAATCGTCACAAAAGAAACTCCTTTAAAACGTTAGTACCATAAAATATATTCGGCATATTTTTAAAGTTCCGGGTTCCGTACCAAAAGCAATTTACTTTGAAGGCATTCTTGAACAAAAGGGGCGACCCAATATTGTCGTAACGAATTCTCAACGATATTTAGACCGTCTTATTTTATTAGGGTACAGCGAGTCCAAGGTGAAAACGTTATTGAGAACGTATTTCAGTTCTATTTGTTAAACTGAGTTGAGCAAATAGAATTTTGTGGGGGTCATTTTAAAGTTCGATATTTACTGGGTGTTGTTGGATATTATTTATTACACAAAGTTTTCTCTTCTGACCTAAATTTTACTATCATTTAAACTTTACTATCATCGCGGCACATGTCTCAGTCATATCCGAGGCCATGACCAGCGGCGGTGAGTAGGATATCCAGAGCTCAGTGGAGAGGTTTTGTGCTGTCAGTGGAAAGACCAAAGGCTGTTCCTGCCTTATCTTCTACACTGACACGGTAACCACTTATCATCGGGTGGGCCGTGTGCTTGTCTGCCCCCATAATTGTATAAAAAAAGACTTTATATATAACTTTAATTATTTTTTCAACTGGCAATATTATTAAGGTAATAAAATAATAATTTATCACGGGTACGCCCTTTCCCCGCCCTACGATTTACTTACTCGACTTTGCAAGGGGTCGCCGTATAAAAATACATTTATTCCTGAGATTCGTACCAAAGTTTTGTCTTTAGAATTAACGTTCGTAATTTGAACGATAAATATTTTTTTGAATAAATTTGTGGGTAATTTAAAGAATCTACTTGTGACATTTGTTAGATTTGGTATAGTATTTTTTCGGTAAGGCTAGGCGTACACTAGCCTAAATTGTAAATATAATAGATAAAACTACCATCATAAGAATAATCTGTATTTCTTATTATAACGCATCAACGTATTGTGGTGAAATACCTGTTCTTACACGGTACAGAGATGTGAACTATAGAATAAATATCGTAGTTTTATTTTTTTGTTATAAGTTCTGGGCTAGAACTTTGCCTTATACCCTGACTGAGCCACAGACTAGCTGTTTATGCCCAGCTTCAGGGCTCCCGTTTCCAGGAATTTGCCTAAATTTCCATTTAAATAATTGTCCTAAAAATTGCGAATACATAACGTCAATCTAAATTGGTAAAGCCGTCGTCAAATGAAAATCTTTTGGTTAATTACAGTTTCTCTCACATAGAATGCCCTTTAAACTTACAGACATTGGTGTGACTCAATTACCCTCTCCTTAACCCGAGGGTTTCCTACAAGCACTTGGCTAGAGCCGTTATTAAAACTGAGATTAGACTCAGACAGGTCTCCCTAAAGTAAACAACGTGTAGTTCAGCGTCTAGACTCAAGGTAATTATGTATTCGTACTATATTGATGTTGGATAGTTTTGTACGAGGAGGCTGGAAAGAGCCGGATGCACAATTTAAAATTATGCCCTGTTAGTGCATCTATGTATGGAATGATGTGTTGTAGTTCCGCGCAAAGCCCAGCAAACTATACACATGTCCCTTTCTTTTTTTTTAAGGTGAGTGAAAATGTTATGCCGTACTCCTACCAACTAAAAATCCTCACGTACCGCCTAATAGCTTGCGGTTGGTAGCCCCGGGTAAGCCCTCGGGAGGATGTCCCAGGACTGACAGACCTACGGCTGCGGCCTCGCCTAGGGGGTGGTTCGGGTGTTATCCCGCGTCTATTGGGGGCGTTACGGGTGTCATCCCACTTTTTAGGAAAGGGGATGGGGCGTGCGTGTATCCCTCACATCCAGCTGCCGTCGTGAACCTGCTTCTGTAAGGACGGTGCGCAGCCCACTCACCGTCGTCAGGTTCCCGGTCATGGTGGCCGATGGCTAGCAGAGGGCACGGTTGAGGGCAGCTAAGGTCGAGTAAATAGTAATAGGAGGGTGGTCCCAGGGGTTCGGTGCACTCGAGATTTACGTTAGGCTGAAGAAAAGAGAGTTATAATTATATCACAAAATAGCATTTTTTTTTCATTTTTCAATAAAATATCTATTATAGATAGTACTTATACACGATTTCACCCTTTTAAACTGAAATAAAAAAGCTTCACCATCCAGATCTTGTAAAGATCACGATCACGCCGAAAGCAAAGGATTTTTTTATATTTTTACTCCTGTCTGATTTACCTTCGCGAGATGTGCCTTTGTCAGTGCGCCGCCGTTTGCCTTTGAACATTGAATTGTTACTTTGTATACTGCGCCTTATCTCGGAAGTGTTTTAAACGATGTGACGTCTCGTTAAGGCCCAAATTTGATGTGAACAGAGCGAAATGAAGCTGATGGAAACTTGACGAAGGATTAAACACAAAATAATGAATTTTGTTTTAAGTTATTGTGCGGTTCTGCTTTTAATTAAATGGCGTTTATAGGGTTCCATATATATGTTCAGGATTCAATTCAAGTTTCCTTGCTAATTAGTATAACATTCCATCAATGGACAAGGTTCTAGCCCAGGCTTTTCTAGTTTCTTAGACGGGTTGGGGGCAGCCGGCAATTGTTCCCGTATTAGCCAAAATAAGGAAAACTGGAGCTGTAAAATAGTAAACAGATTAGTAGAACTTCTGCAGTGAAAGCTTTAGCTACAACAGGGATATCGAGATATATAAATAGGGTTGACTATAAATATAGTGGCGTTTAACTTGATGTTTAAAACTCTTTCTCCGCCACCTTATTATATAAACCTATTTGAATATCATCCAATCTAATAAAGCAAATTCGACAACGCTAAACCGAGCTCAGTGAATACCATAAACGAAAGTTCAACACTCAAATACAAACAAAAATTTTATCTGCCACCCATCCCAGGTTATCAAATACAAAAGTTAAAAGGAAATCAAAATGTTTCATCGTATCTTTCGTTCACAAACGGTTGAAAATCCCACAGCCAGCACAAACATATCTGCATATCCAAATCTGACTAAGTTACAAAGGATCTGAAAGGTTCTATGTACCTCTTTGATGTCAGAACGACGCCCAGCTCTCCGCGGTCGATTGCACGTACAAAGAAACTTTTAGAAAGTGTTTTGGTCGGTTTTGTTAGTAAAATCGAAGTCCATTAAAGGTGATGTGAGTTGTTAGTTCGCTCGTAAAGTGCTAGTTTTTCTTACGAGTTTAAATTTGTTTTATCGGAGTAGTTGGAAAGTGCTATTGGAATAGTTAAACAGTCCCTCTAGACAAGTGGCAATTCGCTAGCAGGTGTTTGATGGAATAGAATGACGAATGTATAGGATTTGACGTATTTAACATGCGTTAGACTGTCATTTACGTCAAATCCCATACATGCGTCATTCTATTCCACCAAACGCCGGCTAGCGAATTGCCACGTGTCTAGAGGGGCTGGAATAGCAGAAAATACAGAGGCGAATGAAGCAATTGCGGCTTATATACACTTTGTTTTTAGTAAATTAACGAAATTAGAGGTCTAAAAAAGTTGCACCAATGGACGAAAGGCTGTCCTGATATGGGTATTATATGAGAATAAATGAAAATATTGTTCTTGAAAACATTTAAAGAAAGAGAAAGAGAAAGAGAAATATTGTGAAAGAAGATTAAACTATTTCACAATAAAAAGTTAACAAGATATACTCCATTATCTCAATAAAAAATCCACGAAATTGTCCATTTTGACGTTTATTAAGGTTGACATTTGACACTCAACTAACTTTTGAACATTCGCGTTCCACCATCTCTTGGGGACACACACGGAAACAAATTTACAGGCGTGGCTAACGTGGCTCTGGTACACTTGACATCGGCGTTTCGCTATTAATAATTTTATCTACTCTGATACTATAATACAAAGATTATAAAATTGAAATCAAAACTCTTATGACAAACATTACGCACAGGCCAAAAAAAAAGTTTTATTACGATACAGGTCTTGTATGGACACCTATATCATAAAATAACTTTTTAATCATAACGATACACCTATACAATCCCCATCTGGACTGAACCTCTACTTTAAAAAAAAAACGGCCAATTCGCAAGAAAAAAAAAGAAACGCGCATGCGCAATCGATGTTTGCGGCCTTGTCTTGGCGTCAACTTTATTTTTTACATTTATATTAAACAAAGTTTGGTTTTGTTTGTAAAATAAATTAGTTTATGTATTATAGTATGAGAGTAGATAAAGTAGTGTATGACACTGTACATAACTTGGTCTTATAACACTCGTGTGATAATATAAAAAAACTCGCCTACGGCTCGTTTTTTTAAAACACACTCGTGTTATAAGAACCCTTATTATGCAACAGTATCATAAACTACTATTTTAATACATTTTACTTGACATTGGCAAAACTACGGTGATTACTACAGATGCCATTTTGAAGAAGAATTTTAATTCGCGCTCCACCTCCCCTACCCTATTTTGCAATATTTTGTTACGGTGACGTTGCAACCCATTGTTGTAAAATTTAAACCGAGGAGGTTCTACCTGAAGCTTGTATTCTCTCACTGAAGGCTGTACAATAATTACAAACACAAATACGCGTGGGCATGCAATCAAGAGTCCAATTACTGCCATCTTCCAACAAGTAACTAGGCAGCAGGATTGCAAGTAAACATCCTAGTTTGTAGTTAGTTTGTAGGCATTGGCCACCTGTAGGCTGTATAGCCTTCAAGGTATTAGAATCTTAATAGGAAATATTTGAATCGGTCTAGGCGGGGTTTGAACCCGTGATTTTTGCGGATACCTTCCCCCTTTGGAGCCGGAGGGGGGAGGTTATGTCGGACTCGAACCGACTAAACCACACGCCTTCTGTGGGTCGTAGTGCTAGGCCGAAGGTGAGGTTTTCATGCGACATATCCCTCGCACCCCGGCTGACCCAGGGCTATCCCTGTCAGTCTAGCCCTCTTCGGGAGGGGGGACCACGCGGTCGCCGACTCGCCTCTGGTATGGGGGGGCGCGCAGCCTTGCAGGGGCAATGCTTTCACCACTAAGCTACCACACCTTAATCCACCACCTCCTCAACAGTCGCCTTAAAGACGAATGTAAAGGTGAAAGCTTGTAAGGCAAAGATTGCGAGTTCAAACCCCGCCTAGACCGATTTAACTTTTCCTATTTTAATCAACTTGAATATTAAGCATGCAAAATGCTTAAAAATTCGATAAAAATCTAAATCAAAAGTATATTAAAATCTATTTAGATTAGAAAAAATGAATTCACGGACTGGGCCTATCTAAATCAATTGAAATAGTTAAAAATAATTATTAAAAAAGGTATTAAAAGGTTATTGTAGTCACTTTTATAAAATGTTATTTTAAACCGCTAAGGTAGCAAACATGCATACCGCCTGATGGAAAATGGTGAACCGTATGCGTGTGTAACACCAAGGGCGTCACACTCGTGCAATGTTGTCGAACCCGTAGAAACCTTCTAATGCCCTTTTACTCTTTCGGTCTATAACATCAATATCAATCAATCAATCAATTAGCCCACTGCAGTCCACTACTGGTCATAGGCCTCTCCCAAAGCCCACCATTTCGTACGATCCTCAATATGTTGTTAATTAATATGTAGATGTTATTAGTACTGTGTATTGCCTGCGGTTCCGCCCGCATAAAATTATGATGCCGATCTCAAAACCAATAGAAATGCCCACAGCATATGTGTATTTTGAAACTTCTGTTAGAGCATGATTGAATAAAAAACATCAATTTTACAAATTTTCATATTTATAATATTTTCTAGCGGCCAAACATAGCCATGTCCTTTCTCAAAGTCTAATCTACGCCTATACCAAATTTCATCAAAATCGTTTCAGTGGTTTAGCCGTGAAAGACAGACAAACAGACACACATACACACACACACACACTTTCCCATGTATAATATAAGTGTCAATAGGATAGTGTAATAAGAGCAAGTTCCTCACCACTCTACCCGGTATCTAATCCTATTCCTACAACCGATGGGAATCTGTTTCAGGTATAAAAAGTGCCAGCTTTTAGTTGAAATTAGCTTGGGTTAAAAAGATTTCTCTTGTCGTTGCCTGTCGAACTTTGCTATATACATCTAATACCCATGGAAATTACCATAGGCTAGACGATAAAGAAGACTCACGATGTACGCCCCTTTCCCCGATACAATATAGCTCGTAATTTCGTCCGCTTCACAGCGTACTAAAGAAAGTTCTAACAAACAACACATCATACATGTTATTCATATATTCAACAAAAACAAGTTTTCATGTAAATAAGTCTGTACAGTTAAATACAAAGTGGCTTAACAAATTCTAATTTATATATCGCTTTAGCTATCAAACCTTTCATAAAATAATAAACAAGATATGCCATAAATATTTTTATCCTTTATAGCCTCTGAAGTGTGACGGTACAGAACACAACTGTTATCTAAGGCACGTGGGTTCCATTCCCGCTTCGTGAAAATATTTATATGCATGTATATGTATGTATCTTTCCACTAGTCTTGATATTTTCGGATGTCAGAAAGCACGCTAAGCCGTTTGTCACGGTTGTCATATAAACATCTATGGCAGCCATTACGGGTAGTTGGAGCCCTAAAAAGTGCAGCAACTGGCAACAGTAACAACAGCAACCCCTTTACGGAAAAAGACAGCCAATCACGCAATTAGAATGGAAAAAGCGACTTCAAATCCGACCGACATTAATGCTACGATGAAAAAGATATATATCCTTTTGAGTCATCAAACTACTAAAATCTATTGACATATGTATTCCAATGTAAAAAAGGATTGTAAATATTTTAATGTTAATCATCTTTTGTTATTGACTGTACTTACGGTACAAGATGCACACACAAACAAACACTACAAGATGTTTACCATCTACCCGCATTTAATCTGTGCCTGCTAAATTGTGTTCGAACTAACACAGTACACGGGCGCACCGGCTTGTGTACTTGTGTACTCTTGTGTGCTGTGTACTGCTGGTGACAGGTCGAGGGTTTTGTCAAAGGCGCAATGATTTATTTAAGCTTATTGTTTTGATAAAATCTGTATGGTATTAGAGAAGGGTGGAAATAGTTGGTAGCTTTGGTAATATTTCTTTTTATAATTAGCAAAGTGTGAGAGAAAGAAAGTATGAGAAATTTTCTTTTGTTTTTTAAAGTTTTGTAACTCAAGAAGAAAAAACTAAACCTTGATAGGATTACTTCGGAGTTCGCCTGTCCGGCAATACTTTTTTTCAGGAATGCGTAGAATTATCAAGTTTAAATTAATATCAAATATTCAGGACCACAACGCCTTGAAGCTGTGAATAAACTACTTTATCGATAGACCCAGACATTTTACTCTTGTTTTAAAAATAAACACATAAGTGTAAATCTACTTTAAGCTATTCCAAAACCAATTTGGCCAGATTTATTACAGAAATTTACGAAATCAGAAAACAATGAGTTTAAAACATGAGTATAGAAAAATTGATGCAAAAGTAATCGTAGCAGCCCGTAGCACTTCTACGCACGCTACAAAGCTTTCGTAGCACTCGTAGAATAAATTATGCTACAATAAATACGGCTATAGCAGCCTTTAGCTTACATTCAACTACGAATTGAGAATCTGTTTAGTTTTTATTACTTCTAATGTGAATCTTGTTCGTTGTATGTTGAGTTATTAACCGACTGCAAAAAGAAAGTACTTAATTTACTACTTATTTTCTATCCTTACTTCATTATTTCTTTTCCTATACCTTCTAGTGCTATACGCATTCATATGCTACGGTGACCGCTAACTATTAGGCAGACCATGTGTATATAAGCTACTGATTAGTATATCTTCGTCCCTTTTTTTATACCACTTACGTAGCAGACAAGCACGTGGCCCACCTGATGGAAAGTGGTTACCGTGGCCAATGGACGTGTGCAACACCAGGGGCGTCACACTCGCGCTGCCAACCCTGTTGGAACTTAGAGTTTCTGTACCGTCAGTGTAGAAGATAAAGCAGGACAAGTATTTGATCTTCTCACTGACAGCACAAAAACTCTCCTGTGCGCTCTGGCTACCTTACTCACCGCCGGGAACACAACACGAGGTTATTATGGCCGCTGTATTCTGTAGGGCGGAGAGGTACTTCCCCAGTCGGACTGCTCAATTGGACGGAAATACCGTAGTGTCCTATCTCCTACAATCAATCGCTCAAGCAAGACATGTTTCAGTCGCCAAAATCTTCACCCGACCGTACACGCTACCCCTATTATATTATCCAAATAATTCATATTATTTTAGTTGAAAAAGAGTCTGTCGGTCTGTTTTGAGTTTATGAACTTTGCGTTTATTCTAAATCAACGGTACTCACGTTTGGGTGAAAGGAATGCTCCATTCAATTTTAAGCTTCATATGTAAAATATTTCATGTGTAAAATGGTTGATGAGTCTCTTATAACCCCACCAAAATTTTAAAGGCCGATGTCAACCCCAATTGTAAGCTACATTTGCTGATTGCTGGTCAAGATTTTTTCTCCCGTGGCTTCGGTTTAAAACTTGTAGAATGGAGAAATGGGACGAATGACAGAAAGGACTTGAAAAGTGGACTCTGGGCCACAAATAGCAAGTTTTAGATGCAACTGACATTAGCAGAAATTAAATAAAAATTTAATCAATTAATCAATAAGCCCACTGTAGTTCCCTGCTGGTCATGGGTCTCTCCGAATGCCCGCCATTTCGTCTGATCTTCAGCCTTCCACATCCAGTCTGTCCCAGCCACCTTTTTCAAGTCGTGAGTCCGTCTGACTAGGGGGCGTCCTACCTTCCGCCTGTCTTCTCGCGGCCTCCACTCTAGGACTCGTCTTCTCCAACGGCCATCAGTCCTTACAACTCAAAACAAAAATTCAAAATGGCGGTTAAAGTTCCAAATAGCACTCAAAACTTAATTTAGACTGCCTGTGACCTTCCTCAACAAAATTACTACTAGGAATTTTTACTGTTTGCCTCAATTCAGTTATTTTTATTGAACTACTTAGAGTAATTTGCTTTTAACATTTTACAATAGAAACATCTTAACAAACTTATACTGCAGTCTACATAAACAGCATCTGTATTCTCTTAATCTGATAAACATCCAGCTGTCTTCCTTGTAATTTTAATTTTAGGGACAAGAAAATATTCTATTACATTCTTTCTGTGTTGTAAATAAAAAATAAAAAAAGGAATGTTTCTTTTGGAGCGTTCAGCCCAGACAATAGGGATGCGTTGTTCGGTCCCAAAGATTGTTTTCTTCCGAGCCATTGTGCTCTCCGATCGAGCAGATTGGATGGAAATGAGGCTGAGTTTCTGTTACAAATACTAAAATGTTTAACAGCAATTTTGGTGATTTAAATCTTGAGATCTCTGCGTAGTGTTGATAGAAAGCCGAAAGGATGTCGATGAAAAAAGTGTACTGAGTTGGTTTGTCTGCTATTTTTGAAGTGAAAACTTCTTTAGCGGCGTTGGATGGGTAAAAAATATTAAACTTGCGTCAGGAACGCTTGACCTTTGAACCGTAACCGACGACTGACGTCTTACAACATTAGCAAAAGATTGTTTATTTTGTCAGGGACGTTATGAAACTTCGTAGCTTAGCCGTAAACGCTTCGACTGTAAGTCCTTATGGTTTCAGATAGTACCGGGTTCGAACCTGGGCTTCTGACACTTTTTATGATTATTTTTTCTTTTTGTAATTTATTACTTTTTGTGATCATTTTTTCTTTGAATGAAATACGGTACATTACATGTTACCGTGGTGTTCGGTTATTACAATAGGTAGCTTAACGTATTTCACCAAAATTGGCATGCAAAATTTCAAAGAATGTGAAATGAATATATAATTATATAAAACTATGTCATTGAATTGATGAAAATAATAAAACAATATATTTTAATTACGAATTAAAGGGAATGTCAAGTTTTTGTAATTCATTAATTTCTTTTGACAGACAATTAGTAATAGGTTCTATGATTGGCGCTATGTTATAGGTATGGTATAGTATGGTATGTTCTTTTTATCTTTTTCTCTGAATATAACGAAGAAAGAAAGAATACGTTTTCACTTCTGCCGGCACTCCCAGAGTGCAACCCGTGTTTATTTTTCTCCAGCAGCCATTATGTCGGACTCGAACCGATCAAATCTGTACTCTCCATCTTGGGTATCAAATGTTGGTGTATCCCAATAGCCCAGTGGGGCATTTCATTCCATCATCTACGGTTACGGTACGGTACAGGACCATCTACGGTTTTGACATGGTCCCCTTGGTTGTGGAACCACAATTTCTCCATCTTACCCCAGAAAGAGTGGTTTGGCTAAATGTTATATAAAAAATAACTATAACAGACAAGCATAACTGAATAAATCAGTCTTTGAAGAATGTTAAAAATATAAAATAGTATTGAAATAAACTATTTCAAAAAGGTCTTCTCGATTCTCACACACACCAATCACTCGCCTAAATGATACACACACGCATACACTCACAGCATACCGCATTACATTACGTAAGAATATCTACTAGCTCTGGCATCGTTCCGTGTCGACGCTACTTCCTTGCTGCGTGAAATAAGAACAAACCAACGAACCAATAAACACATTTTCACATTTGAGGAGTTCCAAATCAAATTCAGTTTTGTCCTTTGCCACTTTAGGTAATATCGAGTTAGTCACGGTAACTGACTGTCTGAAACAATCAAAATATTTCGTCAGCTTTCGAGCTCAGTATTTATATTATTAAGGATAAAACATTTCTTTCTTTTGTAAATCCTCTTCAACACAGTAGGTAATCTTCTTTCTTCTTTGTGTCTCCGTTTCTTTTTAGTAGTGAGAGATTTGTCCATTGGTTGGTCACTGTCACTTAAGGAATTCATTTATGAGATTCGGAACGCTATTCCTTCTTAGTCTTCTGAAATCAACACTTCTAAGACCTATTTGTTGTACTATTTATCAAACGATCGTGTCGAAATATTATAATTTTAATTTAAAGTTAAACTGATATACGTAGGTGAACACACAAGTATATTTTTACGTTCTACTTGTTCTACCAGCTAGCATTCATATATATAGGTGATTAGGATTATATGAGAATGTATTAAATGAGAACTCCATCTATTTAAAATATATTTCATAACATCAGTAAATGTCAACTTACAAGAAAATAAAACTCATTTGAGCGTAAATAATTCACGTCGAACTCATTCTAAAACAATATTTTATGTTTGATTGATTTTTCGGCGGTAAGAATTCTTGGACGTGCCTTTGTCGAAGTTTCTTCCCAAAGCAGCCTCGTCCCGGAGGGCCCGGGAAGTATTTATTTTATTCATCGGGAATTCTCTAAGTTTAGAGGTTTTTTCTTCTCCACGGCTATTTTTCTTTGTTAACGAAATTGAATTCTCATTCATTGCTTTATGAAGGGTATTTCTTCTATTATATTAGTTAGATCTCTTTTTATTGGACCGTGCAGTTTTATCGTGTCGTTTATGTGCCGGCTGTGAATGAGAACTAAATTGCGAGCAGAAACTTTTACTTCATGACAAGGTCAACGCAGTTCGCCTTCATTTTGATACTGTGCAGCCGACTTTGTGACTTGATGCCGGGTATCGTCTTGCTTGGGAGCCCCTGGGTAAATACTTATGTCTGATCTTAGAATACTTTACTACTGTAATGACCAGAAAATATTCAACAGAATCTATACATAATGTTACTTACTATATATAAAGTTGAAGAGAATGTATAACTAATTTTCGTTTGATAGCTCAGTCCTTGTAACGAAGGCTATATGTTAAAAACATAACCCTTCTTTGGCAGTCGGGTGAAAAGACGTGAATAAGTGATGCAATGCGGAGGATCAGAACCGAATAGAGCGGATAAAACCATGGCCACAGCTAATAGTTATGCATTAGCAAAAAACAATTGGTCTGTATGTCATTTCACACTACGGAACCCTTCACTATGCATAGGCCTGATAAATACTCCACCGATCAGAAAATTTATCTTCATTAATAAAAAAATATTAAGCAGCATTTACGAAATTCCTTTTCTCAAAACATTTTATTACGATCCAGCTTATTAAATTATATTGTTGACATAACAACAATCCTACAAACACAAATTAAATTCACAGAAATAATAATTCCATACGCCATCCGCAAAATACCGCCATATTTCTTTTAATGAATTCAAAAACAATATCCCGCTTTTTTCCTTAAAGAAATGAAGGCGTTCGAAGGAAAGTAATATTGGTACAATGAACGTTGTTTGCACGAAGAGTATTTGTTCGGCACCTGATGTCCAGCAAAGGAATCGTAATAAGAAACAAACAGGCTCTCCGAGGGCGTTTATGTTTGGCGATGCAAGTGGGCCAACTACAATATTTGAACTCCGTTATTAGGATATACCTTGCGGAAATTGGAGTAACGTATACATAAGGTGGTATAGGATCGAAGCTAGTAGGTCATACTTATTTGTTTTGATTTTTGTTTGTTTAATTTCATACCCTGTTTTATATTTGGTTGCGGACGGTTTTTGTGTAGGTGACGTCACCCGGCTTGGTGCTACCTGAAAACCAGCGCTGCGCATGCTTCTTGGCATGGGGAGCATTATGCTGAGGTGACGACCATATTTGGGTACGCACATAGAATAATTATAAGAATAGTTGTAAGGCATTCTATGTATGATTGCGTGTGTCGTACTTAAATAAAATATTTTTCTTTCTTTCTTTCTTTCTTTCTTTCTTTCTTTCTTTCTTTCTTTCTTTCTTTCTTTCTTTCTTTCTTTCTTTCTTTCTTTCTTTCTTTCTTTCTTTCTTTCTTTCTTTCTTTCTTTCTTTCTTTCTTCTTTGTATAGGCAGGTATATGTAGGTGTAGGTAGTTTACCGATGTAAATGATATTGTTGTCAGTTAAAGGTTTGAACGGATTCAATGGTTGACAAAGATATGAAAGGAGAAGGTAAATATTTTGAAGAAGTCGGCAGTGATGCTTTTTGATCACAAAAGTATCATGTAATTCTAGAGATATTTCATTAGTATCAGCATATTTGAGCCGGTAGTGTCAAATTTTTCAGATTTCATCAGCCGAACATTTAATTTTAATTGGATTGTGCTGATATCAGTGGGATACTATGAAACCGTAACGTTTAGTTTGAGCGAAATTGTCTACAAATATAAGAATGAAAAGTTGTCTCCAGTCTTAAAAACTGTCTCTAAAGTCTAGAATTAGTCTGTAAGTACGTAAAATGGAAATTTTTGGTACATTAAGTACTCAAAGCTTCTAATTTTACGGCTACAGTGTAAAGAATCCCTAAAATGTACCGTCGCCCATTAAATTTAAATGCGTAACTTTAACGTTTTAGAGAACAGTCGAAACTTTAAATGTATATTATTTTAAATGAAGACGTATTCGTAAAATCCCCATAACCTTCTCATTTGAACTGCGATGTTTTAATAATACATTAAAATATAACAATTCACATAGTTTGCAAATCTTTTGGACGGTTAACAATGTAAAATGAACCTTCAGAGTAGGCTTTAAATCAACGTTGTCTTTTCTATTTATCAAAAGACAACAAGGGTCAGATTTGCCTTGGTTGATATTAATATTGTATTTCTAGATTTCTATTTCAAACTTCAATTAGATTTTGCTTATTTTCTCTCTTTTAAGATTGATGTACAGTGATTACTTGACCATCGTTATGTCACAGAATCGTAAAATGCTATGTATAGTAACAATTTATATTGAAAATAATCACCAGTAGGTATAATTTTTGCTACCTACATAAATACAAAATGAAATGCAAACATCAGAATTGAATTATGCCTAGTTTGATGAAATGAAAAAGGAAAGAAAAAAAAGACGGGTTGCACTCCGGGAGTGCCGGCAGAAGTGAAAACTTTTTCTTTCTTTCTTTCTTCGTTAAATACATAGAAAAAGAGAAAAAGAACAAACCATACCATACCTATATTATAGCGCCAATCATAGAACGTATTACTAATTTTCTACTAATTTTCTGTAAGAAGAAATCAATAAATTACAAAAAGAGAAAATAATCACAAAAAGTAATAAATTACAAAACGAAAAAAAAATCACAGAAAGTGTCAGAAGCCCAGGTTCGAACCCGGTATTATCTAAAACAGTCGAAGCGGATTACAGTCGAAGCGCTTACCGCTAAGCTACGAAGCTTCTTAGCGTACCTAGCAAAATAAACACTCTGTAGCTAGGAATTTAGTATGTCGTCATGTCATCCTACAAAGTCGTCGGTTACAGGTCAAAGGTCATGTGATCCTGGCGCGAGTTTAACACTTTTCGCCCATCTAACGCCGCTAAAGAAGTTTTCACTCCAAAAAGCATGTTGCAGTTCTTAAATAAACACGTAATCCATTTCACCACATTCTATTTTCAATTTTGTTTCATTTTGGTCATTTATATCATTCGAAATACAAATCTACAGGATGATGTGCCTGTCACGTATATAAAATGCTCGCATTACACTGTCGGTTATGAAAAAAGGACCCTTGTCTGTATAAACGGAAAACTGACGATAGGGATTGTAATCAAAGGCTCATTCGGTCTCGTTGCAAATTCGCCGGCGAATTTCTCGTGGCTTTAGTGAATACTTTTTGAAATGTAAATCACAACCAGAAAAGCTGCTCGATTCGCCTTTGATGTGTTAATATTATGGTATTAACCCAGCTTCGCTTATTAGTTTTGTTTTAATTATTTCCATCAAGTAGTGACGTTGGGGATTTTCACACCAGTGATTTTTACTTTAACATAATGTTCTAATGTAATTATGGGCGTAATTCCAACAGAAGTCGGTGCCTAGCCCGAGAGGTCATATTTGAATTGATTCCAACATAGTAGTTCAGCTCCTTTAGACAAGTGGCACTTCGTTGGCCTATAAGATTAGGCTTTCTATTTCATCAATCGCTGGCCAACGAATTGCCACTTGTCGAGAGCGGCAAGCACCACAAAAAAAGTTTGCACCGAATTCTAACAGAACAGTAAATCTGTAAATTCAGCTCTTTTTCTCTAAGTTATTTTATACTATTCAGTTTTTGTTTTGTTTAAACGTAGTTTTTTTATATATTATATATATATATATATATTATATATGGTTTTAACATATTACTGCTACATCTTATGCGGATACAATTTTAATCGATTTGGATAAAAAATTGTATTCAGGTAGATATTTGTTTAAAAATGTGGAAATATTTATTGGCATTCGTGAGAAGAAAAAACGCGCATTTTTATTGTGTTTTGTTACTACTATTCCCGGTGTATAGGCTGTTAAAGTCGTAGGAATTCGAGTGGAAAAAGCAAACAAATTAATTTAGTTGTTATTTGTTATTTGAATTATTTTACAACTTTGTTAGCCATTATCTGTTATTCTATGGAGTTCACCCAATTACACAATATTTAGTTCCAAGATTTTCCTGTTGTGTTTTGTGTCTATGTAATAACAGTAATACTTTTTACCACTTTGTTACAAATAACAAACATTTTGTTATTATAGCGAATGGCGGACTCTGCCGTCTGCTTATTCTCAAGATATAACTATTTTATGTGTTTATGTAACAAAAATGTGTTTTTATACTAATATTGCTTACGATACTGTCTGCGGACTGAATACAGGAATTGGTGAAATGTTGGTGTTTATATACCTATGTCAAGTCCAAAGAATATTTATACCTTATGTCTACCCACTAGTAGATATTAGATACTGACTAAACCGTTACTGAAGATCTAAGTGGGGCTCCCAAATACATAAAACTAAATTGTTGGTCCTATGCCGCAGACAATCAGCCATTCAAAACATAACACATGACATAACATTTAAAATAATGAAATATATTATTCGATTACCTTACTTGACATTTTGATTTTGACTCATTATGTATCATTTGAATTATTGTTTTTTTTGATGATATAAACATTAATAACAATTGTACCCCGCCACATACGAGGCTAAACATGTTAGACATGATTACTAATGTACATCTTGCATGCAAATGTAACGTATAACACGTGTTTAAACAAATAAATAAAATCAAAGATAGTGTGGTGCGAAATGTTGTGGAATATTTTTTATTATATTATTATTAACCGCCTAGCCATTAACTGGCTAGGCTGTTAATAAAAATATAATAAACAGCGCCGTTCAATTAACGACCTAAGCATTAATCAGCCAGTTTATTAAATGTTGTAACAAACGTTATGGCTGAATTTCATTCAGGCCGTTAGTTGAACGGCGACGTTTGGTCAACAGGTTGGCTGTGACATCTATACCATTTATACTCCCGAGGTGGGCCAGACCGAGAGGAATGGCCCTGGGTCAGCCGGGGTGCGAGGGATATGTCGCGAGACAACCTCACCTTCGGCCTAGCACATCGACCCACAGACGGCGTGCGGTTTAGTCGGTTCGAGTCTGACATAACCTCCCTCTCCGGCTGCGGAGGGGGAGTACCCGAGGGGATTGCCCGCAAGTAAAAAAAAAACTATACTAAGCTGACTAGAAACATCAGTATACATAGTTATAATATTAAATTAATATGTTAAGTTTGTTGTTCCTTCGTGAAGTTATGAGCTACATTATCAATGTTCGTAGTTTCTATTAAGATTTATTGCACAATAAATCTTAGTTTTCGTTAAACTAATAATTCTCCCAGTAATAGATTAGCTTAAGTTCTGAAGGTTAATGCTACTTAAACTTTAAAAAAAATTCTATATGTAAGAAACTGTTTTAATGTATTAGGCATCAATAAGATTAAGAATGTTATAATTACGAGCAGGCCTGTCTTACTCTCAAGTTTAGGTAGCAGCTATTGGTCTAGTCTGGTCTTCATAACTTTTATCAGCTAGCAACATTGAAGTGCTGAAATAAAATGAAATAAAAATTACTCACAAATGACCATCCAGGAGACGCCTTGTGTTGACAGTTACCGACTTGATATGGGTCGCGCCAACCACTCAAAAACCAGAGTGGTGAAGAGCCCGCGGGCTACTTTGATTTGAAGGTTATGAGTCTACTGAGACTTCGGACTGAGTTCCTGAATAGTGGTTTGAACCAACCATTAAATTTTTTTTGTGGTATCACTTGAACATCAAATAAGATCATCGTGTCGTATTTCTTTCCATGTTATACTAATTTTAAAAGCAAGCAGTTAGTACGTCTTACATATTCCAGTCACAACAAAACGACTCGCAATCCTTCACTTTGCGTAACCAATGAACATAAGTCCCAAAGCAAATCTATTACGATTACTACAATAGCCTAAGAAGCTCATAAATACAGCCAGGACGTGTAATAAGCAGTGGCAGTACATAATGTTCTATTAACCGACTGTCCAGTACAAAATATACGTCTCCAACGGCCATAAATAAGGGTTGGGATTGGTTAGAAGAAAGATTACGGTTTTAGCCTTGGGAACTAGGCAATCTCTTTTTATAGTTTCTTTCTAGATGGAGACTTAACCTATTAAAATTCCAGCGAACAATCTTCCATCCTATTCATCTAACTCATATTATAAAACTAGCTAACCTTACCTGGAATTCCTTGCCAACTCACGTGTTTCCGTCTTCCTACAGCCCCGGGTACTTTAAGCGGGACGTGAAAAAGCATCTGATGACGCCGTCAAGCTGAGTGCCGCTATTGTTAACATGGCACATGTATATAATGGTGGCCCTCTTTCCTGAGACTTTGCCTTCAGCTTACCATCAGGCGAGGAAAAGTCAAATTGAGCTCTTTATATATATTGAAAAAAAAACGGGAATTAATGCCATCATGGTATAGGTACTTACATACCTTTGATTGCCTGAAGTTACGAACAGGTTGCATCGGCCGTGGTCACAGGTTGAATGGTTCATCGGTGTATCTACCCGCACATTTTCGATCAACGCACATGAACGCGAGAGTTTAAAAGTTAGGGATAGATATCCGTCTGCAATATCTCTTAGATATAAAATGAAACTATTTTAACTAATCAACTTCCCAAACTATACTGCTTTATAATATTTGGATAGTTTAATTAATTTGTGTCGTGTGTCTTTTTTTACGTCCGGGAAATCCCCTTTGATACACCCCTTCCGGAGCCGGAGAGGCAGGCTATGTCGGACTCGAACCGACTAAACCGCACGCCGTCTGGGGGTCGTAGTGCTAGGCCGAACGTGAGGTTGTTTTGCGACATATCCCTGGCACTCCGGCTGACCCAGGGCCATCCCTCTCGGTCTGGCCCTCATATCCTATTTTATGATTCAAATAGATACTCTTAGGATTACAAAATTGAGGTCCCTCATTATTGTGTGCAGCTTCCGGTATAGATAAGGCTTTGGTCACAAAGGAACTTCGGATAACATTAGAAAAAGATTCCGAAGTTATGGTGGATTTATTTTGTGTCCCATTGTTGTGTTAACAAACCAAACTTGTATAGATAATGATGTAAGGAAGTTGTAGACTGATAGAGAGAATGACAAAAAGTACAAAACGAAAGTACTATTAAACTAAAATCAATGTTGTTGTTGTTAGAAAAAAAATTGTGACATGGTATAAAAAACTATACTAATATATATTTTCTACTCTTTCGCTTACTATATCTATCCTAAGTCTGGCAGAATAAAAATAATTCTCGTGAGAACTGAAATGGCTCTGCGAGCCAACTCGCTCTCGACTCGCCTCTCAAAAACATCTAGACCAAAAAAATTTACAGCTATAAAATGTATTTTCTCATATTCCAATTAACAAACGCTATGCTTATTAGCACTCGACCCGGTTATTTCCTGAAAAACATATGAAGAAATATACTTGAAATGCGGGTAGTTGAATGTTTGTGTACAAAGTTTGTTGGCGCCCAACGTGGGGCTGCTACAAATTGCAAATGTAACCCCGCATCAGTGCGTTTATAGCTTTGAGAATTCATAAGCTCCAAAGTTTCGGTTCAAAATATCTTCGTTTAATTTACAAATGCTATAATTATATGCACTTCGTGGGGATAATTTGTTACTTGAAATAGAATATGAATGATTGCCAGCATTGCCAAATAAAGTCATTTTCACCCTCTAACTTTTTGTACATTTCGTTTTTATATGATGAAACATTTTATCATTTAAACCTATAAACCAAGGGTCTCTGTTTACTTAGCTTCCAGTAAATTAAATCAACAAATTCAGTAGCACGTTAGATTAATTCAAGCTCCGATAACATTAGTAGACATGAGATTCCATTAGCCAGTAGGCGGAAGCGACCATCAAAGCTAGTGTGTTATGTAAATACTGAGTATCTATTAGCAAACACGATCCTCTCCAGGTTAATCAAGATCTGACTTCGAGAGCACTCTACAGACGTCGCGGGACAAAATGTTTGTTTGAACGGGAATGCGTTGAGATGTACTGATTCCACTGACTTTTGTGTTGTTAGCGGCAATCAAGATTATGATTGTCTAGATTGGCACCAACTCATCCATAAGAATTCTACTAATATTGTAACTGTCGAAGGTTTTGATGATGGATGACTGGTTGTTACTGTTGTAAACAAAAACGGATTGAAAGAATGGACGGATCTAGATGAAATCTACCACAGACATAGATTATAGTTTGGAATCGCAAAGGTTTTCATACCTCAAGTCGCGGTAATGAGATCATTCTTCACACAGGTGGAGCCGTAGACAACATTTTATCTTATATATTACTAACAGTTGTGCGCGGTTCCGCCCGCGTTGATGTCGGCTATCACGCCAGTCCTTTCCCAAGTATATTATTATTATAATATAAGGCCATTTCAATAATTATAAATGCGAAAGTACCATTTAACTTATTTTGTTGTTTGATACAGAGATGGATGAATGAATGGATTTTTGTTACTCGTTCCCCTTAAAACTACTGAATTTATTTTAATGAAACTTTACAATAATATAGCTAAGATATCAAAATAACACACAGGCTACAATTTATAACGAAAACCGAAATTATAGCGATAACCGACATCCACGCGGGCGGAGCAACAGGCAGAAGCAAGTGGCTTATAATTCTTGTAGATTTACATTCAAGCCATATTGCACGCCTTTCAACGGCAACCAATTAACGTTACTCCAAAAATGCCAATAGTACGTGTAAATAATTAAAATCAAATACACCCGAAACTTGCGTTCTAACTCATAAACGCAAGCTCACAATAACAATCCTCGAAGTCCGCTCAAGCAGGTAATAGATCCGAAACCACCAGGATTTCGAGAGATTAATCTCGAAATTCACTGTACCCTTAATAATTGTACTATTTGTAGGAGTTTTACGATATGGCTAGGCATTGAAGGAAACTGTTCACAAAGGCCAAAGATTTGGGAGTTTAATTTAAGGGACATTTGGCTGATAAGAGTTTGGTACCATTTTGTGCGTACCTAATAAGAAAGTCAGGTAGTGTCGATAACCGGGTTCAATAAGTCCAATGGGTCTTTTATTTAATACGAGATTTTGCCCGCGGCTCCGCCCGCGTGGATGCCGGTTATCGGGACCAATCATAGCCTATGTCCTTTCTCAAGGTCTAATCTACCCCTATACCAAATTTCATTAGGGGTTAAAGTATGAAATTGCCGATTTGTACTGACAAATTGAAATTCGTTTTTTTTTAATTTAACGTATTTATTTAATCAAAATAATTACCATTATTATCTATACATTGCTGCCATCTAGTAGGAAGGTCATTTATGCCTTTGCGATAGAACTCTGGTGATCTAGATTCGACAAACTGTGTGAAAGCATTTTGTACTGCCTCCTGAGAAGAAAACTTTTTATCACATAGAAAATTGTCCAAATCACGAAAAAAATGGTAGTCTGTTGGAGCAAGGTCTGGCGAATACGGAGGGTGACGGATAGTTTCTAATTGCAGTTCCTGTAGAGTTAAAACGGTTTCTCGTGCTGTATGAGGTCTCGCGTTATCATGGAGCAATAATGGTTAAGATCGATTCATGAGTCGGGGCTGTTTCACTGCTAGTTTTGCTATCATTGTTCGGAGTTCGGCACAGTAGACATCTGCCGTTATTGCTTGACCAGATCGTAGAAAGCTATAGTGAATAACACCATGCTGAGACAACCAAACAGTTACCATTACTTTTTTATTGGTAAGCTTTGCTTTAGGACACTGTTGTGGTGTTTCACCTGGGGTCAGCCATTGCATTTTTCGCTTACGGTTATCGTAAAGATTCCACTTTTCATCACATGTCACAATTCGATCCAATATTCCTTCATTTCTGTATCGATTCAACAAGGCAACACAAGTTTCAACACGCATTTCTTTCTGCAGATCAGTCAAATCATGAGGTACCCATTTTTCACATTTTTTTATTTTATTGATTTGACGCAAATGAGTCAATATTTTTGGTAAGGTAACGTTAAACCATGCAGCTAATTCCTGGGTAGTTTGGCTCGAATCGGCTTCCACCATGTCTTTCAATTCATTGTTATTCACCTGTGTGGACGGCCTTCCTCGTGGTTCGTTCTTCAAATCAAAGTTTCCATCACGAAAGCGTTTAAACCAAAATCGCACGGTGCGTTCATTAGCAGTCCCCTCTCCAAACGCAACATTGATATTGCGAGCTATTTCTGCCGCGTTAGTTCCGCGTCGGAACTCGTATTCAAAAATCACTCGAATTTTCGAAGTATCCATCTTTCTTGTCTAAGCTGAATAAAAAAAACAACTGAAAGTCGATAATCGAATGTTGCACATTTTTAAATGAAGAACTACATAGGTACCATGTGGAAAAAGTTTCACTCAAAAATCTCAAACCATGAAGGTTCTATGTCAATTCGAAGTACCTATTACAATGAAACGGCAATTACATACTTTAACCCCTATTACTATTACGGATTAATCTCATTTTGAAAGCGTTATGATATTACAGTAAGATTTGTTTGCAGACTTTAAAATTGTGTACGTATAAAATTTCGTACCTTTCGAAATAGGGCTACGGTCGCATTTTTAAAATTAATTAGGTATATAAATTACAACTTAAAACTTAACAATAGTACTTATTAATTATTAAAATGAGTTTTATGACAGGCTAATGTAATTATGTGTTGACTCAAATTTCATTCATATTTATCATCATAATAGCATTATATATTATATCCCAGTTGCAACCAAAGCTAAATCTCTTATAGTGAGACCATTGGAAAAGCATATCTTCCCTTACCACACAAAACCAACATTTTTATAAGCTACCACTCCTACCGGGGTCTGTTGTTAGCATCCTGACCAAAATAGCCAATAGTTTGAATTCTTTTAAGTATGACTTCTATCCTAATCTCGATAATCCAAGCATTTTTCCGCCACACGAACAATTTCTGTCCCCAATCTGTCCCAAACTGTGTACAATTTCAAGCATCTTAAAACTTCAAAGACCCTACGATATTTGAATAATATAATAGTTTAGGCAATGTCCACATTGCTGAGGGGCGTGGATCGAATGGCTAAAAGGGACGTTATTCTGATCCCTAGTGAGACTGTCGCAGACATAGACTTAGAGTACGTTAGATACGGCAACTGGTACGTTAGACACAGTAACTTGATTTATTAATCAAGTCTTCGCTACGTAAATATCAATTACAAAATACTCATCACCATCGACTTAGTGGTAATTCTAAAAACTATTTCTTTATCTCATCTTCATGTATCTGAATTGTCTCTTCTTCATCTTATATTGTCTGAGTATAAAAATTACAGTACTGACATTTTAAAATATCACACTTTATGATAATTTATACATCGCACGAAACTATAATGCGAAATATTCCTGGAGTATGTTGGAAGTGTGATGAAAATCAAATCACGTGACGTTTATAACGAAGTTCACCTTTACGAGGCATGATTTTTTTTCATAACGTTCTGTGAGGAGTCTTCGATGTCTTCGATGTTTCAGCCAAATTCATAAAAAAACGCGACAGCAAATTTCCCTCCGTTTTCTCCCCCACTTTCCTAAAACTAAGAACATGTGTGTGAACAAGTTTAGTGAATATCGGTTAAGTAATGAGCCCTCTAGACCAGAACTGATAAAACGTAATACCTTGTTGAAATGGCGACTCGCTCGCTCCGTCAACTAGTATGCAAAGACCGTATCTTGCTACTTGTAAATCTGTGGTCACATATATATTATTGATGTGAGTGCGCCACTGAGAGGAGGTAAACTTTGATTGCGAAGATTTTTATGTGTATAGCTTCATTTCTATAGCAGTACAGGCAAGGACAATGGGCCATTTAGCGAGTATTTACGCGCAAGGAAGCTATGCGACGAGATTATTTTCTACGTAAGTAGAAATCTTTTTACTCGTAACAAAAAATTTACCAGGCTATGTGTAGTTATTAGTTATTTTTATTTATACAGGAATATTATTTTTTTATTCTTACATACTAGTAACGTATGATTACTATTATATTATGGCGATTTTAGAAGTGTTCCTAGGAACTTTCATTCTAAATACCTACATATTACTCACACCTTTAGAGGTTTGTTAAAATTGACTTCTTTTTTATATAGGTCACGTCAATTTGACTTCACCTCGCCTGATGGTAAGCTGAAGGCAAAGTCTCAGAAAAGAGGGCCACCATTATACACACGTGCCATGTTAACAATGGTGGCACTCAACTTGACGGCCTCATCGGATGCTTTTTCACGCCCCGCTTAAAGGACCCGCGACTGTAGGAAGAGGGTAACACTAAAGCTGGAAAGGAATTCCAGGTCTTAATGGTGCAACAAAGGAAAGAGTCACCGAACCGCTTGGTTTTTGAAGGAATATTCTGCACCGTATATGCAAGTGACATCTAAGTCCTGCACGTGTTGTCCTGTATAGGAAAGGAGACGGTGGGACTAATTGGAATAGCTCATCAGAACATTGACTTTATCGTCCACATTTCGATAGATATTTCTTTTCCTTACGCAAGAGAGGGTAAGCCTATTATCATCAACTGGGCACTTCATCATAAACGGTATATTTACTCTCTTTCTATTCATTTCCTTTCTCAAATTTTCCTTATAAATAAGTTAAGTTAAGACTATATGCATGTTTGTTACCTTAGTATTATCAAAAACAATACAAGCTTTGTAATCATAACTTTGCCCGTTTCTCACTGTCTCATAAAATGTGAATATAAATAATTTTCAAACGCCATAGCGATGTCACTTAGAGGGAGGTTAAATTAAAAGCTGGTAGAAATATGTGGGTCGTTAGTACCGTACGTGCGGAGTTCAGGTGTTATTTAAGGGTTAACGTGACACGGGATTGCGACGTGACACTTTTTGTTCGCGATTGTACCTAATATAATAGTACCTACAGTACCCGTCCTTTGATTCGAGACTTTGAATAAGGCTTTGAGAGTTCGGCTAAGATCGACTTTCTTCGGTTTTTAGGTCGTTCTCTCTTTTTTGGTACCTTTATAGAGTAGATAAATCTGTTTGTATTAAATACATGCATAAATTCACGTCTGTAAATCCCCGATGGAAAAGCAGAGGTATATTAAAACCCGCATTCCGCCAAGTATCCTAATGGATCCTTTTGATGATAATGAATTATATGGTAATCCATATAATCCATTACCATCAAACAGGCTCTTTTTCATGAGCTGTATGTTTACTTCTCGGAGATGGAGAACCATTCTACTCCTTAGTCGCTTTCTACGATACTCACAGGAAGAAATGGGATAGCCCTATTCTACTCCACTAGGAACCCACACGACAAGGCAGGCAATCGCAAGATATTAGAATCATAAATTGGTTTCAACAACTCTTGAAATATATTAAACTGTTTTTATAGTGTACAGTATATGACAAGTGTGTGTGCCTGTGTGTGTGTGTGTGTGTGTGTGTGTATAAATAGATTTAACGCGAATCTAGAAACGTTCGTGCAGCTCGTAAAGCTATGCAGAACCTCATTCACTTGATTACTCGTCAAAGCCACAATCATACTTTCGATTCCTCGTAAACTTGGAACTACCACTAACTCTTGCACTTTTACTACTATACTAGCTGACACTCCTCGTCTACGCCAGTGGCATTCTTCAACCCCGTAGCACCCCTAAGCCATTATGCGTCACTCAATCATTGAATCATTTGTATGTATATCTATACATAAGTGTTGTTTTTAAAATAATACATACGTACATATAAGCACGCCTTTATTCCTGGAGGGTTAGGCAGAGGTGAATTAATACCCACATTTCACCAATCTATATTCGGTCCCATGTAATAGGGGGTGAGCCTATTGCCGTATTCCAGGCACTATTGTTGACTCGAGCCATGCATCTAAGGGCTGAGTCTGTGCTATACATATCTGTTTGATCTTGAAGTTAATCAGCCCTATTCCTTAGTCGCCTTGTACGACACCACATGGGAAGAGGAGGGGGGTGGCCCAAATTCTTCTCTGCCGGGAACCACGCGGCTAATAATTCAGGTTTTTTTTTAATTTTCCTAATAATTACTTCCTTGCTTTAAATTTTCGATTATCAATTTGCCCTCGCCTCATAAATCTGTTTCGTCTTCCTTATCTACATTCATTCGCTCTAATTATCCGAAATCTAAGCATTTCCCTCCTATCATTTATACATTCCATCTTGACAGTATTGCTCTGTGATGAAACATATAACTGCCCGAACATTTAACTTCTACATTTATCTGGCAGTAGAGACTAGTGTGCACATCGCCTGACTGCTCACATCCACAACTTCACCACAAAGTACAGTACATCACATAGAAGGCAAACTTTACGTAAACAAATACACTGTATATTAATTAACATACGCCGGGCGCTTATTTGTAAATGCACAGGTGTGTATCATTTGTTCTCGTGATTGCTGAGTTAGAATTGTACTGTGGTGTAAGGTGTGAGCGGTAGCGGGTTGCTCACGCAAATGTTTTGTCGCTGCTATTCAATATGTCAAGGCTCAGTCACGACTTCAGCGGCGGCGGCAAGTCAAGTCAAAGAGATTTTCCTCCTCTCTTTTGGCTTGATTCTCTCTGATTGGCTTGCCCGCCCATCGCTGAAGTAGTTCTTGCTGATTTGAGACGCTACAGGCAAGTCGGTTGTCGGAGGTGAAAATATCTGCTTCTCATGTCGTCTATATAGCCGCGAATGTGAGGGACGAGGTTAGCTCTCTACTTGTGTAGTTACGGAAGGGCTGGGAAGTCCATGTGTGCCTCAAACGTCTCGTCGCCTAATTGATATTTTTACAGGTGCAGGTGTTCGTGTGATATTGAGGGCACATGCTAGAAGAGTCCCCATGGAAATATTCCAAAAGCTTACAGGTCTCCGATAAGGCGCAACCGCGCAAAGTATAATATACCCTACCGTGGGCATTTTAGTTTGTGCTTGAGGTATTTCACAGAATACCTACTTTCCCTAAACAAAATGCAGAAATAGTAGGTTATCTTTCGTCGAAAACAAACGACTATTACTTAAGGATACAAAAAGTAAGTGTTAGACCGTCGTATATTAACGTTTTTCAACCAACAAAACTTAGAAAATATCCTCCTTACATTGGCAAATAAATAATAATATAATATAATAAATGGTAATCCTCTTATAGCTTGGGCCAAATCGAGTTATCCTGGTAATTTAGTTCCCGTCTTACATGGAGGCTTTATTGTAAGTTATTGCCGGCGTGAAGCTAACGTGACGTCTAATAAAAATCGACCTCAATTTAAAGTTTTGAAAATTAGGTTTCAGTTTCATTTTATTACCTGCGAATAAGACATGAACTTTAAGTGAGGCCCTATTATTCGTCTTTAGAAAGACTCGTTCTCGTAATGAAATTGAAAAATGTTACCAATTTCTCTGATTTATTTCTTTAATATGTTGTAAGAAAGGTATAGAGTGTGGAAATAGATGGTTATCAGTGGATAGAGGAACACCTTAAGAGAAGATGAATGGACTGTGTCTAAGATGATATATGCTTGAGAAGGGAGTTAATGTTGAGACTGCAAGTAATTGAACGGAAATAGATACAAGTCCAAACAAGGATAGTTAAGGATAACGGCATACAACTCTATTTTCTTCTTCGGTTTATATACTATTTATGTGCGAAGCTTTAACAAAATCGTCTCAGCGGTCTTTAGTACTTCACGAATTTCCACCGGGTATGTACTACCGTACACGATTGCGAAAAAAACCTCCATAGTAATCCAATCTCGGTTGGATTGCGTTCAGGGGTCCGCAAGGGCATAGTCGGGTACAGAGCATATATGTATATTGTGGACGCAGCACTAGTGGGGCCGGTGGGTGTCACGCGGTGCTGCGACGACAATCCTCTTTTGATGAGGCCGTCAAGCTGAGTGCCACCATAGTTAACATGGTACGTGTATGTAATAGTAACCCTCTTTTCTGAGACTTTGCCTTCAGCTTACGATCAGGCGCGGTGAAGTCAAATTGACGTGTCCTACTACATATAAATCAAAAAATGTTTTAAAAATTAACAGACAGATAGATATACTTTTGAATATATATTGATATCTGTGGCACTCACTGCTGAAACAATGCCTTATACCTTTTCATATTTCATATTATTATTTTATTCAAATTCCACCTATTGTCTTCAAAACGACTTACCCTATGAAAGGGAGAATAAATGAAATCAATACATCTATCTCTTTTCCACACAGGCAATTTATGGTTACAAAAACTTTGAGGAGACGGAAAAGTAATTCAAAGAAAATATCCTTTTTCGATGCGAAATCGGCGTCTATTAGCATCTGCTGCGAATGTCGTGTGATTACGGTATTATTAAATTTGATTCATGGAAATGTTAGATCGTTTTCAATAAGTCGTATTTCTGATTTAAAAAAATCTGGACAAAAGATTCAGAGACATGCATAAAGCTTTATATTGATGTGATTGAATGTATTTTTGTGGAGAGAGAAAATGGACTGATTTTGGTTTTCGTTTAAACGAAGACCAGAATAGGACCGGAAGGAATTGTGTTTCTATAAAGTAGTTACTAAAAGTATAATGCTACAACGCACAATTCGATGCGATACTATTTTCGATCATGTCATGATGGAATAAAATTGTAATTTAATAAATACTCACAAAGCGCTCAAGCTTTTTTCCTATCTGAATGTTGACTCTCTGAACTGTTCTCAAAGGTACAACCTCCCTTTTCGCTTACGGACTATGTTCCTAACCTTTATTCATTGTGTCTCCGCTCGGCCCGCTCGGATAGATGAAACATGTTTTGTTACCTGTGGACCGGCGAATTAAAAAACAAAGTAAACTTATATATAGTAAAGCAACTTATAAGTGATGATATCCATAAATTTCAAATAAATCAACATAAAAGTTAAACTATTTCAGGTTCTAAACGTATTCAAAGCGATGTTCAAGTATAGTTACCGTCATATATCTGTACTCCTAGCACAAACAACTATAGTAATCGTATGAGAGAATGGAGCATTGCCATTGGCCGCCTGCCTACTGTGAACCTGTGTGTATGTGAAGCCGGCCAATCGTAATGCTCCGTTCTCTCAATACATTGGCGATACGATTACGAGCTAGGGGTACTGGCCACGTGACAAAATATAGCGATTCAAGACTTCGCATCAGTCGCAACTCAGCCGCCGACGAGGCAAGGTCTCCGTACTCGTCGTCGCTCAGACCTGCGCCACTGAAGATGTCAACCGCAGTGATCGACGAAACGTCTGGAACGCAAGTTTCACATAGACCACGGCTAAACAGCCTGGAAGCAGTATATTCTACATGCAACGCCGGCCGTGAAAGCCTTAAGACTTATATGACAAAATATACTCTATAGGCATAGTACCTACGCGTTTTTTGGGTGTCTTTTGAGTACAGAATGGGGTTTTACGTCGGCAAAGGAGCTTAAATCCACCCATCAAAGATTAAATCAAACCAATAGGCCCGCACAAAGGCCTAGTTTCTCTCGCAACTTGGGGTCAACATATGTGTATGATGATAAGGCATTCGATAGGTGGTATTATTGTATCGGTTTGTATTAGTCAATGGGATTATTTTTTAAAAGAAACTCATTTGAAGAGGCTAACTCTCCTACTACTAGGTAATAGTTAAAACCGTTCAGTCTAAACTTATTACCATAGCAATAACATTAATCCAGTCTTTAGTCAGTCTGAAATGACGAACTCAGTGAAGCTTACCACGCCTTTGTGTCATGCCTATTATTTATTCTGCCTGTTAATACCCCACTTAAGGAGGCCCATTAGCAAAAAACACTGTAATTTATTAACAAAGACATCTGCATTTCGCAAAATGTTGTCAAATCCCAGACCCATTATTATTCTGTTGTACCACGAGGGTAATTTCTTAAAACTGAAGCGCTTTTTTGAAAATTTGACCTAAAAACGTGAGGTTTTGGACTTTTTACGCCTTAGGTAAGCGAGTTTCCCGGTGAAGTAGATATCAAGAGCTTCCTCATTTTTGCCCGTGAATGATACGAGGTGACTGAAGGATTGGATTTTTCTCCTTTTGACAGTAAATGTACAGCATTTAAAAAGGTTCCCAGTTATAGATAAAGTGTGATTCATATTACATAAAAATAATAGTTTGCAAATTGTGTGCGAGACAGTCGCTCTAGTGAAAGTTAACAAGGGCTAGTAGGTCAAACGGGTTGGATCTCTCAACGTCAAGAGGGAATTCTGCACCCTATTCTTGTGTAACCTATTCTTGTGCAACCTATTCTTGTGCAACCTATATTCTTGTGCAACTCATTCTTGTGCAACCTATTCTTGTGCAACCTATTCTTATGCAACCTATTCTTGTGCAACCTATTCTACAAATCAAAATAAGGAGCAACAGTAGACGTACCCTTGGCTTCGACCCTGATGATGATGAGAATTATTGTTATATAAGATGAGTGTAATCTTGATTTAATTTACAATTATTTTTTCTAGCATTTATCCTATATTTGCCAATATTTTTTACGTTTTACACATGTATTTTGTTACACACATGGGGGCCAAATTTACCACCCGCCGCTTGATAAATTACTTCAATGCTAACCATAATAACGCCTAAAAATGCTGTAAGTAGTTTTTACCATCTAAATTATTAGCGCCGAACTAACATATCTATCGGCAGGTGGTAATTTAACTCCCCAGGTGGTATAACAAAACCTTCCTACTTAATTCTGGTAGCTATGCTTTTCCTAGCACAATTAACCCACCTTAACCAGAAACTACCATTGTAATTGTGTGTATTTTGTATAATACTAGCTGACATGGCGAACTTCGTACCGCCAATATTTTTCCGCCTGCGTGGCGTCAGATCGCATTTCTGCTGCAGTTCTACTAAATTAAACATGTATTATACGTATAAGCCTTCCTCTGGAATCACTCTATCTATTAAAAAAAAGACGGGTTCCACTCTGGGAGTGCCGGCAGAAGTGAAAACATTTTCTTTTTTTCTTTCTTCGTTATATACATAGAAACAGATAAAAAAGAACATACCATACCATACCTATAATATGGCGCTAATCATAGAACCTATCACTTCTTTTCTGCTAATTTTCTGTCAGAAGAAATTAATAAATTATGAAAAGAAAAAATAATCACAAAAAATAATAAATTACAGAAAGAAAAAATAATCATAAAAAGTAATAAATTACAAAAAGAAAAAATAATCACCAAAAGTAATAAATTATAATAAGAAAAAACAATCACAAAAATCCCTGAAGGCCAGGTGGTTTGAACCCGATACTATCTGAAACTATAAGGACTTACAGTCGAAGTGCTTACCGTTTAAGCTACGACGCTATCTATTGTAAATTGCAAAATAGATAGTCTGTACCAATCTTGTATGACGTCAGTCGTCGGTTACGGTTCAAACGTCAACTAATCCTGACGCTTCCTTAACATTTTACACCCATCCAACGCCGCTAAAGAAGTTTTCACTTCAAAAAACCGCAACAAAATCCGTTGCTTATATAGTTTTAAAGATTTAAGCTTACAAAGGGATATAGGGACAGAGAAAGCGACTTTGTTTTATACTATGTAGTTGTTGTATATGGACGAATCGGTTCTGGAACGGCTTAAGATTAACCCAGTGGGTGTTTCTGCGAAATTTAATCATGATCGAGTCAAAGTCGAAGTCGAAAGGTTTTATTCTATCTAGAACAACATGGTTTTTTATTATTGACGTCAATAATAAAATTCACCTTAAGCTAAGTTTAACCACCGTTTCCGAAGCGTTGGTGGAGAAGAAACGGCGCAACAAACTCCACTGCGCCATTTTTTAAGACGTCAATTTACAATAGTTATTTCCTTAAGACTAAATTTAGAAGAATCTACTTTTATTGAATAATGATAGCACTTGTACTTTTCCACACTTTATTTTATTTTTATTTTTACCTGACTGGTTTCACCTCACGGCATTATCAAAGGTTTACTAAATACATAAAAATGGTTTTAAGCAATTATATTTCTAAATACTACATTTTTTATATGTGGGTAGTTTTAAAAATGTGTATACCAGGTTAATTTTTTTTTCCCAACATAAACTATACCCAACGGAAAATATTTTTTGAATTTCCTTAAAAGTTATATGATTTAAAAATTAATAAATACATTATAGTTACAACAAAAAGAAAAGAATCTACTTTTGTCTCGTGCCTGAATAAACAATAGGTAAATAAAAAAAGACGGGTTGCACTCCGGGAGTGCCGGCAGAAGTGAAAACTTTTTCTTTCTTTCTTTCTTCGTTATATACAGAGAAAAAGATAAAAAGAACACACCATGCCATACCATACCTATAATAAAGCGCCAATCATAGAACCTATCACTAATTTTCTGTCAGAAGAAATTAATGAATTACAAAAAGAAAAAATAATCACAAAAAGCAATAAATTACAAAAAAAAACAAAACGTAATAAATTACAAAAAGCAAAAAAATAATCACAAATTTCAGAAGCCTAGTTCCGAACCCGGTACTATCTGAAACCATTTGGACTTACAGTCGAAGCGCTAACCGCTCGGCCGAGAAGCTTCTTGACGCACTTAACAAAATGAACAATTTGTAGCTGTTGTAATGTTGTATGACGTCAGTCGTCGGTTACGGTTCAAAGGTCAACTAATCCTGACGCGCGTTTAACATTTTTAACCCATCCAACGCCGCTAAAGAAGTTTTCACTTCAAAAACATTATAGTAAAATAATTAAACTAAGTCACAATATGGCAAAAAAGTCAAGATTGAAGAAAGAAGTCAAAACTCCCAAAACTTACAGTCGGTGTCAGAACGATCTTGTCTACAAAGTATCAAAATATCTTGGTATTAAGACCAAATCAAACTGTTTTATTGATTTAAATTGTATTATTGTCCGAACTAAACGTGTGCACCAGATTTCAGAACAATTAATCAGTAGGAAGGGGGAAACCAAGGCATAAAGATTACTTTGAACACTTTGTGCATCAAGATCGCTCCATAGTAATCCAATCTCGGTGGGTGTCACGCGTTGCTGCGACGACAATCCTCTTTTGATGAGGCCGTCAAGCTGAGTGCCACTAGTATTAACATGATACGTTTATGTAGTGGTGACCCTGGTTATATTATAAAGAAAAATGCTGACTATACAAGTTCTCGTGAAAATATTTAGCGTTGGTTACAGACTGCCTTGCCGGGTAGTAATCTCGCCATTAAGGTCGTTGCGTCTACCGTAAATTAAAGAGCCCCGCGATAAGCCCTGTGTTTGTCATCCTGTCCGGAGCGGCGCTCGTGGCCCGTGATGGCTGTTGAGCGTCCACCGGCTCATGATTTATGAACACTCTGGCACACCCACTGGAGGTGTATTTATTTGTAAACCACTTAATGAAAGTACTCTAACCTTTTAATATAGATAAAAAAAACATAATTTTTACCAAATGTACCCAAATTATAGAGCAAAGCTTTGTGAGCGCCATCCAGTTAGGAGCACACTTCAAAAAAAATTTTTTATACTACTAAGTTGGCAGACAAGCACAGGTCCACCTGATGGAAAGTAGTTACCGTGGCCTATGGACGTGTGCAACACCAGGGGAGTCACACTCGTGCTGCCGACCCTGTAAACACAGAGTTTCTGTGCCGTGAGTGTAGAAGACAAAGCACGAATAGTCTTTAGTCTTCCTACTCACTGCACAAAAACTCTCCAGTTTGCTCTGGCTACGCTTTTCACCGCCGAAAACACAACACAAGGTTGGCCGAGGTATTTTTTAGGGCGGAGGCACTTCCCCAGTTGGACTGCTCAATCGGACGGAAATACCGTCGTGTCCTACGTCCTACTTAATACATAATTTGAGAGTTGGAACGCCATCGACATATTTCCAAAATGTAATTTATACGTGTTTTATCTGTTAACGCAGCAACCGCGTGGAAGTCTAATATCGCGACCAAGTATAGCATATGTCCTATGCCAAGCTCTAATCTATCTATGTACCTCATTAGGTTATTGTGTACACTGTTGATTGATGGCGCTTGGTGGAAGCTGCTACACTTATTCGTTAAGACCGAAACTTGACCGGTCCACGCATCCACGCAGTGGACCATCGCCGCGAGCAGGGTGGAGAGCTTGAGAACTCTCACCCCAGGGCCGACACAAGCTTCCGCTTCGGCGTCTCAAACGCCGGACACTCGGTGAGCGTGTGCAGCCCCGAGTCCACGCTGGCGTCGCGGTGATGGCACTCGGGCGTTGGCTCTATGCCCATCAGATGCAGATACCGCCCGAAGCTACCGTGTCCGGTAATTATCTGAACAAAATATTCGAATTTCGTCCCGCCAAAATTGATAATGCAGCCACTTACACTTGAATCTGACCCACTGACATTAATCTTGTTGAGAGCCACAAGAATCTCTTTATTGCTCATATGGAACATATCCAAACGTAGCTCTAAGTACAATTGCGGGGTACTTTCACGTTCCATAGTCGTTTATTAAAAAAAAACATTCAATTTGTGGGATTGCGAATATATTTAGAGTGTTTTGGGGCAAGGTGAGAACATTTCTGTTTTGGGGCAAGTGGAGAGGGGGGGGGGGCAAGGGGGAGAGTATGTTGTTATTGCTGCGAAGAGCTATACTTGGATGTGTACAGTCACCATCAGCCTAATACATTTCAAAGTATCGACCACTGTACTTTACTACATAGTATAAAACAAAGTCGATTTCTCTCTCTCTCTCTCATACTATAATACATAAACTAATTTATTTTACAAACCAAACCAAACTTTGTTTAATTTAAATGTATAGAACAAAAAAAAAAAATGTTCGCGCCAAGGCGCAAACTCACTCGATTGCGCATGCGTGTTTCTTTTTTTTCCAGAATCGGCGGATTCTTTTTTTAAAGTAGAGGTTTAGTCCAGATGGAGGTTGTATAGGTGTATCGTTATGATTAAAAAGTTATTTTATGATATAGGTGTCCATACAAGACCTGTATCGTAATAAAACTTTTTTTTTGGCCTGTGCGTAATGTTTGTCATAAGAGTTTTGATTTCAATTTTATAATCTTTGTATTATAGTATCAGAGTAGATAAAATCTTTAAAACTACGCAACGGATTTTGATGCGGTTTTTTTAATGGATAGAGTGATTCAAAGGATGGTTTATATGAATAATACATGTTTAATATAGTAACGGTTGCAGCGGGAACGGGACCTGACGCCACGCGGTACGAAGTTCGCCGGGTCAGCTAGTAAAATTTATTAAATAAATTTAAAAATGTTGTTATCCTCTTCAGATTACAAAAAGAAATTCATTATCCTTCACCAGGCGATTTCCCAATTGCATCTAAAGTTTATAAGTCCGAGGTCTACTCATTAATTTTCAATAGTTGTTGACTTTAACGAGAGTGACTGTCGTTTGACAATCCCGTGAGAAAAGATGACGCCAGAACCTCATTCGATATTCGGCAGACGAAACACAGTCCTAGGCGTTCGAATCTTCAAAGTTTAATTCTTTCAAACTTGTTCATCTTTTAACTGTGCAATATCAATGTCTCACATTAATTTTCAACTGTAAAAACGCAGTCCTCTGTATAATCAATACAATAATAACAAAAATTTCATACTTACATATTTACTACCGCTATATATTCAAAATAGCAAAGTCGGTATCACCTGCCTGAACGCTTTGGCCGTTAAAAAATCATCTCCATAAAAACTCCGAAAGAAAGTTTCAAGGGAATTGTGTTTCGAATTTTTTGGCGTCTCTTATTATTCGGGAAGTTTCCGAGACGGAATGGAAAGGCAAGAAAACGTGCTTAAGGCTTCTTCACACTGTCCAGCTTAAGCGTTCAATGAATTCCTTCTTCCCACAGTCCCGGGTCCTTTGAGTGGGACGTGAAAAAGCGTCTGTCGAGGTCGTCAAGATAGGTAACACCATTCTAGGGACAGTATCATTCTGTAATGGTGGCCACTATTCTTTGGACTGCATCTTAGCTTACCATTACGGAAGTGTAGACAATTTGGGGACCTCGTTAAAAACGTATGGGCAAACACGGTAGTCGCGATAACTTGACCCGGTACCTGGCAATAGCAAATAAGTGTGATGTGCTTGTTGCGTGCTAATTAATTTCATGGTAAACTTTGCCCCAATGTCACGCACGCGTCGCTTTATCGTGGCGTTTGCACGGCATAAAATTCACCGAACGCCTACGCTGGACAAATTCTAGTGTGTAAGGACCCCTAATAGATTCTTAACGGCGGCGCCCAACGTGTTGCCATTTCTTTAAAAATTCTTTTCAAAATAAATAAACTGTGGGTGACATCCGTGACATTGCCGGAAAATGGATGTCATCGTATCATGCGACTTGCGCATGCCAGTTTCGGTACACTTTATTGTCGTGAACTTTCAAACTTTGACATAGTTGATGTTTCAAAAACAGGATGGTATTTATAGTTATTTTTATATTTACTCACCCCTATATATCGCTGAAGATTTTAGAATAAAATTAAACCCGGTACAATCGCCATCGATAGTGACTTAACACATACCAAGTTACTAAATTCTGAGAGCGACTGTACAACAAACCTCATGCAAAGCTGTCGCACTTGCTACCTGATTGTGGATTAATATTTCTAGTAGTTGAATTAGAACATTAAAAAAGTACACCTCGTGAAGTCAAAAGTTTTTCTACTGATGAATATTAAAATACTAATTGTTATTTACCATGTCCCGTCGCCACCTATGTGTAACAGTAAAACGTCCATGCCTAAGTGCTCTGCCTCACTAGGACGCCATGACGAGGTCGACTGCTTCGTATCCAAGTAGTTAGTTTGGAAATGTATGGTACCTAACTCACTTGGCGACAATTTCGCAACTATGCATTTTAATATTAACTGCTTGGATACGTTGCCGGCAACGTCACCATGGTGACCTAGTGAGGCGTTTGCCGGCAACGTCACCATGGTGTCCTAGAGTTTGACTACATTCTCTACCTTTAGGCTGTTTAGTAGTAAGGCAAATTTAAAAATCGGCCTTGTTGCGACAAGATTCATGTCACCTCTATTTCGCGTCGCCTGTTCTTTTCCCGCTTCATTTAACGCAATGGGCCCCGGATTACTCTCATTAAGCTTAATTTGTTTCTCTTGGTACGCTACGGCTCGCTCGCTTGTTATGACGGACATCTTTTTTTTAAATGTCCTCTGAATTGAGCCGTTGTTTGTGATTTACAAAACATTTACTGGATTTGGTTTTTGCAAAAAATTGTTTTATCTAATTTGATACATAGTTTAGGCAAAATGAGGTCTCGCCTGTTCTGGGTATAAGCCAACGGCTGCTAGTCGATGCATCGACTTACGAATGAGGCTCTGGCGTGAACTCTTACAATTGAGAAGTTAGACGGTATTGGCTCCCGTAAAAGCCAATATGAATTAAATTATGAGAGGAGGAGTTGGAGAGTGGATTTCGGGCTTTAAAATGCAAACTTTGGACGCAATACTACACTATCGGCGTGAACCCACTCCAAGCACAAGCAATTTAGCTTAGTTGGAGGGTTTTAAATTAATATTAGTAATTTTGGTTGATAATATTCTTTTTTATTTTAAACAATAACTGGAAACGTGTAACTGAAAAACATAATCAATGAAATATATAAGATTTAAAGCTAAACTAGTCAAATCTATTAAAACATTAATCATGCAGCTCAGTTGATCAGAGCATTCCCTCTGCTAGTAGCCAGAGCCCACTGGAGAGTTTGTATGCTGTCAGTGGGAAGAACAAAGGTTATACCTGCTTGGTCTTCTACACTGACGACACAGAAACTCTCTGTGTTTACAGGGTCGGCAGCACGAGTGTACAGTGTAAAGTGTACAGTGCACGGTAACCACTTTCCATCAGGTGTACCCTGTGCTTTTCTCCCTCCACAGGGGTATAAAAAACTGGTCACGGGTTCAAGTTCCTCACTTCAAATCACTTTTCGAATCTAAATGGATTGAAATATGACTGTTTAGATACTCATCAGTAAAGTAATAGTGCACTGTATATAAAAAAAAATACTTTGATTCAATATTGTTATTGAAAATGAATCTGAAAAATATTCATTGGATAATTTTCATAAAAGCTTTCAAATGCTTCAATTTTGTTTGTATCGCTTTCAATTTAACTTATTAGAATTTTGATTTGTTTCAGGTACTTACCACTTACTCATCGCTCCAAGTTTCATTAAACGGTATTTTTAGTGCTTAAGGATTTGAAGAGTGTAAAGGGAAGATATTTAAATTTTATCCTAAAAATCATTTGGATATTTTTTTTATTTGAATATTCTAAATGAGTTGACATGACAACTACTACTAACTACTGATGGCAAGTGGGAGAACGCTTTTTTGCGTATGGTAACTCCTAGGGAAAGACCATACCTTTAGTGATGAGGTGTTTATGTCGGACGCGAACCGACTGTAACCGCGAGGTGTTTCGTCACATCAGCCCATGTGGCCGATCAATGCTGTGTGCTCACGGAGGACAGAATATGATTAAGTAGCGGAGATGCCATAGTCAAATTTCTCTTAAGAAAAACGCGTGACCAGATGCGGGTGGGAAGGGAGACGCGGGGGGCATGACGTTATACCTCATCCCCGTCTCCATCTAGTGTGTCATAGCGAAACCGAACAGAAACAGACCTTGTCATTTTTGTTATATAGTTTGACTATTCGCCACTAAGCGTTACACAGAATTCTAGAATAATCTATTATTAGGTAAATATTTTTTTAAAAATAAGGCACCATCTTTTGGATTATAGCAAAATCATTTAGGGGGCTAAATGATTTGGCCTTATACCGACAGATGGCCCAATTTTTTTTTACTTTAATTTTCAATTTCAGCTAAATATGCCATTTAATAAATAAAATAACATTTTTGAAATTGCTAATGAACTCGGGCGAGATTATTGTGATGAAATTTTCATAAAATGAATTGAGTTATTATTACAACTAGTATACATGCAAGACAAGGTTACTTATTTCTTCTCTACGCCAGATGGTTCTGTAATGACATTTTTTTTTTCAAAAAAATTAAAATTTAAACATAGTGGACTTACTGATGAAATGTTATAAAAATGATTAAAATGTTTAAATTATTTATCTATATACTTTGTGCATCCTTGTACTGCACACTTCATTCTTAAACCAGGTTAAAGTTATTTTTATCGTTGAACTTTTGACCAAAAATGACAACCGAACGCAAGGACGTTTCACTAGAACTAGACGGTGACGTCACAGGCCAATTTAGTCGTTTTGACATGTGAAAGGCTCGCGACTCGATTGCCTTGCAACGTCTCCGCTATCATTTCCTTCTCCATGGGTGTTCTAGACAAGACAATCCCAAAAGCCCTGAATGACTTCGATGCGACGTGCCGTGGAAGAGTAATTACTAGGTTACTTAGGTACTCTTGAAACTTTGTAGCACCAATTACTTTTATGATCCTTTGACACTGTACATATGTCCTAGAAAATTATCTTTTATATGCATGTCGAAAAGGAAGTACATTTTCTTTCTTCAACATTAATTTTATCCAACATAAACCAATTCAAATTTCGAAACCCCTGAATAAACCATTAAAAAAATCAAATACACGCTTACACGTAGAGGGGAATCCGAATTTTTCCACATCAACAACCTCTTCCCAATCTCACAATTACGTGATAAAATTGAAGGTTTTTTACTCTATCAAATTCGTACACTTAAGCTTCAAAAGCTCTCGGGAGACGGTCGAGTCTTTAATAAGTATCACAATATATTTCAGGGAACCAGCCTTCGTTTCATTTTGCCTAATACAATGTGCTTAGTATTTGTTTTCAAATACCAGACTGTACCTCAAAGACAATTGTGCACCAAAGAATTTATTTTATTCGTCTTGGTATGTATTGGAATACTTATAATTACGTTTGGCGTCCGACCACGATGTTTGGGGCCGAAACCTACCGAATCTGCAAGCCGGTATATCTAACGATTAACTTAAGAGGAACGTGAGGCTTTCTTTTTAGGACTAGGGTCGGGAAAAACCAAGGTTAACCATGTTAGATAAAATAAGATCAAGATTAGAACACCGAACTTCGGGCTTCTAAGTGTAAACTTCAAATGCAATCGGGATTAAAGATAAAATCAAAATTTGAAAATGAAGGGCAGTTTTTTATTATTATTTATTAAAATTCGTAGACTTGTGCATGAATTTTAATAAATAGGTGGTCTTAATGCGTTCTTAATGCTACAGGCATGCTTGACCAGTCAATCAAAGGTATGGTTTACTGTCATCCCAAATCAACTCTCACTTTTATATTTTTTACAATCGGTTATCCATCTATATATCCAGCCTTTTCTTAATGCCTACGTACTTTTAAAATAATAAATAAAAATATTTTTCTTCTGTCAAAATATGGTGGCGGAGAAAGAATACAAGTAATTTCTCCCCATCTCATCCGAAGGGTGTCGTAAGAGACCACTCACGGAAAATACGCAGACAATATAACTGTGAGAGAAGTAAAACTCGAGTTAAAAGTCTGATCCAACCCGTCTGGCCAGCGTGGAAACCGTAGGATAAAGCCCCATAACATTGGGATAGGATTATGTCCAGCAGTGGACTGCAATAGGCTAATGATAGATGCTTTCAAACAACATAACACATAACATAAACTCACGCCTTTATCCCCGAAGGGATAGGCAGAGGTGCTAGCACCCACATTTCGCCGGTTTATGTTTAGGTCCCAATGTAATAGGTGGCGAGCCTATTGCCATTAACTGGGCACTTATAAACCTGCGATAAATACACACATAACTTCGAAAAGCATCGAAAAGTTATTGGTGTGTGCCATGGAAAACCTGGGATCGAACCCGAGACCTCGTCTCAGCAGTCCATTACCCATATCACTAGGCTACCGCGGCTACCTTTCAAACAAACAATAAAATACAAATATAAAACAAAATTAAAACTTATATAATTTTGTTTTGTCATCCCAATGAATCAACAATTAATTTATTGTAATGTTCACTTTATGCAAACACAACACCAGTGTCCCATATCTTCGACGTTCAGACATGTGATTGACAATTCGTAGCAATAATTTATGCACTGTGTCAAATGTTTGGCCATTACGAACAATTTGCAGCATTTAGGTCGTATGTGACAGTTAAATCGTGGGGATATGAGTTACGGATTTAATGAATTGACGTAAGTGATTGGGATATACGTTATATTCAAACAGCCTCTGTGGCTTGGCGGTAGTGAACGCGGCCGCTACGCAGGAGGTGCGGGTTCGATCCCCGTCCAGTGCAAATATTTGTATGTATTAATATGTATATTTGCATTTTTCTGGGTGTTTCTTTGTATAATATGTATTTATTTACAAAAAAAAATGTATCTAAGTATGTTAGATATCTAGATTCCATAACAGAAGCTAGTTAAACTATGCTTACCATGGGTCTAGATAGCGTTGTGTGAAATATTGTGGAATATTTATATTCAATTTTGTAAGTGGAGTCCTGTTTGGGAGATTGGCAGTGGTATTAAATGGTTTAGGTCAATCTATACAAATAATTCAGCTGATGGTTTTGTTTGAACGGTATTATCTCCGGAACTACAAATGCGATTTGCAAAATTCTTCTTGCATTTGATAGCCCATTTATTGTAGAAGGATATAGGCTATATAACGTTACAGCATTTAGTAGCCTAGCAATAAGAAATTAAGATGAGAAAGACGCAAGTAGGCGATGCGTCGCAGAGGAATAGAAGTAATAGCATCAGTACGGCGAGTGAAACTGTGGGGCACAGCTAGTTTCATGGAAGCACTGATGCCTAACCCTTGAGCTAGCAGGTATGGTTGGCTGGGACTTTGATGGAGTATGTGCCTCACAATGATCTTGGTGAAACACATGGACCCGTCATCAGTTAAAGCAACATAATATGTTAAAAACGAATCTAAAAACTTAGCCAATTGTTTCTAACTTATACTGTTCCAACCGACACGAACTCGCGCCGCGATTTTGATTTACGGCTAAAAGGTACTCTCATAAATCATTGTATACAACTCTCTCTGACAGCTGGAAAAAATATTAAACCGTTCTGAAACAGAGATCGAAACATCTATTAACTAATGGGGTACCATCGTGCTAATATCTCACCAAAAGGATTGATAGAAAAGTCTAACATTATGATTATTACTAGCTGTTGTCTACGTCACCATCCGGAATACTGATCCCGGTTCCAGTGATGCAAAGTATACCACTGAGGGGGCAGACAAGCTCACGGTTCATCTGATGGAAAATGGTAACCGTGGCCCATGGACGTGTGCAACATCAGAGGTGTCACACTCGTGCTGCCGACCCTATAAACACAGAGAGTTTTTGTGCACATGTACCCACTTTCAACCAGATGCATTCAGTTCTTTGATAGTGATTGAGTAACAAAACTTGAAATACTCAAAATCACCTCATGAAAGCCTTACAAACTTTTTATGGAATTTAATGAAATGTTAAAGCATGCTAATTATTCAATGGCTCAGTGGTCATAGCATACCCCCTATAAGGGAAAGATCGTGGGTTCGAATCCCGCTGAACCGATTTAATTTCCTATCTTTATCGATTTTTATGATATAATCAATACTAGGTATTAAATCACACCGAATACAGATTGATGAAATGTGGGTGTTAATTCACCTCTGCCTAACCCTCCGGGAATAAAGGCGTGATTATATGTATGTATGTATGTATGAATTCACAAAATTATCGTCATTTATCATTGAAATAAACACAATGAAATAACACTTTTTAATGGATGCTATCGCGATTTACTTAATATTATTTACTTTTAGATGGACATTTCGGCTACTTTTCAGCAGCCATGTTCGCGGTTTGACTGAGGATGGTAGTTCTCATATATTTTAAAGTGTAAATTATCTCACAGTACCCGAATCATGATGAATTGTTGGTGTACGCAGACTGAGCTCACTGTGTCGTTAAGTCTAATAGTAAATAAAAAAAGACGAGTTGCACTCTGGGATTGCCCACAGAAGTGAAAACTTTTTCTTTCTTTCTTTCTTCATTATATACATAGAAATAGAAAAAAACATACCATACCAATAATACAGCGCCAATCATAGACCCTATCACTAATTTTCTGCTAATTTTCTATCAGAAGAAATTAATAAATTACAAAAAGATAAAATAATCACAAAAAGTAATAAATTACAAAAAGAAAAAATAATCACAAAAAGTGTCATAAGGCCAGGTTTGAACCCGGTACTATCTGAAACCATAAGGACTTACAGTCTAAACGTTTACCGCTATGCTGCGAAGCTATTTATAGTATATTGCAAAATGGACAGTCTATAGCTAATATTGTATGACGTCAGTCGTCGGTTACGGTTCAAAGGTCAAGCGATCCTGACGCGCGAGTTTAACAATTTTTACCCATCCAACGCCGCTAAAGAAGTTTTCACTTCAAAAACAAAGAAAACGCTATAAAATCCTTTAAAAAGTGTTTTTTTTTTCAATGAGTGATATTCGCGTAATCTTTAAAAAATATCATAATCTAGACATTTTCATAAAACCGTCATAACATGCTGCAGTTACGTTGGAATGTATCATTTGCTCGACATAAACCCTTAACATGTTCATTCATTCCGTCCTTTACAATTCTTTGAATAACACGACTTTAGCGATGAAGAGACTGTCAAACAACTCTTAAATCTGTACTTTTTAAGTCAGGATTTGTCAAGAAAGGGCAATTTGAAATTACTTAAATATATAATATATATGTGATTAAAGTATTCGTATTATGTTTGAAAACTTTGAAGGTCCAGTCCGTCAAGATCTGACAGTCAGTTCAGCGAAGCTTACCTGCCCCTCTAGACAAGTGGCAATTCCCTAACCGGCGTTTGATGGTATAGAATGACGAATGTATGGGATTTGACGTATTTGACATGCGTTAACGACTTTTGTGGTTAATTGTCAGACGGAGGCGCTCTGATAAAATTCAGAATAAATCAATCAGAAGGGAAGAGTATTTTGACATTCTGTTATCATCATCTGAACGCAAATCAATCTTGCACTTTGGAGCCTAGGTTCTACTCACGTGATTATTATGTGCCTTTTAGAGCGTTTTCACACTCATCCGATATGCGATATCCGACATCCGACATCCGATATCCGATATCGGAGGAAGTCAAATGTATGAGATATGTATCTTTTAAGGATGTCGGATATCGGATGAGTGTGAAAACGCTCTTAGGGTATCGTCTACACTACACAATCTCTATTTTATTATTATTTTGAATTGAAATTAAGAACGATCGTTATATTAATTAAAGAAAGTTGTCTGAATTGAAAACTAAAACAAAGTCTGGCTTGGCAAGTCCTATTTTAGCCAACCGCAAACTACCGTTGAAATTGTGAAACTTGTCGGCGTGAATGCACTTAATTATTACTTATCAATCTATTCTTTATCCAGAAGATTCAGACAATCTAAATCATCAAATCGATTTAAGTAGATTTTTTTTACCGGTCTATGTTTGACCCCGCGATCTTTCCCTTACAGGGGCAATGCTTTTACTACTAAGCTACCAGACCTCGCCCTAACCAATCCAAATTTCTCCTTTATATCCGTCTTTGAGGCGACAGTAGAGGCATCTACCCACATTCTTACGAACTATCGGAACCAATGAAAAAATATCTAAATCTTCACAAAGTGAAGTGAAGATTTAGACTATGTTAATTTTATAGCACCTCCTATTTTTCGCTTAAATTTTATGTAAAGTGGTTCCTAGCGAAGTAGAATCTGCCGTGGTGTGACGTCACGGAAGCCTTTTGCGATGGCCCCACGCCAACAATTCCCGATAATTCGTATTTCTAAGTCAATTAAATAGCAAATATACGAACGTTGAAAAGTGGTTGGTCTAAATCCATATTTAGTTAATTATGGTTTTTGATCCCAAGTTTAGGGGCGAGATATACCCACCGGTCAAGAGTATGCAATCAAAACCTTAAAATTAAATGTCTGTACATCCTAAGTATCTACCCCTGAGTGTTAATTTAATTTTGAGAATACAATCAATATTCACTCGCGACAAACCAATTCGGTTCAGAAGCCATCTAAGTCCAGTCTTGTTAGTTTGAAATCCGTATTCTCATCACGGAACATAATCCTTAATTTGATTCATCCAATTCAAAATGTTATGCTTATACCTAAAATTTTATTTTGGCATACACGCAGCAAGCGAAGCATCAGTACCTTGTATAATAACAAGTATTACATACTTAAATGATAAAATGATAATCGTTTGAATGAAATTTTGAAGCATTTACTATGCTAACTTTTCAAATCGATTAAGATAGGAAAAAGTGAATCGCTCAGGTGGGTTCGAGTCCCACCTGAGCGATTCACTTTTTCCTATCTTAATCGATAATCGTTTATTCAAAGGATTACAAACATTGAGAAAGAAATTCATTCAAGGATATACATATTTTATTCTTCAAAGGTATACAACATCTGTGTCTGAACTAGATAAATTCTAGCTTCTTGCAGGATCGCCGTATTCGCGTCCTTTGTGATGGACGCGCCTCGGAGTTCTTTCAGGTAAATGCTGGTGTGCCGCAGGGGTCCGTCCTGTCCCCTACTCTCTTTCTTCTGCATATCAATGACATGCTGTCTACCGGCAGCATTCATTGCTATGCAGATGATAGCACCTTGCACGGGAGTTATCATGGACGTCCTGCGGATAAGCAGTCGGATATCGCAGATAAAAGGCAGCTTCTTGTCACTGAGCTTGACCGGATCCTGAACAACATTTCCCAATGGGGTTTTGAGAACCTGGTCGAGTTCAATGCCAAGAAGACACAGGCATGTGCGTTCACAGCAAAGGTATCTTCTTTCCTTCCCCTTCCCACTCTTCAGAGCACTCCACTGCCACTGCAGGACAACCTGACTATCCTCGGTATGGATGTTCGCTGCAAACTTAATAACAAAAACTACATCGAGAGTATCATCAAAACAGCCTCGCGTAAACTCGGAGTCTTGAACAGAGTGAGACGGTTTTTCACGCCGGAGCAGCGGTGTCTTCTATACAAGACCCAAATTCGGTCCTACGTGGAATACTGCTCGCATCTCTGGGATGGCTCCGCAAAGTACTTATTAGATGCTCTCGACAGGTTGCAGCGACGTGCGGTCCGCATTATTGGGAATCTCGAGGTCACAAGCACCCTTGAGCCTTTGCAGATGCGTAGAGATGTTGCATCCTTGGCAGTATTTTACCGTCTCTACCATGGTGAATGTTCTGATGAGCTCTTCCAACTGGTCCCGCCCTCTCCTTTCCTACATAGGACAACACGAGCAGGGCTTAGATGTCACCCGTATACGGTGCAGAATATTCCTTCAAGAACCAAGCGGTTTGGTGACTCCTTTCTTTGTCGCACCATTAAGACCTGGAACTCCTTGCCAGCTCACGTGTTTCCTTCTTCCTACGGTCCCGGGTCCTTTAAGCGGGGCGTGAAAAAGCATCTGTTGAGGCCGTCAAGCTGAGTGCCACCATTGTTACCATGGTACGTGTTTGTAATGGTGACCCTCTTTTCTGAGACTTTGCCTTCAGCTTACCATCAGGCGAGGTGAAGTCAAATTGACGTGTCCTACATAAAAAAAAAAAAATATCTGTATTTCAGACAGCAGCCCTTATTATAGTAGCTGGATTATATACTTAAATTTCAATTAAATCAGTTACAATATAACTTAAAAAACTTGTAAAGAGGTTGAAGACGTTAGTATAATATAACACTTTGAAACTTATGTCTGTTTGATCGCGATGAATACAAAAACTGAACGAATTTTGATGCTGTTTTTTTTTTATTTGAAGATTAAAGATCAGATTTAAAATGTTACGTATGTTTGATCGCAATTTGTTGAGCAGAACCGGAGATATGACCAAAATTTGCGATAACCGCCACGGCATCCACGCAGACGGACCCGCGCGCGGCTAGCATTATTTATAATGCATGCTGCCCCGGAATAAATTTGCAAAAAAATAGATATAGATGCGAAAAATATATGAAACCATCTGTTCCATTTCCATTTTGGGGTCGGTTACAAAAGCTAAAGAAATATATTTTTAAATAGGTTTCAATTTGATTTTACAACAATTTTGATTCACCGGGGTCTTGAATATTATTTATTGCCATATCCTCTAGAAAATCTACTTGGAGTAATTTAATTAACAAATATGTGATTCTCTTCGAATACTTACCTACCCTCTCCTTTCAAAGGACAAAATCATTTATTCAAGGAAATGAAAAGGTAATCTGGGGAAATTTTCTTCATTTCCCTAAATAAATCGGGTTTAATCAGAAATGGTTGGCATTAAAGACGCACCTTCTGAACGAGACAGTCTGACGAATATTGAGTCAATTTCCATCGTATTATACTATCAGATAAGGTTAGGTACAGAAAATTTTGACATACATAGATGTATCTTAAGCAATACTTTGTATAGATATTTACTTATGTGTAAGCGAAATTTAATTTATTAACAATAATTATTTAAAATATGTACATTAGAATTATTTAAATAAAAAATATAAAAACAATAAGTACATAATATATACAAACCAGCAGGTTCAGGCGTCAAAGAATTCCTCCCCACCGTTGTCAACTGGGAGGGTGGCCAGAAGGCTGGCGGCATTGCCACGTTGAATGGCAATACTGATCCTTTGCGCAAGGAATAAACCAGCCCTCTGGTCACGGGTAACGTCTATTAACCGTTTGGAAATGTCTTTAAATAATAGATGGGCACTTGATCTCAGCGTCTCAACCCCAAACGGCTCAAATATGTAATTATCACTTAAACTACGATATCTGCGCCGTTTGAGGGTATCTGCCGAAGCAGCAGCAGCGCACGCACAGTCCCCAGTCCCTGGAAGATGTGAAGGCGCAAGGGTGTCAGCACATGTTGCATCCCACACCAAATGCCTTCCCATCTTCCAAGGCACCAAAGACATTCCATCCGGCCTCTTGCCATCATCGCGCACCAGACCAGCAGGTTCTAAAACGGCTGGAACCCCGGCGGTGACAAGAGCCCGACGGATTATGTCATTGATGTACGCGTGCCGTGAAAGCCGTCCCGCGCTCCTACTGCATGAGAGACCATGGTGTCCAAGGCTACCAACTTCTTCTCCACAGCGACATTGATGCGGAGAAACGCAAGGAGCACCTAAACGTAGGCAAGCAGCGATACGGAAGGTGTTATAGTCCAACATGGTACCTATGTTGAGCGATGGTAGGGCCTGTAGCCAACACCGGATTCCCATTCCCCCACAGCCAAAAGGCGAGCACGCTCCACGACATTGGAAGACGTAGAAAGGAGATGTTTTCTTACCATGTTGCAGAGCGGCACGTCCTATTATCTCTGGGAAGATGGGTTGGCTGGCAAATCAGCGTTTGGGCAAAACATTTTCCAAGCTCTTAAAGCTTCGGCCTTGCCTGGCACTTCTGAAATAGTTAGGCTAGGGGTTAGGATTTTTCTAACTAAATCATCCGTGCCATGCACCGAAGATAAAAAAGCTGGTAGACTTACGTCGGTAATTTTGTGAACGCCGAGCCCGCCTAGACGAACAGGCATGGATGCCTGAAGCCAGACTCGGTCGTAAGATGACTTCGATATTTACTTATCTTTGAAAGACTAAAATATTCATACATCGTTTTAAGGATTTGCAAACGCTCTCACTAAAGTAGGGTGTAATTGCTACGTAATCATTTCTCATGAAAAGGAAAGGCCAGTCTAACAGGAAAGTTCTCGAAAGATAGTAATAGGCAGCCTTTACGTATTACGTTAGATCTGCCCACAAGTTCTAGACTATCAAATTGCAAATATATATTTAAATCCTGGAAAGGTAAAAAAAACATACCGATTTACTTTCCAGTTTATAATAGATATTACTTTGGATGAGAAAGCTGGTTCCTCAATTTAAATTTTCTCCATTGCACGAAGAATAAATTCTTTTTCCTGTCGGTCGGTCGTCGCTCCCAAGAGGAGGCATTTACAAATAGAATTTTATCCTTTAACGACATTCTTAATAATATTTTATTACCATGCCGTATCTTTTAATGTAATTCTCAACGCTCCTACCGTCGGTAGTCAAATCTAATTAGCGGGTTGACTGTAAAATTTACAGAACAAAATTCTATCGATGTCCTCATCCAATTGAGTTGTCGGAGAACGAAAGAATGGAATCAAATTCAGGATAATTCTGTGAAAGCGTGCGACACGCCGCTGCGTCTTGACCTAATTTGGGCCGTGTTAGCCGGAGGCCGTCCAACCATTTCCCGGGCTATTGGGCCCAAATGCTACCTCATGCCTAGCTATATTCCGCAGTAGCTAGCGACATATAATTCTGCTGACAAAAAGGGAATTTAATAGGCTTTACTAAATCTGCATTTCTAATCTGTGTTCCCGGAAAATCTGAAGTATGGACCCATACATTTGCTTAAGTAATTTGTTTTTAAAGAGTATCACGTGACCCAGAAACGTATTGTTAAAGGGCATATGAAATCAGGCACATATCATGCGTCGACGAAGTCGAGATGTTAAATGAACCGTCGTCCCTTCTACTGATCTTCGGAATGGCCCTGCATATTTACGAATTCTAAGAATATCTCTCTTATTTTCAACATAAATCGCGATCTGTGAAGATTATTTGGATAGCTCAGAATGGATTAAGTAGATGTTGATCTTAGATATTTTTCGCGTGAAATGATAAGTATACATGAGATTATTAATATATTATTTAGTATTTTTTAAAGTAGTCCCACGTTGGGCGCCATTGTAGTAAAGCAACGAGAAGCTTCAATACACTCAACTGATATTATCTTGTTAGTCTTTTCTTGGAGCACTCGTAACTTGTAGCTGAATAAAATTGTTTTCATCCATTTACTTAATCTCTCAAAAAATCAGCGAAGCTTGAAATGATATTGCTCACAATACAGTGTGCCATAAAAGAGAGAACATGGAAACTGTTTTAAGTTTACTTGAAAATGGTAGAAACAAGTCAAGATATCATTCGGAATGAACAAGTATTATTATAGTTAGGTCTTGTGAGCTACCAAGCTCGAGCTACAGTATACATTTGGTCAATCATTACCTCAGTTTTAGTGATGCAAATCTGTTGTTGACTCGTAGGATGTCAGTTATCACGATTTTATTAACGTTGTTTCTGGTTGTATCCTAGACTTTCTATGTTATGTTTGGCTTTTTTAACTGTGACGGTAATGAATACTGCTATTTCTGTGGGTGTCATAAAAGGTGACTAGGACTAGGGCTGTTTTTCATCCGAAAGTAAGCATACAGCCCAACACAAAGTGCCCGCTAAACGGCAATAAGCTCGCCCTCTATTACGTGAGACCGAAATTCATAGATGGCGAAACGCGGGTGTCAATACACTTCTGCCTACCCGTTCAAGGATTTACAGGCGTGAGCACATGTATTTCTGAATTGTAGTGAATACCATTTCGCCTTCTACCACTGGAGCCAGCGCCTGATCCTTATGCATCAACAGGAGTATCAGCTAGCAGATGTTGTTGATTTTGGCCATATCGAGGTTAAAATGGTCGATACAAAATAAATGACTCTTGAATTTGACTTTGACAAACGGATACAACATAATCTGAAGTCTGAAGTTATTAATTGGAAATTCCTGAACACTAACTCAATTTCCGATATACATTTGTAAATTGTAAATTTAAATTAATATCTGAGATTGTCGGGACCACGTGCTCTTTGTATAATTACGTTATCGGTGTACTATTAAATTGGTTGTAATAAATTATGAATAATTTACATTTACGATCTGCGGGTACGAGAATCAGGAGGAATGTCAGCCATACTTGAGATACAGATTCAAGATTGAATCGCCAATTTCTCTAGAAATGGAAATTTTATTGCGCCATGTTCTTTAGTAAGATGTATCTCTAAAATTTGAAGTATTGGACGAAAGAATTCGTTCGTGTTAAAGATTGATAATTGTTCGAATAATGCATAACGAAATCTAAAGGTAGATTACAAACAGTAAGTATTTAAAATTTCAAGGGATGAACCTGCTAAATTTCTGTCATATCCACAATCTTGAGGCAGACGAAAAAATTTAGTGATGGTCAAATAAATAATGACGCTAGATTTGGTCCGGTACACCTATTGAATGACAAATAACGCTCTGACGCAGACTTTCTTTTCAGAATTGGGGGTCAATCGGCAATTACACCAATAAAAGCCAAATAAAATTAATCCATAACACTAAATTCTACGGATGAAGTTTCGGACACTTAGAGCGTTTTCACACTCATCCGATATCCGATATTTGACATCCGATATCCGACATCCGATATCCGATATCCGACATCCGATATCGGAGGAAGTCAAATGTACGAGATATGTATCTTTCTTTCACATTGTTCGGCCCGATATCGGTTATCGGAGCCAACACCACTGTTTTGGATATCGGATATCGGATGTCGGATATCGGATGTCGGTTATCGGATGTCGGATATCGGATATCGGATGAGTGTGAACACGCTCTAAGGCCCATATTCTAGAATTTCACTCAGCTGAATAGTGATTTATCTGAGGAAAACTTGTATAGACAATCTGCCAGACAACCTGTCAAATTTGTCAATGTGTATGCAATCTTTTCCCAGCTCAATCTAGATTCAGGTGAGCGATATTCTAGAATGCGGGCCGAATATAGATATAAATAAAGTGGCTTAGCTGTGGTTAGCGAGGATCAGTTTGCCAAATATCCCAAAGGAACCTGCTGACCAATTTACGTTACTAAAATATCCCAAGGGGATCGGTAGCTATACTTTGACCTATCACTATCCTCTGGCCTCTGACTCTGTTAAAGTTTCGGTCGCAAAGGAATCTTAGATACGTAATTAAACAATACAGTCGCTTTTGAGATAGCGATATTACCTAAAAGAGTTCAGAAATCTGTAGCAATGTTTCTCCTTTCTTAATGAATTGCTTTATCTTGGTTTAAACGAAAGCAACTAACATCTGAATTCCCAATCCCGACAGGATATCCCGCGCTAGACACTCATACGAGTTTTTTTTTTTTTTTTTTTTTTACGTGGTGGAATGCATTTACGCACTTCGCTCACCCCCCGCGGGGGCAGGGGGCTCGCTTCGTGTGGGACTCCTGGCCGAGGCCAGACTACCCACTAAACCACCACGGTGTTCCTCCTTCGCCCAATCCGAGCCGCGGGATAGAATGCTCACCGCGACTCGGCTAGGGACGCCCGCCCTATTTAGCGGGCCCTCCTCTCGAGGCCCCACCATCCCGGCCATCGTGCCGGGTGGTGGGGCCCATCCTCCTCTTAAGAATGCGCCCCAGGAACACGGAGGGGCGCATTCCGCCACATCAGCATAAGGGCAGCGGGTCCCCCGACCCGCCGCCCGTGGCTACTCTCAATCAGGGACGCGGGCGAATTGTGCTCGCCGACGTCCCCTCGCCGGTGGCCTGCGGGGCGGGAGAGTGAGCCCAGCTCGCTCCCGTTCCCGCAGCGCCTCTCTCTTGGCCGCCATCACCTCGCTAGCAAACGAGGCGACGGCGGCCCAACACTGTTCGCTGCCGGCCATAGCTGGAACTATGGCCGACCGCGAGAGGTTTGCACCAATTGTGCTTGTGAGGGCCGTCCTTTGTCCGTCCCACGCCTCACACACGGCCAAAGTGTGGTGTGCCGTGTCGGGGTCGCCGCTGGTGCAGCTTCGGCACCGGGGCTCCGATTCCACGCCCACCACCTCCCAACACTCATACGAGTAAGTGAGGTTGGCTTAGGCACCATAGACCCATGCAACTTCTAAAATATAAAGTGTAGAAGTAATGCCTGGAATGGCGATATTTTAATTTTGCAAAATTTTATTATTTTATAGGCTTATCTGTGAAAAGTACGTGAAAATGTACCAGTAATTCCGAAGATGTAGTCAAATGAAAAGAAAATCTGGCTCCGTTTCTTTACCTTCTTTTTCTATTTTATTACTATTCTGCAAAGTCCACATCGGATTCCTCAATTTTACTAAACAGATATACCCTTACATTGTCTACTTCTATTACTTTTAGGTTATTACTAAATCGTAAATTGCTATATCAAGAACACACATTTACCCAAAACATAATCACCCATCCATATATATTTAGCCGCTTTCCACACTCAACACATCACTCTCTTCTGGTTATGTTGTCATAAACATGTCTGAACGTCCCCTGATAACGCTTAAATGTTTTTTGAGCCCTCACGAAGACGTTACGAGGGCTAATTGGCGAGAGGGGGCAATTATTGCAGCCTAACGATGGCCGGCAGGACGCCATTTTCGTAAAACAGCCGACACTGGACATTTTTTATTCCCTTACCTTTATTGTGTGTAATCAACAGTGCTTCAGTTTGTTTTTCTGGTTTATTTTTTCGAACGGTATATGAGTCTTTTCGTTCGGGAACTTCGTTGTGGACATGTTAACTGTTGCGCGGATTTTTGAAAAATTTGGCGGTAATTTTCATAAGGGTAATTGTCATCTTAATTGGGTACTTTCCTGTAGTTAAAATAAATTATTTAGCTGGACTTATTAAATTAATAATGGTAAAAGAGTGAAAACAGTTGCGTCGGTTCTTATTTTTTCGTTCTTATTTATTTTTAATCATCCATCCAACGTTTAATAGTATATGATTTGACTATTAAATATTATGACGTCACAAATATAGTTTTCATACAATTTTCCTTATAAATTACCGTTTTGACGTTTAGAAAAAAGTAACTAATTTGACTGGTCAGTCAAATACCCAATTTTGGAAAAGAATGTTTTTATGATTTATACAGACTTTTTCTTAAATATCAAGGACTGTGTATACTACTAGATCAAAATTGCAAGGTGTGTAAATGTGACTACTTAAGTTGAATTATTTATTAGATGTGTTATGATGCGCGTTATAATCTCGGTACTTTCGACCATTTGGCGCTAAGAAAACTACCCATTTAATAGACACAATCTCTCATTTCTCTAGTATGTAATAAATGCTTAATAATACTACGAAACCAATAAAAGATTCAGATTAACCTCTACATAGTTAATACCTTTTCGATAACAAACAATAATTTATTATCAAATCAGCAACCTTTCAGAAAATAACAAAATCCGCTTACTTACCAGTTTTATGCCAATTAAAACCGTAGAAACAGTAACAAAATTTTTACTGAAAAGACATTTTTAGAACGTGAAACTCAGTAAACTGTAAAAATATCGGAAATACAACTAATGGCGTCGTAAAAATGAAACGACTCGATTCGACCCCGACTTTTTCTAATATGGAACCTGTTTGTTGCGTAACCTTCTAAATTCGCATTTTAAAACCCTTTGGTTAAGTGTCAGCTAAGGAAACTGGTGTTTTATAAGATTTAATAATATTAAGACAACAAATAACCTTGAAAATTACTTACTCTTAACAAATTATTTATTAAGACTAAGTTAACATGTTTGTAAATAGACCAAACAAAATCCTGCTGTGTTTCTTGCTGGAGATTTCGCGGCCGGGGCTGCGTTTTGAGCCAGTACCGTTCTAATGGCCAATTTAGAATAAAAGATTTTAGACTTTGACTTTTTAGCTAAACTCTCACTGGTTAGTCAAGGCACATGAAACATTGATACGATACATTACCTATTCATTTTCGTATCCCCGAGGAATCGTGACACATTTTTGTTCTCAACAGCTGATATGTCGCCGCTAACTAGCTTGTCGACTAATCAGCCGTTCAATTACATGCTTAGACTCTTTACTAAACAGCGCTGTTCAATTAGCCGGCTGAGTCGATGACATTTAATTACTTGCCTAGCCATTCAATCAAGCAGCTAAGAAAATGATTTACTTCTGCATGGTTATAAAAAAAGTAACCACGAAAGCTAAGGTGCGTAGCTCCCGCATTAGCCTTCTAACCTAACCAAGTCGGATTGCGCAGCTATCACAATAAACCTATCACTAATTTTCTGTAAATACACCTCTGTCTAACCCCTCGGTGATTTACAGGTGTAAGAATATGTATGTATATATGTAATTTTCTATCTTATTTCGAGGTAGTGCCTCATCTTACGATTGGCCTAAGCATTAGCCAACCAGGTTATTAAATGTTGTAATAAACGTAACGGATATATTATCATTCAGGCCGTTAATTGAATGGCGCCGTTTAGTTACCAGCCTAGGCAGTTAATTGAACTGATTAAGCGTATTAGCGGCGACACATACATAGCCGTCAAAGTACGTTACTACAATACGATATGAGTTGCAAGAATAATTTTTCATGCGCAAGTCCATTCATGACGTATTTATGTGCAACAGAAACGTGCCAAGTGAAATCTTCCAAGAATCTCGTAAACTTTGCAGAATCATGTAATACGTAGACGTGCTTTCCTCATTTGTTCATAATGAGGCTCAGGGGAGCGAATTATTTTGGCGTACCCTATTACACTGAAGACTTTCCCTGCTTTCCTCAACATATCTCTTAAAGAGGCAAGTAAATTCTTCAGAGAACAGTCCAGTTACGGCTTTCATTTTTGATGATGATCATTTAAATACGAAAGCTTATGAAGAAATGTGCGTGAATATTTGTTACCTTATCATGCAAAAATGACTAAGCGGATCTGGATGAAATAAGGCAGTAGTCTGAAATAGTACATAGCCTAAATTTGAACCAGGGAATTAGGTTTCGATTGCGGGAACAGGCTGCATAATTATTATAGTTCATCGGAACGCCCTACCGTCCTGCCTCAGTAATTCTCTTTTTGTTTGAAAGAGGCTAAAGAATTTGATCCCAATTTCGTTCAAGTCCAATGATCCATCATACAGACTGATAATGCAGTTAACTACATCATCCGTCAAATCTAATAGAATTTACCTTTAGTCGACTACCAATCTTAACCCACTCGCAATAGAAACCAATCTTGCTTGTAGTCATTTGACAGTTGTGACATAACCTGTCAATTGTGACGTTTAAACACGAAACACCGGTTATCTGACGTAGCATTCAATAACCCATGCTGTTTACACATATAGGTCAGAACGGCTAACGAGGGAACAGAAAATAGACGGGATGTAGGGTAGGGGGTAGGACATGGACGGTTGGCGGGAAACAGTTGATACTTCTGTGATTTTCTTCATGACAGTGACATTTAGACTAGTTGTTACCTGTGATTCTGTTCGCACGATTCTCGTGGTTTTTGACGTTAAATTGCATATTTTATTCCCACATGAACCTATGTGCAGGAAATGGATCAAGGTCATATTGTATTTGTTTGCTAAACATGTATGACGTTTTTGTGAGATTGAGTAAGCAGCAATGAGTTCTTTTCACTTTTATAATATTAATAGGATCAGCGTTTACCCTCAGCTTTTTCTATATGCATTTGGGTTAACGCGTCCCATAAGAACCATTTTTTTATGTGAAAGTATCTATGTGACTCTTGGGCCCATAAACAATCTCTATGCAAAAAAATTACGCTGATGCGTTTTTCGCTTGCTTCGTGAAAGTAGAATAAGGGGGCTACACATCAAACCAGCATTTGCTAAGCACACAGCATGGGGGTTAATCTTTTTTTTACGTGAAGAAAATTCCCACGGATACCCCTCCTTCCTCCCCTCCGGAGCCGGAAGGGGAGTTTATGTCGGACTCGAACCGACTAAGTGAGGTTGTCAACTACAGATCCCTCGCACACCGGCTGACCCAGGGCCATCCCTCTCGGTCTGGCCCTCCTCGGAAGAAAGGGACGACCCTGTCCCCAGGTATAGAGAAGCACGTATCGCACCCCCCTTCGACTTTAAGTATGGTGTTGCAAATTAATGTCAAAACATGTTAATTTAACTGTTGTTTCATGTTTAATTTTTTATTTTTAAATTAAAGCTAACTATTTTTTACTCTCCTTTGTTTGTGTTCCGCTAATTCTGCCGGTGTGTGTGTGTATCTGAAGACTAAACTGTTGAATATAATGAGGTAGATAATTAAAAAAAAGAAAATAAATAACTCGAGACATAGAAACATTAAAAAGAAAGCGGGCGACAGTCACAAATGAAGACCGAGTAGCAAAGTTGTGCAGGAAAATCTATGAAGTTGAAGAAGTACTCAAATCCCTGAAGCTTTCTGTTTTATTATATACAAAATGGCGCAAAGGATGACACGTTAAATTTTGCACCGTATTATATATCACATCTGTCGACGTGAGGATAGTACGTTAGGATTTCAACTATGTCTTAGGCTGCCTTTCCACCACAGATGTGGTATGCTACGTTGCTATGGATGCGTTTCATGTCCACCAATCATATTCATTGGTCAACATAGTATAGCACAGGTGGAAGGGGATGCAGCTAAGCTGAGTTTCACATCTTACTCGCTTAGCTACATAACATAGCACAGTGGAAATGGTCACTTAGTTTCATAGCTTAGCTGCTTTTACATCTTTATAGCATAACTACATAGCTAATCTACGGTGAAATGCAACCTTATACTCTATATTAGACAAACTTTTTAGAACAAGCTATTGTAATGGGGTGAGGCGGCAATGAATTTTGAATTACAAATTTGGAATTTCAAATTTGGAATTTTCTCTTATGTATAGGGATGAGGCGGCAATGAATTTTGAATTACGAATTTGGAATTTCAAATTTGGAATTTTCTCTTATAGAGTGGGCATTTGCAATATTGGTAGCTATCATACAAATGTCATAACAAAAAGGCACGCTATGTCTATACATATACATGTCAAAATTCAATCATGTTTCCACATCCCGTTCCAAATTTCAAATTCAAAATTTATTCCCGCCTCAGCGAAGAACCGTGATACCTTTCTTTTCTAAACAGCTTCTCTTGTATGCCTAAGTCTTGGCGATAAACATACTAAGTGCAAAATTAAGTAGGATATGAACACTATTTTGATGGTATGGAAGACAAATATCCTAAATTTTGCACTTTAGCATGTTTATCTTCTAGACCATTGGTTATCAAATATTAGCTTATAACTTAACCCATACAATAGTTACATGCAAGTAACACTGCGACTGACCCAATATAACTACCAACACACGTAGACCTTCCACTCCCCTTCCTATCCCTGCACAAAGGGAAGTCTAACAGGAAGCGCTTCGAGCTGAAATAGGTCAAGTTTATTTCCACCAATTCAGTGGACTGTGGGACCAATCGAATTTCACATTGAACATTTTCAATTGATCACGTTTGGGTTTAAATTGGACAATAGAAAATTCAGATATTTCAACCACGTTTCGTTCTCTCTTGTGCACCACCTGTATATCTCTGGAATGGTAAGCAGAGATGTTTGCTAATTTTTACGTATTATGATATCAGTTTAATTTAATAGAGAGTTGGGCGGGTAGGCATAAAGTACCAACTGTGTTCTTCTATTCGACCATTATTGGTATCTTGTATTTTACGGGAGCAAACGCCCTCTGACTGCCCAACTCAGAGTGGGAACCCGCGCCGTCTGTCAGCAATAATGCTAATTTCAGATGAGGTCGCCTATCGAAAGACGATCTTGGGGCCCTATACAGACCCAGAATGATGTATAGATACCACTTTGACAACTGTGTACAGGTTCGAAATACGGTACCTACTGCCCTGACTATACTGATTACTGTTCCCCTAGCACGAACAAATATCGTAATCGTATCGTAAACGTATTAAGAGAACGGAGCATCGCGATTGGCCAGCTTCACATACAAACATACGCAGACGGCCAATCACAATGCTCCATTCTATCAATGCGTTTAACATAAGATTACAATAGTTGTTCGTCCTAGGGGCACTGACCAAACTCAACGGATTATTTAACTTTTGTATTCTATTTACAAAGTGCTGACTTAATTACAAAGTTTCTCAACCCAGGAGCGTAAGCGGTTCATTTCCAAGCCTATTTGTCAGATTCTACAAGTTAGACAAAATATAAACAAGTAAGAGTAGAGTAATAGAAAAATAAAAAGTAAATATTTCTAGTCTTAAACACAGTCTAGTCTTAACCTTTGAAGATGCCGTTAGGCGAAACCGGTCAGGTTCAATAATAATTAATGTGGAAAAGTACAAGTGTTCGCAATATGTGTAACAACAAGTTCCACCAAGGGCCATCAATCAACAGTATAAAAAATAGCTTATCTTAACTAAATCGCTTTTATATAATAACAACAAAACAAATACATTAACCGGAAAAAAACAAATCACAAATTCAATAGCTTTCCAAATTCTTAACCCTTCTCTTACTCTTGGGCCATAAATCAATAACCCCGGCGGAATATCGTCTGAATAACAAAATGTCTGCCTAAACCGCGCTCGATGGAGTATTGCAAAACTTTTACATTTGACATATTGGAGTTGGTAACAATATAGAGACAAAAGAACTAAGTTCATGACAGCCTTATAAAGTGATGCCAACTACTTTTTGTGAACTATCGGCGGGTGTTAAAAGTGCTGAGCAATCCCTTTTGTTTTGCGCGAAAGTTGTGAAGTTGTTCAGTCGGTAATAGAGGTGTATGTGGAATTAAACGTGGTATTATGGGTCAAATAAAATCGAATGTTTTTTTTTATATCGTGTGAGGTCTACTCAAATATCACTCATTGAAATACCACATACATCTAGCGGGGGACAGTCGATGAACCAAATGTAAAAAAGAGGGATTTTTTATTTGTCTCAGTAGATTCTTCTTTATCGTGTCAATCGCTTTTTATATTTTGGTGTGTCAGTCCAATACTTGGCCACAGCCCCAGCATTGACTGGTGCTCTGAGCTGGTCCTCTGTAAGGTAGAGAGTTATGTACTAGAAAGTAAATGCGACATGGTCTGGGATCGGGCCTCGCAATTTTTAGGCATTTGCGACTGGTTGCGAAATGCAAATGCGACATGGGCCCTATTTGCCATATGTTCCTTGCAGTGGTCAATCATATTTAAGTAGCTATCAGCTATCACGATATTTTGAGAAGAGATTAGAGTAATGTTTTAATTAGCAAGGTTCAAAATATGAATTTACTTGTCTAAAATAATTTAACAAGTAGGTTTAAAAAAAAAAGTTAATGGATCCACAGATAAAGATAAAATATATTTGTAGCAACATGCATGATGTGTGAACTGAGTGCATAACGTCTGATACGAATGTATGAAAGTGAATTTCCTCGTCCAGTCTATCCTAATAATTATTTTCAGTTCGTCAGTACATTTGGCTGGGAAAATGTCCCACCTTGCACTAAGAAAATTCTAACCTCTATTTACCTAGCTTATGTATGCTAATATAGTTTGCAAGCACAATACAACTAAGCGCCAAGTAAAACAAACTAGATGAATACTAACTAACTGAATGCCTTCACAAGTGCCACCCACGTAACGTCCAATATTGCACATCAACTTAAATGATCAACTTAACGTCCGTCGATAAGGTTCCTGTGACGTCAACTAGCCCATCGCCTTTAATATTCCCTTAGCGCAACGGATTCCCATTAAACTTTGTACATTTTAAACAGTCGCCTTTTGCGCCCACTTCAAAATTCAGCGCATATTTAAAGGTTCTCACAAAGAGCTTTGTTTAACTTTTTAAGCCGGCTTAGGGACGCCATTCGCATATCAAATGGTGTTTAATGAAAAACAGTGTGACAGTTACAAAGTCGTTCAGAAGCGAGTGTGTGGTTCGTTCGTTCAGAAACGGAAAGTTCAATCGTGTGGGGCCGCTCTGCTCGTAATTTCCCAAGTTCATCATGTAACCATGTGTTTGGAATCGTTTTTGTTTCTTTATTTGTACTTCTTGCTAATATGTGTGCTTTTGCAAGGCTGCTGAAATGATTATCACATACCTATATTCTTGCTATATCATTAAAGAGTTGGGTAGATTGGACTGGATTAGCATCTTTTTTATTTTTTACGTAGAGTGAGTTTAATAGCCTCATCAAATGCTTTTTCAAGCCCCGTTTAAATGATTGTAGGAAAAAGGAAACACGTGTGCTTGTAAATAATAAAATAATCTTAAATGGAATTGGATGCATCATATGACACCTCACCCCCCTTCTCCTGATTATAAGCTGGAGGCAAAGTTACATAAAAGTGGATCTCCTTTAACTGTAAATATTACAATTTTACAATGGTGGCCCTCAGCATGGCGACCTCATCAGATGCTTGCTTACAGAAATAAAAGTGTAGAACTAATTGGAATTTTAAAAGACGAAGAGAGAGACCTCCTAACTTTATCATGGGCAATATCGTCGAGCGTATTTCAGTCTAGAGATCAAATGTTAACTAATACTACAAATATTACCTAAGAGGGCATGCCCTCATCTGATACTGAAAGCAATTAATCTTCCTAACATATACTAATCGTAGTTGAGATTCTCAGAGGCCCATTTGTGGAGACAAATGAACAGGCTTCGGATCTGTGTGACATCTACACTGGTTGTATTGATGTCCTTCGATTAGCTTATACAAACAAATTGACCTTTATGCGTACGACGTTATTCGACGAACTAGTATTTTTGCTATCTTTATCAGAGTTATTTCTATTCAAGGCAGAAAATAATAGTCTTAGTGTTGTTGTTGCAAGACAAAACCAAACGAACAACAACACTAAGATTAACCTAACCTAACCAACACCTGTATCAACAACTTAGGAAGTCTTGCATCAGCCCTCAGTTGCTCCTGAGGGTAGGTCCAAGACTTCCTAGGGTGTGTAGGTATGGCCCTGGACAAAAGTGTCTAAAATATATTTCAGTATCTTTATATCTGTTTTTGTAAGGAACGCATAAAATACCTGAAAGTTGTTTTGCAAACATACACGAGAAGCTATAATTTTTGTAAATAAAAAACTTCTACCAATTTACGTAGCGACAATGAAATCAAAAACAAATAATGCCATATTCAATCTAATGTAAGTAACATACATTTAAAACGACACTCACGCGCATTTTCAATTAGTCGAGTTATATTTCAGCGATACAAAGCTGTGTCGATTTATGTTTGTGGTACAGGAACACGTCTGACTCATAGAACGTAAACATTCTGACTGTCATTTTGAAGTTCACGTTGATACGTCTTGAATGCTGACATTCGAATTCGAATGTGTCTCGAGTTGCGTATTTACAATATTTATAGCTTCTCGTGACGAGGACTTTATATTTATCCCTAGAGGGTTGGGCAGAGCATCTGAGGCTGAGTCTGGGTTGTTTATATCTGTGTGATGTAAAACAGCCCTATCCCTTAGTCCCCTTGTACATCACATGTGAAGAAATGAGGAGGCCCAAATTCTACTCTGCCGGGTCATTGTATCCTGAAATAAAGAAACTAGCTTTTGCCCGCGGCTCCGCCCGGGTGGATGTCGGCTATCGCGACCAAACATAGCCTAGGTGTCCTTTCTCAAGGTCTAATCTACCCTCTATACTCATTTCATCAAAATTTGGTTTGGCCGTGAAAAACGGACAAACCGACACACACATACGGATATAACCATGTGGATAGCAGTTGCCCGCAGCTCCGCCCACGCGGACTTCTGACCTTGTTCCTGCAACTGACTCTTCCCGATATCGTGATAATAATATGTATATAGTATACAAAACTCACAACTAATGTGGCTTGCTATCGGTAAAAAAAAATCAAAATTGGTTCAGTATATCCGGAGATTGCCCCCTACAACGCCACAAACTATAGATACCACTTTACTATAATAGTATAGGTTTCTTTCAAAACATGAAACTCAATGGTTCTAGAAAATGAGATCATAACGGAAACGATTAAAAATAAATTAAAAAATAAAACCCGACTGATGCTGAAAAGATCGAAACAAGCTTATGGCAGGCGGTACCCATAAAAAATCATCGGGTTTGAGATTTACAAATGGGTACCGTCTGCTATAAAGCTTGCTTCGATCTTTTCAGCATCAGTCGGGTCTTTTATTTTTATTAATTTATTTTATTTTTTACTTTTTAGTTATGAAATATATATTACTTTTTGTAATCGTTTTTTAATTTCGTTCATTTTGATACCCCCCCTTAATAAATTTGAGTGATTTTTTTTACTGAATTCCGCCATTCAATTTTTTTTTTAATTTGATATACCCAGTGTCACTCTCACGACGACACCTCTCAAGCTAAAATCTATCAAGCCGTTTAGGCTGCAGAGGCTGCAGCCACTCTCGAATAATATAACCCTCCTTCTGGCGCAGTTGGGTAATAACCCTCTTTCTGGCACAGTCGGGTAATTACGCTATTACGCATGTACCTAATATTTTTTCAAACTTCTAGAATATCGATATTAAGCCCGTACGAGTTAAACAAAAACCTATTACGGTAGTCCTTTAATTTTCATTACTTTCAAACACCCTGTATACCGAAAATAATATGAAAACTTTTATGCCACAATCCTTGAGTTCCACAGATTAATCACGATAATAAAGGGCGACATTTTACAAAGGGCTCGTCCTCACCTACCTGGGTACAGGGGAAGTTCCGACGACTGGGTGTTATGGACTTAATGACTAGCAATTTTATATAATCCAGCTATTTAGGTGCCATGCCGATGGATACCTGCGTTAGCTGTACGTTTATTTTGTACTTTAGAAGTAATTTATTTTGTATGGTTGTACAGGGTCTGATTTTTGAAGTGAAAACTTCTTTAGCGGCGTTGGATGGGTAAAAATTGTTAAACTCGCGCGTCAGGATCACTTGACCTTTGAACCGTAACCGACGACTGACGTCATACAACATTAGGTACATATAGACTGTTTATTTTGCAAGATACGAAAGAAGCTTCTTAGCTTAGCGGTGAACGCTTCGACTGTAAGTAATTACGGTTTCAGATAGTACCGGGTTCGAACCTGGGCGTTTGACACTTTTTGTGATTATTTTTCTTTTTGTAATTTACTAATTTCTTATGACAGAAAATTTGCAGAAAATTAGTGATAGGTTCTATGATTGGCGCTTTATTATAGGTATGGTATGGTATGTTCTTTTTATCTTTTTCTCTGTATATGTATAACGAAGAAAGAAAGAAAGAAAAAGTTTTCACTTCTGCCAGCACTCCCGGAGCGCAACCCGTCTTTTTTTTTATTAGAGGAAACCTTGAGGCTCTTGTGTGTAGTAACAATTTACATAATTACTAAGCAAGGTTCACGCGCATGTATTGTTGATCTCATTGGTTCTTGTGTGTCACGAAGACATAATTACCTGGGGGCAAATATCAATGCCTGGTAGCTTAAATCCGTAAATCGATGTGATATTCCAGGATGTGGCAAATTTCATCCAGATCCGTTTAGCCGTTTTTACGTGAAGAGAAACAACATCCGACATCATCATCATTTTTGTGACAGTTCCAGTTGCGTCTGGGGCCTTCACTTCGGAGACCAGAGTCCGCTTTCCGACTTTTACTTCTCCACTTCACATGGTCTTAGAGACGGTCTACGACAATTGTTCGACATATTATTGATCGTCATTATAATTAGTCGACACATTTTTGGTCGACATGAGCTTAGAGTCGACAATGACAATTAACCGACAAGTCAATTGGTCGACATATTATTGACCATCGACCTTTCAAGTAACGGTCTGAATGGTGTTCAGCCATTTAATTAAGCAGCTAGGCAAATAGCTTGGACCGATGACGTTTAACTACTTGCCTAGCCATTTAATTAAAGAGTTGGAAAAAAGATTTATTTCTGCAAGGTTATAAAAAAAATAACCACGAAGGCATAAGCCTTCTAACCTAACCTAACGAAGTCGAATTGCGCAGCTATCACAATAAAAAAAATAAAAAAAAAATACCAAATATTTGTCGACTAATAATCGTTGTCGTTCAATTGACTTTTCGACCAATTGTATGTCGACTAATTATCGCTGTCGCTCAATGGGGTTTTCGACCAATTTTATGTCGAAACAACAATCCTTACACAAAATTATAGCATACATTTACATACATAGCCAATGGATTGTGGAGGTCAGATGGCAATCGCTTCACGAAAAATATCGAAGCTCTGCCAAACCCATAGTTAAACCAGGAAAAGCGCACTCCAGACTCTCAGATGAAAGGTTCAGATGCATCCGGAATTAACGCTAGGTTGGAGAGGATACCTATGATCATGTCTATTTCCCTCCAGGGTAGGCAGTGCCAATAGCCCGCCATTTCCTTCTATCCTGATATACCTACTTAACAATTTTCTCTACTGTTCGAAGTCAAAGATTTTTATTCTATCTAGAACAACATGGTTGTTGGTTATTGACGGCAATAATAAATTCTAATCAACCTAAGTTTACCACCGCTTCCAAGGCGTTGGTGGAGAAGAAACGGCGCAACAAACTCCACTGCGGCATTTTTTAATACGTCAACTTACAATATTTATATCCTTTAGGCTAAATGTGGACGAATCTACAATTGTCTCTTATCTGAATGAACAAAAATATATTAAAAAAAAAAACACGGGTTGCACTCCGGGAGTGCCGGCAGAAGTGAAAACTTTTTCTTTCTTTCTTTCTTCGTTATATACAGAGAAGAAGATAAAAAGAACATACCATACCATACCTATAATATACCGCTAATCATAGAACATATCAATAATTTTCTGCTAATTATCTGACAATAAAGAAATTAATAAATTACAAATAGAAGTAAATTACAAACAGAAAAAATAATCACAAAAAGTAATAAATTACAAAAAGAAAAATAATCACAAAAAGTGTCAGAAGCCTAGGTTCGAACCCGGTACAATCTGAAACCATAAGTACTTATAGTCGAAGCGTTCACCGCTAAACTACGAAGCTTCTTTTCGTATCTTTCAAAATAAACAGTGTGCTAATGTTGTATGACGTCAGTCGTCGGTTACGGTTCAAAGGTCATGTGATCCTGACGCGCGAGTTTAACTATTTTTACCCATCCAACGCCGCTAAAGAAGTTTTCACTTCAGAAAATCTTTATAATAAAGTATTTAACCTAAGTTAAAATATGACAAAGAAGTACAGTATTATGCCGAAACTACAGCATTTAAGGAGGTGCCTGCACCATGCTCAAGCCACACGTTTTTGTCTTTAAGATAATCATATGTCCTATTATATGCTTTTTTACATAAAGTTTTCTGTCTTTATATAGATTCACTGTGTAGTTCACTGTTCACTTGAATAGTTCACTAAACCTTTCATACTAGCCCGCCAATATACCAGATCGACCACCTTCACAAAACTTCATTAATGGGTGTACTATGCCAAATCGAATGCCAAATAATCGAATATCAATTGATCGACTACTATAAATCGAACATCCAAATACTCGAACGTTCATGAAATCGAATGTTTAATATATCGAACATTCAATATATCGTACGCTCAATACATCGAGTATTCAAAATATCGAATGTTTGTTTGATCGAGCGTTCAACGCATCGCATATTCATTCTATCGAAATATGAATATAGGTACTGAATACTTTTTATATGGTAGAATACAAGAAAAACACAAAATTTACTAATAAATCACATGTAATCTTTAATTCTTATCGTTTACAACACAAGGCAAACGCGGGATTCGGTAGACCTACTCCACAAAAAAGAGACAAAAGGGATGATAATGTGATTGCAAAAATATTAAATAGTAAAAACAACATGACTTCTTCGAGTTTCTCCGTGCAATTGCAATTCAAACAAAATATTAAAATGTACCTTTAAACGATAATAATCAAAGATTACATGTGATTTATTAATAAATTTTGTGAAACTCGAAAAAGTCATGTTGTTTTTACTATTTAATATTTTTGCAATCACATTATCATCCCTTTTGTTTCTTTTTTGTGAAGTAGGTCTACCGAATCCCGCGTTTGCCTTGTGTTGTAAACGATAATAATTAAAGATTACATGTGATTTATTAATCAATTTTGTGTTTTTCTTGTATTCTACCATATAAAAAGTATTCAGTACCTATATTCATATTTCGATAGAATGAATATGCGATGCGTTGAACGCTCGATCAAACAAACATTCGATATTTTGAAAACTCGATGTATTGAGCGTACGATATATTGAATGTTCGATATATTAAACATTCGATTTCATGAACGTTCGAGTATTTGGATGTTCGATTTATAGTGGTCGATCAATCGATATTCGATTATTTGGCATTCGATTTGGCATAGTACACCCTCATTAATTTGGCCAGTAGTTACTGCGACGTCATCTTATAATATTAATGGGAGAATTGGGTATATCCTCTAATTTGTGGTTTACTTTAGTCCAGTTATTAAACTGCAGTAACTCTATTCACAACATGTGTATACCATTTGTCGAGCTAACTCCCGAAGTCCTGCCAGAGATAATACCAACTTACTACACTCAAGTACACCTTCGAACTCATTTGCATTCATTCTGGCTATCTTCATTTAGTGATGCAAACTCACTTGAAAAGACAGAGATAGGTATATGGAGGTTTCCATGAGAGGGAGTGGGCTAGAAGTGTTATCAGTAGGAAGTGCTGTTGTTATCATTTTTATGGCGCGTTATATGCATGTTATCTGCAGAATATGGTTTGCATGTGGAACTTGCAAATCTAATCTTGTACTTCCTGGTGTATTATTAAAAAATAGAATTGTTTCATATTAAAGTTGATGAGCTTGTCACGCTAATGTGCAGTTCACATTATTTCAGTCCAGTAATCCAACAAATCCATCCAATCCAGTGCGGGACTGGATTGTAGTGTTCACAATATTCCTGTGTTTTAAACGCACTTGGACAATTCACTGTACTGGATTATCTCACTGGTATGGGGACATTTCAGTGATGGTTCACATAATTCCAGTAGCATTCCAGCTTTGGAACCGGGCATAACTAACTAATCTATAACTAATGAAAGAAAACTTCTTATTTCATAGCCCTGACTCACAGACTAACTTCTGCCAGTGTGCACTATAGCACCAGATCCTCCACCTTGTGCACACATCTCAGCCACATTTTTCAGGTCGTCCGTCCATTTTTGGCAAGCGTCTGTAGCTTAATCGTTAGGAGTCGGCCTTACGATCAGGTCCCGTGTTCGAATCCTCTCCTAACACAAGGAATTTAGCTTATTTGGAGGGGGCTGGACCGAGTGCATTTAGTTACTTAATTCTTCTTGGGGACGGAGAAAGAATACAAGTATCACCAACCCATCTCATCCGAAGGGTTTCTTAAGAGCGACTAACAGAAAAATACGCAGACGATATCACTGCGAGAGTAGGAAAGCTCCAAACAAAACATTGGAGAGGTCTATGTCTAGCAATATAAGCAAATAAGGAATATGCATGTCGTTTTTATACTTTAAATGATTATTTACATCATTATATAAACATTAAGAAACAAACGCAAATAAACAATATTTGTTTTTTTTTTTAAAGTTGAAAATAGTAGACTGTTGTCAGCTTTTCAAACGACCGCCATATTGGCGCACTTGTCGTGACGTCAATTTATACAAAACTAGCTTTTGCCCGCGGCTCCGCCCGCGTGGATGTCGGCTGTTGAAAATTTTCCTGAATTTTCTTTGCTATAAACCTCACGGAGCCCGAGACCTTTCCAACGAATGCAAAACCGTGGAAATCGGTTCGTGCGTTCTGGAGTTATAGGGTCAAACCGAGGGCCAAACCCGACTTATTTTTATATTTTATACAAAATGATGACGAAAAATGCTACAAAAATGTTTTGGGCTATTCTAATCTATTAAGGTTTTGTTTTACTTCAATTAAATAATGCAACAGGACAAATATTCACAACAATAATGCACTAGACGACACGAGTGATTTTTTTATATATATAGTATGACGTCAGAGTACCTTGCAAGTCGGAATGCTGAATATTGGTCAAAACTTTCTGCCAATAGCGTTACATGTAACTCTTTTCAATTTCCCTCTCAATATATGCGTTTTCTATGATTATTTTCTTAATCGCCTCATTATATTTAAAATATTAATATGTACGGTATACCTAAAATAAAAGGCTACATATAAAAAAAAATTGGGCGATATTTGAATCATATGTATATTCCCTATTGATTCTTTCTAAAATAAATTGCTGCGGGGCGTCCCCTCATTTGTGGATTCGTGGTCTCCTTTCTAGAATAAGTATTCTTATTGTTCAAAATACCTTCTAATTTTAAAACGACCTCACAAAATGATATAGCAACATTTAGCGAATTAAGCTATCGCGATACGACCCAAAGATTATATCGTGTTATTTAATATTTAATTTGTGTGGTATTACCTACAGCCTACGCGCCGTTGAGCTTCTTTGTATTAAGGCGGAGTTTACATGAACAAATTAAAAAAAAAATAACAAAAAACTTACTTATACAATATTTATGCGGAAAATATTGTAGTTCAGCCACGTTCTAGTTAGACTGGAAAAAGCAGACTCCGAACTAGAGGTTGAAGACCAGGACTCACGCAAAGAGAATGTTAATTGCTGTTGAATTTTTCAAAAGATCTAATGTTCAGTAACTGTCATAGAAGCCTTCAAAAATACAAATAACTACAATCGTTTTCATTCTCTGAACATTGTTCCAAATTAGTTGAAATAGGTGTTTCAGTCTACTAAAATATGTGTAGCTAATTCCACCAAAGGTCAAAAGTTTATCAGAAGTCATTTTTTTGACAGATATTCCGAGTGTATGGGCAGTACTATAATATAATCTATTCGGTGACGAGTTGATCCGCCTCGGCTTCGCCCGTGGCATACTACAACCCCGTAGCACGCCTAAACTATCATGTGTCACTCAATTGCTTTGCCTTCCCGGAACCTCTCCATTAACACTTTAACTTTATGATATGGTATTAAAATTCAAATTGACTTTTAAGTATTATTACGAATTGTTTGTATGGGAGTATAGAAAAGTGTTGTAGTGTGGTTTTTTTTATGAAATTGCCGTTTCATTGTGCTTTAGTAATACGATGGAGAATAAATAATGCAAAAAAACTGACAAAAAAAAACAGTAAAAAGAACTATTTATTTCACCAAATCGAAAAAAAATGTTAATATGTAGTGTATCCTGTGTACAGCCAGGGGCTTCGGGAGCGTTTCCCTTACACCCGGTAGATATGGGTTTCTACCAACGCCTAAACCCAATCTTTCCTGCTAGCAGGCTAGCTGGTAAATCTACTGATTGGAGGATTAGAAACCAGTGGAGACATTCCTCAGGGGTTAATGAAGCAGCCTGGGGGTCGCTCCCGTTAAACATAAGGTCTTAGTGTCATACACGGAGCCCTAAAAATTTCATGCTAAGAATGGATGTAATTTTTACCGCTCTTGCGCCATTGTTCATTCAATAAGATCCGTTTAACAATTTATATTCCTCAAGGGACTTAACTTTGTTCCTAAAACTTATTCTAAAGCCCCTTGCAGACGTCTGAGCCCTAATTTTAGGCTCGAAAACCTTCCTTTGCATATTTAATGTTCAATGTTGAAAGGGAACCAAAACCTAACAGCATTATACATACGCCTTTATACAGAAAATTTGTTCAAAACATCTAATAATTACGAAATTTGAATATTAACACGATCCTTTACATGAATATTTGTATATTTATTACTAAAGTAGCACACAAGCATCTGAAGGCCAATTCTTTTAGTTGAAAATGTTTTTATTTGGCCAATTGGCCCTCTAGTAGTATTTTTTATTAATTAATAAAGAATTTTAGCACCTCAAATGACTAATATTTAATCTAACCCCTCCAACTAAGCTAAATTGCTTGTGCTTGCAGTGGGTTCACGTCGGTAGTGTAATGGCCAGGATTCGAACCCGGGACCTCTCGATCGTAAGGTCGACTCCTTAACTATTAAGCTACCAACGCTTACTGGTTACTATAGGTATATGAGACCCTACCAAGATGAGTGAAATTGGCTGAGTGTGGAACCTAAGATAGAAATACGTTGTACGGTACGACTGAATACAGAAAGCACAGCTATTAGAAATTCCTAGACAGTAATTTTGTTAATAGAAAACATTGTTTGTGGACATCTCGGTACATAGGAAGCACTGTACACAGTGATCTCTCTTCATAGATAGCATTTCTGGCCGTGCTTTCTTGCTTATTGAAATTGAATTTAACAGTCCCGGGTCCTTTAAGCGGAGCGTGAAAGAGCATCTAATGAGGCCGTCAAGCTGAATGCTACCATTGTTAATATGGTACGTGTATACAAAGTATATAATATGTAAATATACATTTCTATACTTATATATCGCCTTTCTTGAAGAAATATATCAACGAGCTATGGAAAGGGCTATGCTCGGTATTTCCCTACGTGATCGTATCAGAAATGATGATACCCGTAGGAGAACAAAAGTAACCGACGTAGCCCAGTGGATTAGCTCGTTGAAGTGGCAGTGGACGGGACACATAGCGCGCAGAACAGATGGCCGATGGAGCAAAAACGTTCTGGAATGGCGACCACGTACGCCCAACGGCCAGGTGGAAAGACCACCTCATCAAGGTCGCCGGGAAGCGCTGGATGCGGGCTGCTTTAGATCGGTCATTCTGGAAGTCTATGGGAGAGGGCTATGTTCAGCAGTGGACTGTGTGTGGCTGATATGATGATGATGATAATGATACTTATATATAGTTTAAGCTTATGACTAATAATACCCATAAGTTATTATCGTTAAAATAATTAAATAAGTCCATCCAAAGGTTGCCTGGAAGAGATCGCTTGTAGCGATAAGGCCGCCATTTGTACATTTTTCATATGTTGTCCGTACATGTACTGTATTTCTTTGGTGTACAATAAAGATTTATCTTATCTTATCTTATGCTTACTTCAGCTCCGGTAAAATTTTTGTTTGAAAGATGAGGCTACGTCAGAATACATTTTCGAGAGCGTAAATGTATGTAAGGAAAAATATTTCAACATTTTAAAGTGTTTGTGACAGGCATAATACATATAAATACCAGACATTAAATAATCTGTAGTTTGTGATACTAGACTCCATAAAATTTGTAATTCTTTCCGTGGCAACTGTATACGCTTTTTTAACAAGCTCCCTAATGAAATTAGGAATTTGCCTGTAGATTAATTTAATAAAAATGTAATTAAGACTAAACTGTGCCAAAAAGGTTATTATAAAATCCAAGAATATGTATTTAGACTATGTAGACTAAACAAATGTTTGTAAATAGACCATAAAAATGCTCGCTGAGCTTCTTGCCGGAGTCTTCTCAGTTCGGAGCCGCGTTTGAAACCGGTGGTCTATTTGTTAAACTAATTTAAATTTAAATTTGATGTTTTGTAAGTGCCATTTTAATGATCTATACAGAATATATTTTTGAATTTGACTATGACTTTAGTCAATCAATCAATCAATTAGCCCACTGCAGTCCACTGCTGGACATAGGGCTCTCCCAATGTGCGCCATTTCGTACGATCCTCCGCCTTCCGCATCCAGTCCATCCCAGCCACCCTTTTCAGGTCATCGGTCCATCTGGCTAGGGACGTCCTACCTTTCGTTTGCCTTTTCGCGGTCTCCACTCTAGGACTTATCTGCTCCAACGGTCTTTCGACAGACGTGGCCAGCCCATTGCCACTTCAGCTTGCTTATTCTGCGAGCTGTGTCGGTAACTTTGGTTCTTTGTCGGATCACCTTGTTTCGAATTTTATCCTTCAGAGAAACTCCAAGCATAGCTCGCTCCATAGCCCGCTGCGCGACCTTTAGTTTATGGACTAGCCCTACCGTCAGTGTCCACGTTTCGGCACCGTAAGTCATAACAGGTGGGACGCACTGGTCAAAGACCTTTGTTTTCAGGCATTGCGGTAGGGGGGAAGAGAAGACTCGACGTAGTTTGCGAAATGCTGCCTAGCCCAGCTGAATCCTTCTGGCTTTACTTTAGTCACTCCTGTAAAACATGAGATGAACCAAATAGGCATGTGAAACTAGAGGTTCATTTTCTATAAGTCAGTTTTCAGACTTACAATTTTCGGTCAAACCACCATCAATTCACTTTTTAATACGTACTACGATAACCCATGGGCAGAGTAAAACCATAGCATTTTTTTTTAATAAACGAGTACTCCGTGGCGTAGCGGTAGTGAACGCGGCCGCTACGTTGCAGTATACGAACATCTATGGCAGTCGTTAAAATCCAACAACTGGTCTAACTGCAATAATTCGATATCGCCTTTGGGTTGTGGAGATCAGATGGCAATTACTTCACGGACAATATCGAAGTTCAGCCAGAACCGCAATTGGACTTTTAAAGCGGACCCCAGACTCCAAGTTGAAAGCTTTGGATGGGACTGGGATTGAAGCTAGGATGAAGAGTACTCTTTAAACCACTTTTTGTTAAAGTTCGTCCATCATTCTCACGATGAAATATAAAACAGGTACCCACCTACTCGAGTATTCCGTGTGATTACATTCGAGTTTTATCGTAAATCTCGTCCGGGTAATGAGAAATATTATTTATTGTTGGGATATTATGTGGGCGGAGCGACTTTCCCGTATTTATGGCTGGTATTGCGTACGCTAATTTTCTGCTCGTTTTTAACTTGAAAACATTGTTTTTAATAGGACACGTCAATTTGACTTCTCCTCGCCCGATGGTAAGCTGAAGGCAAAGTCTCAGGAAAGAGGGTCACCATTACATACACGTACCATGTTAACAATGGTGGTACTCAGCTTGACGGCCTCATCAGATGCTATTTCACGCTCCTCTTAAAGGACTCGGGACTATAGGAAGAAGAAAACACGTGAACTGTCTAGGAGTTCCAGGTCTTAATGGTGCGACAAAGGAAAGAGTCACCTAACCGCTTGGTTCTTGAAGGAATATTCTGCACCGTATATGCAGGTGACATGTAAACCCTGCACATATTGTCCTGTATAGGAAAAGACAGGGTGGGATTAATTGGAAGAGCTCACCAGAACATTCACCATGGTAGAGACGGTAATACTGCCAAGAAAGCAACATCTCTACGCAGGACTCGAGGGTGTTCGTGACCTCGGAATTCCCAATAATGCAGACTGCACGTCGCTGCAACCAGAGCATCTAATAAGTGCTTTGCGGGGTCATCCCAGAGATGTGAGCAGAATTCCACGCAGGACCGAATTTGTTTCTTGTATAGATTTACCTCCAGTCCCAACTGTTCTGTGAGATGAAAGGGCTAAGTAATTTATTTTGACAGCCGCCCTTTCGTTCAAGAACACCGGTCTCTTTGAAGCTCGGCTGTCTAGAGGTTGTTGCTTACATGCCCTTTGGTTATCAAAACATTGATGTTGATTTGAACATGTTATGAATTATTATTTTCATCTAGTTTTACATTAACAAAGAGTTTAGCAGTATAGGTATACCTACAGGATGGAGCGTTAATGGTGTATGGGTGATAATTTCGTTCTTTTTAAAGATATTGCTAAACTTTAAACTATGTGAAAACTGCATCGTTAAATTTATAAAATAACAAAAAATGTATTAAAGGCACATTGTGTTTACAATTTTCATTGGTATTTTTTCTTCTGTTTTTTTTTTTTTATATCAGTTATCACACAGTTAAAAAAAAGGTGTTTATTCTTTTTATTAATTACCTATTGTATGTGGCCACAGCCAAAACGATTGCAAGGCTCCATAGGTTTTTTTTCTTCAATCTTAGTTTTTAAAGATATTTGAACTGAATAGTATCAATCATTACAATCAAATACATAGTCAGTGTGAAATTCAATCAACACAAAAATTTCCTTATCAAAAAACTATTCTAAGTACGACCCTATAAAACGCCATCTAGACGTCAAAACACGAACTTCTTCCCAAGCTCCTGAAAACATTCTAAATTAAACTAGTGAATGAAAGCCTCCGTGATCCCGGCATCTACCGGCGGTCGGGGTGAACGTTCCCGACCACCCCTCCTACTCTCTCCCCTCGAAAAGCCTATCGATCCATCCTCCTGCAGCCCACAATTCACACCAACCGTGCAAAGAGCACACAATTCCCTATCAAAATTATCAATATAAAACCATCTGGCCTAACATAACCACTTTAGAACATCAAAGAAGGATAAAAATCAGGTGAGTCAGTGTATACCATCAACGCGTTTTATCTCCATTCATAAAGTATTTCATTCATACTGACATTTGGGAAGTACTTGTATTTTGTTATTGTGAAAAATTTTGCGTTCGTATTAAAAATTGTTTTTGCTTCAACGTCTTTTCGGCAAATTTTATTAAGAAACTTAGGTATTTAGGCCGAAGAAGTGTGAAAATAGACTCGGTGTACAGAATTAGATAGCATTGGGGGAGATTTTTCTCTAAATAGGTCGCTGGGTAGATCATACGTCATCTAATCTCGGTGCAACTTGATCAATATCTATATATCTATCTCAATGCGTACCTATTCATGGAATTTTTCTTTTCATAGAATCTTTAGAGTTAAAGTAGAACAAAGTATGTCAACTCCGCTATTGTTACTGTAAATATTTTTATCATAGGATAGATGTGCGCCATTATAACCCAGATGTTTGTACTATATTGTGGAGACGCAATTTGTTTTTCATATATTCATGTAGACATTCTTTGCAAACGATTTTCTGCTTGAAATTGTATTCTGAACAATGTAACATAACAATATTTCAAGCTACATTACCTAAATATATAGATCGTATTCTTGTATTAAATATGTTTATTATTTCAACCGAATTTTCGGCTCCAATGTGTCTAATATAAACGTTTTGCAATTATGTTTTTTGTGTCACATTTAAACATGAAAAGGCTGAGCTATATTTGCAACAGCTTCTAGTGAAATTATATCTATAATATAATATAATAATATTTTTCACATACAAACGTACCTTTTAAAACATAGATTTTGACTACCATATTTTTAGGCAATTTCTATGAAATGGACAGTTTTCCGTAATATATGCTGTTCAATACAGGATTAAGATCCGGCTTATCATGACACCCACAAAAGAAATGAGGTGGGCGGTAACCACGTGGAGAATCACGCAGTTTTCTAACCCTTACGTATACTTTAACCTAAGCTAATAAAAACTAAAAGTTGCAGAATATACTATAACATTTGTCTTTCTCAATTCCAGGACGCTGTCGCAGAAAAAGCGACAGAAGAATCGATAGTACAGAACGACGACCAGTCACGGGACCACGACGTGTTTATTGAGGATGCTGAAGGGTCTGGACTAGACCCGGACGAGAGCTCGGGCTCCGGTTGGGGTGCCGGCGGCCCCGGCCCCGACGACGAAGACAGCCGAGCAGGATCAGGTGAAACTCCAATCGGACCCCCTGATGACGAAGACTACGGACCAGCAACACATAAAGCTGAAGAAACCGAACGCGTCCTAGTCGAAGCCGAAACTCCACGACCCGAGGAATCAGATTTCATAGACCCTGATGAACAGGAGAATCCTGACATTCCGACCGTCGATCCAATCCTACCAATAGATTCCCAGCAGTTCAATGAACTCATTCGTGAGTAGTGGCTGAAGCATGCCAGTTTTTTTGCGTTTTATTTTAAGTTTTGGTATGAGAAGCTATCATTCAGAGTTTTTTGATGTCTAAAAACCCTGCAAGGGTACCTACCATCACACAAGGCCTAGCGATGCCATTATTGCTTGGGAGATGTATTTGGGAATACTCTATACATCAGAAATTCAGCACTTGAATCTAGCACGCAGTTGTAATGAGTGCGTGCATGTGCTGTCCATGATGTCTTAAGTTTGATTCGCGGATTGAGCAGTGTTAATGGCTTTGCTGTTTCAGTTATAAAAAAAACAATACAGCATAAGGTCTAGAAACGTGCCCGGTAGATGATAAAAGGATATAATATCTGCCCAAATTTAAGGGGATTCAGTATGAACGTATCAAAGGTTATCATTTATTTTTATGAAATATTGTCCGAAATACGTAAGCCAATAAATGGAAGAAAGACCTTGATTCAAAAACGTTTGTCTAAGAATAAATTTGCCCTTTTGAATGACTGAGAAAATGATATCTTCTCATACGAATTTGTAATAGTATACACATTTATTAATTTCATTCATTCAGTACTTTAACGTTACAATAAAACAGGATAAATATGAATAATTAAAGAGTCAATAGCCACAGTTGCCAGTGTACAAACAGAGTTCGAACTATGCGGTGGCCTAGCAGATTTATCTTGCGCTTACGCAGGACAATACTGGCGTAACCTTGAATTATAATTATTTTGTTATCTACATTGTTACTTCTAATTACTATTTACACCACGCCAGTAACCGTTAGGACACCGAAGCAGTCGGACGTTGCGTGCAAATATAATAATCTTCCTAATTTAAAAATAAATCTTCTGTGTGTGACCTCTTTAGACAAAATTAATCAAGTACATTTGCCAACAATTTTAAAAAACATTCGAGGATTTCGGTAAGTTTTTAGTAGTTGTTGTTCTATATTTGAAAATGGCGTTCTATTTTTTTTCTTAATTTGCATGACGTTTACAATCATGCAGACATTAGACCCATTCATAGCGTTCCTTTAATTATTCTTAGTTAGCATGTCCAAGGTAATATAGCCCTCAATGTTCATCTCATGAATCCATTGGCTTAGCAATGTTTTCCATTACATTGGTAATTTTGATGTTTTATTAGATATTTTTATCATTGGATGCTTTTGTTCATGCTGTAATCATGTATGACACCTTTTCCGTATACTCCCGTCGCAAAGAAATCTTTCTGAAATTCGCTTTTGTATAAAGCTTCGACAAGTTCTCATTCGATTCAAATTCCCGTGTGCTATTCATTTTAAAAACAATGAATTTATTTCTCTATTATTTGTATGTATCTATTCCACAAAAAAGTCTTCGTCATCTAATTTTAAATACGTCTTGTCTACTAACCTACGTACCACGTACATACGGAATTTTATTAAATTTAGGATACATTAAATGCAATACTATTTTTAAAAAACGACGACTTCGATTTATAAAAAACAGGTTCTGAAAGACATCAGTAAATCTTATTGGCACAAAGCACCTGGCAATTAACAGACGACGCGGGCATTTCTCCCATGACAATTAATATAAGCCAAATGAAGAGAGAGAACTTCTACTTTTTTTAATATCTGTACTCGCCCCTGAACTTCTCTAAGTACAAACTATCGATGCAACAGAGACACTTTATAGTATAGTGGCATTCCTATTGACTGTCGTGGTTCTGTCTTTTTCCGCCAACAATATAACAACCCTATTAATTATATTTTGGAACCCAATTTCCATTGGACTTATGACATTGTGTACTAATAGAGTGTTGTATGGCTTTCCAGCAAACTCGGGCACCAGACCCAGAGAGGGTACCCCCGTGGAGGGGCGAGGCGCGGGGGAGGAGCAACCCTCGCGCCCAGACCAGACCGACATCAGCATATCCGGAGAGGAACTTGTACCTTCAGTCGTAAGTATACCTTTTGCACACCATATTTTTATAAGTAGTAATAGATGCTTCTAAAATTTTGTTCAAAACTATGACTAGGGCTTGTACGGCTCGTATTTTAGAACAATGTTCAGTTGTGACATTGGAACTGGCACCTAGAATACAATCTGTCCTCAGATCTAATTAAAAATCGAGATTTAGAATTGAATATCATTGTGGAATACCTGCCTAAATCTCTAGAATTAACTGGATATTCATTTAAGATTTTAACTATCTATAGAAATTCTTTTTCAAGGCCCTCGAAGTTTTTATTCGTACTTTTTCCTATTCAACGGGGCTCGCAGCGTTGTACCTATTCCCATCCTGTAACAACCAAACGAGTAACACTGTTATTGGTTGGGGGTTTCAAATTCCCATTGTGTTACAGGTGAATGTAACACTTTTTGCCCCAACGAATTACACTGCAAGTAATAACAGTTCGCATATGAAAAAAGATATCAAATAAAAAGCTAGTTTTCCGGTACATAATTGAAGGCAATCTTAAGTTAACACTATAATAGCGTAAATCCGGGATAGATGCGCTTCCCTAAATATCAACAAAGTATTGATAGTTTGAACCCAAGACTTCGCCTTTAGCTTATATCAAGCGTAGTGAACTCATATCGACGTACCCTTCATTAATATTATATATGCGCCCCAAATAAATCCGTCAACAAAACACACTTTTTCCACCAAAGCTGAACAGATATAGCGACGAACCCACTAGTCTCCTAAAATTCGTCCCTTGAAATAAAAGTTATAGATTCGTCCCTAATGGGGGACGAATCTATATATCCCTGTTTTTTTGGTAGGAGACAGCCACCAATCGGATTTGTACTTACTCAATTACGTTACTGATTTTTAATAACCAGCTACGAACATGAAATTCTTTCATGCTTTGAGAACTAGTTACGAAAAAAAATTAATATGTCGTTTTCATAACCAAGTGTCATAACCCGCCGCAAGAAAAGATTTTAATCGTGTTACTTGTGCGTCTATTTATCTCAGTAGAGTACGCCAACAATGCTTCATAAAGTATAAGGTACAATAAGCTCCCAAGCAAATTGTTATTAGATAGATACATTACAGTATTGGAATAACTCATGCATTGTAATGAGTAACATCGATGATTCAAAAGAAAACAGTTATTTAGCTACTGACATATTAACATTTACACAGCGCTTTTCCTTATAACTGGCATTGTAACTTAGGACCTTTGACCTGAGAAAGATTGCAACTGAAATAAATATGCGGGTTATTCCAATCAGTCAGGAAGTCACCGACGATACGGTAATAAAAATAACATTTTTATATAAATTCATTATAAGTTTATCAATTTTTTATTCAGTTTTTTTCCATCGGGAAGTCGTTTATCCATACAAACATATTACTCACTCTTGTCATCCCATGAAGGCAAAGACGATCAGATATGCAAAGTCTGTCAAAAAAGGCACATGTCTTGTTACCTATTGAAAGATTACGTTCGGTAGTGTTGTAAGAAATTGTGGCGTAAGTAATAGCTCTTATAAATCAGAAAGACGCATCCCACCTTTGATATTATCGACCACCCGGTTTTGAGGTACTTTTTGTATGAAATCATACAAAAAGTACCTCAAAATGGGTTTATCTAAGCAGCCCCTCTAGACAAGTGGCAATTCGCTAACCGGCGTTTGATGGAATAGAATGACGAATATATGGGATTTGACGTATTTGACATGCGTTAAAGACTGTCAAATCCCATATATTCGTCATTCTATTCCACTAAACGCCAGCTAGCGAATTGCCACTTGTCTAGAGGGGCAGGTAATATTAATATGCGGGTTTTTCATCAGGATCCACTATTTTACTCCCCCAACGGGGTTTGATAAAACAATTGCTATTCCACTATGATCTTCAGGGGATTCTTATATAATTACTCGAGTTGTCGTAATTCTTTCTGCAATTACATAGTTAAATTATGGATCTCGGGCTCTGAAGTTTAAGTTTTGGATGCGTAATCGGGATTAGCATTCAGGTTATTGCCATAAAAGCACTAAACCTCAAAATATCAGCTAGAACCCATAATCAACACAATCCATCTTCCCATTCCAGGAGCAGGAGCCGTCAGGCACGAACGTGCACTCTGAGTCTACTGCGCACGACAAGGTCATCATCATGAACGCGAAGCCCGAGGACCGCGCAGCCAGCTTCTTCGCGCAGCCGGGCATCCTTGCCGGTATGTACCATCCATCATCATTTTGTTTCACACTAAAAATAGTACCATGACTAGGTACCTAGTCATGGTTCTCACTAATTTCGCCCATAATATACAATGTTCTTTTAGTCAGTAATCCCACCCATGTCACCAACTTGTGTAAATCAGGATGACTCACAAAAACATTGCGTAGTGACTAAATTCGCGTAGTCGCAGGGAATGTTAAACTGGCTGGGGATCCGCATTGAAGTTCATCATCATCATCATCATTTTCAGCCATTTAGAATCCATTTCCGGACATAGGCCTCTTCCATTTCCATCCACTTTTGACGATCTTGTGCCCTCTGTATCCAGTCGTGACCTGTGTGCCTTCGGATGTCATCTACCCATCTCATTGGTGGTCTTCCTCTCGGTCTGTTGTTTGCACGAGGTCTCCAGTCCAATAGTCTCTTTGTCCACCTACTAGGTTCCATTCTTGCAATGTGTCCCGCCCATCTACATTTCTTTTTTGCAATGGCAGTCATCACGTCCGTCAATCTCGTTCTACTTCTGATCCACTCGATTGTTTTATGGTCGCGCAAGGTGATGCCGAGCATTACCCTATCCATTGCTCTTTGCGCGACTCTGAATTTTTCAGAAGACTTTTTTGTGAAAGTCATTGTTTTGACTCCATATGTGAAGACGTGCAGTATGCACTGCTCAAACAATTTTTTTTTATCTAGTACCTTCCACTGCGTGATGGGGCACTTCGTGGAAGCTTATTCTTCTACTTACAATGTTCCTAACTAGACTTCTATTTTCGAAAAACTCTCACAGGGTTCATATTTTAAAGTTAATTATTTCCTACGATATGGACACCGCTTTCATTCCGGCCTCTTTGTCATTTCAGTTCTCGCATATGCTCCTCTCGCACATTCATGCTGTTCCTTTCATACCACGGGATAAGGGGGGGAGGATGTTGAACTGTGCAAAAATTTTTATTTTTTAAATTAGCTCTACATGAATTCTTACTTCTAAATTATAACGTTGTAAAGTACAACACATTTCCCTACTCAAACATTAGCTTATTACTCAAGCATTATTTGGCTGTTTGCCCCAAAAGCTGCCCAGGCTTGGGTTATGCGACGGTCTACTTATGCAGTCTGATTTTGGAGACCCAACGTAATAAAATGCCCCAAATATACATACTGGTCCACCACTTGGACTGGGAAATGGTAGTCTTCGGCATTTTGGATGTTTGTCATGATTTTCGTCTTTGAGATATTCATCTTCAGTATGACTTTTAGTGACTCTGCCTTTAGTTCGTCCAGCATGACTAGCATCTCATCGATATCGTCCGAGAACAACACCAGGTCATCCGCGAATCTTAGGTTCGTAAGGCGTTCTCCGTCGATGGTTATACCCTTGTATTCCCAGTTCACATTTTTGAAGACGCTTTCCAGGGATGCGGTGAAAAGTTTTGGAGAGATGGTATCTCCTTGACGTACGCCTCTGGCCAGGTGAAAGTTTTTGGTCTTCTTATGGAGTTTCACGCAGGCAGTAGCATGATATTTTAAGTGCCTAATTATGCTTATGTATCGCTCATCGACTCTACACTATACCAAATCATCTTCGACCGCCCATGCTTCAATCGAGTCAAAACCTTTTCATAATCAATAAAGCCCAATACTATGGTTAATCAGTTAATCAGAAGTTTTTTTTTTCTAATCATGGTCAAAAAGGGCCATAAGCAATTTGTTGAAATCAGTACCTACACCGTAACTATACACCGTAACTATCATTCATTCAAATTTGTGAGACTACTTAATTGAATTATCTTAGCTCCGTCATCTCGAAAAAGATTAAATCAAACAGATGCCTGGCGCTTATTTTCAGGACTCCATTTACTAATTACTTTGTTGACCGAGCGAGCTAAGCGAACGAGAGTATCTGTTTCAAGTTAGCCGATTTTGGTTTTTTCCATATCTATGTCGGTTTGTCAGTTTCGGCCTAGAGAGCTCATTTCTTAACCTATTGTCAACAAACTTGGCACACATGTTCTGTGATTTAAAACACAACTTTCGTCGAGACCTTTTTTGATAGGAGAGAAAATGGGGAAGAAAAGTGGGGAAGTTTCTTACGCCTTATTTATGAATGAATCTTAATGATTTTGGCTGAAACATCAAGGATATATTTCCTGACAGATTGTTGTGAAAAAATGTGTCGCGATGTCTACTGTTCTCAGAACTTGAAACGTAAAGAATTGTTTATGCTAGTTGAATTTAAATTGAAATTAAATAAAGGTTAACTGAAGTTAATTTAATTGCTATGAGAGCTTAAAAAAGTAATATATAAGAGATAAGGTGTCTATACCGGGTAGGGTAAGAGCCGAGATAAATTAAAATATTGATTAACAATACTTATAATTGAAGTGAAAAAGTATTACATAAAACTTATATTAGGTAATATAGAAATGTAATTAATCTCAGGGCGTGGAGTAACCTCCAGCCAATAGATAGGGAGAAATTATCCTTTATTGGAACAGGAACATTTGTCGCGTATAGGAACAGCGAATAAAGTTGTCAATAATCATCATCATCATCATCATCATCATTTCAGCCGAAAGACGTCCTCTGGCTGGACAAAGGAATAGTAAATAAATAAATAAAAAAATAAAAAAAAATATTCAATAGTTGTCAATAGGAACAGGAAAAATAGTTGCCAATAGGAACAGCCCGCGGTGGTGGAAAATAGCACTTAGGTTCGCTGCCGCCGGGTCTGGACGCTTTGCCGCTGCGTGGCCCGTTCTGCGACACCCAAGCCTTAGCAGTAGGAAGCAAACCGGCTGATGTCAATAGAAAAGGAATTTGCAATGAGCCTGCAATGGGTTTTATAGCCGCGCCCAGACATCAGTCAGTGGGGAGACCTACATGACTTAGCTTCCGCTCCTGGTAAGGTCTGATTACTGAAATTGCCTCGCCGTGGCTGTATATTAGCACTGATTTTATATCATTGCACTACAATCCACCATTACAATTTTGTTGCCATGTTGGTAGACCGCACACGGCCAGAGACAAACAAAACATATGATATAGAACGGCAGACAAAAAATTTAGCTAAAATATAATTTTAAATCGATAGGTACTAAGTGATTAATCGACTAAATGTGTAATTATTAATTATAATTACAATGAAACAATTTGCATCGTTACAAACTACTAGCATTAGTTCGATTGAACTGCCTGTGACAAGGGCAGGCAGATGAGGAGTTCAATAAAGATGGATATCTTTATTAGTATTATTAGGTCCTTTGCATTTACTGTGGGTTCCTAGAATGTATATTAAATTATTTTATTGTTACCATTTCAGCTGTTATCGGCGGTGCAGTAGTTGGCCTGCTATGCGCGATCCTGGTAGTAATGTTCATAGTGTATCGTATGCGTAAGAAGGATGAAGGCTCGTACGCGCTTGACGAGCCGAAGAGAAGCCCCGCAGCAGCATCGTACGGGAAGGGGCATAATAATCGCGAATTTTACGCGTGAGACGACACAGAGCAACCAACGCCACGTATCGACTAGTCGGCGGGCACGCCCAGACTGACTGGTTAACCATCCTCGGATGGCCAGACGTTCCTTTTTTGAAATTTGACAGCTACACACCAGCCATACAGCGCGGGAATTCTGATGTAATTTTTTAACGTGGCTAAAATTGTTCTGTAACTAATTTAAAAACTACGATCGATGAAATTATTTATTGTTTTAAATATATGACATGAATAAAATGTAAGGTACGGATTGTACAGCATAATTATGTACAGCCTGATACACAATATACAAAATGCTGTCAGAACGAGATAAACAAAAGCTAAGTTAAATTATCATCTTTGAGACCAAGTTTTTTAATCACTAATCTGATGATTTTAATGTGGTGTTTATCGAGTGGTTTCGATATACTAATGTCTAAAGACCAATGTGGTTCGCATGTATTGTTCTGAATGATCGATCTTGTACGTTTTCTGTAAAAATGAATTTTGTGCCATCCGCTTATCTTCAACTGTATATTGCCATCTCTTCGGGAAAACTATAAATCTTATTCCCTTGTTCTTAAAATAAAATCTATAGTTGCAAAATGGAATGTCTTTTCCTCTCTTGACACATGTCAAAATGACAGATAAGAAATGTCAAATATGACAGATGAGGACTGGACACATTTCAACGAAAGTGTTTATGAGCGTTTATGAATAAGGGGGTAAGTCTCAATAAACTTTGGACACGTCCATAACTTTAACTATTACTTGTAATATAATTATGTACGTGTGTATGTCTCTAGATTGAACTCTCTAAATTAAATAACTGTGTAATTGTTTTTTTAAGTACCTACTATGTTATCTGGCAATGATATTTCATAAAATATGTTTTATACTAAATGTGTAACAGTAAATTTTTAAGGCACTAATTTTATAAGGTTTATTGTTATATCTATGGGTTTAATATTTTTAAGAATTGACGTACCTCTATCGTTTAGAATTTTACGGTGGAAATTAATAAACAATCTTTAACATATACACATTTTTTTTTTGTAAATTCTAAAAAACAAAATTATGACTGACAATTAACTCATGACAGTCCCAAAAATCGCCTGACACGGCAGGTAGCTTAATTATTAATTTTATACTCAGATTTTCCAATTAAAAATCTTACGTTTATCAAATAATATGATGAAATTAATTAAATAAAAAATACAAATTATGTTAAATAATTTGTACATTGCATTATTAATGTAAAGATTGAATATTAATTTCGACTGTTCTAGTTGTAGATATTCTAATCTCAATTTACTTGATTGTATCGTCTAAAATAGGTTGTGCAACGATTTTTTTAATTTGTGTTTATCCTTTGTGCCATCTTCAATAATCTAACTTGTTTGAAAAGTTTTATGTACACTCCTAAATAATGCATCATTAAAAAAAAACAACGCAGCCTAACATATTTAAAAAAAAGAATTGAAACGAACGAGTTTGAAAAAATGATGCTATATTTATTAATGTACACTTAATGCCAGTGTTATTTAACTAATTTAATTTAAGTAACACATTATGTCAATTAATTTATTAAAATAGAAATTAAAATTAATTGATCACTGTAATTTATGAAAATGATTGTTGAATAGCAAATTGTAATGTTATTAATTTTCAATCATTAACTTGAATATCTATCTACGTTTAAGTGCGATATTGGGTTATAAATGGATTACTGAGTGTATGAAAAGTCAAAATTTGAACATTTCATTAGTAACTTAGTTATTGGGATACACTCCTTTTAAAGATTTTTCTAGATTTAAACTGCAGGATTTTATTATTTTCTATTATTCAATCATCTTTTGATAACTTCCATCACTATTATGAATAATTAGTAAAATAAATTAGTGTATATGAAGTATTTGAATATTTCAACCAACATTATTTTAGCAGAACACAAGTAAAGCAATTCAGATCCGTAATTTATTAGATTTCATTTAGTTTCTTATTGGAAAAAACACACGTAAAATAACTAATGGTGCTTACGATACGGCTCTAAATATTTATGACTCTGCAATTCATTTCTAGAAAAATCTATAAAAATTAACCCAAATACATTCCTATCGGATTGGTAACATTTTTAAGCTGTAGTGAGCTATCCGGCTCATTAGAATAAGAAATTTGTACATTGTAACTGTAAATTCTTTAGGTGTTAAAACAGTAATTTATACGATACTAATATTGTATAACCAAATGTAACTAGCTTATTATATCAACTTCTGTTGCAGCTTTTGTTCTAGAATGTACTTCCGTTGCTTCATTCATAAATGTATAAAAATATATCCCATTTAACAATATATTCGATAATTTAACACGTTTGCTATGAAATACGTTCAAGTTAGTAGATAATTGTTATTTTTATTTATTAAAAAGGTCTCGATAATAATTATTAAACAATGAATTACAGGTAATAATCTATTCGGAATTCATTTTAATAAAAAAAAAACCCTATTACTATTTTTTGGAGGGTAAAATGATTTTATATGATGTGGGTAGTCAAATATTTAGTAACTAGAACGTGTTATATTCTGACGTGAAACGTCAAACGTCAACTTCGCTTGACATACATATCTGATGGTATACGTGGCGTTGGCCACTGTCAAATGAAACCGTTACAATGCAAACGTAAGGTTTAATAATGATTTAATTTAATATCGAATAAAAGGCTTGTTGAAGGCACACCAAATAGTAAGCCCATGCTGTCTTTTTCTTTTATTACCAAAAAGAGAAAGACAACATGACACGATATCGCAAGTAGATATTGTTTCGATAACTTTAAATTTATGTTAAAACTAACTTTTGTGAAAAAATCATTTTTCTTTTCTTCATTTATATAAATATCCATAAACGTCTAAATAGATAATAGTGTTTCTATTAAAGTACATATTTGTTATTAATTATAAATTTACGAGAACCTGGATTTTCTTCATAGCAATTTTTATATCGTTTGATCATAAGCAACCAACATACATCGACATTATGATGCATTTTAATTAAAATATATATTTCATATTTAACTTAAATTTGAAGGCATTATTTATGAGAAAATTATGGAATCAATTATACCTTATATTTTTTTTAACTATTCTTTGTTGTATTTTTTTTAACTATTTGATAGAAATCGCAAGCATTGGTTTAGAAGAGGCTAATCGAATAATTGTATATGTCGATTTGAATCAATTTTTATGCTTAAAATATTTGGTTTTAATCTCAACATGTTTTTTTTCTAATGTGAGGAGACTAGGTTAGGATAAGAATATACATAATTATCGATGTCCACCTTGTAAATATTCTCCTTTACACTTAGGTAAATATACAGGATATTATGAACAAAATAATGTGGTTTTTATTTATATTCCTCACGCCTTTTCAATAGAAAAGATATTTCAATGCTCAGCTCCACAACCCCATCGGTTGGTTTTTCACTTAACCTTTAACTGGTGACGTGGGGGCCGCTCGGGTCCATCAAAAGTAATAATCTCGCTCCCCTACCCAGCAGGTGACGTATGCGCTGCTTCTAGTAGCTTCAAGTTTAGTCCCCTTAAGGCCGATAAAGATAGTGTAGGTGACGGTACACGCATTATTGTTCAGTAAAATCGTCTCAAAAATACTACGTATATTTTGAAAATTGACTGTCATATTTATTCCTTTTCTTATCAGTATACGAAGGTCTTTCATCAGGAAGAAAGCGGTCAACTAATACCAACAATAGGCCACATTTAAGTGAAAGTTGTGAACAAAAGACAACTACGTAAATTTTTGATTTTTAGTAATTTCTGCCATATAAATTTTGAATGTGAAAATATGTAAAAATCTATTTATTTTAATAATATATGTACATGTAATACGACTTTAATTATTTATACCAGTAACCCCGGTAAATTGATAAAAAGATTTACTTCAACGTACGAGTCCTTCCGGCCCCCACATCAGTGATCACGTAACAATAAAACCACGTCACTAGCTAAAGGTTAAAGGGCTGTAGGAAGAAGGAAACATTTCCAAGACTTGTTAATCCGAACATGAACCGACCAAAATAGCACATCCGTCATGGGCCATCAGTTGCCGAGGTTGAGGTTGCCTCTGGCATATCCCTCGTACCCCGGCTGACCCAGAGCCACCAAAGGGCCCCCGGGGCACGGATCGCGGCTTCGTCTCAGCCTGTTTCTGCTAGGTTGAATAGGTAGAATGCGGCAGTTCATGGAAGTATCAGCTTCATCTTTCCTTCACCGCGACTACCTCGCGTAACGTGCCTCCAGGATCCTTAAAACAGTACACTTTTTTATTATGCGTAATATCCCCATGCCTCCACGGCTCTTATCCTTTAATTTATTTTAATAATAAGAGCGAGATTTCATCTGAGGTTTGATTTAGATGAAAATGTCAGGCAGAATCCCTCTGGTGGCGTGCGCCGAGGCCCATAGAAGAATAATCCGTTCCACGACTTAGATAACCGCGGTCGTGGCCTTCAGGGTCGCTTCATGTATAGCACCGCTCGCCGTCTCTAGCGTGTCGTCCGCATAGCACGTGACGGTGGCATCGTTCGCGAGCTCACTACGAAGCACCCAGTCACATCCGAGGAGCGGCAGTCCCAGGAATGATGCCCTGCCTTTCGGATGAGTGCCAGATTTTCCGTCTTCCACACTTTCGGGAGCTGGCCCCGCTCCAGATATACGCTGAAAAAACCTATCAGTCGGGGTTCGAAAGCGTCTTCCACTAGAGCTAGAACCCACGCTCGGCCTGGGATCCCGGGGGCCCGAAGTGCTGTTCGTGGCTTTAAGCTTTCACACCGTTAGCAATAGTTCCACCCAAGTTACTATGGGAACATGATCCAACACTCGCGTTCGGACCAGGGAATCAACCACTCTTCCGACCAGATAAGGCTTGAGGAACTGGGTCAACGGCGGCTAATTTCTCTGGAACACGCCACTTATAAAGATATGCTTTTGCCTTTTGCTCTGAAGATATTTTTAGCCGCGTGGTTACCGGCAGAGTAGAATTTGGGCCACCCCTTATCTTCCCATGTGGTGTCGTACAAGGCGACTAAGGGATAGGGCTGATTAACTTCATCATCAGACAGATATGTATCTACAGCCTAGACTCAGCTTCAGATGCGTGGCTCGAGTCAACAATAGTGCCCGGAATACGGCAATAGGCTCACCCCCTATTACGTGGGACCTAATATAGATTAGTGAAATGTGGGTGTTAATTCACCTCTGCCTAACCCTCCGGGGATAAAGGCGTGATTGCATGTATGTATGTATGTTTTGCCCCGCAGACCATTCCAACTTCTCGAATAGTGGTTATAAGTTATCTTATCTGGCTCTGGTTCGTTCTGCACTCCTCTCTGTACTCCTGATCCGTAGTCGTTCAACGATCTACATGCAAAGTCCGTGGTTTTCACACTTCTTGTCCGGGTCATGGCAGCCAGTAGGGCCTTATGAGGAATAGAGAGGAGAGGTAGGTACATACTTGAAGCTAGAAGATGAAGATAGCGGAAATGGTTATGTCGGACTCGACCTTACTAAAATTGCACGGCCTTTCTAGACCACCAGTTACCGAGGGTGAGATTGCCTCTGGTATGTTACTTGCACTTCGGCTGACCCGGGGTTATCGAAAGCCCCATCGGGAATATTTGGTCCAGAAAATTGTACTCATCACCTCAAGATCGCACAGAAAGAAGGGCACATATGCGCAGATTTCTCTGCAATATTTTATTACCAAGCTCACGTAGGTACTGAAATATTAAATAAATTAAAAGTAGTAACAATTCATTATTTCGCTTTCATGAATTTGCAAAATCTCCAATTTATTATTCGATTTGATTCACGTTGTGTTGTGAGTGTCTGTCGATGGTGGTAGTAGTTCGAGCATAATCCAATAGATGGCACTACGCAATATGCTCATCAAAGTTGGCCAAGAATTAAAAATAAAATAATCGTTCCTTATAAATAGGTAGTAGGTTATTGCACCTTATTTATCAGACTGGTAAGACTATCCTCTTTATACCCTGAAAGAAGTTATTTAGTAAGTATAAAATGTTTACCGACGAGTAGATGAATACCTATCTAAATTTGCATGTTTATAATATCAAGGACATCGCGTAAGTACGTTATTATAATCCATTTATATACTTTACAGAAGTATAAGTAAATAACTAGTACCAAAATAACGTTTTGATCATTGTTCAAGATTCTATGACGTCATTTATGTCGATAATAAGCTATTGCCTGATAATTTTGGCAGTCCTGTCACAACGGCAGCGTGGCCGAGTGGTCTAAGGCGCTGGTTTTAGGCACCAGTCCGAAAGGGCGTGGGTTCGAATCCCACCGCTGTCACAAACTTTTTGTCGGTCTTTTATTATTGCTTAATTTAATTCTTTTGTTTAAAAAATTACAAAGGTACGCTAAAGTAGCAATTTAATAAAACGATTTTTTTAACAGAAATATTTTGTTCATAACAAATAGTCATACCTACTAGTTGTGTTTCGCGACTCCGTTCGTGTAAAAGGTAAAATATCTACCTACTGATCCCGTTCCTGTGGTTATTAGACTTTTACGGGATCGAAAGTTTTTTGTGATAGTGACGAAATAATTTTTTTTTCGCTAATAGTAGATTGGTGCCTAATAGATAATATTCTTTAAAATATATAATTTATAAAAATTAATTGCTGTTTTGTTTGGCTCTTTAATACTCGAGTACGGCTAAGCCAATTCAGCTTATTGTGGTTTTTAAATATGTTTGTCGTACCTACTTGTAGTCCAGAGAAGGTTTAAAGCTATATGATTAAAATGTTATGAAAGACAAAAATAATTTAAATCGCTGTATTTTACAGAAGTACCAACCTACCGTTTTTTTGATGGGTAGGTAGATTGAGAGGTATCTATTTTCTAAAGAACCTCAGGTCAAAGCACTGCCATCTGATAACCCAGTTCCTTGTCTAACGACTTTCGCGGAACCTGATTTAAAATAAATTGTAAACAGATCACTTTCTAATTATATCAGAAATTTCTACAAAAGTACCTTTAGACGGTCACCCGATGATCAAGTTCCTAATGTTTTTTCTTATTGTCTGTGTCAACAACAGTGTCAACTAAACTTCCAAACGATTAGGATTATAAAATTAGGAACAACGGTTATGACTATCAGATGCATATTCTACTGTTTTATTGCAAATTAAAATAATTAAGCAATATTCCTCTTTATTGAAGGGGCGGTGGCGACCTCCTCCAATACACGGATTTATTGATTTTACTATAACTCCTTACAGGTAAAAGCATAAACAGATAAATGAATAAATAACATATAAATGAAAAAATAATAGTTTAATGAATAAATAATAGATAAATGAATAAATAACAGATAAATAATAAAGTCGGTACGCGGACGACATCAAACTAATGTAGACAAACGGAACTCCCCCCTAGACCAGTGGCAATTCGTTTGCTAGAATAGAATGAAAAATGTATGGAATTTGACGTATCTGACAGTCGTTTACGCATGTCGTAAACGTCGAATCCCATACATTCGTCATGTCTACAACTACTTGTGCGACTAGCGAGTAGGTATTGCCATTTTCGTCTGTAAACATACTTACATGTACGAGCGGTAAAACGGCTCGTAGTGGTAGAAGAAGGAATCTTTATGCATGCATTTTAATACTAGATATCTACAGCACAGATTAAAAGTTTCTGATAATATCAACTTTCCAATAAAAATCCAAGTTACATAGTAATTATAATAAGGTACTTTTTTCATTACTTAGCAAAAAATTTCAGGCGGAATCCAGAACGGAAGAACAATACTTTACTTTTATACTTAGGTAGTTTCCTTCAATCCTATCATAGGTATTATGTGAAAAAGTTCTCTTAACTCTTACATGTTTCATGTTTCATGCCTGTCCTTTTATTAATAATTAGAGGTCGGCACAATATACCTATCCCCTTTCATAATCTTTCAGACGTCTTACAAAAAATGATTTTATTATCTTGTCTTGACTCGTCTCGTCCCGTCACGTCACGTCACGTCTTGTCTTGTCTTATCGTGTCTAGTCTTATCGTCATCTTTGCGTTAGTCCCAGTCGCATACGAACTTTGCACCTCATAGTTCAGCATACTTTCTGGTTCCATAATTATTATAATCTCCTTATTAACAATATTCAGGGCTGTCGGGCTCGTTATTCGCTGGAGTCAGGTAGATACGGTGGGTACGCTCTCCTTCAGCCAGCATCTAGTTCTGCTGCTATTGACATTAGATGTAAAACCTCGTATCAGGCAGTTATAGTCGGTTGCATTTTGTAGTAGTGTCCACGGTGGAGAATTAAAAAGAGTTATGAAAAAACTAAGCACGACCACAACTAGGACATTGGCCTCGTCGACACAAATTAAAAAGCTAGAACTGCATTCAATCAGTCATAAAAAGCATTGAATGGTAATAAATTACGAAATGTTGACAGGGACATTAATTATAACAAGTATTTTGTATTATGTTACTAAATACCATAGCAACTAGCATATAACAAGCTCAAAGATTTAGATATAGGTACTTGACTAACTTCATAAAAATTAAAAATTACCATCTTTGATTTTATTCACTAGCTCACTGCCAATAGATCTATTGGTGTCGATTCGGGTTGGCAAAATTCCGACTAAACTAAACTATAATTAGTTTAGTCACGTCAAATTGCGGTTTCTTATTCGGGAAAACACCAACTAACTTAATTTGACAGGACTAAACTATTTTTAGTTTAGTCGAATTCAATTTAGTGAAATCCTCCATTTTGCTATTCGGTAAGGCAAAATTTTATTCCTGTCAAACTAAAATCCGACTTATTTTAGTGGCCATATTTTTGGTCGCGATTAAACTAAACTAAACCGTGTTCTGCTGATTGTTTGTGCTAGTTGAAATTTTTAAATTACAGAAAAATGAACGTATGCGTTGTGGCTGCTTTTTTCGAGGAGCAAGAAAGGTAAATAAGAAAATTTATCAACTAAATATGTGTTTATTTGTTCAAAACTGACCTAGCAGTAAAAAATTACGCATCAATATCATTGTGGAGAAGCAGTTGACCGACTCGGACACTATGGCCTGTCATGCTGCAGGATCGCGGGGCGTATTCCACGGCACGCCAGCCTCAACGACATAATCCGCCGTGCTCTCTGGTATGCCAGCTGTGCTTGAACCAAACGGTTTGGCGCGCGACGATGGCAAGAGACTGGATGGTATGCCAATAATGCCTTGGAAAATGGGTAGGACTCTGGTGTGGGACGCAACATGCGTCGACACCATTGCCCCTACCCATATAACTGGCACTGCTAGCTGTGCCGGTGTCGCTGCAGCTTCTGCAGCGGCTGTTAAGCGGCGCAAATACTCCAATCTTATTGGAGATTATGAATGTGTGCCGTTTGGAGTCGAAACGTTTGGGCCTTGGGGTCCGAGCGCCCGCAATCTCTTCAGGGAGATTGCGAAATTTATAGCTGACGCTTCCCGTGGCCTCATTTCAGGTCAGAGATTAAGTATTGCCATACAACGTGGCAATGCTGCTAGTCTTCTGGGAACGCTACCAAAAGAGGCATGCGATGCAGATGAATTCCACGACGCATTTTAACTTTTAGTTTTAGTTTTTTCATTATATTTAGTATTGTGTATATATAGTAACTTTATTAATTTAATTTAATATTTGCCAATACATCTGTAATATATGTAAAAATTGTGTAACAATAAAAATAATTGAAAAATTAACTATTATCATAAAGGTTGGGTTTGAAATTTATTTTAAGATTAGAAATTTATTTGTTTTACAGAAATCGGGAAGAACGGGCCAGGTTGCTTCGGTCGAAGGATGCATCAAATCCGTTTGAGATGGCCGACCGTAAATTTAGAAAATTCTTTAGGATCATCAGCGGCCAAGTTCCTGTTGGAGATACTTGAAAATCACCTTAAATTAAGCGAAGAGGATTTTTTTGTGATTGTGACATACACACACATACACATACATTGTTTATTTTTCCTCCTTTCACGTAATATTCCCATTGCCATGCCGCCAAGTTTGTTGTTTTGGTTTGTTTATTTTTTCAGAGGTTTAATTTACGGTCACGTTTGAATTTGAACACGTTTTTTGACAAGAAGTTAAGTTGTCTCTCTCACACTTCAACAACAAGGACGTTGTCATTCGTTCATTGAATTCACAGATTAAAAAGGGTTTATTCAATTTAGTCGTGTGACCTTGACTAAAAATGCATGCACTATTTTTAGTTCGGTGGCCAAATCGAATAGACAAAGCGTTAAACTAAACTAAAATAATAGAATTTTTAGTTTAGTTTAGTTTAATCGGGTGGACATGCCGAATTAACACCATTATGGATGGAACTTTAATGTTTCTCATTCACAAGAATTCAGAACACGTTTAAAAAATATTACTATTTTTTAAACGTGAGAATCTGTGCGCTTTAGGCCTTTTGGTCACGACACTCGCTGCATCTAATGTAGGCTTTTATGGGAGTATAAAAAAGTATGTAAGTACGTCAACAAAGGACACACGCAATTTTTCCTATAAAATTGTAGGTATGTAAACGTGCAACCGTATTCCCGTATTTGTCGACTGTACATGAGTAAATATTTTCTCCCAATCCCGGTATCGAATCCTTACAATCGCATGTAAACTACTAACTATAACGAGCCAGTCGCTCTGAACCGAACTAACAAGACACAGTTTAATTATTCTTATAGGTATCCAATCATTTAACAAAAAACGAATAACAAATCTTTATTCGAAAAACAACGTTTGACAAAATTATAGTTGATAAATTTATCATTTTATACATTATTGTTTAATGAAAAACAATGTATTTGAAAAAAAAATGGTAATTCTTAAAAAAAAAATAAACATGTTAGTAAGTCGGCAAAACAAGTTAGGTACCCTTCAATTATTGTCTTCAACAGTCAAAATTTGTGACACAAAAGTTAGTGACAGAAATGAATCTCTGCAAATCCGACTTCAGTCTTGTTTGCTCTACACCTAGAGTGTTATTTAAAGGCGCCCACTCACTAACAGTCCGCCTGCAGTTTCCGATCTGTCCGGCGGTCTGCAGTCCTAAGCCGATAGCGCCCACACACTGAAACGATTTTGGCCTGCCGGCAATTCCCTGTTGACAGTTTTGCGACCACACACTAGCAGTTGTGGCGTCAGTTTTCCGTCGTACGCTCGCCTGCCGGTAATGGTCTGATATCAGTTACACAGACTATGTAACAGTGCAAGCGATTTTCGACCTTATTGACATTGATGTTTTTTGCATAAATAGGTGTTAGTTATTAATTCTTATATAAGTAGGTGAAAGTCATTGTAAGAAATAGGTGTTAGCTATTTTGGACCTATGGACTATGTGCATATGAAATATAGATGATTATGTACTTATTTTGAATAAAATCTTATTAAAAACTAGTGATATAGGTATGTTTTATCATAATGTTATTTATCTCATACAAAAAAATAATATTATTTTACTGTGTTATTTTATTCTGAGTTTATTACGTAAAAAAAGCTGACACGGAACGTCGGTTGACAGGCCGCCGGCCGACGTGTGCTCGTTCGCCCTGACGGCCTAGGACTGTCCGGCTTTCGTGCCGTGCGAATATTCGTGCGAATAAATTATCATTCATTCATTAATTCATGCTTACAACTGTCCGGAATCGTTCGGCGACCACACACTATCGGACCGTGTTAGTCATCAGTCCAAAATCGTTAACGAAATTGTTAGTGTGTGGGTAATTGCTATTAACTGATAGATTTATATCGTCCGGCCGTCGTCCGGTAAACTGTTAGTGAGTGCATGGGCGCCTTAAGTCCGCGCAGGCACGGAGGGAGGAGGCGGCCGACGAGCTGTGAGGCTGGTCGGCAAAGCCAGCCAACAAGCCGAAGCTGCGGTGGAGGGTGTTACAACCATCTACATTGATAAGCTCGTTTGGGGCCGCCGGAGCCCTCAGTACCGGAGCTGTGACAAAAACGATGCTTGTTGCATATATTTGCTGCTACATGCCAGCTACACGCATGGTTTATGCTTGCTAGTTTGACTGTAACTTAACTGAATTTATTTAGTCAAATGAACATTTAAAAAATAATGATTTACATTTGAAATATTTTTTAAGTAATACATTTGCGAAACCTGTATTCATACACGTATCAAATTATTCTTTTTTAATTTGGGTCGTTACATATGAAATTGCCGAACTTTTTTTACAGATACATGAGTTCGTTATTCCTGTAATTTAAGAGCTATTTCCATTATTTCTCCTTTTTTTTTTAAGTTGATGTCTAGATTTTACAACTCTGTATTAAATTCTGTTTTTATTGGCCGCTTGATAAATTAAATTCGATCTTCAGAAACAGTAATTCCTAAATGGTATCCATTTTGATGATAAATTTCATATTACTTTTTTACAGCTGTCACATTTCAAAAATGTAATAAAAGTTCCTGTTAGCTTAATGTTGTCTCATTCATACATAAAAAAATCATAAAATTTGGATTTGTCATTCCTAAATAATGCAAAAATGCAAATTGGGTTTCTTCCAATTTCTTCAATAAAACGGCAATTTCATATGTAATTGCCGTTTATTTGAAAGTTTGACGAATGATTCGTTTTTCAAACGTTGTTTGTAAAATGATCGTTTGTCATACATTTTTTTGTTAAACAATAGTAAACCATTCTTATATTGATTGTTTAGAAAAAAGAGGTGACCTCATAAGTATCTAGCAATTAATCGTGACTACAACCTCCCAAGCAAAATTTATACGTACGATACGATACGTTAGTATTTTAACAATTCACATTAATACACCGATAATTTTGACATAGACATAATATCAGTAGAGTAGGAAATCAGAACATAGAAACCCGCCGCAGTTATAAAAAGACCCAAATGAAATGCCAAAACGCACATTATTACTCTCCAGTCTCCTTAGACTTCTATTCATAAACGTTTCAACTTGAAGTACCTTACCTACTGGATGTAAGCTGATATTATCATAACGAGGCCCAATTGCGACCTTCAGAGCCGAAGCTAACCTCTAAGTCGGTTTACCTGTTGATTAATGCACGAGGCTTGCATGTGCCTCCCGAGGAGGGCCTTCGGCCTAGCAGTTCGACTCGTCGGTTCGAGTCCGACATAACCTGCCCCTCCGGCTTTATCCGTGGGGATTTCCCTCACATAAAAAAAGAGCCTTGCATGTGAGATTCACTTAAGCCCTGAAGATCTTGGTCGAGCCTCATACACGCAGTTCCTACTCTACATCACTCTACATCTATGTAACTTCTAGCTCAATATGCTACTAACCTCTAAAACTTTCGAGGCGTGTATACTTTCGCGATAACAAATATAACATTATCGCGAAATCGATTACATACCTGCAATAATTAATCAAGTTCAAGGTAAAGTAGGGCGGAACGGCCGGAACATGTAACCGGTATTCGGCGGCGGACGGAATCGATGTCCGATTTCGATTGTAAATTCGAGTGTACGATTAATCGATGTCACGCCGAACACGATTTTGAACATAGTGTGCACTTTAGTTACTTTTTTTACAGAGTAGAGCAGTAGATAGATTGTAGTTCTAAAATGTCATCTGAGAATTTGGATGGAATTAGACCCGTCGTATAGTCCCAAATATGTCATTATCATCATCATGGAGCGTATTTTCCTGATTGCATCCGAGACCAAGGAGTCTTCTTATATAATAATTTTGTTCAGTTTTCAGTACTTGTTGTTATAGCGACAACAGAAATACCTACGTCATCTGTGAAAATTTCAGCGGTCTAGCTATCACAGTTCATGATGACAGTCCTGGTGACAGTCATACAAACAAATTGACAGTGGAGTCTAGACAATAGAATTCTGTTTATAACCTTTGCGTAAGGACCCCTAAAAATACTAGTTTCATTTACCCATATAAATACAGAAATTTATTACAGCCGAATCAATCACTGACAAACTTGTCAATTTTTTTTTTACTCATAACACTGCGAGGCAATTCGTCATCTCGTACTCAGACAAGTATAGTTCACGATATAATTGATTCTATTTAATAATTAGCATAACCGGACTGATTATTATAATTAAGTAGTTAAAAATTAAAAGTCATTATAGCCATAGTGTACATATTAATCATTAGCTGTTACCCGCAGCTCCACTCATGTAAAACAATAATCCCGTTTTCGCGATCTACAGAAATCTAAATCTGATTGTTTCGGAGCCCCACCAAGATCTTCGGGTTCCAAATCCAATCTAACATGCTTACATGTATACTTTCGTCAAGGTCTTGGAGATCTGCCCCTCTAGACAAGTGGCAATTTGTTGACTGAATAGAATGACGAATATATGGGATTTGACCTTTATGACAGTCGTTAACGCATGTCAAATAGGTACGCCAAATCCCGTTCATTCGTCATTCTATTCCATCAATCGCCGGCCATTGAATTGCCACTCGTCTAGAGGGGCAGATAACAGAAGCGACCGTAAAATTTAAATCAAATGAGAGAGTAGAAAAACAAAGGGCTGCGAAGTCCATGATGAAAAGAAACCTACGATAGTGAGTTTTTGACGCATAGAAACAGCGCACGATTACAGCAAACACCATAATTATATTTGACTAGCGCCAGCGTGAATGTTATCGGGATCAATATTAACTTTCACAACGTCTAATCTACACAAATTTCATCAAAATCGGTTCAGTGGTTAAGCCGTGAAAGACGGACAATCAGACACACACACACACACACTTTCCCATTTATGAAATGAATATGGATTAAGGGCGGGTTCTTTCAGCATTATTTAACGCACGCGCCAATCCTTTGAAACAACCCGCCTTAAGTACAAGTTATCAATTAGTTAGTTACAAGGGTTATAATATTGCCGTACATCTCATCTTAAGTGTGGCCAACAATGACCCAGAAGTCGAAAACTACGAAGTAGGTATATTACCTACCGTTCAATAACACAGTAAATAATATTATTATGACTAATATACTATTATAAAAAACTGATTTAAACTGTATGTTTATATCTAACGGTCAAATCAATCATCCGTATTCGTTCATTGCTCTACGCTTTTTACTATAAATCATTTTTTTGCAAACTTTAGATATCTTGTATAGGTACTAACTGTTGCTCGCGGCTCCGCCCACATGGATGTCCGTTATGAGCTCTTTTCTCAAGCTCAAATCTATCTATGTACCTACAAAATTTCAATAGATTATCTTCAAAAATTACGAACTTTCATACAAACTTTCATCCCTTATTTGACCCCTTTTTCACAATAAATGTAGCCTATGTCCTTCTCAAGGTTTAGTCCATCTCTGTACCAAACAGTAAGATCAGTTCAGTGGTTTAGGCGTAAAACAGACAGATAGACAGAGTTACTTTCGCATCTATTATATTAGTATGGAAGTATGGATAATAGCTACAAGTAAAAATATTGACATTAGCATAAACGAAATAAGTAGCTCTGAACACGTTTGGTGACAGAGAAAGTCGCGAATGTCGTGGTAGATAAGACTGAACATTAGACATTTGTTCTAAGAAGTGTAGGATACTTTAATTAATAGTTTATAATTTATTTGAAACTCTGCGTGCTAGATGTGACACTCGAGAAGTAAAATCGATACATCATATTTATGATGATGGATAGGATAGATTTCCAGGATGCTTTCACTAACATGTATGCCCGAGACCGTGCTGAGTGGAGAGGTAAAAGCCAGAAAGCGGACCCTAGATTCCGAGGTAAGGGGGCTCGGATGCAACAGGGATTAACACAAAGGGTTTCACTAACATGTATGCCCGAGACCGTGCTGAGTGGAGAGGTAAAAGCCAGAAAGCGGACCCTAGATTCCGAGGTAAGGGGCCTCGGATGCAACAGGGATTTACACAAAGATAATTTGGATGAAACAGAATGATGAAACATTTTGCAACAATTATACGGCTTGTCATTTTCAGCGGGCAACGGGCAAATAACAACATATTACTTGCAAGTCTTGCCACCTTAGAAAAAGAGGAAGAGAAAAATCTAAGAGAACATCCATGTAAAGTGCTCGCCGTTTCAAAGATAGGGTGAAATGAGGATCATGGAATTATACTCACCATATTATAAGACCGATAACTCTTAGCCTCATAAGTAAGTATATTATCTATAATAAATTATGCAGGTACGCACAGGTATACCCACGAAAACATACACACACACACATACACACACCATACACACACAAACACAACCAAAACCAAAGACTAACCCTGACAATAGCCAAAATGCAACTACATTATTATTAGTTGCATTCAGTTGATCGAATTTTATAGATATAATTAATGACCTATTTATTTGTATGTTTGCAGCGCAGTGTTTGGTGGATTTTGCTGTTAACAATTTCTGTACTAAATCTTCCGCTACTGACCTCTAATGAGGATTGCACTGGTGGCCTGAAATACAGGATCCCTCCTAATTTGGGCACCGTTCTCCCACATAAACTGATATTTAATATTAAGTCAACTTCAAATATGTAAATGATACTGTGTTGAGAAAATAAACAGGTTTTTTCGAAGTGAAAACTTCTTTAGCGGCGTTGGATGGGTGTAAAATGTTAAGGAAGCGTCAGGATTAGTTGACCTTTGAATCGTAACCGACGACTGACGTCATACAAGATTAGGTACAGACTATCTATTTTGCAAGTTACGATAGATAGTGTCGTAGCTTAAACGGTAAGCACTTCGACTGTAAGTCCTTATAGTTTCAGATAGTATCGGGTTCAAACCACCTGGCCTTCAGGGATTTTTTGTGATTGTTTTTTCTTTTTGTAATTTATTACTTATTGTGATTATCTTTTCTTTTTGTAATTCATTAATTTCTTCTGACAGAAAATTAGTGATAGGTTCTATGATTGGCGCTATATTATAGGTATGGTATGGTATGTTCTTTTTATCTTTTTCTATGTATATAACGAAGAAAGAAATAAAGAAAATGTTTTCACTTCTGCCGGCTCTCCCAGAGTGCAACCCGTCTTAAAGCGGCTCAATATCTTGAACGAAATCCACCAGAGATCAAATCGTGAGTTAAAGATAGATACTGGATGTTTTGAATGAATCGTAATAACATTAATCGTCACTTTTTCATCACTATTGTTTATCTCAGTGTCTATCATCATTTTGGCTAGAGAGGCCGCATGGTGGCCTCTCGTACCGTCAGACGCAGGTCATTACCGGACACGGTAACTTCGGGCGGTACCTGCATCTGATGGGCATAGAGCCAACGCCCGAGTACCATCACTGCGACGCGAGCGTGGACTCGGGGCTGCACACGCTCACCGAGTGTCCGGCGTTTGAAACGCCGAGGCGGGAGAGAGTGCTCACGCTCTCCACCCTGCTCGCGGCGATGGTCCGATGGTCCGCTGCGCGGATGCGTGGGCGGCCAGCGCCTCCTTTTGCGAGCAGGTCATGCTCGTGAAGGAGACAGCAGAGCGGGCGCGGCGCAGCGAGCGAGAAAGACTCGCGGACATCGCTGGGCGCGTTCGAAGGCGGCTCGGGCGTCGGAGGGCGCAAACCGACCTCCAACCCCCATGAGCGCGGGCCTGAGGGTGACGGGTGGAGCCGCTCGTCACCCTAGCAGAAGCAGGCCACGGCGGCGGCGCGCATCGTAGGACGATGCGCCCAATACCGGAGGCGAGTCGGGGACCGCACGGTCCCCCCTCCCGAGGAGGGCCAGACCGAGAGGGTCAGCCGGGGTGCGAGGGATATGTCAAAAGACAACCTCACCTCCGGCCTAGCACATCGACCCACAGACGGCATGCGGTTTAGTCGGTTCGAGTCCGACATCGAAGGGGGGGGGGGGGGGTATCCGTGGGGATTTCCCACAAGTAAAAAAAAAAAACTATCATCATTTTCATAGCGTCGAGTCTAGGTTACAGAATAAAGCCCGGAACCCGTTTTTCGACTTAAAATTTTCCAAATATGACCCCTAATCCTAAATACTTAGATATGAACTGCCTCATATTTTTTTGCATAATATTAGGCTATGACATGCCAGTAGTCGTCAGCTGGCGTCGACTGATAATCTCTATAATTACGTTTATGACTCGTGTTTGACCATAAACAACGAGGCTGTAAAAAAAACAAATTACATATAAGCTGCTACCTGGCTGGCTACTTGTGCGTAACATATCTTAATCAAACTAAAACTTCTACTTATTTTGACAGCAATTTTGTATGTGAAGCTTATGTTGATGACATAACATTCTTTTGAATTTTCAGGGATACAGAAAGTCCATACATAATTTATGGTATGCCTGCATAAATATACGAGGATTTTTTTGTATATTAATACAGACTGTAGCTTATTCCTAATGACTTTAAGTACTTAGTTACTTTTTGTAGCTTTCAAACAAATGACATTAAAAGACAAACAAAAAAGACAAAAAGGCGCTCTATCAAAGGTGACGTTACGTGTCAAAATTCTTAGCAGATTTATCTAGTTTCAGCGTCTGTTCCAAATTCAAAATTAATTTCCACCCCCTACAAAGAGCGTATGATTCCTGTAGGAAACGGCATGTTACTTTTGATGTTGCATCATGGCTGAAGGGTCGTCCCGGCTGGAGTTCCCGAGGGGAATACCTCTGCTTGCAACTAAGCCTGGCTTGGGCCCGAAAGACTATCTTTATCATCATCATTTTTATCAGCCGAATTTAGCCGTTTCACTTGACATAGGTAAACTCCTTGTCTTGCTAAGTTTATTACTCGCTTGGGTCACACCTGTCATTTCTATGAGTCCATAACCTCAAAACGGAGGGTCATTGTCCTAAGTAGACCCCAATAGCTCATTACTGGTCCAATCTCGTTCCCTTCCGCAATTATATATTCCTGTATTTTATGATCGCAAATAAAGTCTTTTGATCTCATTATACTCCGCACGCCGAATGATGATCTCTATGACGTTTCAACTGACAGTTGTATTAGTTATGCGAAACAATTTCGATAAAATACTGTTTTTTCAGGCAAATATAATGTCATTCAGCCAGGTCATTCAACATAATAAGCAATATTTATTTATTTTGAAAAAAATACTACGCGCATTGATGGACATAAAACACTAGATAAAAAAGTAACAGCCTTATTATATATTATTTTACTATACTTTAATTTTATTCAAATTGCATAATTTAAAGAATTTAAAAGTGGTCGAAAGAACGAAGAAAATTTGCTTACAAGACTGGGATCGAGATGTACAATACGACAATATCATTGACCAACCGTTAATAATAAACGTCACGGATAGCTGCAGTTCAGACTCAGATTTTGAAGATCCGATTAACCCTGTATCAGATTCAGATTGATATAAATAAAATACAAACTCAAAGCATTTGTTTTATATTTCCAACAAATTATCGATATTTTGTTTATCGATGTGTCCCTTCTTAGTCGATAACAGCTTGACGACGTAACTTTTGCAGCACGTACCATGTACATTTGCATTGAGTTTTTTTCTATTATTTCCGAACATTACGTAATAATTTCTTAATATTCATTTTTATAATTTACAATTGTACACAATTATGATTTTTCGTCTTTTTAATGGACCTCTAAAGGATTTGATGTGATAGGACGTCAGTACAATGTTAAGCGCTAACGAACTGTCATAGGGATCATCATTCAGCGTGCGGATTATAATGGTGACGATCGTAAAATAAATTGATTAATTTATATTGTTGGTGGCAAAAACGTACAATGGAGTATATTAATGTTAAACTGGACTAAGTGAGTGATGGCTTTTTAAACTGTTTTGACTTGATCGAATTAGGTAATTATATCAGCACATACCTACCTAATATATTTTACTAGCCGGCCCGCCCCGCTTCGCCCTTGGCATATTTCGAAACTCCTTACTACCCTAGTATATCTTATGACTGTATGTGTAGGTACCTGATGACGAAAGTAGCAGGGATGGAATGAATGTTGAAGGCGGGGGGGGATAGGGTACTATAATTGCACTGTGGGAGAGCAAATGCACTATAAATACACAATAAGGTTGATTGAAAGACCTGGCACTATTTTTGACTATCACCAATGACGTCACGCTAGCTTTTATCGCAGTCACAAGAAAAACTTTTAAAAATCCTTAACTAAATCACTACATAGTATAAAACAAAGTCGCTTTCTCTGTCCCTATATCCCTTTGTGTGCTTAAATCTTTAAAACTACGCAACAGATTTTGATGCAGTTTTTTTAATAGATAGAGTGATTCAAGAGGAAGGTTTATATGTATAATACATGTTTAATATAGTAGAGGGCGCAGCGGGAACGGGATCTGACGCCACGCGGGTGGAAAAATATTGACGGTACGAAGTTCGCCGGGTCAGCTAGTAGAAAAATAAATAAAGACCTACATTTTTGGAAGCGGGCTTTCCATACCTATCTTTCACAACTTATATGCCTACCATTTTTAACAGTATTATAATAGTGTCCATTTAACACTACATAATGTCATATTTGGCAGCTAATTTATGATAACAAAACTGGTCTAAGCTAGTGAAACCTTAATAGAATTAATGATGCTTGAACCAAATTCATAAATATCGTACCTTATGTTATTCAAAATTTTATCGATTAACTATTTATAAAATGTATATCAGCATACTTTATAGATTCATTTCATTTAATTTTATTATTCGCCATTAAGTACCTGACACTTTACAAAAGCATACACATTAAGTTAATATAAATCATTAAAAAAGCTAATTGAAGCTCTGTCTACGGGCTCTAGAAAGTGACAACCTTTGACAGGCTTCATAACAAAACCAGCTATACCTGCTGAACAACTTTTTTTTATGTCGGATGTACAAAAAACTTGCGAAAATCTTTTACAAAATATGCTCTTAATTAGATTAATCGATGTCGACTAGAACAGGTCTAGTTCAATATTTGAATTGTACATACATACACAGATATGTTCACGCCTGTAAACCATTTGAACTTTTCGTCAACTATGATAGGTACACTACCTTTAGATTTTATATAGTAAGCATTCTAACACGAATATAATAGTATCAGCCCCTAGCTTAAATTTCGATGATGAGTGAACGACTCGCCCCGAAGGTGAACTCATTACTATTAAGTACAAAATTTCACCCGACCAGACGCCAGTCAGACAGACAAAAAGCAACTCAACAAAAACATGGTTATAAATGCTTTTGATTTTCCGAAGCCAGACTTGGAGGTTAGACATATTTATTAACGACTTAGAACCGTTGTCATTAGTTTTAATTAAGAACGATGATGTTCTAAATGAATTTGCAATATAGATACCTACCATTCATGCCGAAGTAGAGTTTGTTGCGCCATTTCTTCTCCACCAGTGCCCTGGAAGCAGTGGTAATCTTAGGTTATGTATAATTATTATTGAAGTCAACAAGGAATAGCCATGTTGTTCTAGATTGAGTAAAAATGTTTGACTTTGACTCATTATATTACCACTTCTTTCTGTTGTAAAGGTAGGGTCCCAGATAGGGTTACCATGCGACCGGATAAATCCGGACATAGCCAGGCTTTTTGATTGTATATCCGGCCAAAATAATCGGCGTCAGGCTTGTCCTGCTTTTGTTAGGCTTTTAACATAATCGCAACCGACAACGCAACGCATCTGCATTATAGGATATTTGATCAATTGCCTTTCATGAGAATTTAAGAAGAATATAAAAATGTATGGTTAATGTTAATGTAGACTTTCATTAGAATTGAAAATTAGAATTAAAATAACGCAACGAAAGAGTTGTTGTGAAGTGGGTCGTAGGTTGCCGGAGGAAAAATTATCGGCGACTTAATTTCCGGATGAATCCAAGTCCCCCCTAGTTGGATCCAAGTTTTGCACTTTGATACTTAAGATCCACTTTCTAAAGAGAAAATTCTCTTAATAATGTTTTTAATCTCACGGACCCCGGCCGACCCAGCTATAATAATAAAGCTTGGTTTTGTCGTACCCATAAATAGTAAGACACAGAATCCTCAAAAATGTAGCGGATCCGGCATTTTTACCCAAATGTCCGGTCAAACGAGCTGGTGTCTGGTTAGCCGACCTGGCAAACCCAGTCGTAAAGTACACCTCTGTGGTGTGGCGGTATTACAAGAGCGGGTTCGATTCCCGCTCAGTGCAAACATTTGTATGCATGAATATGAATATTTGCATTGGTCTGGGTATTTTCGTGCCAAGGAAAACACGTTAAGCCTTCGTCGGGCCCGGTTGCCATACGAACATCTATGGCAGTCGTTACGGGTAGCTTCGATATCGGCAATTGGTTGTGGAGGTCAGATGTCAGTCACTTTGCGGAAAATCGAAGTCGGCTGAACTTAGTGTGTATCGAATTGTAATTTATGTCAGTTAGAGTTAGCGGTTAAGGCAGTCGGCCTTACAATCTAGATTTCCCAGGAATCCTGGCCAGTTTTGTTACGTAATCAATAAACAGGTACAGATTACCGTAACGCTACTTTACAATAAAAAAAAACTTTTAGTGAGTCATGATGAGCAAACATTTTTGTTCAAACATGACAAAAGCTGATAATTTTGTCACATTTTTGTCAAGCGGAAATACAAACAAAGGTTTTGATATTAGTATTGATTTTCCCTTTGATAGAACGAGCTTTCTAAGATATTCATAAGATTAAATACCTACTCAATGCAAAATACTCAAAACGATAGTTTCATTTTACTTAAGTTTTATAATACTGTTCCTAATTAAATATTTATAATAGATAAAGACTTTTATCTTTGACTTTTAATAACTTTTATCTGTATTTTTAATAATAAATAAGTCAATAATAATATTCTAGGAGACAACACGATGCTATCTACTATCTAGACCCAAAGAAAAGAGCGCAACTAGCTATGTGTTATGTTTTCTATGATGCGATAATTCATACTTAAACTCCATTCGGTGGGATACTTAACTAAAGGAAAACAATCTTGTAGCGAATTTTCAAAAAACACATGTTAAACAAATAAATTGGGGTATTTAACTGTCCGAGGGATATGTCGAAGAGAACCTCACCTTCGGGCTAGCACAACGACCCACAGACGTCGTGCAGTTTAGTCGGTTCGAATCCGACATAACCTCCCCCTCCAGCTGCGGAGGGGAGAGTACCCGTGGGGAATTCCCGCACGTAAAAAAGAAGTATCTAATGAACTAAAGGTTCAATTTCGGTTTCACGTCTTCAAAATGAGTTTCTTTACAGAAAAATATTAATAAACTGAGTTTTTAAATACAACATGTTAAAAAATCACATCAAGATTTTTTACGCTTAGTTCATACGGAGTACTTAACCGAATGGAGTTAGTAGATACATTGTATTTTGCAAAAACATATAATACCTACAAAAGAAACAAAAAACGTTTCCTCGCCAGATGGACTGACTAGCTCAAATAGGTGGCTGGGATCGGATGAAATGGCGCGCATTGGAAGAGGCCTATGTCCAGCTGTGGGCTGTGGTGGGCTGATTGATTGATTGATTGATACAATTGGTTGCACTGAGTATGAATTCAACCCTCGACCTACGAAGTAGCGATCACACGCTTTACCGCTACGCCACAGAGCAGAGGTAGAGATAATTGATCAGATTATATGGGTTATTTTAAACAGTTACTAGTAGGTGACGAAGCGGGCATCGAACCCGCAACTGAAAGTTGCAGCCAAAAGCTCCACCGTCACACCAGGCAGACAGAAGGTTGCAACATATTGTTTATCACTTTATAAACTTGCCTAGTCACCTTGTTATTATAAATAGTAATGTTTTTTTTTATATCACTTTGATGGCAGATAAGCACACGGCCCAATTAATGGTCGCGGTATTTTGTAGGCCGGAGGTACTTCCCCAGTCGGACTGCTCAATTGGGACGGGAATAACCTCATGTCCTACTTCTATCATATCAATGACAAGCTTTTGCCCGTAGCTCCGCCCGAGTGGACGTCGGCTATCGCTTTAATATCGGTTATCGTTAGAAATTGTAGCCTATGTGTTAATCTGATGTATAAGCTATATTAAAATCCATTAAGTAGTTTTTATGTGAAAGAGTAACAAACATCCATCCATCCATCCATGAAAATGGGGGCTATATTAGAAACTAATAAACAGCCATGTTATCAATGAAAAGAAACTGTAAAACAAGATTAGAGTATCATTTCTATTTATGTATTGAGTTATAAATATTAAATATACGAAATTTGCATTCAAAATAAGTTTACGATTCCAATGTGTGAAATCACATAAATTAAAAATTAGATTAAATATTTATACCGATCTAGTTATTTACGACCATTAATAAGATTATTTATGGTATATAGCTTCTATTAGCACTGGCTGATAACAAAAGATTCAAGTTCAAACTCCTTACATAGGTATTACGTAAACAGAAAAGAAGTCACTTTTTTATATTGCAATTCAAACTTGGACCTTGAGGTCGTTGCACCCAAAGCCATACCTCTTAGTACTAAACGTTCTAATAAAATGTTTAATTAATAAAAACTTTGGACATTCGCGAGACGGACCGCATCCCATCGTTTAATTTATGAGTGTCAGTTTCTAGGTGAAGTTCACCAGTATGGGTCAGTTGGTGCGCAGGAGTGGTGGTAAACGTTTCATAGTATATAAGCGCGGAGAAATGCTCTCACTGCATGCACTCAACCGTGTCCTCTCATCCGCTAATAAGCAGCAAAATGGCGATGAAGTTTGTAGCAGTTCTGGCGTTAGTAGCCGTGTGCTCTTCCAGCCCAGTCCTCATAAACGGTTAGTACCTAAAATATCTATCATTGAAATTTCTAAATTTGTTTTTGTTTTTTCATTTTGAGATCCTAAATTATTTAACGCTGTCATTAAGATAAAGCTAGCTCTAACTATAAAGCTAGACATTTAAAAATGACCTGTTTGCTTTTTTCTGCAGGTGTTGTATACCGTGATGGACGCGCCTACTCCATCGGTCAAGCGTACAACTACAACGGTGGTGCGAGCGTCGCCTCAGCAAATGTCCAAGGAGACAATGCCCAGGCTTACGGCAGCACCGCTGGCAATACACTGGCTCGTGACGGACTAGTCTACCCTGAACAGGTCATCGCTCAAGCCCAAACATTCGGAGGCGAAGGTAAAGCAGTAGCTCAAGCCCAGAATGGCGGTTATTACACCGTCCCTGAACCAGCCACTGTCATCACATACGAGCAGAATTTTGCTGTCCCCGCTGAAGTCAGTTACGAGTATCCCGGAGCCGTTTACGCCCAATCCTCAGCTATCAACAACGGAATCTCTGAATCGGCTATAACTTCCGCTACCAGCAACGGTGGTGGTGTCGCTGAATCCAGCGCCAAAACAGGCACCGGCAGCTTTGGTGTCACTTCTTCCAATGCGAAAACTTATGGCGGTTATGGACAAGCTGACTCAAAGGCAAACTCCGGCTTCAACTCCGCCAGCACCTCCGCTAGGACTCAAGGACAGGGTTCAGCTTCATCTACGGCTCAAACCAACGGTGGTGCAGGCGTAGTCTACCCCGTCGTTCCCGTCGGTCATGTTATCGTCCCATCTCAAGAGCTGATGCCTGCCGTAATTGATGCAAGAAGGACCCCCGTCTTCCATACAGCCTACGTTCCAGTCGCCCCTGCGGGAGTTGCGTCTGCTAACGCAAATGTGGTTGGAAGTGGAAACGCAGCGTCCTCGGCTAAGGTCTCTAATGGAAGGACCATCTCGTGGCGTTTCGGTACTCTGTATGACCAACCCGCTGCAGGCTCCGCTAACGCACAGGCCAGAACTCAGGGCACTGGCAACGCTAAAGCTCAGGCCACCTCCAATGGATTTGGTTCAGCGAATGCAGGTGCTGATTCCTCCTCCGCTGGCTACGGTTCTGCTAAGTCTAACGCTAACGTGAACGGTGCTGGCTCCGCTAACGCTATTGCTGATGTCAATGCTCCTGGTTACGGACTCGCCAAATCCATTGCCAATACCCAACATGGTTCTGCTACTTCTACCGCCAACTCCGGTGCCTTTGGCCAGGCCAAGTCTACCGCTAACGTTCAAGGAGGATACTACAGTGGCTCAAGGACCTTCGCTGATGCTCAAACCCGCGGTTATGGATCCGCTTCGTCTTCTGCTAGAGCTCAGCCCGTAAGCACCATATTCAGGGTTGCGAACTCTGGTTTCGCTCAAGCCAACGCCCAAACGGCTTAAGCAACTTGTTTAGTACCTTGGCACTGACGTAAGCAACCTACATCACGACGACTTCCGGTAACATCTAAAACTTGTCTTGATGTATTTGCACGGTGCCCGCGATTGCATTTATTTGTTTTAATTAACTTATTTATTTATTTAAAGTCAAGTCATTCTTATTTAAAATCGTTATAAAATGAGACTGTAAATGATTGCCATAAACGAATACACGATTTTTTTAATTATAAACTTTATTTATTATTTACACCTTTTACACTGTGCCTAGCAACAGGCATAAAAAAATTATATTTGTTTTTCAGAATATTTATAAAATAATCGTGAATACATATCGATTACAGCTTGCCCTGCATAAAGGGTTTCAGGTACTTGTGGAAGCTCTGATTGACGGGCTCCGCGTTGAGAGGACTCTTCTGGGCCTCTTCCATCAGACGCTCGTACACGCGACCGTCGTAAGCGCCCAAAGTAGAATTAAGAATCTATGAAAGATAAATAAACTAGTTGAAACCAAATAATGATCTAAAGCGAAAAAAAAGTTCTGGTAACAGACTCTGAGTCTGAAATCTGAAGGAACATTGCAATACAACATAAACATAATGAAAAATTATTTAAACACACTTTTAGTAATAGTACAGATCTATTAATCCTATTCTATTCAATCTATATCAACAAATCAATATATAAATAACAAGATTTGATTAAAGACTATAAGCCGGTCTAAAGTCCAATATTTAACATCAAAATGAGCTAAGCATAACTAGACCAAAAATTGGAACTGTGGACAACATTACAGTTGTGTATCAGCGTTGTATAAAATACTGACCATTTATAAATACTTAGTTGTATGCCTAAATACTATACCTATGTTGAAATCAGAATGTTTTTTTTAAAGTGTTATATCGAAATATGTGTTAATATTAATTTACATGACGTACACAAACGCTGGTAACTAGGTACCTACTTATTGCTCGTTTCATATATCTTGGACCTAAATCGTGATATATAAAATACCCTGCTTTTTTTTATGTGCGGGAAATCCCCTCGGATACCCACCCCTCCGGAGCCGGAGAGGGAGGTTATGTCGGACTCGAACCGACTAAACCGCACGCCGTCTCTGGGTCGTAGTGCTAGGCCGAAGGTGAGGTTGTCATGCGACATCCCTTGCACCCCGGCTGACCCAGGGTCATCCCTCTCGGTCTGGCCCTTCTCGGGAGGGGGAGACCACGCGGTCCCCGACTCAACCCCGGTGTGGGGAGCCGCCGCCGCCGTGGCCTGCTTCTGCTAGGGTGACGGGCGGGTCCACCCGTATAAAATACCCTGCGGATTGTTTTGTAATACTCTATGCTTGGTAAATTTGAGCTCGTCCACAGCCGTAACACCCCTAGGTATCCTCAAAATACATTCAAGAAATGTGTACTGTGCGTATAGAGCACCTTTTATTTCCATGAAGCATATATGGAACGAGCTATACTAGTGCCATGTCCAGGCAAGAAATGTCTATCCCTTTTTCTCACACAAACGAACATGAACACTATCATTGGTGAAATTCACTCTCAAAGAGTGGTCAAAACATAGCAAATAGCGTAAATAAATAATACAATATTTAATAACAAACGACTAAAATTAGCATAGAAATCTTTAATAAATTTGTTTAAAATACCTATTAAAATAGGTGCAAATTTGAAAAACGTATTAATATGAGTAATCACCTCATCTCTCAAGTCGAAGCTATCAACGAGACCCACAGCATTCGGCCTGATCTTCAACAGCAAATCTTCGTAAGTACTCTGCAAGTGATGCACGTCCCTTTCGGATATAGAGGTGTACTGTAAAAAAATAACACGTTTAAAAACCAAAAAATGTCATCGTTCCTGGGCAAGGCGGGAAAGAGTTTTGAATTTGGAACGAGACCCAGAAACTAGTTGTCCCCTAGAATCTCGTGTTGACACACGGAATCAAATTTACTGGCGTGGCTAACGTGGCTTTGGTACACTTGGCATTGGCGTCTCGCCATTAATAATTTTATAATACATTTTACTAGGCATTGGCAAATTGTGGCGATTTGCTGCAGAGACCATTTTAAAGAAGTTGAAGTAGTTCAGAAATTGGTTAATGAATTTTTTTATTTAAATAAAATGTCAAAATTCAATACTTTTCATTTTATCTTACATAAACATTACTTTACAGTAGGTATAAGTAATTGCAGTTAATTTGGTTTCCTTTTTTCATTTTCAGTTTTGTTCCTTTTTTCGTGTTAATCAAGCATCAATCTCAGTTGCATTAAAAAGTTTGCTCTATGGAGCCCGCGGTTCGGTCTATTATCACATGAAACTACTCATCATAATGTATTTGATTTATCTTGGCCTTTTCGGAAGTGACTGCCTTCGACCTCTCCATCTCAAGAGTAATGTCTTTTTAATTTAGTTATGGACAAAAACAATTATATCAATAAAAGCTTTGCATCTGCAACTAACATGAATCCATAATTTATGAGATTCGATTTTTAAATCCGTTCGTTCATAATATATTTTGCTTAAAAGTAGGTACTGTGTACAAAAAACATATCTTATATTCGGACAACATTAAGTATTTAACTTTTTATGGCTAGTATAAAATGTCATGCACCTTTCTAATTGCTTTCTAAAAGTTCTAATCGTAGAAAAACCGTTGCTGCTGTTTTACTAATAGATTTTTTGACCCATGTAATGTCAGGAGCCAAGGCTAAGACCAATATCTAATCCATAAAATAAGTGCTAAGTTAGGGTTTTAAATTTAATTTTCGTTATATTTTAAGATATTTAAGTATATTTCAACCCGAGACATAGCCATAGGTATATCGACGAAAATTCTAATTAAGTCTAGTAGCTTAACAACAGATTTATCACCTGACATGAAGTTGTAATCGATAGACTTGATTTTTTCCGTCCGTCAAAATTCATTTAGCTGATGACATGACCTTTAAGGTGTAGCAACGCATTTCTGACATCAAGTAGCTACAGTACCTTCTATAGTACAAATGCGTTGTCAACTGAGTCGTCGGGCCCTAAATGTCAATGAAAACAATTTTCTATGTCAATGCCATAGAGAATGGATTTATAGCCCGATGACTCAGTTGATAACGCGCTTACTATTGACGTACACTCTTCTGATCGTCTTGATTTATTGATTCTTTGGGAAAAATAATGAGAGTTCCAACCATTCCTTATTTAATATAATATTACACTATTAGCTTTTGCCTGCGGCTTCGCCCGCGTGGATGTCGGTTATCGTGACCAAGCTGCGATAGTCCCATATAAAATGTCTTTTAATGGATGGGTCTGCATACCAATATTTAGCATTCCTCCTCCCCATTTTATGGTAGTGGGGAGTTAGACAGAGACAAAAAGTAGCCTATGTCACTCCATCCCTTCAACTATCGCCATTAAAAAAATCACGTCAATTCGTCGTTCTCTTTTGCTGCGAAAGAAGGACAAACATACACACTTTCGCATTTACAATATTAGTATGGATAACTTGTGTTTTAACCACGTACTTTAATAGTAGTTTATGATACTGTTGCATAATAAGGGTTCTTATAACACGAGTGTGTTTTAAAAAAACGAGCCGTAGGCGAGTTTTTTTATATTATCACACGAGTGTTATAAGACCAAGTTATGTACAGTGTCATACACTACTTTATCTACTCTCAATCTATAATACATAAACTAATTTATTTTACAAACCAAACCAAACTTTGTTTAATTTAAATGTATAGAACAAAAAAAAATAAATGTTCGCGCCAAGGCGCAAACTCACTCGATTGCGCATGCGTGTTTCTTTTTTTTTCCCGAATCGGCAGATTCTTTTTTTAAAGTAGAGGTTTAGTCCAGATGGAGGTTGTATAGGTGTATCGTTATGATTAAAAAGTTATTTTATGATATAGGTGTCCATACAAGACCTGTATCGTAATAAAACTTTTTTTTGGCCTGTGCGTAATGTTTGTCATAAGAGTTTTGATTTCAATTTTATAATCTTTGTATTATAGTATCAGAGTAGATAAAATATATATTAAGTCAGATAGATCATACTAGCTATATCTCGCGGCTCATGATAATAGGTCTTTACCGAAATTCTATTCAATTACCGAAATTTTCTTACAGATTCATGAGTTCGTTATTCCTGTAATTTAATAGCTTATACTTTGTTTTATTAGTTGGTTTCAAGATTTTACAACTCTGTATTAAATTTTGTTTTTATTGACCGCTTGATAAATTAAATTCGATCTTCAAAAACAGTACTTCCTAAATGCTATCCATTTTGATGATAAATTTCGTATAACTTTTTTACATCTGTCACTTTTCAAAAATGTAATAAAAGTTAACAGCAACTTTTATTACATTTTTGAAAAGTGACAGATGTTTGGAAGGTTAACGTTGACTTATTCATACACAAAAAAAAAATCATAAAATTTGGATTTGTCATTCCTAAAACGAATGCAAAAATGTTAGTACTGTAAATTGGGTTTCCTCCAATTTCTTCAATAAAACGGCAATTTCATATGTAATGACCTATTATATCTAGTGATTCCTTTTAATCCCATTTTTATAAAAAGTACCGTAGTGAACTATCTCTGTGCCAAATTACATCAAATTAATACCCGCTCGCAGGTGGGATTAGCTTGCCCCAAAAGATCTTGACACAGTCCCATAAGAGTATCAAATATCATCTACCTTTAAGTATACTGTTACAATTACCGTTACTATATACGTTATTTCATAAATGTTGTCTAAATTCCCTGTCAAGTAACAACAGTGCTAATGCGACGTTAATGTACAATCAGAGGTTAAAAGTCAAGACGTATCATCTTTTGATTCATTGATTATATTGCTTATCGCGGTCATACTAACGGAATATCTTCATAAAAAATGAATTTAATAAAACTTATACACAAACAGATCACGAATGTTAGGCCCCGTTTACACTAAACTTGGGCTTTACATGGTGTGACTTGTAAGGCCGGATTTCTATTTCTAATCCACGGCGTGTCCCTGCGAACCGATGCTTACGCCGAGTAATATGCCCATTTTTTTATTAGTTATTTATGTGCAACTAATGCACCTAGCTGTTGCCTATGGCTCGCTGCCTATTAGCTGTCTATTACCGCGATCAATCATAGTCCATATCCTTTCCCAGGGTCTAATCTATCTCTGTACAAAGTTTCATCAAAATCGGTTCAAACTGACAGATAGAAAGAGTTACTTTCGCATTTTTAATATTTATGTTTACCTTCAAGTGCAGCATAGGCCATAGAGTGCCGGTGCAATACAAGACTGACGAGTGACGACCGGATACGGGATAGGTACTGTTTGCCGTTCCCAGCTCCTGAGAAACAGCGAGTGAAAATGCTGCCTAAGAGTGCATAGGTCGCGACTCGCGGTAACTGTTCTCGATGTAACCCGATTAAAAAAATCGATGTCGTCATTTTAAGATAGGCGTGTCTAAGTACCTATATTTTATTTGCACAAAATATAAATTAACATTCGTGTGCGAACTTTTACTGGTTCGTAATCAACGTGTTTATCTTACCCTGCCAACAATGGTGTCTGTATCATATATCCACTGGTGTATTTACCGGTTGAATAGTGTAATAATCGCCATTCACCTATCTACGAGTATTTTAGATTTTTGAAGGGAAAACTTCTTTAGCGGCGTTGGATGGGTAAAAATTGTTAAACTCGCGCGTTAGGATCACTTGACCTTTGACCCGTAACCGACGACTTTGTAGGACGACATGACGTCATACAACATTCCTAGCTACAGAGTGTTTATTTTTCTAGGTACGCTAAGAAGCTTCGTAGCTTAGCGGTAAGCGTTTCGACTGTAAGTCCTTATGGTTTCAGATAGTACCGGGTTTGCACCTAGGCTTCTGACACTTTGTGTGATTATTTTTTCTGTTTGTAATTTATTAATTTCTTCTGGCAGAAAATTAGCAAAAAATTAGTGATAGGTTCTATGATTGGCTTTATACTATAGGTATGGTATGGTATGGTATTTTTATCTTTTTCTCTGTATATAACGAAGAAAGAAAGAACGAAAATGTTTTCACTTCTGCCGGCACTTTCGGAGTGCAACCCGTCTTTTTTTTATCTGATCGTTTTTTGTAAGTTATATTGAGTTTAGAAATCTATAAATAGTGACTTAATATGGAAATTTATTTAATTTATTATTCACAACCAATTTCACTCCTTTTCTAGTTCGGACCAGTTATACTTTATTATTACGGTAAGTTTAGGAAAGTCACTATTATTAAGTAAACCTTGATTTATTTACATATTATTCAAATGATTTTTCTGCATATAAGTACCTATATAAAAGTGAAATAATAAATGAATGATCAACTTTACTTGGTTTTGATCTAGATTGTGCTGTATATAATTTTCTAGAATATTAAATTTATTAATTTCTTTACTAAACAGCGTAACGTTATACATCAAAATTATTCACAGATAACCTTAACCTTAAGGCCCGTGTACAGTTATATAAATACGGGGTCAACACACCGGTGGTACAACAAAAAGTAATCGATCATTTATCGAGTCGATTAGATCGCCCGATACTTTTGATAGAACCCGTTCCGCTTTGTATCAACACTAGTTCAAGTACAAGCACATTAGGAACGAGAAATGATATAGAAAGTTTTTGTTATGGTTTCGTGACATGATACAAATTAATTAATTAGCTTCTTTAAAGTCTAAGATCCCAAGCGGTGCGATTGCACCGCGAGTCTATTGTTTACCTATTGTGTCTATTATTTACTCACTTGACAGGTTAATGATGCTAAAAGCTATTCCAACTAGTCCCACCCTCACATTTCGTGTGGTGATGAAGAAAGAAACCAAGTATCACCACCCCATCTCCTCTGAAGGGTGTCGTAAGAAGAGACTAACGGAAAAAATACGCAGACGATACTACTACGAGTGGAAGAAGACTCGAATTAAAACCCTTTACCAACCCGTCTGGCCAACGTGGAAACCAGTAGACCAAAACATCCCACTATTGGGAGAGGACTATGTCCAGTAGGGCACAGCGATAGGATAATTCTAATTGATTGAATTCTTATCAAGAAAGGGTTGAGGTGTGACCATTTTAAGTCTGGATCTGGAAAAGTTTGTGGTAGAATTGAATCAGAGGTAAGGTTGCTTCCATCAGCCTTTCATACTGTAGATAATATAAATAATGTACCTACAGTGTAAATAGGTAATGTATCTAAGTATATATGTATAGGCAGCTCTCCTTTCTTTTTTCATACAGTAAGGTGACAACACGTGAGTTATATTTCTAATAAATTATACATCTCGGGTTAGCAGTGTGTCTCCAAGATTCCGCACAGTGGGTGGTTCAGAAGTGCAAGAAATTAGGTATACCCATTATTTTCCATCCAGTTTTAGGACCCATTAATCATTCAAATTCAAATTTAAATTCAAATTATTTTTATGTGCATAAAACAGGTATACAAAGAGTTGGGCAGTACATAATAGAGTGCAAGTGCTCTGCTTATTACCTTCGATAGGTGTGCAAATTTATAAATACATTAACACGTAAAATTGGAATGTCAAAAAAAAGAGAGAAGGTCATCACAAAATATCGTAGTAATATTTAATAGTCATAGTAATATTTAATAATGTCAAATATGAGGTCAACAATGTCAAAATTATTATGTTTCGCAAGATTTATACTCTAAGTATTCGTGCAATGAGTAATAGCATTTATGGACCAGTAATTTTTGCAGTCTTCTTTTAAAGAGGTTTATATTCGGGAGATCTTTTAGCTCCTTAGGTAATTTATTATAAATATGAGGAGCGATACAAAAAAAGCTTCTATGCCTTAAGGCCGTTTTACAAGGTACGACACATAGCTTTTCAACGTGGCGTATCCTTGTTCTTCTCTCAAACAGTTCCAAATGTTTTTTTGTGAATATGGCACATTCTAATATATAAATACAGGGCACAGTTAATAATTTATAATCTTGAAAGTATGGCCTACATGAATCTGTACGTTCGAGGCTGAATATGGCTCTGGTACAACGTTTCTGGGCTATGAAGACACGTAGCCAGTCAGTGGCATTCCCCCAGAATATAATTCCGTGTCGTAGTGTTGAGGAGACTATTCCATGATATGCTGTTGGTATACTTATCAACATAATTGGTTATTAGAATAAAATACGAATGATATGTGATTAACAACCATACAAGATATGCGCGAAAAACATGATTTATTATTTCTTGGTAGTAGGGTAGGTTAATACAGCATTTAATATTTTTTTATTTAGGGTAAACAATCGTGATGTGTCTATTAATATTTTTTACCTAACTATACTAAGTATAGTTGTCTGGGGTCAGGTTACTGTTTATGACGGGAAGGTATGTCGCCTTTTCCAGGTGTGACTGCGTCTGACCACCAAACCCCGAGAGAAAATCCTATACCAGAACCTCATCTCATCAGCTTGGCTGGAGTCCAAATGATGTGTTGGGTTGATGTGCATGTGTGTGAAGGTTGTACATCATTGTGAATTAAACTTGTCTACGTATTGCCTATAAACACATCAAATCTAGTCAACTGCAACCCGGTATGGTAAACCACGAAAATGGCTGCAGAAAAGTAAACGTCTGTCTAAAAGTAAATAAAGACATATAAATCACGATATTATTTCGATGAGTGATATTCGCGTAAACTTTAGAAAATATCAAACATAGTCAATAAACCTGGAACATTATATATATATTATACAATCGCTCTCGTCAGCATCAGAATACAACGGATCATACGTATTTAACTGTTATCATAAAGAGCGGCGAAAAACTGCATGCAAGATTACCACAAGGCATCCCCCGCAGGCACATAATTTTTGTATTTTTACCCTATTCAGTAATAAAATGTAACCGGTGTCACTCAAAAACATTACAGTAAGTTATTTAATGTCTCACCAAAAAGTATCTAACTTTTAAGAAACCCTAAGAGTTTTCTTATCGGTAGATCTTAAAAGTACTTAAAATACAATCTTTTCCTTAAAATAAAACAGTTATGACTTATATAACCCTGAAGGCCGTATATAACGCATCCAGAGCAGATTGAAAAAACATAATTAAAAACTAAAAAATCAAAATGGCGGGACATCCTCCACGCGCATAAACTATGTTCTTGTTCAATCGTACTTGTAGTTTTTATAACGTATTATTTAACTGTACCTGTGCAGATTATCAATGCTATTGTACGATGTTATTATATTTGAGAGCAGTTACTTTAGATTTATCTATATTATCTAACAGTACGGAATAATTACTCGCCTGTATCAAAAAGTGTGAACGCGGTCAAGTTTTATTGAGATCAGCAGATAATAAAGGTGAGTTTTTATTGTTGTTCTATTTTATCTTATTTGCTCTGATTGTATGAGGAAGTCTATTTAAATTGTGCCCAACATAACATATTAAATATTAGGAACTGGCTTTATGGAAACGATTGAATTTAGTGCAAAGTAACACCTCGGAAGCTCTCGGAAAAATGTATGAAACAATCGCGTTGTAATTCTACAAACATAGCTCGTGTACATGCACGGTAGTGTTGATGTGTGAGAAAATTAGAAATGTCATGGATGGCACTATTTGAAATTTGAGCTAATTTTCGAGTGAGATAGCGTGATTTTTCTCACTCTATCCCTTGGTGTCATGATTTACGTCACATCCGACGGATGCGACAATCCTGTTGTTACAAAAAGTCATATTAATGATTTTTACATTAAAACCTATTTCCATCGTTTTCTTCGCTTCGGAAGAAAAGAATATGGCGATACATTTTGGTCAACAGAATTGGCACAAATAAGAAAACAACGACTACAACACGACTTTGATATGTTTATAGAATAATTAAAACCGATTGTGTTTATAAAAACTAGCTGTTGCTCACGGTTTCGCCCGCGTCAAATTTTTCATTAATTATAAATAGTCTCCGTTCCGTCCGGTCTATAGGGCACATTTCTTAACCGAATGTCACCAAACATGGCATACATGTTCTTTGATTTAAAACATCCTTTTTGCCTAGAGCTTTTTTAATCGGATGAGAAAATGGGTGCCTTTTCTGTCGCGTTATTTATTAACGGATATTGATGATTTTTGGCTGAAATATTCGAACATGATTCCTTACAGGTAGTTGTGGAAAAAAAAACATGAGAAAAGGCGGAGACGTTTGTTGTGGCTTTTTTAAGAACGGATTGACAATATTTATTGTTCAAATATCCAGTGAGCTATAAAATAAAGATACGTATCGTATAAAAGAAATATAAGTGAGGATACCAGATTTGATCTCCAGACGCCAAAAAATGATCTGGAACTCTTTACAGAACTACTAGTATTTATCCCTTAGTAATTAATGCTCCATTGCCAAGGGTGAGGTAGAACATTTCTTTATAAATGGTGTTTTATTACGTACCAAGGTTTCTGAACCTCAACTGAATGGCACGGATTTTATGCCCGGTTTTTGTAATAATAACTATCATAATACTTATTTAGAATTGTCAATGGCGAGTAGGAAATTAGAAAAATGGCAGTTGAGCACACTTTAATTTAATAGTGTTAATTTATTTAAGTATCAATTATAATTTATACTAAACGGAAGTTCACGGCAAGATATCTATTTATATTTTTTAGAAATAAATGGTTTTAACCGCTCTATACTTTATAAAATTTACGAATCATTATTTTGACAGCTCACGCCTATGTAGTGTGGCATTTTTTCGATTTGAATGTATCACAATTAATGTCGTCCATCATGGATTCATTTTTTAACCCTAGAATGTATACTAATCTAAATCTGCATCATATGCTTTTGAGTTATAATCTTTATAATGTTAAAAAAATAATAAACCTATAATTAATATCGGTCCACCATAATGTCACTTAACATGCTAGTTCTAGAGTTATTTTCTAAAAAACCCGGACTATAAGAAAATTATTATAATTGATAAGATTTTTCACGAATTTATTCCTGAGCGAACCTGGCATCCAGTTCATTGGTTCTTTTAATACTGTTCATTGATGACCCTTGGTGAAACTTGTTGTTACACATATTGAGAACACTTGTACTTTTTCTACAGTATTTATTATTGAACCTGACCAGTTTCGCAATGTTTATGAACATTTCTAGTCGTAAACACCTCTTGTGTTTAAGATTAGAAAATTTTCTAAAACTTCAATGTAAACTTTTGAAGTTACCATAAGGCGAAACCGGTCAGGTTCAATAATAAATACTGTGGAAAAAGTACAAATGTTCTTACTATGTGTAGTTCATTAGTTATTTATACAAAAAGGCGAGATGCATTTGACGGTTAAATTTCACTATAGTCTTGTGTGAAAGAGAGGACGCCTTAAAAACCGAAGCTAGCCGAACTTTTCACTCTTCTTCCCGAAGTGCCGTTCCTACACATTTTACTGGCGACAACCTTTGTTTTAGGCGCCCATGAAAGCGCCCATGATTTTGACGTGCGGGGAGAGGAAATGAAATCGGTGGGAGGGGGTGAGCTTCCATTCTGTACGCTAGTACTATTATCTATTCTGTGGCAAAGTGCAAAGAACAGCATTCTCCGGTTTCAGAATAGGTGGGTAAGGTCATATGTGTTTCTTAAGTTAACAAATTAGTAAGATTCAAGATACTTTCTTCAATACTTCCTTCATTACGCGAAAATCAGAAGTACATAATCGTAAATTAAAGGATTAAATTTAGAAAATTTAAAAAAGTTGGCAATACTTTGATGAGCATTTAAAAAAAAAGTCATAAGAGCCCTTATTATGGAACAGTATCATAAACTACTAATATTACTCAACTTCAACTTCTTCAAAATGGCCAATATCAAGTAAAATGTATTATAAAATTATTAATGGCGAGCCGTGTTTATTACTCAATCAGACTCAAACAGCTAAACGGATCTGTATGAAATTTAGCACCGGGATAGTTTCTCATGAGTTGTGGAAACGTGATCATAATACCAAACGGGTGGAGCCATGGGCTTACTAAAATAAAAAATTTGGTTGCCTGTAAAGTCGGTATACGGGCGAAAGTTTTACGTGACAACGTCTTTGAGTGGTAAAATAATTATAATGTGAATATTCATTCGTATAGTAGGAAGAAGGATGAAATAATAGTAACAATTTAAAAATGTCTGTCTCTCTCGCTCTTAGGCGGGCTAACCATGCCCGAGTGGAAGGGACGCGTGCCTCTCACTCGCTCTCATTGTGAGCGCATAACGTGAGCGGAGCGTAACGCAGTTTCTTGAAGTGTCACCCGGCAAACCAATTTATAAGACGTTGTCACGTCAAAAAAGAAAGTTGAATAAATTAAAAAGGAAATTGAAATTTGTCATTTAAATTTAGAATCTCATCGAAATATGCGTATAGGGTCTACCACTCTGACCTGCACGAATAGCCTATTCATTCTCGATTATCTAAAGACTTTTATAAGATTCCTTACCAATAACAGATCTCCGAGTTTCTCCAGCGTCCAGTACACCGCGTAGAGTTCTAACAATTGATGCAACACCCTCTTCAAGGGTTCTGATAGAGTTGCAGTCGTCCTCTCCACCTCCAACTTGTAGGTTGATAGGATGATGGCTCTGCAGTGGGCCTAAACACAAATTAAATATTTTATTTTCAACTTAGATATGTGTTGTCTAGTTCTAAAAAAATGTGAAGTTTATTCGTCAACTATTTATCCCTGGTACTGTTCATGATTATGAAGCCATTATTTTCGACGTCATAATTCTCACAAGTATTGCGCATAACAATACCATGACGCATTTAACCATCGCGTTCCACGGACAGAATTAACGCGATCATGGGATAAGTTCATGGTCTCTACCTATGCTCTATGCTCTGACCACGGCCCACGGCCAGTGCAACCTGAGAGGTATTCCGTGAAGCACATCCAATTAAAGCACACCCAGACGAAGCACACCTGGTCGAAACGTCAGGCAAATCGAAGGTACGTATCTATACCATGATCGCGGTAATTCCCGTTAACGTTATTGAATATCATGACGCTATGACCGTGGTCTGGTATTTTACCGGCATCATTGCTTGACAACGGATTTTAGTAGTTTTTATAAGTTTAATGACTTTTAAAGATGTTCTAATTTTTGTATTTCGAGGCTTTAGTAATGAAATTGACTATAAATTATGATTAGAGTGTCAGAGGATAAAATTAAATTTAATTATTTTGGCGAGTCCTCTTAAATCTTGCAACACACGGAAGAAGAACGAACGAACAAGGTCCATAGTCTTAGTTCTCATTGATCTATACGGCACTATAATATTAATAGCGCCATTAATATCTGATAGGTACCCATATGAAAACCAAAGCATCTAAAAAAATCCATCTTAAATATTAATCGCATTCAACAGAGTTGTCCTTTCTTAATTAGGAATGCAGTCCATATATTATAAATAATTATGTGAAATCTTATCTACTTCCTACTAGAAATAGATTAAAATACTTTTTACTGTATCTATAAATCGTTTTGCCTAATAAGGTGATATCCGTTTTTAGTATTTAAATCTACACTCCTATTATAAAGAGGAAAGATTTGTACGTTTCTATTGAATAAACTCAAAAACTACTATGCCGATTTCAAAAATTCCTTCACCATTGGAAAAATACATTCACCTTGAATAACATAGGCTATATTGGATTTCCTCGGGAACGTTTTTTCCAACCGTGCGAAGCCGGGCGGATCGTTATTAAATAATAAAATTTTATTAGCCTAATTCTCTATCGAATTAAAGAGAAAAAAAAAATTCGGTCTAGACGGGGTATGAAAAAAAAGCCTTGTTTTTTAACGCAGCACGATTACTAAGTTTGTACCGCGCTAAAGTCATATTGTGCCTTTGATATTGTTCAATGGAGAGTAACTAATATCCACGATCTCCATCATCAGACCTATTGACGAGAGATCTCTGTCGGACTGTATCCATGCTCTTTAAAATTATGGGGCAGACAATAAGTACTGAGTACCCCGTCTCTATCTGCCCGTTCACAGTGTTCATTGCAACTCAGAGTTCAATTTCAGTAAGCCTATCATGCATCATGACCGAAAAAAGTGGCTTCATCACTGCCGTTGTCCAGCCATTAGCCTTTTAACCAAGCACGCCTTTTTGGGTGGTAGAAATTTGATGGCACAAATTTGTCACAAATTTCGACCGGGTGAGTACCACCGTGCACTTTTGCGAAAAATCCTCCATAGTAATCCAATCTCGGTTGGATTGCGTTCAGGGGTCAGCAAGTGCATAGCCGGGCAGGGGGGATTGAGGTCGCAGCACGAGTGGGACCGGTGGGTCTTGGCGTAGTCTAGTGGGGGGTGGCGCGGGGCGACGCGCCGAACAGGGAGACCTGTAGAAACGGTGGTGCCGCTGGCCGCCCGCGGCATAGTACAGGGGCCCAACCGGGACTAACCACCCTGGGAGGCTGCCCCACCAGGTCGCGCATAATCCCGATATGGCTCGTCGTGCCGGTTGGTGACCGGACCAGGGAGCCCGGTGACCATACTCGGGGGGGTACGGGGGCCCTTCCGTTCGGCGCGTCGGCTCTCGCCATACCTCACATTCATAGATAAAACCAATATCCCACGCTTTGTCACGCTGTGCTGCGACAACAATCGCCTCTTTTTCACGCCTTCCCTCCTCTTCATTCTCATGGCAGCGCATAATAACAGTAGATTGGTCTACACAGCGGCAAGAAACTCTCCCTCGAGCTCGCTATTTGAGGTGGAGTCCACGAACATCTGTGGGCTCCATACAAACCTCAACGCCGTCCACCAACACCTGGAGACGGCGAAACCAGCAATGCTGTTTCTTACGGAGACACAAATACGCCGCCCTGACGACACGACCTACTTACTCTACCCCGGCTATGTCCTTGAGGAGAATTTCCGCGCAAAAGCCGGGGTGTGCGTGTTTGTTAGGGCGGATGTTTGTTGTCGCCGTTTGCGCTGCCTAGAGGACCCATCCTTTTTCACCCTTTGGGTACACATAGACCATGGCTCTACGAGTCAGATCTATGTGTGCCTCTACCGCTCCCATACAGGAGATGCCGAGACAACTCGACTCTTTGAATACCTGAGTCAGGCGGCAGATGATGCGCAGGAGCGGTTTCCGAACGCTGAACTGGTGTTTTTGGGGGATTTTAACGCCCACCACGAGATCTGGTTGGGCTCCGCCAAAACAACCCACGCGGGAAGAGCCGCCCATGCATTTGCTCTGGCGCATGGCCTGACCCAATTGGTACACGAGGTCACTAGGATACCAAAAAGGTCGGACCATGAGCCCTCTCTGCTAGACCTTCTGCTGACGAGTCGCCCGGACCAGTACAGTGTTTCGGTGAGCGCCGCTTTAGGTGAATCCGACCATTGTCTGGTCCGTTCCGAGGTGCCCATTTTAGCGCCCCCACGTCCCGTGCAGGGGAAGCGGCGTCTCTGGCACTACTCGTCAGCGGACTGGGATGGACTGCGTGATTATTTTGCGTCCATCCCGTGGGTTGAACGCTGCTTTGAAGGTAGGAACCCATCTGAGGCCGCAACTGCTGTCGCCGGTGAGATCAGTCTGGGCATGGAATATTATATCCCCTACACTGATGTCGCCGGTGTCCGCAGGGCGCGCCCCTGGTTCGGGCGCGAGTGCGCGGAGGCTGTTAATCATAAACAGTCTGCGTACCGCGCTTGGATCAGGGCGCGCGCTACGTGCGATCCCAACGTGGGCCACTTCAAGGCGGCGTACAACAGAGCCACAAAGGCCTGCAAGAGGGCTTATGTCAGAGCGGATGCCCAGCGCATAGCGCGGCTTGGTCAGGAGCTAGTAGAGCATCCCACGGGCAGCCGTGGCTACTGGCCACTGGCCAAAGCCGTGCAAGCCAACTTCTGCCAGCCTTCGCTGCCCCCGCTACGCAATCCCGATGGATCCCTGGCCCATGAGCCGCAAGAGAAAGCAAATTTGCTGGTTAATCTCTTTGCGGCCAACTCCCGAGTCGACGATTGTGGTATGGAGCCGCCGACACTGCCCGTCAGTGACCATGCAACGCCTGATATTCGTATCAGGCAACGCGATATCCGAGCAGTGTTGCAGTCACTCGATGTCCGGAAAGCCAGTGGTCCGGACGGTATTCCAGCGGTGGTTCTGCAAAAATGTGCAGCGGAGTTGTCTCCAATGCTTGCGCGGCTGTACCGGCTGTCCTACAGCTCTGGTACAGTGCCTTCGGCTTGGAAAGAGGCGAATGTACAGCCGATCCCCAAGAAGGGGGATCGCTCAGACCCAAACAACTATCGACCCATAGCCGTCACCTCAGTGCTGTGCAAGGTGTTCGAGCACATTATTAACAAACAGCTCATGCGTCACCTTGAAGATCACTCCCTAATTAATGACCGGCAATATGGCTTCAGGCCGAAACGGTCAGCGGGTGATCTTCTGGCGTATGTTAACCATATTTGGGGTGAGGCTATGGACAAGCACGGCGAGTCATTGGCAATTAGCCTTGACATCGCCAAAGCTTTCGATAGAGTTTGGCACAAGTCGCTTCTTTCCAAGTTACCAGCCTTTGGTCTGCCTCCTAGACTGTGTGACTGGGTTGCCGGCTTCTTGCAGGAGCGCCGTATTCGCGTCCTTTGTGATGGACGAGCCTCGGAGTTCTTGCAGGTAAATGCCGGCGTACCGCAGGGATCTGTCCTATCGCCAACTCTCTTTCTTCTGCATATCAATGACATGCTGTCGACCGGCAGCATTCATTGCTATGCGGATGATAGCACCCTACACGGGAGTTATCATGGACGTCCTGCGGATAAGCAGACGCATATTGCGGAAAAAAGGCAGCTTCTTGTCACTGAGCTTGACCGGATCCTGAATCACATTTCCCAATGGGGCTCTGAGAACTTGGTCGAGTTCAATGCCAAGAAGACGCAGGCATGTGCGTTTACAGCAAAGGTATCTTCTTTCCTTCCCCTTCCCACTCTTCAGAGCACGCCACTGCCACTGCGGGACAACCTCAATATCCTCGGTATGGATGTTCGCTGCAAACTGAACAACAAAAACTACATCGAGAGTATCATCAAAGCAGCCTCGCGTAAACTCGGAGTCCTGAACAGAGTGAGACGGTTTTTCACGCCGGAGCAACGGTGTCTTCTTTACAAGACACAAATTCGTTCCTGCGTGGAGTACTGCTCACATCTCTGGGATGGATCCGCAAAGTACTTATTAGATGCTCTCGACAGGTTGCAGCGACGTGCGGTCCGCATTATCGGAAATCCAGAGGTCACGAGTACCCTCGAGTCTCTGCAGATGCGTAGAGATGTTGCTTCCTTGGCAGTTTTTTACCGTCTCTACCATGGTGAATGTTCTGAAGAGCTATTCCAATTAGTCCCACCCTCCCCCTTCCTATACAGGACGACACGTGCAGGACTTAGATGTCACCCCTATACGGTGCAGAACATTCCTTCAAGAACCAAGCGGTTCGGTGACTCTTTCCTTTGTCGCACCATTAAGACCTGGAATTCCTTGCCAGCTCACGTGTTTCCCTCTTCCTACAGTCCCGGGTCCTTTAAGCGGGGCGTGAAAAAGCATCTAATGAGGCCGTCAAGCTGAGTGCCACCATTGTTAACATGGCACGTGTATATAATGGTGGCCCTCTTTCTTGAGACTTTATCTTCAGCTTACCATCAGGCGAGGTAAAGTCAAATTGACGTGTCCTATATAAAAAAAAAAAAAAGTTATTTGATATTTTGATGCAAAATTATTTGTTGCAGAGCAGATCTCTCATCCCGAATCAATAATTTTATTTTAGACCTTCCTTTATAATATTCTTTCTTTATTAACGATTAATTAACTTTTTATTAAAGCTAATTTATCATTACATCTATCAACATAAACTTTAATTCGGATACGCCTCCCACGAAACTAAACAAAATAAAACATCTTCATTATTATTTCAACAAATCGCAACAGACACAAATAGCGCACAAATTATAATTTATAACGCCTAACTACAGCTTTACTGATTAATGAAGACAGTTTAATTGAATTAATAATAACATTGCAATTTTTCAAAATCAAATTTTTGTATTCCGGCAACCGTTATACAGATAAATTATGGACGGAAATCAGTGATCACTGCCAACTATAAATTTAAAAAGTCCATTAGCATAGCTGCGCGAATATTAACATAATGTTGAATAATTAAAACCAGTAATGCCCTATTGTAAAGGATCTTGGCAACATTGATAGGGTAGATTATGCATATATTTACCCTGGCCACCATGCTCACGGCAATTTTTCGCAGTGCGGGTGCGTCGCCCCGCCTCTCCCCCCTCTATACCGGGGACAAGTTAGGGACTCCATGGTCTCCCCACCTGAAGAGGGCCAGATCGAGAGAGATGGCCCTGGGTCTGCCGGGGTGCGAGGGATTTGCACTATAGCTCCCACCTTTGGCCGTGGCACTGCAACCCATAGACGGCGTGCGATTTAGTTGGTTCGAGTCCGACATAACCTCCCCCTCCGGCTCCGACGGGGGTGGTATCCGTGGGGATTTCCCGCACGTTAAAAAAACCCTATCAATGTTGCCAATATTCTTTAAATTTACGATTTTACTAGAAGGAAAGAACGAATACGAACTCTTCAACCGTCTGTATGTTTGTTGTCAGACGAGATATATTCTTTTGCTCCATACAAATCGATTCTATGCCAACTATGAATTCTTTTAAATCTCTTTTATTTGTATCTTCTGTGTCCTAGAGAATGTATCTGTAGGACACAGAAGATACAAATCCGTACAAGTAATGGCAGTTGGAAGTCGAATTTAAATTCTAATTTAGTATACCTTCTCTCCATTCCTTTTGTTTTTTCGTGTGGAAATCTCCTCGGATACCTCTCGCGGTAGGAACGATTATATAGGGATTGACTAAAACCGCAGATGCCGGGGATTGTAAGATTACGTTAAACATATCCAGCGCACTCCAAATTTCCCAGGGCCATCTCATTAGCTCTCCCTACTTATTAATTTCCTGAACTATTTAACTTAGGGTCCTAATCCACTAGGGATTGCCTATATCCTCTAATTTTAAATAAAGGGCAAATGTTGACAAGGTTTATATCTACCTCAGCGGCAGCAACAAGTTGTACTGATGATCTGTTCCAAGCGTCCTCAGGAGACAAACCTTGTCTTGTATACTTCTTTATACTTGATACGGCGGATGATACTTTTCTGTTGAAATATAGGAAATTCAATATTGATATAGGAAGTTACACTTTAGATTGAATACCTAAACAAAACTGATTCGATTGATTTCTTTGTGTAAGTTACATATGGTAATGCACGAAACTAGTGACCTCATCGACGACGCTTGCGACTACGTAGGGTCTATCAGTAAAATAGTAGAACAGAACAGAATACTGCGGCCATAATAACCTCGTGCTGTGTTCTCGGCGGTGAGTAGTGTACCAGAGCTCACTGGAGAGGTTTTGTGCTGTCAGTGGGAAGACCGAAGGCTATTCCTGCTTTGTCTTCTACAGTGACGGCTCAGAAACTCTCTGTGTTTACAGGGTCGGTAACACGAGGGTGACTCCCCTGGTGTTCCGGGCCATACGGCCATGATAGGCCATGATAACCACTTACCATCAGGTGGGCCGGGTGCTCGTCTGCCACCTCAGTAGTATAAAAAAAATCTGTTATAAATAATGGCAGCAGATCGACTATTTTGCTTACAAACAACAGTTAAAATGATAGGGTAAATTAAAGGTATTCGATAATAATAATGAAATGAAACAATAACAAATCATATTCAACTAAATCAAATAAAGCATTATCAACAGCAACATCTAAGTAATCTTGATTCATGATTTCTTTATATATGGAAACAGTCACTTGTAACGAATTATAACTTGCAAAAGAACTTACCCCACAGCAACCTTTTGGAAGCCAGTTACAATTCCATCGATGGTGTTCTCCCAGGTGTGTTTCCCTGTAATCTTCTTATCAAACAAATATGACATTGTTGGGCTTAAAGGTTTTCCTGCCGAAGCCTGTTCCCATGCCTTTACTAACGACCTATGAAACAAAATTCATAGTTTTATTTTTTTAAACTCCCTTAAAAAACTTGCTGTTAGAGGTTAGAGGGTTAGAGGCCCTCTTACAGTTTAAGAATACATCCATTGCCTTGAATTTTCTCTCTCCACCTCCCACCTCCTTTAGTTTCACATACTGTCTTCGGTACATACAAGCCATAATACATAATATACTATGAACTAAGAGTCAAACTGTAGTAATGTTTAAAATAAAAACAAAACATACAGTACGGAAGAGACGTAGATACAGCCTTATTACGATTTGCCTACCCAGGTTAGAGTCTTAAATCGTCTGTATCTGCACCTTAAACTATCCTCATATGTATTAATTTTAAGCTCATGCTCCACAGTGCGATGTTTCACGGAGGCAGACATGGATACGGACACGGACGTATCACAGAAATTCTCGCACGCACATACTTAATCCAATCTGTCAGCACTTTCACGGACATGCTCCGTGCCGTCCAAAAAATTGCGTGCCATGGAGTGGTGGCTTTAAGTACCTGGCAGTTTGCAACATAAGTACGGTATTCTCTCCCTCGTAAGTGCAGGCAGCAGTGACCAGGCCGTAAGTCTGTGGCAGGTTGGAAGACAGCATGTAGCCGTGACCACCGCACGACATGCGACAGCGTTCTGTCATAACAGCTGTATCTGCAGTCGTTACTGCTTTTAGGCAGCAGGCTAAAGCGTGCAGCTGGAATAGAGATTAGTCTTTACGAATGGTTCTAAATACAGGTATTTGGAAAATTGTTTGCTAGTGGTCTAAGCCCTACAGAATACTGCGGTCATAATAACGTCGTGTTGTGTTCCCGGCGGTGAGTAGTGTAGCCAGAGCTCACTGGAGAGTTTTTGTGCTGTTAGTGGAAAGACGAAAGGCTAATTCCTGCTTTGTCTTCTAAGCTGACGGCACAGAAACTCTCTGTGTTAACAGGGTCGGTATATAGCATGATTGTGACACCCCTGGTGTTGCCCACGTCCATAGGCCACGGTTACCACTTTCCATCAGGTGGGCTGTATGCTTATCTGCCACCTCAGTGGTATTAAAAAAGTAGTAATCTACGTCATCTATTCACACATTTTATTATGGTAGTTTTTTATTTTCATCATCATGGTACCTTTTTTCACGTACCGTAACTATTTACCCTTAGGGGTTTGTGTACTTTTTCCTAGCGTAATTAAATAATGAAAGTACTTTTCTTGTTGGTATATTAACATTTTCAAATATTAAATATTTGGTACATAGTACAGTTTTTGAAAACCAGTCGTGAGAAAAATTAATTCTATGTAGGTTTAATTACACTTTATCATGCATATAGAAGATCGGTGTATCGAACGGTATTAAAATATATCCAATTAATTTTACTAAAACAAATAAAATTCGTCCAATATGTGACACTGATACTCTTTTAATGATATGCTTAGAGGTATTTGTTTTTTAAATGAGCTTGTTTAAACGGGTTCAAGAGATATTTCGTGATCTTTGATGGCAGAACTAGATCATTCCCACCTTTTATTATGTGAACCGTTATTCACCAATAAAATAAATTAACGAATAAACTGATTATTTTGCTTTTATACATCTAAATGTTCTAGTGAAACCATTTTATAGCCATAAAATGAAAGGTATAGAAGCTTGCGCGCCCCGTCTTTCCGGGGCAACGTGGGGACAACGTGGTTGGCCACAACCATGGCCACATCCGGGAGGCCATCCCGAAACCGGCATGGCCCAGGGTCAGCCGGGGTACGAGGGAAATACCTTATTTGGCTACCTTACACAGGCTTACACCTCGAAATTTGAGCCGGTGTTCCATTTTAATTGGTTCGAGTACGATATAGCCGCTTCAAACAGCTAAAATGTGTTCAATTTATATATCATTATTAAACAACTTACTTCAGGCAAATCACTTGTATTGCCGCTCTTGAGATCGGTGCTAAATTTGGTGTATAATTTCCACAACCACTCTGCGGTGAGACGTATGGCATGGCTTGACGCTATAGCTATGAACAGCTTGTGCTGCTGGGTCACATAGTCCAAAATCTGAGGTTCTGGCTCACTGTAAGGGGAAGTAACTTTCTATAGGCGAAGCCAGAAACTTATTGAACAGTCGAGTGGTCCAGAGCTCGCATCAACATTATACGAAAGTCATGTAGTCACTTATAACCCAAGCAACGTTAGTTTAGGTGAATGGGAAAGACTTAAAGGAATACAAAAATACTGATAAAACCGATAACCAGTAGGTAGGCTTTTTTGTTGATTTAATAGTTTTCATAGCAGCTTGATCATCGTTCACCATCTGCTTAGCCTACAATTTACGGCTCTATTTTGGTCCAGGATATTATTAAAAATGATGGTCTTTACTATAATGACCAAAACAAACACAACAAATGCCTTTTTTCATTTAAGAATCGTTTAAAAATACTCACTCAGGTTTTAGTTGCGACTGTCTTCGAACTGCCGAATATCTGATGGCTATAGTGGCTGCTCTGGCCAGATGGTTGGCCATACCGTAGACTATGATACACCTCACGTACACCATGGTGCCGTACGCTAGTTTGGTGTTGGGCGCCTTTATGAATGTGCCGTCCTAAAACGAAAAGTTCAGTTAGCTTCTTGGCACCCAAACTTGACTGATGATGGGAACTGTGCTTTACACACAAAGGGAAATAAAAAATAAGTGGTTGGGCTATTATAAAGTACAATTCATGAGCGTTAGCAAGCTTAAACTAAAGTTAGTTAAACCAACTCACTCATTTAACAATAGAATGTTGATAATTATCACTAGTTAATTGTGGAGGTGTTTTACGGAAAATATCGATATTTGCCTGTTTTGTAGTTATACTGAAAGACAAATACAACTCAATTGTGAAAATGCTCGAAAAAGAGATTGTCTAAAACTCAAATCAAATCAAATCAATCATTTATTATTTTGCAGAAAACACTGTTACAATGATGTTATCAATATAAATTGGTTTCAAGTATTCCGACCTTAGAATAGGCATGCAAAATTTCTAAGAGTGGGATACAAATTGTGTTATGTTATAGTCAAATAAATACATTGTCACTAATAATGGTTAAAAATTAATATGTCAAACAGAAATAAATGGATGATATTGTAATTACATTAGACGGTCATTTAGATAATCTTTTATACTGTAGTAACATTTAGCTGCTAGAAAAATTTTCAGCTTATTTGTACTTTTATTTCTTTAAGCAGTTTATTGTATAGCACAGAGGCCATATGGAATACGCTTTTGTGCATTAAAGCTGTATTGGTCTTACGTATGCATAATCGATACATATGTCGCTGCGATCTGTTACTTTTTTGTGATGAAAACTCATATAAGTTGGGATTTGGTCTAACGAAAAGTGTTACTTCAAAGATAAACAAGCTTGTAAGAGTCAAAATTTTATGCCTTACAAATAGTGGCCTACAGCTTTCAGTCGTCTGCAGCCCAAACATAGCTCTTATACACCGTTTCCGAGCCTTAAATATAAAGTCTATATCAGTGGAGTTTTCCCAATAAATTATGCCATACCTCAGTACTGAGACTACCAGGCCTCTTTCTCTTTGCCCATCTTCCTTTTTTCTCCTATAGATGGCAAAACAATATCATAACAATATTACAATACTCACTTTCAAAACCTGAGCATTCTTCATCAGCATTCTATCACGTTTTATTCTATGTTGTTCAAAGCCCAGAAATCCGTTATTAACGGTATTAAAACCGAGCTTGGCACCGATCTCTCCAATCTTGATACCTGGCAGTGGCATATGGGTTTCTTCGTCTCGGAGCTGCACCATAAAAGCTTGGATACCACAGCTCTTGCCTTTGATATAGAGGTGAGCCATCACTACGCAGTAGTTTGCTGTGTGAGCCACTGGATAAAAGAATAGTTTAATAGAGGTAGGATCTAATTTTCGGAATATGACATGCGATGGTTACCTAACTAATACTACAGTCGCAATCACAGTATTACTGTCGCAATACCTTCAAGCTGTAGGTATTGTTACCAAATAAAGATCATATTACAACCTAAATAACGAAATTCAGAAAATATTTACGTGAGTGTTTCTATCTCTTATAAAATCTATTTCTAATTAGGTATTTTTCCAATACTTTACTTTAACTCCTCCACCAAAGGTTAATACGTAGTTAGGGGTTTAAAAACTCATTTCAACTAATAAAAGCAAAGTATTTAGCTTTTGGAATTAGTTTTACAAACGTACAGTAAATCGGCGGTAAAACTTACAATTTCCAGGCCACCATTTGTACGAGGTAAGAGTAGGGCAGTGAAGTACAAATTCTTCTGTCTCAGGGTCGTAATTCGCTGTAGTCTCCAAGCCTCGGATGAAGGTTCCGTGGCCAAGTTCTGTCTGAAAATAAATTTTACGTAGAATATGACACCGACTGCTATGCTATATGATCCCCCAAAGATAGAAGTAGTAGTAGGTAGATTGAGGTATATTCATACGATTGTTTTGAAGTGAGCTCTGCCAATAGGCGGGCTAAAATTGCAAGTTTACAGAAAAGAAATGAAAAATTGACTTTACCTGAGCATAAGTGCCAATAATTTCCATGTTGGTGCATCTCTTCAACCAATATTTTTTCTGTTCCTCATCAGCTTGTCCCAATATGGTCGGCATGAACATGGAGAAGTGTAGGCTGAAGGGGCTATTGTCTTTGAAAATCGCTAATGGTAGCATGCTCCGGAAATTGGCACTGGAAAATGGAGAAAACTATTTTAATACATGGACTTGTGCTGCAGGTATCGGCTATTGGGACTATTTCTATCATGAACTTCTCCGTGGAGAAAAAATGTGTCCGGTTCATGGTAATAGATTCACTTCCTATTACGTGGAACCATGGGCGTCGCCAGTTTATGACTAAGGGGGGAGGGGGGCAATGGTGGAACCCTGGTGTATCCCTTTACCCACTTCTTCTAGAATATACAGAAAAAGTATACTGAAATTGTTTGATGTTCTCGAACTAGACTTTAGGGACATTTTTACATGCGTGTTGAATCCAGTCCTGAAATGAATCGAAGCAAATAAAACACCACTGTTCAGAGTTCCCAGAAATTCGACCGCGATTGGTTACCCATCATAGAGCCGAGGGCCTTGCTATGAGGTAGGAAGGGCTATGCCCTAACCCATTTAAGAGGGTCTGTTGGACTCGTTGACAAGTAATTCTAATATTTACCCTCATCTCCACGCTTATGGAGACTATAGATGTCGTTTAACACTCTCCGAGTCCAGTAAAACAACATACACATTTTTTTAAATGTAAGAATACGTACAAGACCTTCTCTTCATCAGTCTTATTAGGATCAGTTGCATTCTTCATTACTCGGTAGTACGTCACAGCCTTGCGGATCGCATTCTCATACTTCTCCTTGTGACTCAGATATTCTTCAGGTATTTCATCTAGGAGGCCTTTTGTGCTTAACACTTTAGCTTCTGCAATAAATATTATCTTATTATAGAAATATTATGTAATGAAAAGATTAAATTTTGGGTAAATACTTATTACTTTTAAACCGACTATAATACTACGAGTACCTACTTCTATTATACAGTAAATATTACTGCTATTGAATTACTCTAAAGATTTCAACAGGCGTCAAGATTTTTTAAATAATAGGAAGATTATTTTGACCCTGTCGAGCCCGGTAATGTCCATTGGCCAATTGTTTCATAATTATACAAAGACATACATATTCGCGGACTCGGAATTCGCGTAATTCCGTCAAGTCACGTGTTTTGCTTTTAATATGAAAGGACACTGTTCATGGAGAAGGAAATGATTCATATTCTGTCCTCCGTGACACTGTTCTATAAGAAGGACATCCAGTCCAGATAAAGAATGTAAACAAACTTGATTGAGACGTCCACAATTTATTGCAGGTAGGATAAATTGAATAAACTATTATACCCAAAATAATGATATGCATTTCTTTTTAAAATATACATCATTTTAATAAGCAACTAACACTATATATAAGGGACAGGTAGATGAACAAAGAGCTCATTTCAATTTTCATTATTAATTCCAACTTGTCAAATTTAAATTTTTAAGTTCCTACAGTAAGTATCTACCTATTTAGACTGATCGTGTGGCAAAGAGGAAATAGGTATATGTTAAAAGAAATTGATCGATCATGATTTCTTCAAATGAAGAGAAAGTGCCCTAAGTTCGTACATATATATAATCACGACTTTATCCCCGGAAGGTTAGGCATAGGTGAATTAACACCCACATTTCACTAATCTGTATTCGGTCCCACGTAACAGGGGATGAGCCTATTGCCGTATTCCAGGCACTATTGTTGACTCGAACCTTGCATCAGAGCCTGAGTCTGGGCTGTACATATCTGTCTGATGTTAAAGTTAATCAGCCCTATCCCTTAGTCGCCTTGTACGACACCACATGGGAAGAGAAGGGGAGGCCCAAATTCTACACTGCCGGGAACCACGCGGTTCGGGCATGAGCAAATATTGGCTAAAGCAGAATGTGTTAGAATATTTTGGAAAAAGACAGTGTTTTAAGACAAAACTGGTCGAATGCAGTATCGATACTATTATAGTAGTTTATGATACTGTTGCATAATAAGGGTTCTTATAACACGAGTGTGTTTTAAAAAAACGAGCCGTAGGCGAGTTTTTTTATATTATCACACGAGTGTTATAAGAACAAGTTATGTACAGTGTCATACACTACTTTATCTACTCTCATACTATAAAGACATACATATTCGCGGACTCGGAATTCGCGTAATTCCGTCAAGTCACGTGTTTTGCTTTTAATATGAAAGGACACTGTTCATGGAGAAGGAAATGATTCATATTCTGTCCTCCGTGACACTGTTCTATAAGAAGGACATCCAGTCCAGATAAAGAATGTAAACAAACTTGATTGAGACGTCCACAATTTATTGCAGGTAGGATAAATTGAATAAACTATTATACCCAAAATAATGATATGCATTTCTTTTTAAAATATACATCATTTTAATAAGCAACTAACACTATATATAAGGGACAGGTAGATGAACAAAGAGCTCATTTCAATTTTCATTATTAATTCCAACTTGTCAAATTTAAATTTTTAAGTTCCTACAGTAAGTATCTACCTATTTAGACTGATCGTGTGGCAAAGAGGAAATAGGTATATGTTAAAAGAAATTGATCGATCATGATTTCTTCAAATGAAGAGAAAGTGCCCTAAGTTCGTACATATATATAATCACGACTTTATCCCCGGAAGGTTAGGCATAGGTGAATTAACACCCACATTTCACTAATCTGTATTCGGTCCCACGTAACAGGGGATGAGCCTATTGCCGTATTCCAGGCACTATTGTTGACTCGAACCTTGCATCAGAGCCTGAGTCTGGGCTGTACATATCTGTCTGATGTTAAAGTTAATCAGCCCTATCCCTTAGTCGCCTTGTACGACACCACATGGGAAGAGAAGGGGAGGCCCAAATTCTACACTGCCGGGAACCACGCGGTTCGGGCATGAGCAAATATTGGCTAAAGCAGAATGTGTTAGAATATTTTGGAAAAAGACAGTGTTTTAAGACAAAACTGGTCGAATGCAGTATCGATACTATTATAGTAGTTTATGATACTGTTGCATAATAAGGGTTCTTATAACACGAGTGTGTTTTAAAAAAACGAGCCGTAGGCGAGTTTTTTTATATTATCACACGAGTGTTATAAGAACAAGTTATGTACAGTGTCATACACTACTTTATCTACTCTCATACTATAATACATAAACTAATTTATTTTATAAACAAAACCAAACTTTGTTTAATATAAATGTAAAAAAAAAAGTTGACGCCAAGCCAAGGCCGCAAACATCGATAGCGCATGCGCGTTTCTTTTTTTTTTTCTTCCGAATTGGCCGTTTTTTTTAAAGTAGAGGTTCAGTCCAGATGGAGATTGTATAGGTGTATCATTATGATTAAAAAGTTATATTATGATATAGGTGTCCATACAAGACCTGTATCGTAATAAAACTTTTTTTTTGGCCTGTGCGTAATGTTTGTCATAAGAGTTCTGATTTCAATTTTATAATCTTTGTATTATAGTATCATTATCATCAATAGAGTAGATAAAGTAGTTTATATATGTTATGTAGTATCAATGGGTATGACTATAGGGATGTGTCGCTTTTTAGCGCTCTACAATTTGATTTACTAACGCAAGACTGAAGACCAATACTAAAGTTTGTAAAGTTGATCAAATGCAGCTACGACGACAGGATAGTTTCGACTTATCAAGAACAGCCCCTCTAGACAAGTGGCAATTCGCTAGCTGGCGTTTGGTGGAATAGAATGACGAATATATGGGATTTGACGTATATGACAGTCGTTAACGCCTGTCAAATACGTCAAATTCCATATATTCGTCATTCTATTCCATCAAACGCCGGTTAGCGAATTACCACTTGTCTAGAGGGGCAGTAAATTAATAATAGTAGTTTGATAACAGTGTTGTGACAGACGCTCGATATTCCGTTATCGTGGGTAAAATCGCGAACGAGTCGTTCTGTTATGCCCGATATTTATTTTTCAAGAAACTGTAGGAATTGTACTGCCATATTTTGCCGAATATTAAAGAGTTCATTGTTTTTATAGAACAAAATAAAAATAAATATCAACATAAATAGGTATAGTCATGTTAAAATATTTGTAAAGGGCGTCAAACATGACGAAGGTACCATAATATTTCATATTTTTTTTAAATATATCTTAAGGTATCACACACGGTTTAGATACTAGAATATTATACGCTCGAATCGTTTTCTCTTAACTAGGCGAGGAGCCCACACCTACATGGTGACCTAATGTGAATAATACGGGCGTTCTATCAGATCTGCAAGATAACTCATCGGATGATAATTCTGACTTCGAATATGACTAAAATTTCTACCGCACATTCTAAATACCGAACAATTTGGGTAGAAAATCATCAATCATTTGGGTAGATTGTATCGCGCAAGTACTTTCTCTGTTTTCTGTTTACGCTACAAGCTTTTGCAATCTGCATAAAATATTTTTTTTCGTGTTAGTACAACAGATTTTGTTAAGTGAAGCTTGTTCTTAAAAGCTTCTTTAATATTAATTTAATTTGCCACTTTTAAGCTATAGTAATATTATATCGGTTGAGGATATTTGCTTTTTTTTATGCCACGGAGGTGGCAGACAAGCACACGGCCCACCTGGTGGGAAGTGGTTACCGTGGCCTATGGACGTTTGCAACACCAGGGGCATCACAATCGTGCTACCGACCCTGTAGATACCTTCTAATACCCTTCTTGAAGAACCCCATATTGTAGTCGCTTGGGAAAACCACGGCAGGAAGTTCATTCCACAACCTGAGCGTGCGCGGGATGAAGTGCCTTTCAAAACGCACGGTGCGCACCATTTCCGGTCGCAGTGTGTATATGTCGATTTATACATACAGTGCAAGTGAATAAAAAGCTTGATTTTGTCGTACCCTTTAATACTGAGACACACATTCTTAATAATGTGGGGTGTCCACCGTGTCCAGCCTTTTTACCCGAATGTCCAGTCAAATTTGCGGGTGTATCCGGCTATTAGGTTTGGCGACCAGGCCAAACCTAATAGCCATAACTCGAAATCATAACTCGATACATTCAGCTGCCATTCATTCCATGCCCGGCATTTTCTTCGATTGTTCGGAATGGATATATAAAAGCGTTACGCTCGTGATAATTACGCGTTTCTGACACGGTCACGGTTAGGTTGTTCGGTAAAATTGTAATTATAAGGTGAAGAATGAGCGAGCAGAAGCGACACAAACACGCCCTTCAGCCTGCATTCTGAGTACACCCTGTTTAAGGACTTTGCCATATATTTTGTATTTTATATTTCCATATTGCTCGGTACCTTAACATACTGTAATATGAAAATATAATATATTATCTTAACCGTGTGTGATGGTTCATACAAAATGTAGAGCAAATAATATTCTCACTTCTTCCTATCTTAATCGATTTGAAAAGTTAGCATAGTAAATGCTTCAAAATTGCATTCAATTATTTGGGCGGAGTCATCGAAAAACAATGTTTAAAAATTATGGCAACATCATTCATTGTTTCCGATATTTCGTATGAATGTCGGTTGATGGCTCCCACCGTCGCCCTAAGACGGTAGTATTGGAGAATTTGGATAGCTTCAGGTGTGGCCCGGTGGCTCAGTGGTCAGAGCATTCCCCCTGTAAAGGAAAGATCGTGGGTTCGAGATCCCACCTGAGCGATTCACTTTTTCCTATCTTAATCGATTCTTACTTACGATAAAATATTATAGTATCTTCGCCGTGTGTGATGCGCTTTGTATAATAATCATACTTTCAATGTCAAAAATGATTCTTCAACCCATTATAGACGTCAACAGTGATTCTTTTGATTCTTGAATACGATTTTAATAATGAACCTACCTATTCTATGAATTCTATCGCATTATTACCTAAATCACCAGTTCACATCATCGTAAACAACTCAAGTGGCTCCCAATTCGGCTTCGCAGGAATGCTCATATTCTAACATTGTTATATAATGTATTGTTTAATCCTACCACTCCCTCTTATCTCAAAGAACGATTCCAGTTCCTCTATGACACACATACAAAGTGCCTGAGGTCATCCGAGAATTTGAGGCTGAAAATGCCAATGCATTCCACTAACTTTGTAGACAAGTCATTCACTGTAAAGGCTGTGCGCTTATGGAATGCACTGCCATTGAACATCAGGCGAGCAAAAACCGTTAATAATTTTAAAAGACTTGTAAAGGACCACTATTTAGCATCGTGTACACTTTGACAGCTCACTATTTATATGCTCACATATTACTATCTCTTCATACTAGTATGTACCTACTATTTTATAAACATCTATTTATGTGCTATAGTTGTATATACTTATAATACGTTACGTATAACCGTACATTTATTGTATTTTATACTTTTTTATTCTTTTCTCTCCCCTTCTTTCTTTTTGTTTCAGAACACTTTTATCTAGATTATCTGATAACTACACCATAATTTTATTTAATCACACTACTGTCCATGAATACCACTCTGCGCTAGTACATTTAATCAAATATATTAGGTACATAGTTATCTTTGTACCATTCTTAGAAAACATTTATCTCTTTCACTTACCCAGCTTTCTTCTATCCTCCGTTGCCTTTTCTCCACCATCTATGTAATTAGTCAGCTCATGAACATTGAAATCACATTTTTTCCTCTCCTTCAACAAATCTTCATTCACTTTCGCGACCATGTTGCTCACTACAACAGCTGTGTAACGAATAATGCGATAATGAATTGCGTGTGCGCCAATTCGGTTAATGTTTGTTAAGTGTTATCAATTGTAATGATAAATATAATTTATTTACTTGCTTATCTGTTAGATTACTTTTAAGATAATATTATACACATGTATAGCGTAAACATGCGTTACATAATATGCATTTGTTAGGTAATAATCCAATCCATACTCTCACCTCGTCTACCCTCGAAAACCGATTGACCATGTTTCAGGAAAAGTAGAGCTACCACGAAATTCGTGACTTATAATTTAAGAAATAAATTGTGGGATTTGGAAATTTGTGAAATCAATTTACCTTAGCAAAGTAAAATATCAAGCAAAACAGCAAAGATGACAACAGAATGCTCAGAAAGACACCGAAAAATCTGATTATTTGTATATCCAAATACCTATCTCACGGAATTTGAAGGTAGTTAATAAGGTACAGACGAAATATTCGCTATAGGTAGTAACAATGCTTTTAGTTAATTTAGAAAAACGAACCAGGTGAACCGACAGCTTCGGAGGTTGAAATCCCTGCACAGTTTATTTTTTAAATTAAATAAGTATCTAGGTAATTGGTCCCATTAAATTACAATTTTACTACAGTACTTATTAGCCGTCTACTGTTTTTTCTATTTACACGAAAGAACTACATTATAACAGTGGAATCCGCGATTAAACCACAAAACAGAAGTTAGTTCTGTATATAACATTCTCGTAGTGAGTAGGTAGAATCTCTTGGAATTTATATTTAAGTTTTTTCTAGAGCCGTCAGAGTGCAAGGTCGCTTTATAAACAGTCACAAACATAGCTACCTATTTAGTATTTGTATCTGTACGTTGTAAATAAAAAAGAGCGGTTGAAACTAAGCATAAAGAAAGAAGGGATGGCCATGGAAACCAGAAAAGTAGGTAGGTACTTGGTCAATAGTAAGAGAAAGGATTGTATTGTACTTAATAGAGATGAGTAAACAGGCGTTAAAATGATTTTAACACTATTAATTAATACTTACCCAAAATTTCTAATACCTCCTATCCTAAAGATGGAAACAAGGTTATTTAGGAAAGTAAAAGATGTTTTGATTGCATAAACGGGTGTAATTAAAAAAAAAAATATGGAAATGTTTTTAAATGTGATTAAAATCGGTGAATCGCGACGCACAGCAATGTGTACATTAGATCACACTTGCTGACTGACTGATGAGTTGAAATATCGATGCGAATGACCGCACTCGTAACCGGCTGCCGGCAGATATCCTTGAGAAACATACGTCTCCGCCGCCCGCATTGGATATAGCTAGTATTTAATATTTACGGAGTGTCTTTGTTTCCATTTATACAACAGAAAATCAGAGAGACACAGAATATTTTGTGTAGAATCGAATGGCGCTCCACCGCAAACAGCACCGCCGAATGCAGACCCGGATTCAACACTAAGGCACAGTTAGATAATAGTACTACGACTAAGGCCCGTATTCCATAACAACGCTCGGTTGTGAATCCACTGTCAGTATGATATTATAACTGTCATTTACAATATACTTAATCAGTCCTCAGATCTCGTTATAAATCGAAATTCTGGATTGTGTATCGTTGAAATACGGGCTTAAGATGTTGATCGTGATTACGGATATGAATCAAAACCATGAAAAAAATCTTTTAAATATTTGAATACGGTTCACGTGCTTTCACTTTCATTTGTTCTTTGTCAAAAATAAAACAGAATGAATCAGTCAATATTTCCATTAATTACGTACAATAACCAAAATAATGCCTATAAGCTATTAATTTGTAAATCCATTAATTATAATTTTCCCCGGATCATCGGCTTTACATATTTGTGGAAACTCTGGTTGACTGGTTCGGCGTTGAGGGTACTCTTCATAGTTTCTGCGAATAGTCGTTCATACACTTGACCATCGTAGCAGCCTAGTACTGAATGCAGTAGCTGAAAAAGATTTTGAGAAATTAATGTGATTGTATCAAAAATAGAAAGTGATGAAGAAAAAATTGACAGTTATTATGTGACGAGAAAAACGGTCAAATATAAAGTTAAAGATTTAGGATCAGAGAGAGAACTATGAATGGCGTGGAAAGGAAAAGAGTGACTGAGGAGATGACTTCTAAATGAAGCCGAGCCCCAAATAATTGCGACCCGGGTAAAAACGGTAAAAAGGGGTTTATTAAGTCGGTAAACAAACGTGCACAGTTCACCTAACGGTACGTGGTTAACGTAATATAGCCCTTTTGCCAGTAATATAATATTATATGAATTTAGATCGGAAAAACTGGACATTGAAAATGCGACTTGGACCAGTGACCGGACCAAATGGAATGCTCTGACCAACTGCCCCTCTAGACAAGTGACAACTCGTTGGTAGAATAAAATGACGAATGTATGGCATTTGACGTATTTGTCAGTCGTTAACGCATGTCATAAATGTCAAATCCCATACATAAAGGGGCGGAGTTACTTGGACACGTCTTGGACATTCGAAATTCTCCAATATATATTGGTCGGTAGCTTAGTGGTTAAGGTCAAAACGTCCCAAATTCGAATCCTGGCCATTACACTACTGACGTGAAACCATTTCTAACACACGCAATTTAGCTTAGCTGGAGAGGTTAGAGGGAATATTAGTAATTTGAGTCACTAATTTTCTTAATAAAATAAATCCAGTAAGTAAAACTTACTTCATCACGTAAGTCAAAAGCATCAACTAGTCCAACAGCATTCGGCCGTATCAGCGACAACAGCTCTTCGTACCTCTGTTGCAAGTCCACAATATCTTGTTCGGATATTGATGAATACTATAATAATAAATAAATAAGTGTTTAATTTATAAAAGGGTGGTAGTTAAGTATGCATCATCCACTCTTCAATTGCTTAGGTTCGTACAAGTTTCCAAAGACGTTCTCACTACATAAATGTCAATCAATCAATAAGCCCATTGTAGCCATACATACATATGCTTTTTTATACAACTGTGGTGGTAGACAAGCACACGGCCTACCTGATGGAAAGTGGTTACCGTGGCCTATGGACATGTGCATGAAGGGAGTCACACTCGTGCTGCCGACCCTGTGAACACAGAGAGTTTCTGTGCCGTCAGTATAGAAGATAAAGCAGGAATAGCCTTTGGTCTTCCCGCTGACAGCACAAAATCTCTCCAGTGAGCTTTGGCTACCCTACTCACCGCCGGGAACAGTGAGGTACCCCAGTCGAACTGCTCAATTGAACGGGAATACCGCCGTGTCCTAAGCGCTATCCTTTCCTCTAAAGCTAAACCATAAAAGCATTACCACGATTACATACACACATCTATACATGAACATTTAATACGAACTGGCTGAGTTCCTCATGATAAAACATTTTATAAATCCATTATAACTATGTATTATGAACCTCAAATGTATAGACAACCTAGGTCGTTCCTCACTGTGAAAATCTAGCAAGAAATAATTATTATTTACGATAATTTTCAAATAACCTTTTATAAGTGTACAAAGTGCACAACTTAGCTATAAATTATAATTTATTAAACTTGAGATATTATTTAATAAAATTATACGTTATAAAAGTTAGTTTAATATCTTATCTTTTCAACTGTAGTTTGATAATATTAATCTAATACCTCTAGGGGACACCGACAGAGAGAAAAACACATATAAACGTTGTACATTATCACGATAGCAACACAATATACGATTATGAATTATATTATCTACTTGTTTGTTTTCTTTTTAAATACCTATCACCGTTTATTTTATTAATTTGTTCTTTGATCATAACATTCTTAACAAAGGTCAAACTTAATTTATTCTGTAATTCAAAACATCAAAAATATAATAAGCGTGAATAATTTTGATTGTTGCAAATATTTTTGATTGGCATATAGCCTGTCTGAGGACTGACAACGCGACGGCCGTCTCACAAGAACCAAGTCAGTTATTTAATAGGTGCTTTGACTAGCAGATGATTAAGCCTTAGCTTACTTAGGCCCTCACTTCGGTTTAGTCGGTTCGCGTCCGACATAACCTCCCCCTCCGGCTCCGGCGGGGGTGGTACCCGTGGGGATTTCCCGCACGCTAAAAAAAGACCCTGAACTTGTTAATAGGGCCCTGTAGATATATCCTATTACCACTATTACTGAACGAATACTATATTTTTATTTTTCGCTCTCGGGCAGTTTTAGTAAAGTCAATGTCAAAGTCAGAGTCAAAAATCATTTATTCTGTTTAGACCATTTAAGCGGCACTTAAAAAACGTGAATTAAAAAAAAACAAGCCTAGCTTAGTAAATGGACGACCGGTTCGAAACGCGGCCCCGACCTGAGAAGACTCCGGCAAGATACTCAGCGAGCATTTATTTTTATCTATTTACAAACATTTGCTTAATCTACTTAGTCTAAATACAATAGTTTGCTTGAGTAGCATAGTTGAGCGAACAGCTGATGGCTAAGCTTGTTTATCACCTAAATACCTACTCTTGGATTTTGTGGCAGTTTAATCTTAATTACTTTTTTAAATTTATTCACAGGTATATCCCTAATTTCATTAGGAGCTCCTTAAAAAAGCGTATACAGTTAAAATATATCTCACCCTCAACAAATCTCCAGTGTTCTCCAAAGCCCAGTAATGCAGGTAGAGGCTGACAAGATGCTCCATTACTACCTTAACGTTGGTGCTAGATGACGCTGTAAGTCTTTCTATCTCCTTTCTATACGTCTCTGCTATCACGGATCGACAATGCGCCTGAAAAAAAAAACAGAATGTAGTTCATTTTCATACGATTACCCCCGCGGGGTCCCTCTCACCAAAGCCTCCAGCCTCTTCATCATAGCGTTAATTCCGGTCGCATCCGAAGTTTTGACTTCGGAGTCCGGGGGTCTGCTTTTTTCAGTTGCTATGCTTCCAGCTTTAGTTGCTCCATGAGAATTAAATTTTAACCATTCATCTGGTCTAACTAGCCAGATGTTCACAGGAAAAAGTTCCGTTGTTTCAACCCATTGGATATTGCAGTTGGCTACGGCAAATGATTGAACTCTAAGTAGTTAAATTTTCCAGGCGTTCACTGCATCAGTCTAACACAATACTTCAGAATGAACTAATATAGGTGCAAGAATTTTCCTAGGTAATTCTTCCGTGCTGTGGACTGTAGATAGGGAAAAAGTGATTAAATTTAAGTTAAGTAAGCATATATGCGAATTACCTCTGCCGCGGCTACAAGTTGTATGGTCGTTTGTTGCCATGCATCTTCGTATGACAGACCCGTCCTCATACGTTTCCTTATACTTTTTACACATGTAGATATATTTCTAAAACATACATAAAATTCGAAAATTTTATACCCGTTTAATTTGACAAATTAGGTTGGACATGCTTTTTGTTTCTAGTCTTAAATACAATGATTGAAATAAAGAAATTGAACTTCCATTGTATCTTTTTTTGTTTTGCTTTTGAGAACCTACCCTGCAGCAACTACTTGGGAAGCTTTGATGATGCCGTCAGATGAGCTGTCCCACGGCACCCTTTCGCCAGAAAGAGACGTTGTCAGATAAGAGACTGTTGATGTTAGTGGATTGCCTGCTTCAGCTTGTTCAAATGCTTTTACCAAGAATCTGCAAATGACATATAACATTATCGCAATAATTTTTTAAATAATGGATAGACTGGAATGCAATATATTCCAATCATAGTGGTGTTTTCACATTGTCCTATAAGATTTTTATATTTTAGGAAAAAAATCCTTTCATTGAAAAAAATATGATAGAAAGATAAAAATTAGATTAATCTTTTGCAAGATTGCTGTTTTTCAATTCATGTATCTACTAACTAAAATCTTAAACGTTTTGCATTGTCTCAAGCAAGCCAGATTAAACATAACTTTTATCCAAAATTTAGTTGGAAACTTCCCTTGTTCGAGAAACTACCAAAGAGTTCTTACCTCACAGTCTGTAGCAACAACACAGTATAATCTCCTTCATAAGTCCTGGTAGCAGACACGAAGGAATACACATGCGGCAGGCCAGATGATAGCAAGTACCCGTGTCCCCCACAGGCATAACGGCATTGTTCTATCAGGTACGCCGAGTCTGAACTACTGATTGCTTTCAGACAACTTGAGAGTGCGTGAAGCTGGCAAAATAAAAGATATAGAGTTTAATACAAAATATAAACGTAACTTTACGTTCGGGTCAAGTTCAATGCCAAAAAACTGAACAGTGAAAGCTTAAAGTATCTTTTTCATTTCTCTTTTAGGTACCTTAAGTAATTTATTGAAGTTGAGTCAAGTTGGTGTTTTGACACCCCACCAAAAGCTTTACAGCTGAACCTAACCGGAAGTGCAAGCCGATACACCTGCGGATTAACGTACGAGGTTCTGGTGCAGGATTTCCTCTCGGGGTAGATAGACCTGAAGATAGTAGTATTCGTAAAATGCAAGGAGGCAATGTTGCAAGGAGAAATAGGATGATCCTGGTTCGATGGTTCAGGCTTCGGATGCAACCCGGATTGGAGCTCGGATAAAGAGAGATAATATAGACCGACCGTGACCGCAATAACGCGCCTTAGTATGTGCATGGTGAGACATGAGAAGTATCGACCAATCGACCGTCAGATTTGGTCAGTCGGCCGCTAAAGCTCACGGTGGTATCACGCTTGCTCTCAGCTCATACTCTTTCTTTCTCTTTCCATACCTCGTCCCCTGCCATGACCCGCTTTCCTAGAGTAGTAGTGGTAGTAGATACAGCGGTCACGGCACAGATATTTATTTTAGTTTTTATTCATTTAACTTTATACACATACACACATAACTTCGAAAAGCATCGAAAAGTCATTGGTGTGTGCCAAGGTAAAACCTGGGATCGAACCCGAGACGTCGTATTGGCGGACTCAATGCCGTATGCATTCAATACCAGTCAACCATAGGGTGGCACAGAGCTAAAGCGAGGTAAGCACAAAAGGATTCTACATTTTGTGTTCCAATAGCCTAATGGTATGGGTAATGAACTACTGAGACGAGGTCTCGGGTTCGATCCCAGGTTTTACCATAGCACACACCAATGACTTTTCGATGCTTTTCGAAGTTATGTGTGTTTTATCGCAGGTTTATAAGTGCCCGGTTAATGGCAAAAGGCTCGCCACCTATTACATTGGGACCTAAACATAAACTGGCGAAATGTGGGTGCTAGCACCTCTGCCTACCCCTTCGGGGATATAGGCGTGAGTTTATGTTATGTATGTTATGATATGTGTTCCAATAATATCACAACAAGCAATACATACAATAATACATACAAACATACATATAATCACGCCTTTATCCCCGGAGGGTTAGGCAGAGGTGAATTAACACCCACATTTCACCAATCTGTATTCGGTCCCACGTAACAGGGGGTGAGCCTATTGCCGTATTCCGGGCACTATTATTGACTCGAGCCATGCATCTGAGGCTGAGTCCTGGCTGTATATATCTGTCTGATGTTAAAGTTAATCAGCCCTATCCCTTAGTCACCTTGTACGACACCACATGGGAGGAGAAGGGGTGGCCCAAATTCTACTCTACCGGGAACGACGCGGCTACAATAATACATCCATAATAAGTAATATATACACATACAAACACAATATATAAACAATTTATATATCTATACACACATATAGGTACCTACAATATAAACGATATAAACATATATCGATAAGATAAAACATATTAACGTTGAGATGACTCTGCTATCTCTTTGAAAAACCAAAGCCGAACTCTTGACTTGAATATATCCCGGGTCGTGCTCATCCTGATCACGGCTGGCACGCGTTCCATAGAAGGACAGGCTGAACAACGAAAGAGGACCCTAAGAAGTAAGTTCTGTGGGAAGGGCTTGAGAGGAGGCGATCAGGTTATACTGTAATACACACCTCAGGTAAACTGTCAGTATTGCCGTGTTTCATGTCAGCCGTCACGGACTTGAATGTCTTCAATAACCAGTTGCTAGTTAACTGTAGCGCGTGCGCAGTTGCTATGCAAATGAAGAGCTTGTGCTGTTGAGTTACGTAGTCCAATATCTGAGGTTCTGGCTCCCTGGGAGAAGAATGCTGCATGTTAGAGCCATATGGATATCTCAATATGAATGGATAATTTGAGCTGTGAAGTAAACACGACTGTGAAAATTAGTAAACACTTGAACAAATAATTTTATAATATGTTGTCAGCATGCAATCGTTGGAGCACAGTAAGCGCTTACCGTAGGAGAGCCGTGTTTGTTTATTGACTTGTTCGCTAAATTAATTTATTGTCGAAGGGAGAATAGAAACCCCTTATAATATGTAGACGAGAAAAGATAACCGTTTATCATTTATTCTACATTACCAGGCATAGCATGGTAAGTACGGTTTTTAAAAAAAAAAACGATTTATGGTTTCCCCAAGACCTATAATACCTTTTATTTCGTGCAGAAATCCCTTTAGACAAAGTACCTAATAAAAATAATCCAAACAAACCCAGGCCTAATTTCAGACTGCCGTCTCACTGCTGAATATCTCGTGGCTATGGTGCAGGCCTTAGCTAAATTAAAAGCGACTTCGTTCACTATAACCACACGCACTAACACCATAGTGCCGTAGGTAAGCTTCGCGTGCCTGGCTTTCTTGACGTAGGTTCCGTCCTGCAATAAATATAATAACAAATAATAAACTAACTGTGTCTATCAGAACCGCGGGTGTACTTTTTTAATTTGGATGAAAACTATCTTAAATAAATGTACCTAAAATGTACTATTTAGTACTTATATTGAATTTAATTGTACCTCGTTCAATACCTTATAATCACAATACTAAAGTGAGCCGCCATTCTGATACCAGGATGGCGGGTAAACTCTAAATCAGTTAGCATATTTTTTTTTATCATTACGAAATAAATGTACCTAAAATGTACTATTTAGTACTTGTATTGAATTTAATTGTACCTCGTTCAATACCTTGTAATCACAATATGAAAGTGAGCACAATATGAAAGTAATGATTAAAAAAAAAGACGGGTTGCGCTCTGGGAGTGCCGGCAGAAGTGAAAACATTTTCTTTTTTTCTTTCTTCGTTATATACATAGAAAAAGATAAAAAACAACATACCATACCATACCTATAATATAGCGCTAATCATAGAACCTATCACTTATTTTCTGCTAATTTTCTGTCAGAAGAAATTAATAAATTATAAAAAGAAAAAAAATCACATAAAATAATAAATTACAAAAAGAAAAAAATATCATAAAAAGTAATAAATTAGAAAAAAAAAATCACCAAAAGTAATAAATTATAATAAGAAAAAACAATCACAAAAAATCCCTGAAGGCCAGGTGGTTTGAACCCGATACTATCTGAAACTATATCTATTGTAACTTGCAAAATACATAGTCTGTACCTAATCTTGTATGACGTCAGTCGTCGGTTACGGTTCAAAGGTCAACTAATCCTGACGCTTCCTTAACATTTTATACCCATCCAACGCCGCTAAAGAAGTTTTCACTTCAAAAAAATATGCTAACTGATTTAGAGTTTACCCGCCATCCTGGTATCAGAATGGCGGCTCACTTTAGTATTGTGATTATAAGGTATTGAACGAGGTACAATTAAATTCAATATAAGTACTAAATAGTACATTTTAGGTACATTTATTTAAGATAGTTTTCATCCAAATTAAAAAAGTACACCCGCGGTTCTGATAGACACAACTAACTGCCTTCGCGAACGCAATCCAGATAGCAGCTCATTGGGAAAACAGAATTTAAGATTGCCGTCGATTCGACGTAAAGAAAATCTTGAAAGAAGAATTTAGCCAGCTTCAAATTTGGCAACTTGATTGTTAAAAAGTTTTTTTATTCAATTTTATCAGTGGTTACTAAGCCTCTTGAATTGGGACTTATGTGGTTGCTTCAACATTTGGAAACAAACGTTCTTCCAATGTTTTACTAGAGGTTGACAGAACTTGCATGGTGCCCCCTTGAAACATTTGCACATCGGTTGATCAATTCTTACCTTCAAAACTTGAGCATTCTTCATCATCATATGCTCCCTAGGAATCCTGTAATGGTCAAAAGCTAGATAACCATTGTCAGCTGTGTTGTAGCCCATCTTCGGACCGATCTCCCCAACACTGATACCGGGAAGGGGCATGTGCGTCTCTTCATCTCGTATTTGAACTATGAAAGGATGCGTCCCATGACATTCACCCTTTGTGTATAACTGAGCTACTACGACACAGTAGTTAGCTGTTTTACCAACTGCAATTTAAACAATAGGGTATTGTTTATTTGAACGACTGCCTAAAGAAGCTTAAAACACACAGACACATATTTGCCTATCTGCAGGAACCTTCTTATTCCTGGAATAAAAAGCCTATGTACTATTCCGGACTATATTCTGTGGACCATATTTTTTTCATATTAGTGATTTACTAACAAACGTTCACACCATACTCGCTCATTTATTTCACACTCTTGACTGTAACTTTGCTAAAGCAGGGAAAGTGATCCCATTATTATCATAAGTGTGAAAGAGTATTTATTACCTAGCTAATTACACTCAAACGGCTAAAAGGATCTGGCTAAAATTTATTTCAGAGTTAGATTGTAGTTTAGAATAACGCTTAGGCCACTTTTAATCCTGGAATAAGATCCCATAGGTGGAGTCATAAGGCAATGAAACACTTACGACCTCCTGCCCACCATTTGTACGAAGTCAGCGTTGGACTGTGCAAAATAAATTCTTCAGTTTCTGGGTCATATGTTGCTGTTGTCTCCAATCCTCGGATAAAAGTACCGTGACCCATTTCTGTCTGAAATAAATTCAAAATAAAATATATAACTATGTTGAACGTTTGCGCGAATTTATGTTTTTACTAGCTTTTGTCCGCAGCTCCGCCCGCGTGGATGTCGGTTATCGCGACCAAACATAGCCTATGTCCTTTCTCAAGGCCTAATCTACCCCTATAATAAATTTCATCAAAATCGGTTTAGTGGTCTATAATCGGTCTATACTAAAAGCAACCGATATGTCAAAATTGGTAATGAATGCTTGCATCCATTTATTAGTTATATATAAGAATTATATTATATTATTTGTGGTTATATCAACAAATATTTTTGTTGAAAATACGCCTACATGGATAAACTTGAAAGGCAAAAATTTGTCGTTTGTACCAGATAACCTCCGAAGTAGCTGGGCTCATCTTATGCGTAACCAAGACTACCTTAGTATAGAAAAAGTAAAAATAATCCATTTAATACTAATCGTTACAGAATATCCACATAATTCCATTCATTAATCGCACGGAAGTAGTGATCTCCACCAACCTGGGCATAGGCCCCGATAATATCCATATTCAACACCCGCGGTAGCCAATACGCCACTTGTTCAGGAGTACATTGACCCATGATAGCTGGCATAAACATTCCCAAGTGAAGGAGAAACGGGGAAATTTCTTTGAAGAATGCATCTGATGTACGTCGGAAAATTGAGAAACTGGCACTGGAATTAAAAAATATTTTTAAATATAATGTTAATTAATGACTATCTGTCAGTCTGTTTATGCTCTTTTCATGTGAGTTCGTAGTTATTTATTATTTAGTTAGGATATTAGAATAGATAGATTTTGTGCTCCATAAAGTTTTTTTTTTTTTCAGCCAAAAATATATCTCATTTTTTACTTAAATTGTAAAAAGGTAGCTTGTGTATCGGGACTTGAATCCGTGGTTCATGCTCGAAGATTACTCCATAAAATAGATAATGCTCTTCATACAGAACTAGTGCGTCCATACAATTTATTATTTTATGACCATATTACTTGAATAGGACGTCTAACTACGCGGGTAACAAATACCTGACCTTGCCGCCTTCGCCATGCCCCAATAGGAGGTTTATAATAGACCCAAGAAGCCCTAACTTGAGGTCGTAGAAGATGATATGCTTTCCATTGAACTCACGATCATGAATGCCAATACAGTGTGAAATGGAGGAGTTAAAAATTATGATAACTTAAAACGGAGGCGAAACTGATGATATTCTAGCACAACGTGACCGTACCTTAAGTCCTCAAAACCAGAGGAAAGAGCATCATTATTCTTAAAAAGATTAGCACAAATACAAGACTTCCGCACTGCGTTCTCATATTTCTCTTTAGGACTCATATATTCTTCAGGGATAGGGTCTTTGAAAGCTCCATCATCCAGCGTTATGCTTTCTGTAACATGCAAATACTATGTCAGAAACATACCTACGCATTCCCAGGCTTCGACAAGGAAGTAGGAAGCGTCTGGATGGCTTTATGAGTCTGGAATAAAGGTTTTTTTATACCTCTTAGGTGGCAGATAAACACACGGCCCACCTGATGGAAAGTGGTTACCGTGGCCTATGGACTTGTACAACACCAGGGGCGTAACAATCGCGCTGCCGACCCTGTTAGAACAGAGAGTTTCTGCGCCGTAAGTGAAGGAGATAAAGCAGGACGAGCCTTAGGTCTTCCCACTGACAGCACAGAAACTCTTCAGTGAGATTTATTGGAAAACTATTGGATAAAATGAACAAAGAACAATGGTAGATTCACAAGGAAACTTGTATGAATAAAGAAAAATAAAACATTTTATTTGCCATCCTACATTATATAATGCCAATCCGACTATCCTACTTCTGTTCATAATTGCATAAAAATACATAGTGACTCGCCATTGTGTTCATAATATATTCCGTACTCGCTTAATGTTATTTTTAATTAGTTGCTAATTTAAGGTCAACTGACTACATCACTTAATTATTACTCACAATGCCAAGTTTAATACGCAAGCCAATACACTGATCCCGAAGTTTAAGGTACTTTTCAGGAAGCCATGGTCACGGGTAGCACAAAGCTGCTCGAAAGCAACTACAATTTCAGGAATAATGCAAATCATAAAATAAATCCGTTAATAATAACTGGTCAATAGGTATAAATGCCTAGTAGATTTGCAGACTTCCATTGTTTCATGCTCTGACGATAAAAATTGTACAATAACACCTACCTACTACTTGAACTTTAAACCTACAAAGGTGTGTGGACCCAGTATGGAATTTTACTACTAGCGCTTGGTATAAACAATTTTTCACATATACACAAACTAAAAATAATACATGCTGTTTTATAGGGGTGCCCCACAACAAAACAGCATTAGCTCCGCACACAGCAAATTATCAAAGAAAAAGATTTTTGAAAAGAGATATCAAGAAGCATTTGTGGCACAACGTGGTAGTTGAAGCCAGTGCAGGCGCACACAGAGAGCGGACGAGAGTTCTGAGTTCCGAGTTCATAGTTCTGCCAACTATATAAGGTAATCTGTGGTTCTGTGTTCTTTAAAATGCACCGAGAGTATATTTTACGCCGAGATGGAGAACGCCTGGACGCCGCGATATCCGAGATTGCAAACGCGGAAAAGTTAATTGAATTGGTGAAGAAAAGGAGATTATTTTACGATTTAAGTGATTTAGACATCACCATGATATTTAATCTTTAAGTAAATCTCCTTAAAAATACTAATTTTATCTTGTTCTTCGCGTGTTGTGTTAATTGAGTGCACCTCATACATTCTCCTTTTTTTAGAAGGTCCACAAGAGCAAAAATTCTTCATCAGAAGATGAACTTTCTAGTGACAGCATGTACAAAGACACAAACGAAACTAGAACGCTAGAATTTGAATCATATGTAGTTAGACTGAGTTGAGGAAAGGCTTGAAGGAGGATGATCTGTTTTTCTGTCTATTTTTAACCGACTTCAAAAAACGAGGAGGTTCTAAGTTAGTCGCCTATGGGACTTTTTTTAAATGTATGTTTGTGACGCAATATCTAAGCTAGATTTGTACGGAATTTTATTATTTTTGCAGCGTTGGATAGGTAGGGTAGTGTTCCCATATCCCAGTAGTCCGGATCTGATGCTGAGATCCTGGAGAAATCGAGGAAAATCCACAAAAAGCTTAGCAGGCATGGAATGCTATATTCCCAACCGCTGGATCGCGACAGGAGCGAGCAAACACCCGTGGTTTAATAAGCCGTGCAGAGAAGCTAGAGACTGCAAGCAATCTGCGTATATGGCTTGGACCATGGCACTTGCCAATCAGCTTTTTCGCGCTCTTTTATTCCGCGAGACAAGTCCCGGACTCGTGGAGGACTGCGTTCGTTCATCCTGTGCCTAAGAAAGGCGACAGAACAGACCCGTCAAATTACATGCCTATTGTTGTAACCTCCTTTGTCTCGAGGGTGATGGAGCGCGTTATTAGTTCCGTTTAACATATCGGGTGTATTATGTTCCTAAAAGATGTAAACTGTGGTTGATGGCTTGCAGGACTAGATTAAACTTGGACTACGAAGGTAAATCTTGGCCCACTAAAACGGGTAAAATAAATATTGTAAAAAAACCGACTTCAAAACCGAATTGGTAAAAAAAGTTAAAAATAACAGAATTTAGAGTGAGAATTTAGAGATTTTCAATCTGTTTTTACATATTGCCACGTAATTTGGTAAATAAAAGATAAAGACATTGGGAGTGTCAATATTCTTTCAATGTTTTTGTCGCGTAAAATGGTATACGAAAGAATTTGTAAGGGAAAAGCAGTAGCTAGAGAAACTAGGGATGCATTCCCGCAATTCAAGACCAGAACGTACGACTAGCGCTCTAACCATCTCATATAAAGAACAAAATTAATAATCTCGAAACTTAAAACGGCTTGACCGATTTGAGTAATGTACTTTTGACGCCAGGTACGGACAGCTGCTGCACTTTGGTGCCCTGGATGAACGGCAAATGCCTAATTTGGTATGCAACTTGCGTCAACACAGTAGCCACCAGCCACCTCAGTCGCACCGTTCACTCTCCGTCTGCCGCGCTGGAAGAAGCCAGCTCAAAAAAGACCATCAAATATGCCGAGTTAAAGCCATTGTACCACTTTGTGCCGATAGCGGTGGAGACCTTGGCTGAAGCAGAGAGGCCAAAATCTTTATAAAGGAAATCGGAATGTGGCTCATAGAGACAACTGGTGACTAATGCTCAGAGCGTTTCTGATGCAAAGGCTAGCCATCGCTATCCAGCGTGGCAACGCGGCGAGTGTGATGGGTACTTTCGCGCCGGGAACGGTCAGGGGCGGGTTATTTGATTCATTATTAATTTATTCACTAAATAAAGCTGCAAGTATAGTATAAGTTAATTGATAAATTATGAATATTAAGCAAGTAACAAGGCTTCCAGGTCGTGTCATTACTTACTTTACGGTACCTAACCGTACGAAAATGGCGTGCTAGTGCTTCACTTCTCAGATTTTAAAATTCATTTATGCAGATAAGAAACAAAATATCCATACAATAGGAATTAATAACCTCGAACTCTGCTTTCTTATACTGCCCGATATATTATTATAAAACGATATTCTAGTTATTTACCTCAAATCGTTGTTCTGTAAATTAGAAATTTGCACTAACTTTATTCAATGGATACGGGATTCTGGAGTGTGTTACATGACTTAGAGAAGTGTCCTGAATATCCCATAAGGTCACTAATACGACACACTAACAACAAATGCGCGCAAAAAAACCATAACAATGAATGCGTTTCCGAATAACGAAATCAATTAAATACATGATAAAATACGAGACAAATGTAGGTTCGTCCACATTTAGCCTTAAAGAATTACATAATGTAAATTGACGTCTTAAAAACTGCCGCAGTGGAGTTTGCTGCGCCGTTTCTTCTTCAATAGCGCCTTTGAAGCGGTGGTAAAATTAGCATTAAGTAGAATTATTATTGATATCAGTAAGAAACAATCATGTAAATCTATACTGAATCAAAATCTTTGACTTATTAATGTACCTACTTATTTGAGACACTTTTTAACGAATGCAAGCTACCAAGAAATACTCAACACCACCGTCGCGCGCCGTAGCCATGCGCGCTCAAAATGCCTATTAATCTTCCGCAGACGTACCGGTAACTACATTCCGCCGGTAATAGCATGCGTTTTGTTTTTCGTATATTTCATGTAATTCGAGTTTATTTTACTAAGTTTCCAGTTTCTGACAAATGCGAGAGAGGCTTACCTAGGTATGTTCAGCAGTGGAGTACAATAGGCTAATTGGTTGATGCATCGTAACTCTTAATAGAATAAAAATTAATTTCTTTCTTTGTTCAAATAGTTGATTTTCATTCGAAATATCGCATTATACACTTACCAATTTTCTTTCTGAGTATCGTATTCTGTTCCCCACCATCGATAATATGCGTTACTTCAATCAAATTAAAATTGCATTTCGCCCTTTCCTTTATCAGATCTTGGTTGACCTCCATGACTGTTTTGTTCTGACTCATATTTACAACAATATACACGTTCACTGCACTACACAATTCACATCCATCTACCGAATTTTACTTTACTGAATAATATACATATTTGCATATGTATATACGGTCATGGAAGTCACTAGTACTAAAGTACTGATGATTGAACACGCGAAATGTAAGCTTAAAGTGAAGGAAGTACCGCATATTATCGATTGTGAATCGTTTGTTTCTTCAAACCTTAAAATAGAACAGGGCTCGGGTCTTTGGTTGATCAGTCCTTTTGTTAATTTTGTTGGTGATATATAATATGCATATGCATGTAGTTTCTGACGTTTGAAGGCTCAAGAAGTTTGCCCGCACTTATATGTAAGTATACCCAGCTAAGAGAGGAAAGCTTACGCCAGAGTCACGCTCTTCAATCCGTAGGTGTACACTGTGTACAGGATTGCGAGTGAAGTTGGATTGACCTCCAAAGATGAGATCTTTGGAGGTCAATCCAACTTCATAGAGTAACATATAAATAGATCTTGACAAGCAAAGTACTTAAAGTGATCTTTTTCTTCATCCTAGCTTTAAGCCCAGTCGCATCTGAAGCTTTCAACTTAAATTCTGCGGTCCGCTTTACCAGTCTAACTGCGAATTAGGCTGAATTTAGATATTTTCTATGAAGCGGCTACCATCTGACCCTCACAACCCAAATGCGATATCGAAGCATTGCGTTTAGACCAGCCATTGGACTTTTAGCACTCCAACTACGCGCAATGACTGCCATAGATGTTCGTATGGCAACCAGCCCCTCTAGACAAGTGCCAATTCGTTCGCCGGCGATTAATGGAATAGAATGACGCATATATGGGATTTGACGTTTCTGACAGTCGTTAACGCATTTCAAATGTGTCAAATCCCATACATTCGTCATTCTATTTCCATCAAACGCCGGCTAGCGAATTGCCACTTGTCTAGAGGGGACTGTCATCACTGTCTGACGGCTTAACGTGCACTCGGTGGCACAACCACACGAAAGCAAATAGAAATACCCATATTCATGTATCCAAATATTTGCATTGAGCGGGGATCGATCGCGCGCCTCCTGTGTGTATCGCCCGCGTTCACTACCGCTACGCCAAGGAGGCTGTCGTGCACAATGATCCTAATGCCTTGGTTTTCCTCCCTTCTTATTGACTGATTGTTCTGATATTTTGTACCTAGGTACACACCTTTAGTTCGCGCAATAATACAATTCAAATCAAAAAATAAAATAAATATATAAAATAAAATGAAATGAAATGAAATGAAATGAACTGAACTGAACTGAAATGAAATGAAATGAACTGAAATGAAATGAAATGAAATGAAACGAAATGAAACGAAATGAAACGAAATGAAACGAAATGAAACGAAATGAAACGAAATGAAACGAAATGAAACAAAATGAAACGAAATGAAACGAAATGAAACGAAATGAAACGAAATGAAACGAAATGAAACGAAACGAAACCAAACGAAACGAAACGAAACGAAACGAAACGAAACGAAACGAAACGAAACGAAACGAAATGAAATGAAATGAAATGAAATGAAATGAAATGAAATAAAATAAAACAGTTTGATTTGCTCATAATGCCTTGGTACTAAGATCATTTTGAGATCATTCTGTCGCTGACTGTACCTAGGATGTTTTACTTTCAAACAAATAGCAAGGAGAATGAGGAGATAGGTTGAAAAGTTTACACAGTAAATGTGATTAAAAAAAAGGCATATTCATGTAATTCATTTCAATTTTAATTATGAAAATATTTATTTTGTCCACTGTTACCCTATACTTTTAAACGCATTAGATGCAATATTAATGACATGGCTTATTTAAGTAGCGGTAAAAAATATCTAGGTAAGTATAGACTAAGCAATGACTTCTATACATACGAGTACCCCACTACCTGTCGTCGATCGACCTTGGCCAGCAAAGTAAACTAGGTACTTCGCATCTTGCTTTTTTGCTTTCATCACCAGGGCTTTAGTATACACAGAAGTCATTGAGACTATACCAAAATCAGTGTTTTATGTACTTAAAGTTACGCTTGCCGCTTGATTTTAAATAGATAAATCACTGTACTAAATACATAAATACACTTGTGGAATTCTCAGAAGACTACAAAATATGTTTATTATATAATCTGTGCTCAGATATTTTCTATTCGCATCTAGAATAATCTAAATCACGCAATGGAGCTAATTCTGAGGAGCTACCCTGAAACATGCCTATCACAATCGTATTAAAATACATTTTGTTGAAAAAACATTTCAAGACGTTGGATATCACAGCTTGGCTCTTGTCATGAGAGGTTTCAGGTACTTGTGAAAGCTCTGGTTGACGGGCTCCGCGTTGAGGGGACTCTTCTGGGCTTCTTCCATCAGACGTTCGTATACGCGACCGTCGTAAGCGCCCAGAGTGGAGTTCAAAATCTATACAAAAGAAATGAGAACACATTTTAATAATTCATAAGGCATCAAGAAAAATCGTGAAAGACAATATTTCGCTGACATATTATGTAGTTTGAATAATACACTTCACTTGTAATTTTTAGTTTAATTTTATTTTAAACCTGTCCGGTTTTACCTCACAGCATTCTCAAAAATTTACATAACACTGCCGTGAGATGAAACCGGTCAGGTTCAAAATAAGAATAAACTTTATAAGAGTAGTGCATTATTAAATATGTGTGATAGATTCCACCAAGCATAAGTCCATCTCCAGTATTAACAGTTTTATAATTAATATTTTATTGCTTATAGTACAGACGTAACAGCGCATAACAGCCATAAAGGCAGTTTTTTATATAAAAAAAGACGGGTTGCACTCTGGGAGTGCCGGTAGAAGTGAAAACTTTTTCTTTCATTTTTTCTTCGTTATATACATAGCAAAAGATAAAAAGAACATACCATACAATACCTATAATATAACGCCAATCATAGAACCTATCACTAATTTTCTGCTAATTTTCTGTCAGAAGAAATTAATAAATTACAAAAAGAAAAAATAATCACAAAAAGTAATAAATTTCAAAAAGAAAAAATAATCATAAAAAGTAATAAATTACAAAAAGAAAAAAACAAAAAGTGTCATGAGGCCAGGTTTGAACCAGGTACTATATGAAATCACAAGGACTTACAGTCGAAGCGCTAACCGCTATGCCACGAAGCCATTTGACGTATTTTGCAAAATAGCTAATATTGTATGACATCAGTCGTCGGTTACGGTTCAAAGGTCAAGCGATCCTGACGCGCGAGTTTAACAATTTTTACCCATCCAACACCGCTAAAGAAGTTTTCACTTCAAAAACTGCCTAAATGTAACGAGAGCGAGTGACATTATTCTTCATCCTAGTGTTAATATCAGTCGCATCCCAAGTTTTCACCTCGGAATCTGGGTTCCGCATTTTCCAGTCTAACGGCGGGTTTGGCTGAACTTCGATATTTTCCATGAAACGGCTGCCTGAACTCCACAATCAATTGGCGATATTGATGCATTGCAGTTATTGGACTTTTGAAGTGAAAACTTCTTTAGCGGCGTTGGATGGGTAAAAAGTGTTAAACTCGCGTCAGTATCACTTGACCTTTGAACCGTAACCGACGACTGACGTCATACAAAATTAGCTAGAGATTGTTTATTTTGTTAGGTACGTTAAGTAGCTTCGTAGCTTAGTGGTAAGCGCTTCAACTGTAAGTCTTTATGGTTACAGATAGTACCAGGTTCAAACCTGGGCTTCTGACACTTTTTGTGATTGTTTTCTTTTTGTAATTTATTGCTTTTTGTGATTATTTTTTCTTTTTGTAATTCATTAATTTCTTCCGGCAGAAAATTAGTGATAGGTTTTATGATTGGCGCTATTTTACAGGTATGATATGGTATGGTATGTTCTTTTTATCTTTTTCTCTGTATATAACGAAGAAAGAAAGACAGAAAAAGTTTTCACTTCTGCCGGCACTCCCAGAGTGCGGGTCTTTTTTTCTAAATCACTTAGATGGTAATAGCAGTATTAAAGTATGTATACTACATTGAATCTGAATAAAATGTCATCCACCAAGAACTACTATTCCACTACAAATACTAACCTCATCTCTGATATCAAACCCGTCGACTATTCCAACGGCATTCGGTCTTAAAAGTGCCAACAATTCTTCATAGCGAGCCTGCAGCTTGACAATGTCTTCTTTGGACATGGTTGTATACTAAAACAGTAATCATACAAATGAGAATGACTACTTGGGTAATTTCACGCATGCCTAATTGTATGCTAATTTTGGTGCTATTTTTCAATCATAGGTTTTCCGATGAAAAAATTTAATGATGTTGTTTTAGAACACATTAGTATTCTAGATATTTAGAAGGAAACAAAAAACTGCTTTGTAGGCCTTCCACCGAAATTGCAACATCACTCCGAAATTAGCAAAAAATTAGGCAGCGTGAAATTACCCACTTACATAAGTTCACAGAATCACCTCTTGAAGATAATATAAGAGTTTATTCAAATTAGATATATAGGTGTGAATTATAGGTGATATGAAAGTATAGGGCGTAAAAGGCCTTAAAAAGCAAACCTACTATTTTTGCTTTGTTTGTAACATCGTCTTTTCATGCTTTTTCTGTAGGTATAATATCACACTTCAGAAGACTCTCGTATCTTCAAGAGGTAGTTAAATAGGGAAGTCTTTTGAAATAAATAACAAAAAAAATTAAACACCCCACTGCTGTTTAAAAGATCGAAACAAGTTTGACAGCAGGCGCCAATCATAAACCTAAAGAAAATTAATGGCTACCGCCTGCTAAAAAACTTGATGCGTTCTTTTAAACAGCAGTCGGGTTTTTTAATTTTTAATAATTATTTTTTTAAACATTACCATCTTGGCACAGTCGGGTAAAAGGGAAGTGTTATATGTTCGAAAATATTATAACAAATTGCGTGTCAGCAATAGTTTAGGAAAATATACATCTAGTATCTCTGCCTTAATTATATGACATTAAGTTAAAATCAAATAAAATTACAAACCATTAGCAGGTCCCCTCGTTTCTCCAAACTCCAGTATACTAGATATAGCTCCGCTAACTCCAGTAGAACTTTGCCTAAGTTCTTAGATACCGTCTTTGACAACCGCCCCATCTCTGTCCAGGATACTTGGCATAGGATTGCACGGCAATGAGCCTGATGAACAAATAGAGAAGAGAGAATTAATAGCTAATACAGTCGCAATTGTATGTCGGAAGACCTCAAAATTTCATGGCAATCAATTGAACCATATGGATATAATTAAAACTTGTGATTATGCCCGTCGATTTCTATTTTCTAGTAGGTAAGCACTTTTGTGCTAAAAATGCAATAATCGAAAGTGATTCACAAAATCGAATCTTTAGATATACATCTTGCATTCATACACTTGCAACAAACTTCCACAATATCAGAACAACACGTTTGAACATACAATATATGAACTTTTGTGATGGACCAACTAACCATTTATATGCCTAAAATGGTAAAAACAATGGACCAAGGTACCGCAAAAAGTTATATAGTGATCTGATTTCAATACTTTTGCTTACCTCGACTGTTGAAACTATCCAGAGGAAACATGAGGCTGGTCGTAAAAGTGATAACGGGACATTGCCGACTGAATAGGCACCTGACACTTATAGAGGTGAAAACTGACCCCAAATGCCCAGAGTGCATGGAGGAAGAGGAGACCGGTCTCCACCTGCTGGCCGAATGCCCCATGTACTCAATAATAAGATGAGAAAACTTGGGGCGGACACCCTAGAAGCTCAAGACCTCGAGGATCTGAAGTAGAAGGAACAGGGGAATTGGGTGAAATGGCCACCGCAAAAAGGCAGATCACCCGTCCCCCGTTGGAAATAAGTAAGTAAGTACCTCGCTAGCATTCACTAATTGTACTGAAGCACTATTCCACGCATCTTCATAGTCCATTCCTGATTTCGCGTACTTTTGAATGGAGTCATAAGCTGCCTTTGTCGTCCTGAAAATTGAAATTAACTTCCATACATTTTCTGAGCATCTTCTCGAGGTTAAGACGCCATTACTTAGACATATCACAAATATCTTACGTGAGTGGACCTCACATTCCAAAGTGAAAGATTTTACACTTGAATGATGGTGAAGAACATTTTTAAAGGAGTATTTTTATTGTAATTTTATTGGGATAGGACGTTATAGATACTCGTAGATAATATTTCAGTAGACACAACAACTCTCTTTCTCTTTGCCATGAACCATTTTACCAAATAAATATAAATAAATTCATCAATAATAAAAATAAATTCTGTTCACTTTTCAAAAGTTGTAACCGAAATGACTCCCCCTAACCCCTATAACTGAATAACTTAACTGTATTCAGTTATTAACTTTACTTAACTTAATTTGATTAGGTACTTCACTAACGGTAACCAAAATATGCCTTTGTCATATTAAACAAATACACTACTGTTAATTAAAGTAGTATTTGGATTTTTGTGTTTAATCGCGTTTTCTTTTTAAACCAATAGTAAACCGAGTTTCAAATTAAAAATATTAAAAGACACGTCAACAATGTTTACCTTTAGTTCACTACCTAACCAAACGGAATATACTATTAGGAATGGGTACACATCGGTAGTGTAATGGCCAGCATTCGAACCTGGAACCCGTTAAGCTACTTCAGTTCTGATATCAGGTCCTTACCCTGCAGCGGCAGCTTGGAAGCCATTAACGATACCATCAGGGGTGTTGTCCCACTGAACTCTGTCATTTTTCACGAACTTGGTCAAGTAAGACACTGTAGGGGTCAATGCTTGGCCGCCAAGAGCTCCGTTTGCCCAAGCCTTCATTAAAAATCTGGAAACAAAATAACGTCTTTATAATGGAGAGATCACACAATCTAAAATATGCAAAACTTTATCCCTACTAATATCCATACTAATATTATAAATGCGAAAGTAACTATGTCTGTCTGTCTGTATGTTACGCTTTCACGCCTAAACTACTGAACCGATCTTGATGAAATTTGGTACAGAGGTATATTAGAGCTTGAGAATGGACATAGGCTACTTTTTATCACGAGAAAGGGGGTTTAAGGGGGGGAAATAGGGGATGAAAGTTTTTATGAAAGTTTATCATTTCTGAAGATATGCTAATGAAATTTGGTACAGAGGTAGATTAGAGCTTGGGAAAGGACATAGGCTACCTTTTATCGCGAAAAGGGGGGTAGAAGGGGGGGACTAAGGCCTTGGGATAAAAGATTGTCATTTTTGCAGATTTCCTGATGAAATTTGGTACAGAGATAGTTTAGAGCTTGGGAACGGACATAGGCTACCTTTTATCGCGAAAAGGGGGGTAGAAGGTGGGGGACTAGGGTCTTGGGATAAAAGTTTGTCATTTTTGAAGATTTCCTGATGAAATTTGGTACAGAGATAGTTTGGAGTTAGGGAACGAACATAGGCTACCTTTTATCGTGAAAAGGGGGGAAGTAGGGGGGGACTAGGGCCTTGGGATGAAAGTTTGTCATTTTTGAAGATTTCCTGATCAAATTTTGTACAGAGATAGTTTAGAGCTTGGGAACGGACATAGGCTACCTTTTATCACAAAAAGAGATGAAAGGGGGAGGGGGGAATATGGCTATGGGATGCAAGTTTGTCTTATTTGAAGATATCCTGATGAAATTTGGTACAGATATAGATTAAAGCTTGGGAACGAACATAGGCGCCGGAACTATTGCCGCGAAAGACGAGGTTAAAGGGGGGGAATTAAGGAATGAAAGTTTGACAGTTTTGAAGATATCCTGATGAAATTTGGTCCAGGGATTAATTAGAGCTTTTTAACGGACATATGCTATAGCATAGAGATGGATTAGAGCTTGGAAATGGTCATAGGCTACCCCTTATTGTGAAAAAAGGGAAAGAAGGGGGAGGGGGGAAGGGGAATAGGGCTATGGGATTAAAGTTTCTCATTTTTCAATGGCAAAAAAAGAGGGAGAATATGGCATATTTAGTAATAATAATAATAATAATAATAATAATTTATTTATTTATCAAAAAGTGCTGTACATTGGGTTATTACTAGTTTTACAAATAAGGTCGAATATAACTAATTTAAGTATAATAATATCTACATTATGAGAAAGTGTAACACTGTATATGGTAAAAATTTAAAATATAATACCTAATTACATTAACAATTTGGGACCTACCTGACCTAGGTTTTTGTAAACCTGTGTTTCAGGCTATGTCCGTTCAATGATAATTACTTGTTGCAATTAATTAGTTAACATAAACCAAAGAATCTATTGCATATTTACAGCTTAACGCTACCTACTTTAGTATTTCTAGCAGTTTTTCTGTGTCCGCATAATCTAGTTTTTCTAGGTGTTCTGTAATTAAAGCCTTGCAGTTCCAATAACTTAGGCTATGTATGTTTAGTAATTTGTTAAATTTGTTATATAGAAAAGGACCCAAAAACATATAAAATCTATTTACAAACTCATGTTTAGTTTGTGGTTTTTCACAAACTATTCCCTTTCTTCTTTTATCTAAGGTTATTGTTTGTGGAGGAAGTTTGGTATGTTGGTATAGTATGAGGTTTAGAATAAACAATTGGCGCACTGTTAGTACTTTACATGACTTGTAGAGCTGATCTGTGGGGAACCTATATGGTCGAAAAGTGGCTACTTTTAAGATTGCTCTTTGGGCCCGCTCAAGGGGTAATAGGATTGTGCGTCCTGCACCACCCCAGGAAGTTATACAATAAGTAAGAATGGACTGACATAAGGCCCAGTATACCTGTTTAATAATCTTAGAGCCCGCTATTGCACGCAAATTTTTGAAGATATACATTAATTTCCGTATTCTAGCACATAGCAATTCAATATGTTTGCGGAAATTCAAATTTGTGTCAATCGTTACACCAAGATATTTTATATTGTCAGTTTTAGTTAATGTAGGGCAAGCGCATGCAGTGTCAGCGGTTATACAACAATGTGCATTTATAATTATGTTAGTCATAGGTTTGTTAGTATTTCGCATTGTAAATAACATGTATTTTGTTTTATCAGTGTTTAGTGATAGAAGATTTTTCTGAAGCCATTTAGTCACAAAATTGAAACCATTTTGAGCGTGTTTAAATACCTCCTCTCTTGATTTGGCCGCGAATAAAAGAGCCGTATCATCGGCATATGATATGATAAATCCATTTTGAAGAGTCGAACTGCAAAGGTCATTTATATAAATTAAAAATAAAGTGGTTCCTAATACACTCCCTTGTGGGATACCATATCCACTATTTTTCATTTCAGAGCTTACATTTTGTCCAATCTTCACACATTGCTGTCGGTCCTTCATATAATCCGACAGTAGAAGCAGTTGCGTCCCTCTTACTCCGAAAGCCTCGAGTTTTTTTAATAGTAAAGAACAGGAAATAGAGTCAAATGCTTTGGCAAGATCCAGAAAAATCCCCAGGGTGTGCATACCTTTGTCTAGGTTGTTAGTGACATAGTCGGTTAGTGTATGTACAGCTTGGCTAGTTGACCTATTTGGCCTAAAACCAAATTGACAGTCCGAAAGTAAATTATTGTCTTCTAGATATTTTGTTAATCTGGTGTGTATAATTTTTTCTAATATTTTCGATAGGCCCGTTAATACTGAAATAGGTCTATAGTTATTTACACAGGTTTTATCGCCAGATTTAAATATCGGGGAGACGACAGCTCTCTTAAGCGCTATTGGGAATATGCCGTTAGTTAAGCATAGTTCAAAAATATGTGTTAAGGGCGGTGCAAATACGAATTTGAATTTTTTAAGTATGCTATTAGAAATATTATCCCACCCAGTAGAACAAGTGTCCTTTAGCCCCGTGATTATTCTGGTTATTTCTTCAGCGTCAGTACTTAATAAAACAAAGCAGTTTAGCGTAGAAAAGGTTGAGCGTACATTGTGTGAATCCAAAGCAGTGGAACCATCCCCAGCGCAGACAGGTTTGATAATCTTTTCTGCTAAATTTTTACCAACATTTACAAAGTAGGTGTTAATTTGATTCATTGTATCGAGTGAGTTCTCTTTAGATAATAAATCGAATGGAGGTTCGGGAGGTTTTGATCTGAACGTATGCTTTTTTATGAATTTCCAAATTTGCTTAGAACTGGTACCTGCCTTTTGCAATTCATTCCTGTCATATTGTACCTTTAGTTTTTTAAGTAGATTATTGCAAAAATTCCTATATCTTTTATATATTAGTGCAAGTGTTTCGTTGTTAGGTGCATGTTTCGCCCTAAGGTGTAGTCTATCTCTATGTCTTATACATCGGACGAGCCCTGGAGTAATCCATGGCTTAATGCTAATATACTTTCTAGGTAATAATTTAGTGGAGGTATTATTTAATATTGCTGATTGTACAGATTCTATAAAGTAGTCTAATGAGGTATTTGGATTGTCTGAGGTGTAAACTGGGTCGAAATCAATGCAGCGTATGTCATTTTCGAGGCTGCACATGTTAACCTTAGTAATGCTGTTTATGCAAGTTTTTCTGGGTGAATATGTTTGTAATGATAATACAATAGCCCGATGATCAGTAAGCCAAGAGTTAGTTATTAATGTCTTAGATACTACTTTAGATTTTATGATCAGATGATCCATGCAAGAACCAGTCTTAAATGTTGGGCAGTAGTGGGTGGGCAGCAAACCGTGAAATGAGCAAATATTGAGATACTTATGTGCTTCAGTCTTGGCTTCCTCGGGGACGATATTAATGTTTATGTCGCCAATGATTACGACATTTTTAAAAGCCGTTAACCCCTTTAAGTTTGTGTCAAGGGATTCCAGAAATATGTCTATACTTTGTGAGGGAGGGCGATAGATTGCAATGATTACCGTATCATCCTTTATTTTAATTATGAGACAGCTACATCCATGAAACAATGGTTCCTCGACTACTGTAATCAGGTTTTTCTTCACATACACGACCAGTCCATCGTTATGGTTAAGAAAATTACCGGAAGCGTATGACGAATACCCGTCAAGAGAAGGTAAGTTATTTCCCTGGCTCTCTAGCCAACACTCTGTTAGAACTATGATATCACAACTTAGGTTTAGATCGTGCAACAATACTTCTAGGCCATTTATGTTATGGTTTATACTACGAATATTTTGAGTTAGTAGTGTTAGTAACTTTCCACCTGTGGGTAGATATTGCTTACAATTTTCTGCGTCACAGATATTTACTTCAGACACAGAAAAACTATCTAGGTCCTGCACCAGTTGATTTGGTGGCATTATTCAACTTAAAACACAAATACAAATAAAACTAAATTTACTAATACGTCTAATGTGCTAAAAACAAAACTTAATTGGTGGCGCTCTCAGGCACCCTCATAGTCTATTGAGTTTATATAATTCGCCTCCGCGTACTTACGGGCCGGGCAACTGTCGTCACCCGTTTGGTGGTCACTTTTCTTCTTAAACTTTTTACATGTCGCACATACTGGGGAAGAAGCTTTCTTGGTGCACTCCTTGTGAGAATGACCCACCTCTCCACAGTGATTACAAGTGGGAGCAGCTTCCCGACAAAACTTTGCTGCGTGACCAAACATCTGGCATTTAAAGCATCTGGTCACAATTGTGAAATCTCTTACTGGGCACGACGTCCAATTGATGTAAATGCGCCCTTGGTTTATTAGTATCTTTCTGATGGCAGGAGGTACCTCGAAAATGTAGTTACAGGTAGGAAGGTTTTTCTTACCTGACTTATGGCTCAGCTTTACTGTGGCGAAGGACTCACGTGTATAATTCGGCACCTTATCTGCGAGGTTTTGCTCATAAATACACTCCAACACCTCTTGTTCGGTAAGTGTTACTGGGACACCAATAACAACGATTCTCGGTCTGCGCTTGGAAGGTTCTTCAACTGTAAGGCCTGATGAAACAAATTTGTCCGAGTTCTTCAATTTTTCAATATCTCCTCTGTCTTCTGTACTTATTATCACGCCTCCATTTCTAACTTTCCTGAGGCCACGAACATGTAATTTCATTTCCTCTGGTGATATAATTTTTTGGACTAGTGCCTTGGTCTCATCGCTGGTCTTATTTCTGTCGTTCGGGTAAATTGCTACGGCACTTAAGTTTGCGGGACGGACTAGGTTATTTGCTCCTTTCTTCACCATGCTTGCATACGAGGTTGATTCGGCAGGTTGTATCTTCTCAACGACCTGCTTAACCTGTTCTAAGGAGGCCACAACATTCTGTTGTCCCTGCAGGTGCTGAATGCGTTCATGGGCTACGAGGGCTTTTTGTTTCAGAGATTGGTATAAAACCGCCATCTGAGATGTCCCATTTGAGACCTGTCGGCACAAATTATTCACTCGGAGGTTTTGGTCCGAGTTCATCTTCCCTTCAACAATAGTGCAAACTTCACTTAGAATTGCCTCAATTTTTGTCATCCATCCCTGGATTTCAGACATCGGCAACACTTGCGTTGACAAGTCACACTCATCGTCTTGTGGTGGTATTGGTTGAGGTTGGGGGCGCGGGGAGGGCGTCGGTGGAGGACTCCTGAGAATTTTCTGGCTTCGGCCGAACGGGCTAGAGTCTGAGCTAGCCATAATTAGTTATAAATAAATAAACTCGTTTATCAGTTTAGTTCATTTTTGCAGCACGACAAAAATGATAAACACGCAAAACGAAGAGCACTTGTGGTCACACGACACACTTATTTTGCCTTACACTGCTATTTTCTCTCGATATTTGTTATATTATTACTGAATGATTTTCATTATAATTAACAAAAAACACGTCTGCGCTGTAAGTATGCCAGCTAATGTATCCTTTAGAGTAAGAATTTCTTTTAAGATGTCCTCATGAAATTTGGTACAAAGGTGAATTAGAGCTTCGGAACGGACAAAGTCGAGTAGCGAACCAAATATAGAAGCGAGTGGAGAGGCGAGTAGATATTGTGATAGGGACGAGTGGATAGGCGTGTAAAGATCGAAAGTCGAGTAGAGTCGACTACAGGGGAGACTAGATATGCAACTAGAGAGTCAGTGGAGAGGCGAGTATAGAATCAAATAGAATGCAGTAAAGGGTTGAGTAGAGAGGCGAATAGGGAGGCAAGTGGAAAGACGAATGTAGTGTCGAGTAGAGATCGAATAGAGAGTTGAGTAGAGGTGCGAGTAGATAGGCGAGTGGGAAGAGTCAAGTAGAGAGGCGAAAAGAGAATCGAATGGATGGGCAAGTAGAGAAGCCAATTGAAAGGCAAGTATAGAGAAGAGTACAAAGTCGAGTAGAGAGAGGAACAGAGAAGTCAGTAGAGAGTCGAGTATAAATTCAAGTATAGAGGCGAGTAGAAAGTCGAGTAGAGAGTCGAATATATAGGCGAGTAGAAAGTCGAGAACAGCCCCTCTAGACAAGTGGCAATTCGCTAGCCGGCGTTTGGTGGAATAGAATGACGAATGTATGGGATTTGACGTAAATGACAGTCGTTAACGCATGTCAAATACGTCAAATCCTATACATTCGTCATTCTATTCCATTAAACGCATGCTAGCGAATTGCCACTTGTCTAGAGGGGCAGAGGTGAGTACATAGTCGAGGACAAAGTTGAGTAGAGAGGCGAATTTAATGCTCAATAGCGTCGGATCAATACTAAGCGATAACCGACATTCACGCGGGCGGAGCCGCGGGCAACAGCAAAATGAATCGCTGAATGTGCTGCTAAGCGCAAATCTCGAAAACCGCTGAACCTATTTCGCTAATTCTTTTTTAGAATATTCCTTGCAGTATGAGGATAATTCTTACGAAGAGCAAAATAACAAAAATGCCTGAATAAATCTAAAACCACTTTTCTATACTCCCATATAAACGATTCGTAATAAAATAATACTTAAAAAGCAATTTGAACTTTAAATTCATACCATAAACTTCAAGTGATAGTGGAGATATTCCGGGAAGGCAAAACAATTGAGTGACGCATAATCGCCTAGGGGTAGTGCTACGGGGTTGAAGTATGCCACGGGCGAAGCCGAGCCGAATATGAAAGCCCGTGGCCTGCCATGTTCATCAGAAATCTCTAAGTAGTTTCGCAACGCAGTTTGGGTCTAACTATGACGCGGCTGAATACATATTATATGCAATATTTGCCGTGATATGGTACGACTGTCATCTGACCTCCACAAGCAAATTGGTGATAACGAAGTTCTTTAGTAAAACTAGCACGAAAGTCTCATTAAAGCAGGTATACCATCTTGCAGATAGAGTTGGTTTGTGCTCCTAAAGATCTTGGACAAACAAACAAACCATCAAACCTTTTCATTTAAGTAAAATACTATTTAAAAAAGAACATCTTACCGCGCCGTCTGCAGCAAGAGTACTGTGTACTCCCCTTCGTAAGTAATGGTGGCTGAGACGATGCCATGTATGATAGGCAGGTTTGATGACGTCATGTAGCCGTGGCCTCCGCACGCCAGGCGAAGCTCATCAACCCTGTTTGCTGCGTCTCGACTGCATACTGCTTTTAGACAGCAGGAGAGAGCATGGAACTGTAAAAAAATATTTAAAATATAATGTATGTACATAAAAAGCATTAAATTACCATATCTTAACTGACTTGAAAAAAAAAATTAATATAGTCACTTTATATAGACAATACTAAAGAAAACTAAAACAAAAAGAAATGCGTCGTGGAAATCATCCGCATCGCATGCCTCTTGGTGTAGCGTTTCCAGAAGACTGGCAGCATTGCCACGTTCTATGGCAATGCTTAATCTCTGAACTAAAAAGAGGAAAGTCTTCTGGTCGCAAGAAGCGTCGATCATACGCTTCGCAATCTCCCTTAAGAGATAGCGGGCGCTCGGACCCCAAGGCCCAAACGGCACAAATTCATAATCTCCAATCAGATTGGAGTATTGGCGCCGCTTAAGAGCCTCTGCTGAAGCTGCAGCAGCACCGGCACAGCCAGCCGTGCCAGGTATATGGGTAAGGGCAATGGTCTCGACGCATGTTGCGTCCCACACCAGATTCCTACCCATTTTCCAAGGTATTAATGAACCGGTCTCTTGCCATCGTCGCGCGCCAAACCGTTTGGTTCAAGCACAGCTGGCATATCGGCGGTGACAAGAGCACGGCGGATTATGTCGTTGAGGCTGGCGTGCCGTGGAATTCGCCCAGCGCTCCTGCACCACGACAGGCCATGGTGTCCGAGTCGGTCAACTGCTTCTCCACAACGGCAAAAATCAAATTAGGAAGTTGATATTCATGGTAGTTTAATGAAAGTAGGCCTAGAATCTACCGCCAGCAAGTCGATGTTGATGATAGACGAGGCTCTGATGCAGGCTGTTTGAGAAGTTAGAAAGCAGTTCTTCTCACAAATGCTAAGATGACGATGATAAGACACCATCGCCCAGAAGAGTCAGCGAAAAGTAATAACGTCATCTAATGACATTGTAATTGTTTTTAAAATGTTATATTTTTTGTGTTACCTACACTAAAAATATCGATTTCATTTGGTTATTTTTTTGTTTTTAATTATAAGTTTATTGTAGTAGGTAATTAATTGTGTTCAGTTGTTTTGTGTTCATTCAATATGTGTAAATGCATTACTGTTTTGGGGTAACAAACACTTGTTGAGGTGGCGGCGGATGCACGTTCAAAAACAAATAAATAAATAAAATGTATTAAAAGAGTGATTACTACAGACAGAAGCGATATTGTGGAATGATATTTTATTTAGATATTCTTATATTATTACCTAAATAGTGGCATTGACATTCTCTCAACTAAATCACAAAGTACTTAAGCACGGACATATTCATTTGCTCCAGTATTATGTTAGGTCAGTCGTAAAGTTAGGTCTTATCAATATTAATATTTTGATCCCAATGGTTTCATATGATATTATTATTATGACATTATCTACCTAAAACAGTGCATTGTTTGTATCTATAAAATTAACCGTGTTTTGACAGAATGAATGTTTGTGTGTGTGCTAAAATTATGTCTAATAATAATAAAATTATGGAATCTCTTCGTCTTCATAGCATTAATCCCAGTCGCATCTGAAGCTTCTAACTTGAAGTCTGGGTCCACTTTACCAGTCTAACTGCGGATTTGCGTAAACTTCAATAATATCTGTAAAGCGACTACCATCTGACCTTCACAACCCAAAGGCGATATCAAAGCATTGCAGTTAGAAAAACTTATGGAATATCTAAGTGTAAATTAATAGCTCGTCTTAAAACAAATAAGAATAAACGACTTTATTTTTCCGACACTTTACCAGGGTTTTCTTTCTTTATTCAAGTTTTTTTAGTTCGTACGTTATGGCGTGGAGCTCTATGGATAGCAAGGGTGTAATATCTACAGCCTCGCTTCCCATTAACGCTTAGCCGCCTTGTACTATCCCCACAGTAAGAAGCCACTTGTGTTATTTTTCTACGTCACCGGGAATTATCTAGTCACGTAGTATTATTATTTCTATGCGTTCGTTTTTCAATGGTCTACGAAGAAATGGAAAGTTATAAAGGAAAGTAGTTGCGTTGCATTGTTTCACGGGCCTACGCATTTAACTAGATATACTTGCCAAGTTTGCTTTCTAGACAATTATTGGTTTACGGTAATAGAATTATAATGCACATGTTTGTTATACCCTTTCAGAGAAGCACAGTCGCTATGGTAATTAGCTTGACTCACTCCAAGTGGCCGGATCTTAGCTCTAAAACTTCTTAAACCAAGATCCGTATTGAGTAAGATATGTATTTACTTTAATACCTGATAATGTGTTACGTATTGTAAATAAACTGAATTACTTAACAGATAAAACAGGCCAATTATTCTAGATATCAATTATATAATCTCTTTATTTATACATGTGTATCAATAATTGATAACGGAATGTTATTAATACGCTTGCATTTATTTACTAAAATCAAGTACCTAACAGGATATCGATTTAATAGTAAGAATTATACAATTTGTGTATACTTGATTATCTCATCCACATCCATAAGTCCATAGCCATACCAATATTATTGTTGTGAAATTAACTCTATATGTCTGTCTGTTCGTTACACTTTCACGCCTAAGCCGCTTAAATAATTTGGATGAAATCTAGTACATAGATAGATTATTTAATTAAGAATCATCATGAATCATGGAACGCGAGAGTTTTAAAGATAAATAGATTAGACCTTAGGAAAGTACATAAGCCATGTTTGGTAACGATAAGTGGGCACATTCACGTGATGGAACCGGGGGCAATCATCATCATCTTTATGGAAACGTATTTTTCTGATTGCATCTTAGTCACAGATATATCTAACACTCTTTGTACAGTCGACAAAAGAAATACGATTGCACATTTTCATATTAAGTTGTATGTAAAAGTGTAACCGTATCTACTTGCCAACTGCACATAAAATACTTACTGGTATGGGGCCCTAGTTACAATCTCAAAGAACGGTCAAATCACGTACTGAAAGACGGATGTAACTTCAGTACAGGATTTCCTCTAGGAGTTGGGGATTTACGGCTTGTTTGCTTGAAGGGTATAAACGACAGTGGATTCTTACACTAAATAACTGACCTCTGGCAACTGGTCCAAGTTTCCCGATTTTATGTCGCTGATGACCTTGGAGTAGGAGTTCCATAACCAATGTCCCGTGATCCTGAACACATGGCTTGTCACCACACCGATGAACAACTTGTGTTGCTGAGTTACGTAGTCGATGATTTGTACCTCAGGCTGTCTGAAAAATTAAGACGAACACGTGAAAAGTCATGAGAAAATATAGCTTAACCTGTAGTGCTTCTGGGTGCCAAATTATTTCTCCTTCAAGCCGAAACACTTGCTCGGCAAACAGACGAAACTGTTATTCCAGAACGATACTAAATCGATTCGTATCCTTTTGCATTGAAACATGGATTGAAATGTCCATTTCTAAGCAAGCGTACAAGGGCCTATCAACACATTCAAGGCCCAAGTCAACATTTGTGAGGTCTTTCGAAATTGAAAGATCACATGACTGGCCAATCTCGAAAACATCAACAAACAAAGTGTAAACTTTGGACGCAACTCAAAAATCGCAAAAAACATGATAAAGATATAAATGAATAAGCACATTCTTACTCTGCTTTCAGCTGCGATTGATGTCTGACAGCAGAATATCGTACTGCAATGGTCGCTGCTCTTGACAGTTCAAAAGCGAAGTCCGCCAAGAGAATGACTCTAATAAACACCATCGTGCCATAAGACAGCTTCTCATTCTTCGACTTAATGTATGTGCCGTCCTAGAAAAAATACCTTTTATTAATCAAAACTATATAATATATACGGTCAAGTGGGTCAAGAAGTCGACCTTACGATCGGAAGTTCCCTGGTTCGATCGTACACTACCGATGTGAACCCACACCTAACACAAGCAATTTAGCTTAGCAGGAGGGTTTAAAGTGAATATTAGTAATTTCGGGTTCTAATATTGTTTAAGAAACTAGAGAAGGAAATTTTGATAGCCTTTTGCAGCAGATCTGACAGAAGATATATCTTATTATATGATTCATTAAGATCAATTCACTAACGATCGACTCTTACCCATTTAATTATGTTAAGCAAGATATAGTAAGCGAGCTGAAGTGGCAGTAGGCTGGCCACATGTATGGAAGGACCGGTGGCCGTTAAAGCGAACGAGTCCTAGAGTGGACCGCGAGAAGTTCAACGGAAGATAGGAGGCCCCCTAGCCAGATGGCCTGACGACTTGAAAATGTTGACTGGGACAGGCTGGATGCGGAAGGTGAAGGATTGGGAGCTATATCGTGTATTGGGAGAGGCCTATGTCCATCAGTGGACAGTATTACTAATTGATTGATTAAAGTATATTTATCAGTATTGTGGGTAAGGCGGAAGAACTTGCCTTGTAAAAAAAAGTATAATTTATATGTTGTTTGGAAACCAGCCCCTCTAGACAAGTGGCAATTCGCTAACCGGCGTTTGATGGAATAGAATGACGAATCTATATGATTTGACGTATTTGACATGCGTTAACAACTGTCATATACGTCAAATCCCATATATTCGTCATTCTATTCCACCGAACGCCAGCTAGCGAATTGCCACTTGTCTAGAGGGGCAGGGCAGATTTTGCTATTATTTTTTTCATAGCAAAACCTGTGCGACAGGTGTGTCTGTGGGACACACTGTAACCGATTCTATTTGACTTTAGACTCTACTTTTGTACTATTAACATCTAAAATTAAATGACAGTCTTATAGTGTGAATGAAAAATGTTATAAACTCTTTCTATTTTCATTTAGGACTTTAACACTCAGCCATAAAGTCTAAAATTCAATGACATTTAATGCAATGTCAGAGGTATGACAGTGATTTTATTATGTCATAATATTAGCGGATGAATGAGCTGCAGGTGTAAAGTCAGCATCATTAAAATGTCACTAACAAAAGTACTCAAAATAATCCAAATACCAAAACCCCAATTTAATATTGGTTATTAGAGTACTCAAATAGTTGTAATCCAGAGTGGTCTAACTATCTTAACAATCGGTCTTCCAGAATTATGTAAGTTAGTAGAGTATTCATATTCATATACATAATCACGCCAGTCGATGGTATCCATTCAAGTATACCTAATTTTAAAAATCTAGAAATTGTCATTTATCGCATTTTGTATCCCTTTCTTACTTGTAAAGCCATCCCTATCACAAAATGGCGGGATGATAAGGGATGGGTATATGAGTAAGAAAAGGATACAAAAGGTGTCAATTGACCATGTCTTTTGTATTTTTTTATAGTTGACAGTTGCATAAGCCATGAACTATCAACTTCCATTAGTGAGAAAAGTATGAATGTCTATATTTTTTGAAATTATACCTGACTGGATACCATCGACCGGCGTGATTGTATATATGATATGAGTACTCTACTAACTTAGATAATAGTGGAAGACTGATTGTTAAGATAGTTAGACCACTCTGGATACTTATAACTATTTGAGTACTCTAATAACCAATATTAAATTGGGATTTTGGTATTTGGATTATTTTGAGTACTTTTGTTAGTGACATTTTAATGATGCTGACTGTACGCATACGTGGTAGATACCTACCACATTACGAACTCTTATTCCCGGGTATGCTCATACTGTGGAATGATCTGTCTGGTGTAATTTTTTAAAGCTACTACAAAATGAGGTCCGCCAATTGCACATAGGCCCCTATAATCCCTTCCCATCAAGTGAACCGTGTACTTGCCTACTACTTAAGTGGTATATAAAACACGTACCTTTAAAACTTGGGCATTCTTCATAAACATATTTGTTCTTGGAATCCTAAACTGTTCAAACCCTAAATAACCATTGTTCGCAGTCTGGAAGCCCAGTTTAGGTCCAACATCTCCTACTTTGATGCCTGGGTAAGGCATGTGAGTTTCTTTGTCACGGATCTGAACCAAAAAGGAATGGATTCCGTGGCACTGTCCTTTTGTGTACAGTTGGGCAACCACTATGCAATGATTTGCAGTCTGTCCCACTGAAAGAAAAGAAGAATATAGTCTACATCCAGGCCCTCGATTCTGCTAATTTTATGACATGACAAAACCACTATCATATCACTGACATTGCATTATATGTCATTAAATTTTAGACTTTACAGCTGAGATTTAAAGTTCAAAATGAAACGAGAAAGAGTGTATAACATTTTGCATTCTCTCTACAAGATTGTCATTTAATTTTAGACTTTAACTGTGGAACCTTTAAGTCTAAAGTTAAATGGTAATGGTTACAGTGTATGCGGTACCGCAGTGGTTTTGCCATGAAAAAAAAATAGCAGAATCAGAGCCCAGGCCCCCAATTCTGCTAATTTTATGACATAACAACACCACCAAATTTAATGACATTTTATATAATGTCAGCGGTATGACATTATATAAAATGTCATTAAATTTTAGACTGTATAACGCAAGTCTTAAGGTTCAAAATGAAAAGATAAACATTTGTCATTTACTCTACAAAATTGTCATTTAATTTTAGACTTTAACAGTTTATATGTAAAGTCTAAAGTTACATTGCATTCGTTAGAGTGTCTGTGGTACGGCAGTGGTTTTGCTATGATAAAAATAATAGCAGAATCAGGGCCCAGGGCGTAGTTAGGTATAACATAATAGATTCAGACATAGAAACCTACATCCTTTTTTAATCTGTTAACATAACAACCTACTTCTTCTTCATCCAAGCGGTTTATACAAAAGAGATGTGGCCGGGACGTATGACGGTATAAGTAACACAATATAATCTTTATGTAGTGTACAATAACGTCGATTTAGTCTTAGAGGAGAAATGCGCTCGCGCCTCCAGGCGACGTCCCGCCACTAAATAACGACACAATTCTCATCTAAGACAAAAAGGACGTCATTGTACACTACATAAGGTTTAAATTGTGTTACTTAAATTGTCCGCCACCAGAATACGTCTCCGACACGTCTCTCCTAAACCGCGCCTTAATTCCGGTCGCATCCGAAGATGTCACCTCAGGAGCCTGCGGTGTGCTTTCCAGACTAACTGCGGCTTAGGTTGATTTTCGATATTTTCCTTGAAGATGGGTTGTGAAGAGGTCAGGTGGCAGTCATCTGACTTCCACAATCCATTGACGATATCGAAGTGTTACAGTTAGATCAGTTGTGTTGTGGATGTTTTAAGTCTCCAACTTCCCGTAAGGACTGCCATAGATGTTCGTGTGACAACCGGGACCGACGGCTTAACGTGCTCTCTGAGGCACGGATATATCCAGAACGAACCAAATAGACATAATATTCATGCGTATAAATATTTAATTTTCTTGTAGGACACGACGGTATTTACGTCCAATTGAACAGTCCGACTGGGGAAGTACCTCCGCCTAGAAGAATACGTCGGCAATATTAACCTCGTGTTGTGTTCCCGGTGGTGAGTAGGGTAGCCAGAGCTCACTAAAGAGTTTTTGACCCGTCAGTGGGAAGACCAAAGGCTTGTCCTGCTTTATCTTCTACACTGACGGCACAGAAACTCTCTGTTCTAACAGGGTCGGCAGCGCGAGTGTGACGCCCCTGGCGTTGCATTCGTCTATAGGCCTAAGTAACCACTTTCCATCAGGTGGGACGTGTGCTTGTCTGCCACCTCAAGGGGAAAAAAAAAAGAAACTTAGCGGGAATCAAACCCGAGCTCCCTCACCACAGAAGCTGCCTAGTTTAAAACAACTTTATTAATTATTAATTGAGGGAACTCTTGAATAATTTCATGTTTTAGCTATACTATAATACTTACATCCTCCAGGCCACCATTTATAGGACGCCAAAGTGGGACTGTGAAGAATAAACTCTTCTGTGTCCGGGTCATAAGTAGCAGTTGTCTCCAGTCCACGGACAAATGATCCATGGCCTAGTTCCGTCTATAATAAAAAAAAATTGACTTTAGATTCCTTATTGCTTAGTACCTAATGTCTATTGTTTACTAATAAGGGATACTCACAAAAAACTCACAATACTCGTACAAGGATAGAACGGCTACACGTAGTATTCACCTGCATGTCGCGCGTTGCGACCTTTTTACTGTACAGTCAGCATCATTAAAATGTTGCTAACAAAAGTATTCAAAATAATCCTAATACCAAAAATCCAATGTTATATTGGTTACTAGAGTACTCAAATAGTTGTAAGTATCCAGAATGGTCCAACTATCTTAACAATTGGTCTTCCAGAATTATGTCAGTTAGTAGCGTATTCATATTCATATACACAATCACGCCGGTCGATGGTATCCAGACAAGTATAATTTCAAAAAATCTAGACATTATCAACGAATTGCATTTTGTATCGCGAGATGATAAGGGATGGCTATATGAGTAAGAAAAAGATACAAAATGTGTCAATTGACAATGTCTTTTTATAGTTGACAGTTGAATAAGCCATTAACTATCAACTTGCATTAGTGAGAAAAGTATGAATGTCTAGATTTTTTGAAATTATACTTGTTTGGATAGCATCGACCGGCGTGATTGTGTATATGAATATGAATACTCTACTAACTGAAATAATTTTGGAAGGCCGATCGTTAAGATAGTTAGATCATTTTGGACACTTAAAACTATTTGAGTACTCTAATAACCGGCGCCCGGCGGACGAGCCGTCCGGGTACCGGCCAATAGTGCTGCTCGACGAGGTGGGCAAGCTCTTCGAGAGAGTCATTGCCAAGCGCCTCGTCGAGCATCTCTCTAGAGTGGGGCCGGACCTGGCGAATACCCAGTTCGGGTTCCGCCGGTGGCGTTCCACTGTGGATGCCATCATGCGTGTGAGGACTCTGGCGGAGGATGCGGTCGCTCGGGGCGAGGTGATGTTGGCGGTGTCCTTGGACGTCTCCAACGCGTTCAACACCTTGCCCTGGAGTTGCATCAGAGAGGCGCTCGTGTATCACGATGTGCCTCTCTACCTCCGCCGCATAGTCGGGGCATACCTGACGGGGAGAGCCGTCGTCTACCCGAGTTCGACCGGAGTCGGTAGGCGTGAGATGTCGTGCGGTGTTCCACAGGGATCGGTCCTGGGGCCGCTGCTGTGGAACATCGGTTACGACTGGGTGCTTCGCGGTGACTTCGCGTACGGTGCCACCGTCACGTGTTACGCGGACGACACGCTGGTGACGGTGGGCGGGGCTACACACCGCGAGGCGACCCTGAGGGCCACGACCGCGGTTGCTCAAGTCGTGGAACGGATCCGGCGGCTGGGTCTCGAGGTGGCTCTGCACAAGTCCGAGGCCATGTTCTTTCATGGCCCTCGGCGCAGGCCAGCCCCGGGAGCCAGCCTTACAGTGGGAGGCACTCCCATCGACATCAAGCCCCGGTTGAAATACCTGGGGCTGGTGCTTGACGGTCGATGGGACTTCGGAGAACATTTCCGAAGTCTGCGCCCCAAGTTGGTGGCAACGGCGAATGCCTTGGGCAGGCTGTTGCCCAACTTGAGGGGCCCAGAGGACTCCTGCAGGAGACTCTACGCGGGTGTCGTGCAGTCCATGGCCCTATATGGGTGCCCCGTATGGGCGGACACCCTGGGGGCCAGATTCCTGCCTCTGCTCCACGCGGCGCAGAGGACGACGGCCTCCAGGACCATCAGGGGGTACCGCACGATATCCTTTGAAGCGGCGAGTCTCCTGGCCGGATCGCCACCTTGGATCCTGGAAGCGAGGACCCTTTCGGCACTCTATTGGTTCCGAAAGGAGGCGCGGGGGCGGGGACTCGATCCCGAGCCCGAAGAAATTCGGGCCGAGAAGTCCCGGCTCCACAGGGCCATGGTGACCGAGTGGGAGCTGCGACTTGAGCAACCACGCGCAGGGCACGCCGTGATTGCGGCGGTAAGACCCATCATAGGGGAGTGGCTAGAGAGGCCACAAGGTGGCCTCTCGTACCGTCAGACGGACACGGTAACTTCGGGCGGTACCTGCATCTGATGGGCAAAGAGCCAACGCCCGAGTGCCATCACTGCGACGCGAGCGTGGACTCGGGGCTGCACACGCTCTCCGAGTGTCCGGCGTTTGAAGCGCCGAGGCGGGAGCTTGTGACGGCCCTGGGGGTGAGAGTGCTCACGCTCTCCACCCTGCTCGCGGCAATGGTCCGCTGCGCGGATGCGTGGGCGGCCAGCGCCTCCTTCTGCGAGCAGGTCATGCTCGTGAAGGAGACAGCAGAGCGGGCGCGGCGCAGCGAGCGAGAAAGACTCGCGGACATCGCTGGCCGCGTTCGAAGGCGGCTCGGGCGTCGGAGGGCGCAAACCGACCTCCGCCCCCCATGAGCGCGGGCCTGAGGGTGACGGGTGGAGCCGCTCGTCACCCTAGTAGAAGCAGGCCACATCGGCGGCGCGCATCGTAGGACGATGCGCGCCCCCCCCATACCGGGGGCGAGTCGGGGACCGTGTGGTCCCCCCTCCCGAGGGGGAAATCGACGACAGAACCTTTCCCCTACGAACGTTTCGCCGACAGAACGATTAAATAATGAGTGAACCGACGACAAGGTCGACGGAGCCCCGCTACGCGGGGCTCCTACTTCTAGGTGGTTTATAAAAAAATTACCACGAAGGCCTAATGCGGGAGCTTCGCTACGCTCCGCTCCCGCATTAGCCTTCTAACCTAACCTATCTGAGAGGGGGTAATCTGAGTTGGGGTGTTAAATATATTGTAAATTGGTGAAAGATTCTGTCGTCGGTTCACTCATTATTTAATCGTTCTGTCGGCGAAACGTTCGTAGGGGAAAGGTTCTGTCGTCGATTTAACCAAAAATGAATCGTTTTATCGGCGAACTGCCTGTATGTGAAATGTTCTGTAGATGAAAAACTCATAAGCGAAACATTCTGTCGGTGGATCATTCGGCAGGGAAACGTTTGTCGGAGATATGTTTCAGAAAGTTCAAATAGTCCCTTTCCTGAAATGTCCCTTCCCGAAACGTCCTTTTCCTAGAATGTTTTGACGCACGAATATTACAAAGTATTATTTGATCTACAAATTAATATATTAAAAGTTGATTGACTACTTGGCTTATCTTATTTGAATATTCCCAGTTTAACCGCGTAGCAGGCATTCTGGGAAAGGCACATTCTGGGAAAGGGACGTTTCGGGAAAGGGACTATTTGAAACCGAGGAACATTTTGGGAAAGGGACATTCTGAACCTAAACCAACAGTTCAACAACTAACTTATTGCTTACTTGCGCGTACGAGCCAACAATCTCCATGGACACTGCCTTCTGCAAGTATTCCATCCTCTGTTCGTCGTTCGACTGATTTAGCAAGGTGGGCACGAACATGCCCATGTGAATCATGAAAGGAGTCATGTCTTTCACCACTCCGCTGGTCACGCGGTATTTGTTCGTTGGTCTGTTGACAAACAAAATCACTGAAATCGTAATATGATTTCAGAGAGAGAGGTAAGAGAGAAAGTAGTGGTATTTGAAATCCACTGCTACTAATACTAGTGCAATAACTGCTACCAGGACCACTCGTCAATTTAAGTAATGTACCGAATTCGTGATATGAAATAAGGATTTCTTTCTTCATTATTTTATTTTTTGGCAGTGGCTCTCATAACATTACTAACAATGACCACATTAGTCAAATCTTTAAACATGCCAGGGCCCCGTGCCCTGCTGTGCCATTCTCTAAGCATTCAGCGTCGAACGCAGCGCTGAGAAAGCCTTGATAGAAATTGTTATTGGTCGATATCTAGTGACGTCACCCAGCCCGAGCAATGACCATCTCTGTTAGGGCTGTTTCAGCGCTGCGCTTGACGCTGTAACCAGAATTGCACAACTGGAGTGAAAGCCTCGGATGCAATCGGGATCACGCTTACAATGATGATGACATACAGACACTTACTCTGAAAACATTACACTCCTTTTTTAGGCAGTTATATAACATAGCAATAAACATTACTTACTGAAAAGCATCCAAAGTGCTGTAGGTCTCGCTATACTTTCGCATCAGCTCGAACAAGATGCTACCCTTTCTTATACTATTTTCATACCGTTCTTTGTGACTTAAGCATTCTTCTGGCACTGGGTCTTTCCACCTTGGATCACTGCATACCAATTCCTCTGAAAAATTAAAAGAAACCTAGATTTGACGCACGAAGTTACCGACATTATGGCGTTTACAGAAATAATCTCAGTTCTAATACTAGCCAATGTTTAGATCCCAAGGAGCCGCGCAGGTCATCTTAAGAGTTTTGGAAATAGATGGTACTGTGGAAATCTCACCGAAATTCCACAAATAATTACCGAAAGATTCGGTCGCTTTTCAGGATCTTCAACCTAACTTGTCGCCACTGGCCACTAATAGATGGATGAGACTCTGACGTACGTTTTCCTTTCAGAGTTTCAAAGCCAAACGACAGCTCCTATAAAAGCTATAAAAGCAAACTAGAAAAGCGAGAAGGAGTGAGTGAACATTGTCCTCCGAAAGGCTTGGATACAACCAGAGGATCCAATAATGATGAGAGATTCTGAAGTCTACGCAGAACAAGTCACGGGCAAAAACTAGTACAATATATCTAACTACAATCGATTCATCGATTTCATGAATACATCTATAATTACTTCTACGTCGCTCTGATTTGTTTGGTAATTTTAGCTAAGTATCACTTGGTAATCATAACTTACCCTAAAAAGCCACTGATTCAAAGACGAACCTATTTTTTTGTCAATTGCAACTTACAAGCAAAAATTCATATCGCATATGATTCACAAGCTTGTTTTATATCCATAATTCAATTAACGATCAAATGGTGGCACTTTCGATCCTAGTTCAATCCTATTACAAGCATCTAAATCCAGCTGGATGGGTATACGAGAAGTCAGCACCAGATCGACCTTGACGAACAAAGTACTCAAAATGATCTTAATGCCTTGGTTTTCCCCCTCTTCCTATAGATTTATTGTTCTGAAATTTAGTACACCCCTTAGAACGTTTTGCTCGAAAACACAGACTAGTTAGGGATGCTAGAGATGAAAAAAAAGAAAAAACAGTGAAAACAATGTTCGATTATTGACATGACACGGTATCGAGTTGTTTTTCTTATATTCGTGATCAGCGTCATCAATTAAGGCGAAAAGACACGTAACTAAGAAAATGTCATTAAAGTTGAAAATTGCTTGCAGTCGCTATTTTAGTCTCTTTGTGATCCGATATCGGGCCAAAACAGTGGTGTTGGCTCCGATGAACGATATCAGACCGGAAAATGTGAAAGAGAGATACATATGGCATACATTTGACTTCCTCCGATATCGGATATCGGACAACGTGAAAACACTCTTACTTCGATCAATAACACGATTTAAATCAATAAAACAGTTTGATTTGCTCTTAATACCGTGATATTAAGATAATTTTAACACTTTGTTGAAGTGAAAGAGAATTTCTGTTAATAATTTCGAAAATATCTAAAGATCACTTACCAACATTCTTCCGCTCCTTTGTTTCGTTAGGTCCGCCATCAATGAGGTGAGTCAACTCTTGCACATCGAATGTGCAGTTCTTCCTTTCCCGCACTAAATCTTCACAAACATTTTGTCCAGCCATTTCGGTAGACGCACGCGAGTGCACTGAACACTGATATCCTACTCAACCTATCTTACCTGTAACAGTCTTTATGTAGTTATATAAAGTCTTATTACGTACGTAATTATTTGAAATTCGCGATTATATGCGAACCTAGATATGCTATTGTTATCTTACAAGTAGAAATAATGTATTATCTTCCATTGTTCGTTAATCAAAATACATATGGATTGAAAAGTACTTTTTGTTTTGAAAATCAAGTTAAACAAGTACACGGTACGTTACTTAGTCTATTACCTAGGCGTGGGAGAGGAGGCAAAGGGTCGCTGTGAGCTTGTCATCTTTTGATGTTTAGGTGAGTGTGATATTGCATTTCGTGGTTATAGAGGTCAGAAAACTTCAATATCGCCTTTGGGTTGTGGAAGTCAAATGACAATAGCTTCACAGAGAATATCGAAGTTCAGCTCCGCAGTAAGACTGGTAAACTATCCTCGTGGTAGGTCTGGACGTGGACACTCTCTCGCTCGAGACCATGGTGCGAGCCATGGTCTCCAGCGGGAGTAAGTGGGACTGCGCCGCTTCTTTCTGCGAGCAGGTCATGCTCGTGAAAGAGGCGGCAGGGCGGGAACGGGAGAGAACTCTTCCACCCGAGTTCTGCAGTAGGTGGCTTGGGCGCCGCCCACGTGTCTTCGCCGAAAACTATAGGCCTCCATGACCGAGGGCCGTCCTTACAGAAGCAGGCTGTATCGTAACAGCTGGTCCTCGAGGAAGAACAGTGTACGTCAGATTATTAGAGGAAGAAGGGAATAATAAGACATGAACAGGGAAATGGCACTTTGTATTGTTCACAAGAATAAGATACATAGTAATATTGAGATCTAGGTGATTAATAGATATAATAAGAGTGTACTGAGTGTTAGTATCCAAAGTCGGACTGTACGGCGACCTCTGGCAAGACGGCAACGGATGCCCCAGAAGGTAACTTTCCAGTCCGAAATTGGTGTGCAAGGCTTGAAACTGAGGATATTGTCCACAGCCAACTACCTGTAAGTCAGTACTAGACGCACACACCAGTATCTCCGAAGAGTTTAGCACAAGTGAATGCAGCTAGCTTGTGATGGTTCAGATGAGAACCTTGGTAAAGTGTCACTGTCTGTATTATGCAGTGTAAATGTTTTGTATAGAGTACTGTAATGAATTATGTATGAGTGAAGCTGGAAATAAGATATAATTAAGAATAGAATGAGTTATAATGTGAAGAATTAACAGACGGCGTGCGGTTTAGTCAGTTCTTGTCCGACATAACCTCCTCCTCCTGCTCTGAAGGAGGAGGGGGGGCCGAGGGGATTAACCGCACGAAAAAAAATACACCTACTACCAATCTAGTACAGTTAGTAATCTGATATGGCATAGCACCTTATTAAGGAGTTCATGGCTAAATGGTTACGGTGCAGGCAAGAACATAGCAAGATTAAGCAATACTAGTCAAGTCAATCTTTGTAGTGCCTCGGAGAGCACGTTAAGCCGTCGGTCCCGGTTGCCATACGAACATCTATGGCAGTCGGTACGGGTTGTTGGAGCCGCCCTCGAAAATCCAACAACTGGTCTAACTGCAATGCTTCTAAACTAATACTGGTTATGTTCTTGCACACGTTTGTTATGAACTCTGAAGCACTTAATGACATTGACCTGCTCATGGGTGTTACGAGAAAAGGATAATTATTATCGCCAGCTATTCAACCACTGGAACTGAACAGAGCAATGTCTGACAACTGGCGCATCTCGATCCTAACTGGCACAATGAAATGCTTCATTCGTACTTCACTTGAGGAAATTGCCATACACAGAACTTAAAAAAAAGCACTAAACTAATCGTATCTCCTATTGTAAGTTTTTATAGTAATACTACTTGTATAAACAGAAGGTAAGCAAGTAAAACACTACTGGTATTTTTTGTGCACATTATGTTGATAATTGTCCAGTAATGAAGAGAATAGCGACATCCGCAAAAACAAATAGTGATAGATTAGTTTACTTAAACTTGATCATTCTTAAGTGGCTTTACAAAACGCTTTACTGGTTGTACCTAGCAAGTTATTTTCGTCACTAGTACAATCGACTGTGCTAGTACTCTTTTTAAATCCTGCATTTTTATCTTTGATATCTCCAAAAAAAGTCAGTAGGTACTACGCTTAAAGCACAAATACTCACGCACTTCAAATTTGATGATCAAATATACTTATATAAATAATAATAATATAATATATCTTAATATATATCTTATACCTACCGGCACAGTGCTTTAAATGACGATTTTAAATACTTACCAATTGCTTTCCGTTTCCATTCGTTTAGCTTCTATTAACTATACTAAATAACAATATAAATCACATTACACAGTAAATAGAAGATATTCATTTATCCTATAGCCTTGCATGAATCTCCACTTAAATCGCTGGATTAGTCCATTACTACATGCAAGAGTTATACTCAACCGGACACCCTATTTGAATGTCTGACACTAATTGACATCGAATTATGTACATTTATTACAATCATTAAACTAGCAAACAGTTTTATACACTTTTATATTTATTGTTAAAATTTGAATTGCAAATGACACTTTTTACTATTTATTTGTTCAGTAAAACGCGGATTTTTTGTTGCTGTAGAGACAGAATGACTTGTTGAATCACTCCTAATGTGACTGACTGGAGTGGCAATCGACAAACATCGCAAACATTGGACTGAAGTTAGTTTGAGCTAAAATTAGAGTGTTACCGTTGTTCAGAGTTTCGCAGTATGACAGAGCTCTATGTTATTGAGTCGAAATTGTTCCATCCACTATTACCTGCTATCTAAATCGCTTTATAAACCGCAAACGTACCTACATTAATCGCGGTGATATAATCATCAACAATTTTGCCTGAACTTAATGCGTGCACGCAATATTGTTTATATCTGCTGATTGCCTATGTCAATTTGTATCATTCCGCCATTTATAATGTTTACATACGGTGTTTGTGAACCACGTTCGTCAGTTTGCAGGCTCTTAGCTATAATAATTTACTGAATGGCCATTCAATTGTTATAAGTAATTGCCTATAAATATATAAATGCCCTTCTAAGCTAAACCTATCCGTGTCAGGTCACTCGGTATAATCATTTAGTTGCTGTAGTTGATAAATACACTCATTAGAAACGAGCAATTTATAAAACACAACACTATATGTAACAGCAGCATCAAACAAATTGCCTTCAATATAATACACTTGTATTCGGCTGCAAGATCTGTATTCGAAAATACTTGCATTTTACCTACGATTAAGAGATTTTTTTTTAAATATTTATTGACATCAATCTAGAGGGTGTAAGTTAAATAATGAAAAATGGCGATGTTTTACAAATACACACTGTTGAAGCCTTTACTGAGGACGGCGATGATAGACAAACATTTAGCGCTAAGATTTATATGTACAAGGCATTTTAAAACAGAAACAGCCTCCTTGGCATAGCGGTAGTGAACGCGTCCGTTGCGCAAGAGGCGCGGATTCGATCCCCGCTCAGTGCAAATATTTGTATGCATGCATTTGCATTGATCTTTTCGTGCTTCGGAGAGCACGTTAATCCGTCGGTCCTGGTTGCCATACAAACAATTATGGCAGTCGTTACGGGTATTCTAGCCCTCATAAGTCCAACAACTGATCTAACTGCAAAACTCTGATATCGCGATATCGGTTGTGGAGGTCAGATAGCAGTCACTTCACGGAAAATGTTTAAGCCAAATCCGTAGTTGTACTGGTAAAATCGGACCCCAGACTTTGATAGTTTCGAATGCGACTGGGAATAACGCTAGGATGAAGGAAACATGACTTGATTTCGAAAAAGATACGGTTATCTTTTTCGAAATCAAGTAAAACAAAATCAATTCGGAGAAGCTGAAGAAGTAGGCGATCCACCACCAGGTTGACTTACCCAGCACCACAGCTTATTGAATACTGAGTCATAGTCCACTAGACTACTTATTAAGTCACTATAGGATAGTAAGGACAATAAAAAAGGAAATAACAAAAATAAAACTATAAGAAATAATAATTTATAACAAATTAGGATTTAACTTCAGATAAAAACATTAACATAAGCTTATTATCATTATTATGCCATTTGTACTTGCATAAAAATAAAAAATAATCCCAAAATTTAGTAGATAAAATGTATAAAAGTCTTATGTGTAAAACGTACAAAAATTTCTGGAGTATAATAGCACAAGTAGGTACGTATTTAATTAACTATATAATATCACAGCTTGGCTCTTGTCATGAGAGGTTTCAGGTACTTGTGGAAGCTCTGATTGACGGGCTCCGCGTTGAGGGGACTCTTCTGGGCTTCTTCCATCAGACGCTCGTACACGCGACCGTCGTATGCTCCCAGAGTGGAGTTCAAAATCTAGACAAAGTAAAATATAGATACCATGTGTTGACGGAGAAAGAATACTTGACAAGTATCACCACCCCATCTCATTCGAAAGGTGTCGTAAGAGGTGACTAAAGGAAAGATACGCAGAAGTTACCACTAAGTGAGAAGGAAAATCGAAATAAAACCCTGCACAAACCGTCTGGTCAGCGTAGAAGCAGTAGGCCAAAACCTAACAATTTTGGAAGAGACCTAGAGTGAACTGACATTGGCTTATTGATTGATTAGAATACACACGTTAGATAGTCCTCGCTCGATAAGTATATATAGTTCAGAAGTAAGTAAGTATGTAGTAGGTACCCAACAAACTGCCCACTCACTATCAGTTTACTGACGACGGACGGACGATAAAAATCTGTCAGTTAATCGCGATAACCCACACACTCACAGTTTCGTAAACGATTTTGGACTGACGACTAATACGATGCGATAGTGTGCGGCCGCCGAACGATTCCGGACAGTCCTAGGCCGGACAGTCTTAGGCCATCAGGGCGAACGAACACACACCAGCAGGCGATCGCACGGCGGGAATCTGTTCGCAACTGCTGGTGTGTGGTTGCAAAACTGACAACAGGGAATTGCCGGCAGGCCCAAATCGTTTTAGTGTGCGGACGCTATCGGCTT